>JASAOG010000242.1:275000-922364 GCA_030265305.1 Biomphalaria pfeifferi
AGGAAAAGAAACGAACAAATACTGTCATATCTCTAAATACTGCACGATTTATATTCCTTGTTCTATTTAAATCAAAAATAGTTAATAACCACTTATAAAAAAACTTATATTTTTTTGTATTCGTGTCTTGTCTTCGTTAATGACTAATTGTGGAAAGTTTCAACTTGATCCGAGAGGGTAGAGTGGATAGTGAGGGTAGTGAGGTAGTGAGGCGAAAAGTGTGGGGGGAAGGGGAGAAGAACGTGTACAAGATTTGTATTAGACAGACAGACAGAGTTGATATAAGGTTTTGTAAAAAAAATATCACTTCACTACCTCATGATTTTTGGTTGTGCTTATAAACTATAGATATATATCTGTTTAGAGTGTCAACACAAAGGTTTAAACCCAGTCAGATGGACAAAGAAGGCAACAAAATATTAACATGTGACATGTGACAGGTGACAGGTGATTTTATTATAGATGACAAGCAAAAAGGTGACTGTTGACATTTGAAAGGTGACATGTAAACAGTAAAAGGATTTAAATATTTGAAAACGAAACTGCGTTTAACTTACAAAGATTAATAAAATTCATCTCAAGAAAAAAAAACAAAAAAAAAAACCCTCTTAATTTCTGAAGTCTAAAAAGCTCTACAAAAGGTCACATAGAACTACCCAAATCAAAATATGTCAGTACAGTGATCAAACTTACAAAGATAGTTCAGATATACAATGTTGAAGTCTATTATCGTCTCATTTTACTTGTACTAATAATGTAAAAAAATTTATATTATTATTTAAATACATCCTTGTAGGTTTGTGGGTTGAAGAAAAAATAAAGAATGCTTGAAGACTTACTTCTACACCTGTGACTGGTGAACTGAAAGTGATGTTCACCACCCAGCCAAGCAGATCCTCACCAGGGTAGAAGACCAGCTCGCCAGTGAAGCCCTCGCTCAATTCTCTTATTAGCGTCATCGTTGCTGGGTAACCGTTGGCATTATAAACTGGGTCAACAAAAGAAACTTGGTCATGTTAGACTAAGGAATATCGAACTAGGTCTACTATCACCCGATATCCGAGTGCTATGGATTAGCTTATTGTTGCTAGTGACAAGTTATACTAACCTGGCGCATGAGTAGGCCCTGAAGCTGTCGCCGGAAGAACATAAAAGTGAAATAAGTTCTAAAGATCTCACAAAACGGGAACACGAATATCTGATTTTTTTTTCTTTTGCAGTTCATACTACAGGGGGAATGTTAATAACTCGTCATGAAAGACTAAACGGGAAAACTGGCAACGGCTTGGCCACCTAACAATGGGGCTAGAGTTCAAATCCCAACTCGAGCAGAGTTGTGCTTGCTGGGCGCCTACAATTAGCACAGTATTCTTCTCCCAGATACCACTTGCCCCCCCCCCCCCCCGACAGGTCCACAAAAGAGATTGGACCATAGCACACTAAGCAGGCTATGGCATGAAAGATTAGCCTTATAAAAGAAATCTAAAAAGAAAACTAACCAAAAAAATATGTTTACGGTTCACAAGGGTGTGGTGGAGCCACCGCAACGACTAATTCTACATTCCCCTTATGAGATGCTAGGTGTGAAGTTAGAACTGGTTTAGCCAAAGCCTTTTATCGAACCAGCAATTTTAGGGGTCAGCAGCTGGACACTTAACTATAAATCCATTTTCCCATTTCCAATTAGGAGACTTAAACAGGTAGCAAATACGTATCATCAAGACAAGAGCCTCTATAGCACATTGATCTTATGGCCACTTTAATTCACTCAAGGTCAAGCATTTCAGGAAAACACACAATGTTCCTACCTACTCCTAGGCTGGAAAACATAATACAGGAAACAACGGCTGAATTCTCTGTTATGTAAATAGAGGCACTGTAGAGTTCTTTAAACACTGAATAATATAGATGTTAGCTTCTTGTATCCATTAGGATGGCTGCCTGGTCGTGGTTAATGCGCGCTGGACTGTTAGGACTTCTTGATGGTCACGGGTTCATACCCTGCCATATGCCAATCACCGTAGTCCTGCGGGAGGATTGGACTTGGAAGTAAATTATCTTCAACTCCGAAGGAACATCAGAAACAGTTTACAAGCAAAACGAGATATAGGCAATCTTTTCACATGTTTATTAATAGTAAAATTGTCCCAAACATAGGGACACTCGTAGAAAGAAACAATCTTCTTTTTTGAAGTAAAGTCTGTCTAAGGCAGCGGTTCACAACCTTTTAACCTCAGCGACCCCTTTTACAATCCCCCACTCTGCTGCGACCCCTCCACACACACACACAGCACTAGAATAGACAAAAACAATCTCTATTTTATCGATGGTCTTAGGCGACCCCTGGCAAATCGTCAATCGACCCCAAAAAGGGTCGAAACCCACAGGCTGAGAACCCCTGTTCTAAGGTAAAATAAAAAAAAAGGCACTATTTTGGCTCACTCTCTAATCACTTTATAATTTTCCCCTTTGAAAGGATGAATTGTATTTTTAATATGTAATGCTCATCCTTCGCACCAATTTTTACAAAGCTAATGTCAACTCACAATGTCTGTCTGTTTGTCTGTCAGGTAAAAAGGTTGTACACGTGATTTCTTCTACACCCAATCTCGAATCAAGCTTAAATTTTGCCCAATTATTTCTTTTACCTGACAACACAAAAATCAATGAAAAATATGGAACTCAACTTAATTAATTAGTTAATTGTTCGGTATCTCAAAAAAAGGGAAAAAATTAGTACTTGACTGAAGTGGTGGTAAAAGCTGAATTATTCCCCTATATTTGTCGAGTCCTTGTGAACTCAAAATGAAAAATTGGACGAGACTATAAAAACAATAGATAACTATACAATCTTCCTTGTTCATAAGCAGAGAAGCCTGAGAAGGATTGAGCTAGGGGTTAGAATTTTATTTTCTTTTATTTTTATAAATGTTTCTTTATTGTTAGTCTTGATCTATTAGAATTTTAATTATATGACTGATCCAAACTAATTAATACAACTATGCTTAATATAAGTTGTTTTTTTTTATAAAATAGTTTTTATTTTTATTTTTATGCTGTCTCTTGACTTAAGGATTCTTCTGTTCAATTAATCGAAGGCATAGTATTTTTTTCAAATTAATACGAAATAAAATTAAGGATAATTATTGTGCATGGTTAGAATAAGAAAACCAAACAACAAAAACGTTTAAAGTCCAAATACTTCAACTGAACAATGTCACTTAACTGGAATGAGTTGGTGGCTTTATAGTAACATGGGCTGTTTGCGTCGTTCTAGCAGTCGAGGCTAAGTGTTGAAATATAATAATAGCATAATGTGTTTAAAATAAAATCATCGAAATTTTTATTATAAAAATTCCTACACAAATATTCAGAACCTTAGTTTATACCCAAGTCAAAATATAAATATTTAAACAGCTCAACCAGTAACATTAGTAACAATCAACACATTGCAACTATAATAATATGCGTTTAAAATAATATGTTAGCACATTTTCGCCTTTAGAAAAAAATGTAGGTAATGAATTAGATTAGGATATACACTTATTGTAGTGAAGCTTGTATATCAGAAAAGAATCTGTTGATTGCACCACAACATTTAGTGACGAATGTATTGCCTGGTGACAAAGTACGTCACTAGCTTCAACCTACCAGTGTGAGTCGTTGGTGTCATGTTGTTGGAGGATGTTGAGTGCTGTGTGGTTGATGATGCTGTTGATGTAAAGTTATATTTCAAGATCAATAACACGCAGGCACGCACATGCATGCTTACATGAAGGAAACAAAACGTACATTGCAAACACCCATGTTCTTTTTTTTTTTAGGTTTTTTTTTTTTTTAATAATTAAAGAAAATAGCATCTATCTATCTCTTTTAAAAAATCAAAGTCATGAGCTCACTATCTCAAAGTATAAAAGTCACTTCTTTGTTGCCCAATAGGTTTTGAAAAACAGATGAGCCTAACACTGTGTAATCATTTGCTGCTTTATGGAGCATCGACCCGAAGAGACACAGTCACCACCATGGAAAAAAATCCAGGTATTCATAATTACGTCTTAGGAAGATTCTAATGATTCGCTGGACAGACAAGATCACGAATGACGAACTGTGGCAAAGAACAAAGCAGCAGCCCATTGATGTAGCTATCTGGAGAGATGCTGGAGATGGATAGGTCACACCCTTAGTAAGCCTGCATCCAACAATATAAGGCAAGCCCTCACATGGAACCTCCAAGAAAAAGGAAGAGGGGACGGCCCCATGAAATACATTGCGCTGCAATTTGGAAAGTGATGCCAAGCAGATGGGAAAGACGGGGTGGGGGTTGCAGTTGGAAAAAATTGCCCAGAACCGAGACGCCTAGAGGAAGCTTGTTGGTGGCCTATGTCTAAGACGGGACTAAAAGCAGAAATAAGGATATAGTCAACAATCTGGCATACGTTAGCAATGACACGAAGAGTCGCAAATCTCTTTTTCGAAAGTCTCTCCGAAATGTTTCACATGCTTTAACAAAAAAATAAGAAGAGAGTGTAATGTCTAAAAGGTTTTCATCATTTTGCATGAATTGTTTTTCAAGGATTAAAAATATTAAAGCTAAAGATAACTGGAATTTCGGTTAATTTATTTCATTTCTGAAAGTACGTATTGAAAAATGTAAATAATACATAATAATAATAAATAAAGTATAACCTGTGTTTGGTGCTCCTGTAACGTCTCCTGCGCGGATTGTACCAGTGATGACAGGTACCTGCAACATAAACAGGTTCTGAAGTTGATAAGTTATTTCGATCCACTGGGATAATTAGAGTAACATCTTTAGTAAAATCAGTAAATTATGAAAGCCTCCAGGATAGAAGACTTAATAGTAAAGTAGCAATTATACATAAAACACTAAACCATAATCTTCAAATACAAAAACAAAATTTAATAAAATTGTCAGAAAGACACAAAGATAAAAGCACAATTCTCGTCCCATATGCTAGGACAAATTTGTACAAATGCAGCTTCTTCTCTAGTTGTAATAGAGCACGGATAGAAGCAGGAAAACCAGTGACTTGTCAGAATTTAAGTTACTGGTTAACGTGCATGACTAAATGCATGACGCGTAGGACGTAATCATCTTTTTTGAAGTAACGTCTGTATTGTATAAGATAACATAAGGTGTGTATGTGTTAACTACTCAGCGTGACCTTGAAAGTCTAAACACAGCTTGTCACCCACGTGCTCATCTTTGTTCCAGTCTTTATTGTGGAGAACAAAAACTTTACCCCCCCCCCCCAAGGTCTCCGTGACATCAACAGTGTAGGCCTGCAAAGACATTCTTGACTTGAGATTTGAGGAAGCTTGAGGAAGCTTGCGTTACTTACCAACAAAAACATTTTTAAAAAAGATATAATATTGATGTAGCTACATTCTAATAAATAAAGCATATTTCTAGAACTGATGAGACCTGCGGAGAGGGTGTCTAGGAGGTTTCCAAGATTTCTTTAGGTGCTCAGAAAACGCAACTCCGCTCGAGTAAGAATCCGAACTCGAGGCCCCCCTTTTAGGGTGGAGTGGCCGAAGCCGTAGCCAAGCAGTTTTGGCCTCTAAGCCAAACATTGTACATTCAACAAACAGAATACTTGTCATGTTAGACAATACACAAACAAGCTTCCTGTGTCTACAGCTGCAGACATCAGATTTCGGACTTGAGAAAGCCCTGACAGGAATTTCATCTCCAAACAATGGGACTGAATCGAAACAGAAGCCCAAACTATGGGAATATGTCAAACTATGAACACGTCAGATACTTGTCAAGGCGAGTCTCAAAGTGGAAACTTTCAAAGAGAAAGCCTGATAGGAATTTCAACTCCAAACAACGGGACGGAATCGGAACAGGAACCCAAACTTTGATTGATCTGAATATGTCAAACTATGAACTTATCAGCTACTTGCCAAGGTGAGTCTCAGAGTGGAAACTATAAAGAAATATATAAGTTTGCAGGTGAACACACACTTTAAAGAAGACTGCCACCAGTGAGATTCATTTACATAGGTTACTTAGGTCTTAACACCAAGCAAGTCTTTAAATGATGTGTATGTTTATTTTGGTCTAGTTCTAAACTTCAGAGATACATTGTTTACTTTTTTTTTTGGGGGGGGGGGTATCTTTTGTTTTTCTTTTTGCCATTTACATTCCAGACAATTTTGTAAAAGTTTTAAACTCTCTTCTTAAATCTGAAGAAAAAAATATTGCCAAAAATAAAAGATCTTCGTCAAGGAAAGCACTTATGACTGTGACATGATCGCCTATCATCGCTTGGTGCGGAGCCGTGACTGTAGAGGTTACAGGCTAGGAGAATTCCATCAGAAAAAAAAATTGGATCCTTCAAACAAGTAAAATATTTTAAACAAAACTTTTTGAAAACAAAAGTTACACTAAGTGAAGTTGTATCAGTTAGTTTGGATCTGTCATGTAACTAAATTTGTAATAGATCTAGACTATCTGTGCTATTAGAAATATTTGTAACCAATTGATTTTGTTCAGCTCACTAAATGTTGTTTTTTTTTATTGATTCTTGTGTTGTCAGGTAAAAGAAATAATTGTGTGAAATTCAAGCTTGATCCGAGATTGGGTGTGGAGAAAAAAAGTGTACAAAATATATCCGACAGACAAACAGCTTTGTGGAAACAGAGTCAAATCAAGTCAATACTGCATTTAACCCAACCTACCCGTGCCACGTTGAGTGCGTCTTTTGAAAGTGAGAATGAGATTTCACAGACGTTACTTTTGATAATTGAAATTATTTTTATTATTATTACATAAACTAAATAAAACAAACTATTATTGTTTTTCAACTGGTGATTTTCAAATTCAAATTTTTTTTAAATTTTTGTTTTTTAGAATTTTACATTTTATAAACATTTAAAGTTAGTTCACTGTATAGTGGTGGCTGAGTATTAAAAATTAAAGTCGTCCGAACTGAGGGGTCGAATCCTGGGATTTTTAATTTCGGGATCTTCTGGGCGCCCAGCTCTAGCTTGACAATAGTTGGGGAAAGGGCGATTGGTTGTTCTGCTAGCCACATGACATCCTCGTTTACCGTGGGCCACGGAAACAAATGACCTTTATATCATCTGCCCCATAGATGGCAGTCCCTGATAGGGGAACTTTCCTTTATTTTAAATTTTATGGTATGCTTGTTGTAAATATCGAATTGTCGGTTGTTTATTATTTTTGTATCGAAATTTAAAACAGTGAAAATATAACAGTGAATTAGACCAACATTTGAGGAATATGTTTCAGATTGTTATGAAAATAACCACAAGCCTGGGATACATTCCAACAATGACCTTATGCCAGAAGTAAAGGAACAAATAGCGGCAGAAAGAAACAGAGCTTTCTATAACACACAACACATACTTAAAAGCAAACTTACATCTAGGAAGACAAAGAAAACCCTTTACAAACTCATCATCAGACCTGTAGTCATGCAAGCGGAACCTGGATGCTGAAAAACATACACTGAAAATCTGCTCAACACGTGGGAAAGAAAAATTCTCAGAAATATTTCTGATGCCATATGGAAACCGAATAGAGGATTCACATCAACCAACAACTATACCAGCTCTATGAAGACTCCTCCACAGGGACGAACTAAAAGAGAACAGATAACGTCTGGCTGGTCACCTCGAAAGAACGTCAGAGGACAGAGGAGCAAAGATTGTTCACCGGCAAAAACCAAAAGGCAGGCGCCCCAAAGGCAGACGACGAGTACGGTGACTTGATGACGTATAGACAGATTTACAACAGCTAAAAGTCCAGGCATGGAGACGTACAGCCCAGAAGAGATCAGAATGAAGAGATGTGTTGTAGCGCCACTGGGATGGAGGGCTGGATCGTTGTGAAAAACTTTTGTTCAAATGAATTCTCTCATCAGATAGTTTCAAGTATCACAATTAAAAAAACATTTTCACTATTCAGGAAAACAATAAGAAAACATTTAATAAAAATCCTACATTTAAACTGGTAAGCGGTTGATCAAATGTCATTGTGACCGTCTAAGAGTGCATCTCTTCAGTGATGGGGAAACAGGCAGACGCTTGGAAGCCTCCATTCCAGTGGTTGGTGACAGGGACGGTGATGTCCGAGGTGACTGGACTAAAGAGGGACTACCACCATTAGTAGTAGCCCACACCACATTTTCAACTTGACAGGAGTCAAATAGACACTTTGAATTGGTTATGAGTTGTTAAAACATTGATCTAGAAATTCAAAGACGATATATTCCAGAGTAATTTTAAAAGTTTTCAATTGCATTTACTTTACAACGTGCAGTAGCCACAATAAAACGTCTTTACACTGGGACATGTTCTACTAGATGAGTCAAAGTCTTCTGAAGAGTGAGATCTGTCTATGATAATGGTCATGGTTGTTTTAATAAATAACTTGAATGTTTCTCATTTATTGAATTTATTTTTTTTAATGCGAATTTCTTTGTCTATATTTTTTTGATATATCGATAGATAGAAAGATATATCAATAGATAGATAGATAGATAGATAGATAGATAGATAGATAGATAGACACTGACTCCTCAGCTAATAATCACATTGCTAGAAAACTTTCCTCTAGCATTAGAGCCTATATAAAAATTAAAAAAAAAGTTTTATTCAAACCTTCAAAAGTCTCTCAAGTTACTTGTTAACAAAACAAATCAGAACTAGGAAATGCTAAGTCTTATCTGGTAAATAGTAAACAATAACAGTCATGACGCTAGATACAAACATAAAAAAAACACTACAAATAAAATATATATGTGCGTTTGTGTTTGTGTGTGTATATATATTTTGTTTGTGCGTGTGTGCGTGGGCATGTTCTTATCTACAAAGGTTAAATTGAGTAATCAGACTAGGTCACATATTTTAGATTTTGAACTTGAGCAGAGGATGGGTACTCTAATTTGACCTGGAACTTTATTCCACACTACGTCTGTCGTAAGGGTTGGAAGTATCTTGCTGTTTCACCTGTGGTATTTAACATTTGAGATCTGCACCCTCTTTTCCTAAGACCAAAAAGGGCACTCACCTAATTAGAAGTATAAGGCAGTGTGTATCTCACCTCGGTCTCTTGGTCAAATTGGCCCGCGTAATGAAACGAAAACATAGTGACAAGCATTTCCTAATTTGACTTCTAACTAATCTGTTAGAACACATTGGCATTTTGTATTCGAGTACTTTCTCAGTGTTTTACCACATGTTACAGAGATTTGAACTATTACTAACTGGCATATAGTGAAGATGCAGTCACGATGGCTGAGTGGTAAAGCTCATGGCTTTCGAACCAGAGGTACCGGTTGAATCCTGGTGAAAACTGTGATTTTTTTTTCGGGTTCTTTAGGGCACCTGCAAGGTCACCCGACTGTAACAGGTACCTGTCATCAATTGCGGAAAAGTAATGGGGATTAGTTATGGTGCTGGCCACATAACACCCTCGTAAACCGTAGGCCACAGAAACAGATGACCTTAACATCACCTGCACCATTATTCACAAAGTCTGAAAAAAACACTTTACTTTTACTTTTTGTATAATGAAGTAGCGAGATGGTTGTCTGGTAGTGTGAAATATCCTTCAAATGTGGCAATGTTAAAATGTTTTTTTTGTTTTTTTTATTTTAGGAAAGTGACTTAAAACGTAGTTAAGACATATTTTTGGAATCTTCTAGAATCTTCCGACTTATTAAGCTGAGGCTGTTTCCCAACTTCTGCAGATAACTGTTGTTAAAAAAGGTCATCTATTTTTAATTAATATAAGTACTACAGGACTTACAATTAAAGGTTAACCGCATAAGATATTATCTTTTCTTTTACTAATAGTATTTAAAATAATTTATATACATTGTTTTCATTCGTAAAAAAATTCAACATTTTAAAGAAATATTTGTAAAATAGTGCAGAAAATGTTGTACATGTGTACCTTAATAGTAAATTTAATACAAAGTGAGTTTGTATTAAACTAGATTTGATAGATTTATATCGGCTGTGTGGCATAGCGAGCATAGTCATTCTACAAACTTTTTTATCTTTTTTTTTTGTTGTAAAAAATGAAAATCTGTACAACGCTTTTAAATTTTCTATTTCGTCTATTGAAATATAGTAAAGTGAATTCGTTGGGGAAAGAAACTTATCTTGTAGGTTTCCATGTGCAGTTCTTAGGTTTTCTTTCAAGTCAAAAAATAACGCAAAACAATTTTTTTATTTTATTTTATTACTTTAAACGATTAAAAAAAACAACAGACTACAGCTTGAATAGTCCTGGGTACATTTGTGAATTCGATCAGAACTATTTGTAATCTTGTTGTTTTTTTTGTGTGTGATTTTCTACACTTCGTGTCGACATTGAAAAGGGCCGGATAACACCAAGTCGCGTCAGGATATGGCCCGCGTGCTGCAATTTGTAACTTTTTTCTAGTAACGAAAGTTACTATAAGAAAAGATATGAAGATGTCTTAGTTTCGCGTGGAAGTATTGTACAGTCTTAGGTGTCTAGCCCTAGTGTTTTGTTATGAAATATTACCTTGAATATGAGTTAGTTGGTGTCTTGGTGTCGCGTGGAAGTATTGTGTAGTTTAAAGTGTCTAACCCTAGTGTTTCGTTATGAAATAGTATCTCAGACTGTAGTTAGAGATAATGTTCTGCTATTAAGCACTCTATAATTTCGTAAAAAAATGTGTTGGTAAATGCCTGAAGCTTGTCTGCATTCCTATTTGGTATTCTCTATGTCTGCGCAAGGCCCCTCGGACCTCTTCCAGTAGGCGATTGCCCACTTTGCCTTCGCTTTGCACCTCCACTGCTCTTGCGAAATGTTTTTACAAGTTAGAGATTTCTAGGACTTGATTAAAAATGTGTACGAGTTATATTCTCACAGAATATCAAGATTGGCGCTTCTTCTATTTAGTAGTGCGAGGTTAACTTTTAAGAAATCTTCAACTGTCTCGCTAGGAAGCAGCCTTCATATCTTCTATGTCAGTTCAACCAAGATGGCGCCTAGCTTCCTTTTAAGGCGTTTTCTAATTCCGCCGACACATCTGATACCTAACTTCCCTTGTTATTTTTTTAACGGTACTAACATTTTTAAAATCACAGAAGAGTTAGAAGGATCGTGTATGGTGGGACCACCACTGAAGGGGACCTGTGTAAACAAGTCTAATCATCTTAGAGAGATCTATCTCTTCTTTGTGAGAAATTAGTTGGAGTGACTATTGATGCCACCAGAAGTATGGTTGGATGCCACATCGGACTTGCAGCAATAGCTATCAGAAAACTTCTAAATTCAATGATGTGCTCAGCACTGTAAGTTTTCATCAAATTACAAGCGTAAAACTTTTCAAAGATTGTCTGACAGAAATAGAGTCCGAATATGAAGACGATCTTTTGCACAGTAATGTGTCCTACTTAAGCAGAGGAAAGGCAGAAGTAGAGAAATCAAAGTAAGTGACTTAATTTAACTACCCCTTTTTGTGGGATTGAGCTTTTTAAAATGACATCATATCACACATAAGAAAATTCAAGACCAAACTACAGGTACACCAACTTAATTTTGTACGAGTATGCTAATGTGAATTACAGACACTTGTCATGCACTATCAAAAGAAAAAAAAAAGGAAACGCTGACTGACTGCCTCATTCCTTATAAAGGAATTAAGATTTTAAAAAATCTGAACTAAAATTAAAATTAGGATAGATAGCGGTACAGGTACTGACACTGGTAGACGTGGAGAAATAGGGGATGAAATTGCTCTGAATCCATTAAGCAACGTATTTGCTGTAATCATCTTCTTATCTTATAAATTAAAGACGTTCCTTCAGACCCTTAGTGGACATAATAACTTCGTCCTATTCATATGCATGTACTTTGTAACACAAGATGAAACATTAACATGGCAATGTTATATAATAAATTCCTTCACAAGAGAATGTAATTACATCCCATGATTATCCAGTCAGTTGTACATGCTAGTAAGGACCAGGGCTCTATAGTCATTGATTATTCTGTCTGATTTAGTCAACCTTTTCCATGCTTCGATGGCATTTTGACTTTTTAAATATTCGTTTACTTTTTGTGTATCATTCTTATATTTGTGTGTATCATTCTTATATTTGTGTGTATCATTCTTATATTTGTGTGTATCATTCTTATATTTGTGTGTATCATTCTTATATTTGTGTGTATCATTCTTATATTTGTGTGTAATATTCTTATATTTGTGTGTATCATTCTTTTATTTGTGTGTATCATTCTTATATTTGTGTGTATCATTCTTATATTTGTGTGTATCATTCTTATATTTGTGTGTATCATTCTTATATTTGTGTGTATCATTCTTATATTTGTGTGTATCATTCTTATATTTGTGTGTATCATTCTTTTATTTGTGTGTATCATTCTTATATTTGTGTGTATCATTCTTATATTTGTGTGTATCATTCTTATATTTGTGTGTATCATTCATATATTGTACCTTCTCTAACTTTTGTACATGTTTTTAAATAATTTTTATAATTAGTCAAAAATATTTTTTAAAAGAGATGTAACTCTATAAAAGCTGTATTTTCTCTTTTTTTTTTTATTATCTCTCTTAGATTTTGTTTAAAAGCTAGACGTCCTCTTTTGACTACTTTTGAGGTCATAACCTCTTCATGCAGACATTGAAAATATCTTTTCTTTGGGCGACCTTTTTTTTTTTTGTCCATCCTCCCTTTCACTGTACCTTGAAGTATGAGTTTAAGGAGTGACTCCTGTCTTACTGTAGGACAGCATTTGCTCAGCTTGAAGTGTTGGATCAGAAACAGTTTCACTATTAAGCTCTTATAAAGCTTTAAAGATAAACAGTTCAGGACTTCGTCAATGAACGAATGAACCATCGATATTCGGGATGCACATTTGAGATTGAAAGAAAATCAGCTCTTAATGATAGACTTAGATGGCGAAAAGATAACCTGAATATACCAACACCGGTCAACGGTTATGTCTGTGGCAAAATATGTAGGTCATAGCTGGAACTGTGTGTTTAACTAAAATGCTTTAGTCGTCATTAATCTTCGGACTCGAGAAACCAAAACATTATTATCAATTTAGCACCCTTTGTTTTTTAGTTTATTGCAAAATCTATACTATCTTATATTATAAAGTAGAATGTGAGGCGTAAGTATGTATGTATGTATGTATGTGACTTATAGACATCAAAACCGCTTGACCAGTCTTGATAAAACTAGGCAGGAATGTTCCTTGGGTACTAACTTAGACCGTAGTGTATGTATTGTAGCCCTAAAGCAAACTTAAGACCCTCAAAAAAAATAAGTTGTCCGACTCTATTAAAGCTATAGTATTTATGGATCTAGGCCATGGTTAACAATGTTGACATGAGAAAAGATCGAAAGGATTTAGACCTAGATCTAATTTTAAGAAATACACTTTGCGCAGATAGTTTTTACTTTGACACATGAAAATACAAAAGAAGATCCATTGATTTCATTATATAATAAAATTAACCTTTAATTTTGTGTTTCAAAAGCATTTTTTACATAAATTAGTTCCTGATATCTGTGACTTCATATTTCTTGGCGAACATTCTTTCATTAGACATTACCAAATGGTTACACATTAACACATCTCTCTACTGAGTCTATTCCTAGGCCTAGGTCTAAAACTCTTATTGAACTCTAAGATGATAAAACTTCTTTTCGCAAAGATAGTTTTATGCTTTAACACATAAACATACTAATTATTGTCCATTCATTTCATATTTTAATCAAATTAACATTCAAATTTGTTTTTCTAAAGCATTTTTAATACATTCGTTCGCCTTTCGCTAAAGCTGTGTAGCCGTGTTGAGATAGGCCTAATATTCATTCATGAAAAAAGGTCACGCATGCGCAACACAGAATGAACTCTATAAAAGCCAATTTTTAACTCTAGATTAGTGTAGATTTAGATCTATGTCTACCTCAAGATCTACTTTATACTTTAACACATGAACATACAAAATTAAGTCTATTCATCTCAAATTTTTATCAAATATATGTAGGCCTACAAGCAAATGTTTTAATTTGAAAAATTGGATTTAAGCCTATTAGCTATTTTTATTTGATAGCTTCATTCACACTATTTTTACATTGACACATTCGCTTTACTCATTACATTATTATTTCATTTAATTGTTTACAAAATACTCTCAGTGACTATATCGACAGCAATGCCCAAATAAAGACCCGCGGGTCACATAATCTATGTCTAGTAAAGTATAAAGTAAGGCGTATGTATGTATGCTACTTATAGAAATCAAAACCGCTTGACCAGTCTTGATAAAACTAGGCAGAAATGTTCCTTGGGTACCAATTTAGACCGTAGTGTATGTATTGTAGCCCTAAAGCAAATTTAAGACCCTCAAAAAAAATAAGTTGTCCGACTCTATTAAAGCTATAGTATTTATGGATCTAGGCCATGGTTAACAATGTTGACATGAGAAAAGATCGAAAGGATTTAGACCTAGATCTAATTTTAAGAAATACACTTTGCGCAGATAGTTTTTACTTTGACACATGAAAATACAAAAGAAGATCCATTGATTTCATTATATAATAAAATTAACCTTTAATTTTGTGTTTCAAAAGCATTTTTTACATAAATTAGTTCCTGATATCTGTGACTTCATATTTCTTGGCGAACATTCTTTCATTAGACATTACCAAATGGTTACACATTAACACATCTCTCTACTGAGTCTATTCCTAGGCCTAGGTCTAAAACTCTTATTGAACTCTAAGATGATAAAACTTCTTTTCGCAAAGATAGTTTTATGCTTTAACACATAAACATACTAATTATTGTCCATTCATTTCATATTTTAATCAAATTAACATTCAAATTTGTTTTTCTAAAGCATTTTTAATACATTCGTTCGCCTTTCGCTAAAGCTGTGTAGCCGTGTTGAGATAGGCCTAATATTCATTCATGAAAAAAGGTCACGCATGCGCAACACAGAATGAACTCTATAAAAGCCAATTTTTAACTCTAGATTAGTGTAGATTTAGATCTATGTCTACCTCAAGATCTACTTTATACTTTAACACATGAACATACAAAATTAAGTCTATTCATCTCAAATTTTTATCAAATATATGTAGGCCTACAAGCAAATGTTTTAATTTGAAAAATTGGATTTAAGCCTATTAGCTATTTTTATTTGATAGCTTCATTCACACTATTTTTACATTGACACATTCGCTTTACTCATTACATTATTATTTCATTTAATTGTTTACAAAATACTCTCAGTGACTATATCGACAGCAATGCCCAAATAAAGACCCGCGGGTCACATAATCTATGTCTAGTAAAGTATAAAGTAAGGCGTATGTATGTATGCTACTTATAGAAATCAAAACCGCTTGACCAGTCTTGATAAAACTAGGCAGAAATGTTCCTTGGGTACCAATTTAGACCGTAGTGGATGTATTGTAGCCCTAAAGCAAACTTAAGACCCTCAAGCAAAAAAAAAAATAGACCAACTCTATTACAGCTATAGTATTTCATGGATCTAGGCCATGTCTACATGCTGTGTCTAAATGATGAAAGACGAAGAGGTCACGCATGCGCAGAGATGCTAGATCTAAATTAGCTCTCAATTAATAAAACATAATTTTGTAATCTTACACATGAATATACAGATTAGTGTCTATTCATTTCATTATTTAATGAAAATTAACTTTCAAATTTGAATTTACAAAACATTTTTTACATAAAATCGTTCGCTATAAATGCGAATAGCTTTAGCCGCATTGACACACTTTTCCATGGCTCGCGCGCACCATTACTTGACTTCTTTACAACATTGATACACATATACATTTTTCATTCATATCGCGCACCAAAAAGGTCACGCATGCGCTATAGATGTGAATGGCTTTAGCGTGTTGATTTACATCTATAGGCCTTAGGTCGACCCAAGCTTAAAGTGTTTAGTTATAGACTAGACTACTATGGCATCCGAGTCTAGATCTAGAGCTACATAAAATTAAACTAAGAATGTTATATCATCTGTTACATTTACGCGTTTGTTTTAATTATAAAATATATTTTATAGTTTTTTTTTTGTCACCAAGGCGACGCGTCAAGGGGTCATGAACTCACAGAGCTACAAAAAAATAAAAACAGATGTTGACATTTGAAAAATAAATTGAATAATTAAACTCTATTTTTGCGTTATTTATTGATGAGAGTTCAATATAGCCTACTCTCTTATATACGAGACTAATTTTAATAAACAATACACATTTTTAAAATAGATCTAAAAGCTTTAATTTTATTGATAGATCTAGATATAATTTTTTTTTTCTTCTCATTTGGAGGCTGGAACTTTTCAATTTCAGACGTAAGTCTATTCAATATTTTCTAAAACCGTCAACAAGACAGCGAGCTCACTCTCTTTACTGATTATAGATCTACAATATTCTACAGAAAAACATTTCAACTACTATTGGTAAGGACTGAAAGTCTACTTAAATAATTGAAGCAAAAAACAATATTTTATAACTAGATCTACATATAGATGTAATTGTAGGTCTATAATATAGATCTGTAACAATTATTCTACCCTTGGCTAATAGTTAACTACAATATCATGTGAACAGCACTACTAGAGACAGCTTTAACTTTCCTAATAAATGCCCGGCACCTACGTCATTTAAAGCTTCTATCTTTACCTGGATATTGAACGAGATCTACCCGGGTTTGGAAGCTAAGCATTTTACCGTACTAGCAAGATTAACCCGATCCTTTCCATTACACTGGAATAAATCACTATTTGTATTGAAAGAGTCATTCCGCCATATTTATTGTTATGAGACACCTACAAATTGATCTAAGACGTAATAAAAGCGTGTTTTTAAAAAATAATAAATCACTAAGTTCCCACAGTGACGCAAGAAGGTTGATCAAGATGAAATCTTAGGAGTGTGGTCAGTGTTTGAGACGGTGGCGCCCCGAGGGCTGCCCGCGGCCGCTGGGGGACATATACATCACTAGCGCTGACGGGCCAAAGCGACCCGGACATCTCCTAGGAACTGACCAGTGTCCGGAATTCATAAACACTAGTTTATCTCGCGTAATGAATAACGAAACTGGACCAGTCCCTACAGCACTGGCGCTCTGGGTGAACACCGGTCAGTCTAGTGAAAAGTGAAATGTCTGCTTTCTCATTTTTCTCTCTTTTTCTTTGATATTGATTTTATAGAATGATTTCTACTGTCCAAGGATTCTCCTTTTTTTTAAACAATAAAACCTTAAAATCTAGATGTAGGCTAGTATGTATTCCAAAGAACCAAGAAATATCTACAGAGTTCTTGTACTTTAATATGGATTTTTTTTCTGCATTGTTTCTTACAAAACTCTTGGTTGATCTAGGAACAAATTAAATATTAATGACTGAAATAAAACAAAACAAAAAAAAAATAAACTTTTAAAAGGACAAAAAAAAAAAGCTTATCTTAGATCTCTCTATTTTTTGTTGACATCTTGAGATCCAGCACGGTGTGACATCACCATCTACAGAGACAATCCTGATACACATGTGTGGGTGAAAATCTAGTTCTAGATCTAGACCTAGATTTAGATCTTGAATCTATATTTAGATATTTAGAACTAGATCTAGCTAGATCTATGTCTAGTTTGTATGACAAATGACAATGGAGATATTAATTTTTATTTGCAATGGGAACATCTTGTGTAGTCATTTGTACACAACTGTAGCTAGCTCTCTACTTAAAGCTAAAGTAATCTAGGTCAAGAATGTTGTTTTTTTTCGTGTTGCCAATTTATCTAATTTTGTAAGAAGAATAAATATTTATTAGTTTCTCTTTATTACATGTAACATGTTATTAATTTTGAACGTATGGATAAGTTTAATAATCATTATTTTAAAAAATATAAGTGTTAGCTAAATGAATATATGGAGATGCTGTGGCTAAGGGGCAAAACACTTGAAACCGGAATTTCCGTGTTCGAATCCTGGTAAATACTCTCGGTTGACCACTTCGGGGGCCGAGTTTGATTTTGTGTTTCTACACAAACTGTCTTTGTAAAGTTTTTTTTTTATTGAATTACGTTTTTAGGTACATTAAATAATTGCTTCGAGTATCAACTTGATCAGAGAATGCGGACAACTAGCGTTGACAACTATTTAATAGGACTTAACACAACACATTTAGCCATATCTGTGAATACTGAAGGATTAGTTTCCCCTTGTTGGTATCAAACAAAAAAATTAATTGACTTATTAACTATTTCTTTTGCATTGAATTATGTTTTGTCTATGCCAATTATTAAATGCTTAAAGTTTCATCTTGATCCGAGAATGGGTGTGGGAGAAATAACCTGTGCACACTTTTTACCAGACAGACAGATTGACAGACAGAAAAGCTTTGTAAAAATACTTTAAAGAATAAATTACCTCCCTTTTACAACATCATATAGAGCGATTATCCTACTCTAAATACCTAATGCTTGTTAGATTTTAAAAAAATGGAACACTTTACCCCATCATATCCCCCTCCCTCGAAATAGAATCTTTGTTATTCAAATAGATGTATGTAATCGATGGATTAGATTTACTATCTGTATAATATACGGTGCTTTTTTTGTAAAAGTAAATGGGTCCAGGTACTCAGTGGTGAATTTAACTACCAGTAAATTAATAGGAAATGTTAAAATGCAACAAAAGTAATAATTTTTGACCCACATTGAAAAGGTGCCGATACGCAGTACCGGTGCGTACAGTCACAAAAAACAACAACACTGTATTAATATTTGTATGTTTATTACATAACTTTAGGTAAAATGTAGTCGAATCTCCAATATAATTTACCACATTGGAGATCTAAAAGAACGCATTCGGAATAATACAAGCTGGCATTTTTTAAACATAAAGCTTAAAGCTGCTTTTAATGTATCGGGTTCCACTTACAATTGCAGCTAAAATTACACAGAAAAATAAAATACAAAGTTTAAGTTGTTCAATATTCACGTTTCTTTAAATGGCATAAAATCGTAACTGTTTAAGATAAAATATGTATAGTGTTAGCTATTGAGCAAACTACAGCAAGAACAACAATTCATTCCCTTTGTTGTATAGTACTAGATAGCTGGTCCCAGAATTGTTTTACCATTTCTTCATTCAAGTCTGTCTCCGTAGGGAACTCGGTGTAACGATTTCTTTTCATGACCGACAAAAGGTCTTTGGGCATATCTTTAGGGTCAGTGGCCTGATACAGGCAGAGGTGTAAGATTTGTCGAGGCTCGTAGTATTCCTCCATAATGGCCATTTGGACAGCGTATTCGAAGTACCAGACATCAAAGAAGTAAGGAGTGACCACTGGAATCGTCTTGTAGCTATTCTGGACTGCACTGAGGATGGCGGTAGTCATTATTGTGCCAGGCATAATGTCTCGGTCAACCAGAAGTAACCTGTGGCCACGCTTGACCTCTAGCTCCTTAATGAAGTCACTGAAGACAAAGTTGATAGTTTGGTCTTCATATAGGATATAGGCGTCGTGTTGAAATTTCTTTCCAGTCCCTTTCTTGGGACTAAACCCAGCATACTTGGTCAGAGCTATGTTTCTCAGGTAGCGAAGTTTCCACCTAAAGTGATAGAGGGTAACTAGTGAGACCATCAGGGTGACCACCACTGCAGACGAGATGGAGATGACCAAAATAATTGCCTTTGATGCGCATGCTCTTTGGACATGTTGCGCTCTTTCCATCAGATCTCCTAAACTGACCGTTTCACCGGTGCTTGTCTGACATTTCAGATACATCTGGTTGACCAAACGGACATTCGTAAAGGCCAACCAGTTTAATATTTCTATTCCATCACAAGTGCAGGGTAAAGGGTTAAAGGAAATATCAAGAGACACTTGTCTCGATAACGCCAGAATGTCAAGGTCATCACGGGTCACTTTATCTATCCAGGTAATAGAGTTTTCACTAAAGTTCATAAACCAAACACTCGACATTTGACTTAGGCTGACGTTTAACGCTTGAAGTCTGTTCTTAGTCGCTAGTAAAACCTCCAAGCTCTTCAAACCCGACAGGAAATCTCGAGGGAGCTTGTAGATTAAGTTCATCGATATATCCAAAAAGCGCAGATAACCCAGTCCTAAAAATATTGTCTTGCTTTCCAAAGCCGCGAAATATTCCCCCAGAATGTTGTTGCTGATGTTGAGAGAGATCAAAGAACTGTTTTGGGGGAAAAAATGTTCTGAGAGTTTCATAGCGTAATTGTGGCTCAGGTCCACTCTTTGTATTTTGGTAGGTAGGTTGCTTTCCCCCCACTTAACTAAAAAGTTTTTAGTATGTGATATAGAAATCAAAGAGCTATTAAATCTCCATTTACTCTTCCACCATAATGCAGTAAATTCATAAAAGTGGGAGCCTTGGACAAGTCTCAGATTGGGTGGCCATGCACCTTTTTGGAAATTCCCTTGTGAATCAAACTTCGATTGCTCTGAATCAGCACACAGACAACTCTCGCTATCACGCATCTTCAATGTGTGCGAACGGCTAATAAATGATTCCTGCCCTGCATTTTGTGTTACGCTTTTGTTTCTTTTTAAATTAGATTCTTCTAAAAATGAATAATATTTTCTATGTTTATATTTGAATACACCACCGACTTGTCTCTGTCAAATGATATCTCTGTAGGCTGTCCCCCTGACGGTCAAGATAGATCTCTATCAGTTCAGATTAATGACTTAGGCTGTGTAAGGAGAACACTTTAATGCTAAGTTTGTTGTCCATCAAAACGAATCTCTTTAAAGTTCTTGGTAGGAGCATTCCAAAGTCTTCTTCGATCAGAGCGATACTGTTCTCAGACAAATTCAATTCTTCCAACGAGAGATGCTGCAAATAAGCCGCATGTTTTCCACTCATAGACCGACAGAGATACCTGCCTCGGGAAAGGGAAATCAATTTAAGATTTTTAAGAGAAGAGTTGACTAGACCTCGCAGGTCATTCAAAGCCTGATAGAGATCATAGTTCAAGAAAATTTTAATTATTTCTAAAGTTTCAAGGTGTTTTACACCTAAGAAAACAGCAGGATCTAGTTCATGAAAATTGCAACCGTATAGTATCAATGTCTTCAGATAAGGAGAGTTATCCAGAAAATCTCTATGGATTTTTCTTAAATTGCAGATGCCAGTGTGACCTCCGAAAAATAAGGTTGTTAATTTTTTCATTTTTTTCCACTCTTGATCAAGTGACGAGTTCATGTTGACATCTATATACAAGCTTGTTAGCTGGCTAAGTTTTGATAGCGCCCTGCTGGGATAGGGCTGTTGAACGTTGACATTTCCTTGCAAATACAGTTGCTGTAAATGTGTCAGTTTTTCAAACACTAGCGTAGGAATACTTCTAACGTTGTAGTTTAGTTGATTTTGACTCAGATCTAACAATTCTAAATGGATAAGGTTAGCAAACGTGTTGGCGTTCAAGAATTTTATTTTGTTTCGTGAGAGATATAAACTTTTTAGATTCTCCAGTCCTTCCAACATGACTGACGATATGCAACTCAGCCTATTCTTACTCAGCACAAGTTTCTGCAGGTTTACAAAGCTGAGGAAGCTTTTGTTCTGGATGGTGCTAATGTTATTATGACGAAGATCCAAAGTTATCATCTCGAAGGAATTGTTTTCCTGTGGCTCAAAGAATATTTTTTTAAACCGTGGGTTTGAGCTCATGACTAAGTAACTGACTTGTGAATAAATACTAAAGTTGGCTGTGTTGAGCTCCAAAATATTGTTCAAGGACAAATTAAGTGTTTTAATATAAACCGGAAGTTTGGTGGGCATTTTCCGAAGCCTCCTATCACTGCAGTCAGCATCGACACTGTCATCTTTCCTTCGGTAACAAATACAAGGGGGACAACTGAAAGCATCAAAATATTGATAGTTATTAATGATTTCCCTTGTATTGTATAAATCTTGTTCTGAGTTTTCAAATTCCTTATTTTCAGTTTGATGATGAATGGAGCTTATTGATGAGTCATTAGAATAATTTACCAGTTGTCCGCGTTTAATTCTGCTATTGGTCAACGTAACATTATCACCGTCGAAAGTAAACTTGGTTCCAGATAGTGTAGACACAAACTCCATAACGTTGAAAGAGATGACTAAGCACGTGACAAGGAACCAAAACATTGTACCAGATAAGTGCATCTCTGAAATACAAGAACATAACACAGCTCAAAGTTAGGATGTAATATCTTTATAGTACGTTCACCCACCCCATGGACATATTAAAGTTATCAGGGGGCGTGATGGCTTAGTGGTAAAGTGAACAGAAGTGTATCGGATTTGAATCTTGGTGAAGATTTAGATTTCAAATTTCGAGATTTTTCGGACGCCTCTGAGTACATCCAACTCTAATGCACAGTAGGTTGGTCTTTTGGCTGGACTCATGACATTCACTTTAACCGTCAGATACAGAAAAATATGACCTTTACATTATCAAGCTTTATAAATCGCAAGGTCTGAAAGGGTCAATTTACAATTTGTACTGAAGCCTCCATGTGGATTTATATTGAAGAAAGACACAGAAGTATGTTTTATTCCATATGATAGAAAAGTAATACACATTCTCTTTTTTGTTTCCCAGTGCTAAACAGACAATAGACTACAACAATCACTAAGTTTGAAGTGTCTAATTAACATTTACAACTAGATTGACACTTGGAAACATGTTTTCAGAAGACAAAAAGTAGCCCAGGCTCCTAACCTTAGCAAGATACAAATTGCATAAAATCAATCATTTCTTTAGTTTTATGAGGTCCAAGTGTGACAGGAAACGGACAGATGACAAAAACTTTACGGGAACCGTTAAAAAGCAGAAAACTTTTTCCATCAACAATTAAAAGATTCAACTTGAAAGTAGTTCTACGTAGAAACACAATTTTACTCACTGAGGTCCAACGTCTCTTCTGTGTCTCATGTTTCTCTTTCATACCAGTACTTACACCTCAGTCTCCAGAACTAAATCATCCTCCTTTCTTCTCTTAATTACACCTGAATCAGATGTCCTTTATGGTTCGAGACGAGACGAGCACATCCTTTTTATGAACCATGCAACCCGGCGACTAGATGATCATAATATTCACACTCAGAGCAATCTTATGCCTATAATGTCCCATCGTGACCGTGGGGGGACCATCACCACGCGTATGGGCCCCGTTGAGGAACGGGTCGATGGGGGTTTCGGACTGGTTAGCCAGCACATCCCTCCACGTGCAGGTACATTCACTAGAGCATACAGTGGTAGAGCACTGGGAGCCCTGTTAGCTCTCGTACTTGGCCTATCTACTTCCCCGGGCGGACGTTTCCACGGAGGTGCCACGATGAGGCGACAGGAGCTGGTAATCCTTAATTACACCAGAAACCTGCGTCCCTTAACAAACAAACATTGAAACAAAGCAAATAAGTAAATCTTAGTTGTTTCATTGAGGACATTGTAGCAATGAACTTAGACACATCGCTCCATAAACTTAAGTCAACTAAAGACATTATCACTTACCGAGTAAATAGTTTGTTCTCTAAATAAAACACTTGTAGTTCATACGTCTTGATTAGATCCACATCTATGTATCATGACCAATGGAACGAAGACACAAATACTAGAATATTAGAGCGACATCTCATTAAACACTTGGCAGACATCATCGCAGCCTAATGCGGAAGTATTACTCAGTTTATTTAATTAAAAATTTCAAGAGATTCAGATAACATTTAATTTTATTGGCTTTAAGTGGCCCCATAAAGGAAAGAAAAAGACCCTATTCCTTTTTTCCGTCCGTCCGTTTCTCACGTTTAAATCTCAACAACTAGATCAGCTTGAACATTGACATTTGCAATATGTTTGAAATTCAAATGTACACAATGAAAATAATTTAACCTGTTTTAAATTCCGTTTATTTTTATTTTTTATTTATAGTTTTTCGTTGATAATTTTAAAGTATTTTGCATACTAGAAAAAAAAATATGAATGAAGTATTTGAGAGGCAGCAGGTTCCCTCTATAGAGTTCTGATCTTCAGAAATTCATTCTCTTGTCGTCTACAACACACTTTTTCTCACTGTTAGTTAGGTCAAATCTTTATGGAGGGAGCACTGCTCAGTACTCTTATTTGAGGTAAGTTCGAGGTCAAAAAAAGCACAGGCACTTCTGTCATGATCGTGATTGTCGCAAAATCATCTTCGTGTTAGATAAGTTGTTTTGTCGCAAACATTTTTGTGATCACACAAATAGAGCTCAACGTAACGATGCCCAACAGAGAGGTTTGACATTTCTGACATGATCAGGCCGAGAAGAATCGCGTTAGGGAAGACGTATTGAAATGAAAAATGACTTCTCTAATAAGATTGGATTCGATATTGAGTGCTTACGCCTCTCGTGAAAACGGTACACACTTTAGCCTCTAAGTTAGACTTCAGACTTGTCTCTGAGATAAATGATTCTACTGATTAGTTTGATAGAACTTAGAAATATGAGTATTTGTGGAAATAATGAGGAAGTAATTTTGAAATGATCCGTGTTGCGAGAGTTGAGCTAGGAAGTAAAATCTGAGTAAAGGAAGGATAACCAGACAATGGAAGTGATGGTTTACGTCACGATGGGATTATGACGTCAAGGCTACTTAATGATAACGTGTGTAGTTGAAATAGCGGAGCCCACGTATGTTCCAGTGGGAGGGGAAAGGTGTTTGTGTTTGAATCTCTTATATCTCCTCACTCTCTTTCTTGCACTTTAAATCTCTCCATTTATTTAGTCAAAGATCATCTATGGCATTTTACATCTCGAGAGACAAACTTTCCCTTTGCAACTTCTTGTGTGACTAAAGAGGCTAATTCTTGATACACAGCTGGGGTCACAGGTTGGACATCTGTAATCACCTGGCGCCGTATCATTTTCACCCTTCTTTCTGCTGCTGTTGTGTATGGCACCTGCGATCGGCGACCCTTCCTTTATGCTCTCTCTCCATGTGGATCTATCCAGCTCCACTCTCTCCCAGATGCTAGTGTCGATTTTGAAGAGCTTCATGTCACGTTTGTATAGATCCGTATAGCGTAAAAGTGGGCGATCAGCGGCTTTCCTGCCTTCTGTAAGATCGCCATACAGTATGTCTTGTGAAAAGTCGACCTACTGGCATTCTACGAATGTGGCCAAGCTCATGATCATGAACAAAAAAAAAATCTTATTGTACACTTATGTTTCTACATTTCTATACACTGACATTTAAATATTCTTCTTTCAAGTTAAGTTTATTTTCGTTTTAAAAAAAGCTTTTTTTTCTAGTTACTACACCTACAAAGATTTACTTGGACTAGATGTCTGGATATACAACCCAACATTCAACCTATCAATTCTTAATTGTCTAGTTTATAGTAATGATGTTTGAGACGCCACAACACCAGCACAAACATATAACTAAATGTTACACAGCGATTGGTTGGAATGTACAAGTCCCTAGTTGAGTACAACCCACGTGATGGCCATAAAAACCTTCAATTTGAGTTCATTACTAGCGCAATGTCAGTGGACCAGCCTGTGACCCGAGATCGTCCCCTCAGTACTACTTTGTCTTCCCCGTCCCCCCTTACCCAGGTCCCCTGGTGAACAAGTTGAAGATGAATGAGTTCAGAGTGACCTTGATTAAGTTTCTAAGTTTCTAATGTTGACGTTTGGCAAACATCAGGATTGATGTCTGTTGGAGTTTTGGATCAAATCTTCAACGCAGGTCACTTTGAACAGAATATCAGCATAGTTATAGTTTTTTCTTTCTCTATCTCTTTCTCTCTGTCTCTTTTTCTTTCTATCTCTCTTTATCTCTCTCTTTCTTTCTTTCTTTCCTTTTCTCTCCGTCTTTCTCTTTCTTTCTCTCTCTCTCTCTCCCTCCATGACTCTCTTTCACACACTTTATCATATTCATTTCACTCTGATGCAATTTTGAATTAAAAACGATTTTCACGAGTCCACGAGTCAATCTGCAATATAATTCACTTCAATCCTTCAGTATTAAAGACTTAGGATCGAACCCTGACTTCCGTCATTGAGTTCCACACCCACTCTGTTTCTTCATACAAAGGAAGGACACAATATAAATACCTCCCGTAATTGTCTTCTGTTCTTTTCTAATGAAAATACACTGCGCTTTAAATAACTGAGGATACTGACACTCCCTCCCTCTCTAATTACGTGTTTACACTTAGCAATCTCTTTTAGTTCACATTTTCTCTGTTATAGGTAAAAAATGTTACTTAATAGATTTATCATATAGATATATATATAAACAGTGTCAATGAGTCTTGGCACTTTAATGTTTAAATTTAACATAAAATTTACAGAAAGCATTTGGCCTTATTAAAATTTCGATTGTTTATTTCAAAAGTAATGCGCATTAATTCTAATGCCATATTGTCCTCCCAAAAGAGGAAATAAGAGCTCTCCCTGGTCAGAAATACATTGTTGTTAACTCAAGTTCTGCCAATGTTTTACAACTCAATCTGCATAACACAAAGATAAAGGCACATTCCTCGTTCCATATGCTAGGACAAATTTTTACAAATGCTCCTTCTTCCCTTGCGCTATTAGAGTATGGAATGGGTTGCCTAAGCTAGCCAGGAAAACCAGTTACTTGGCAGAATGTAAGTCATTGGTTAATAGGCATGACTGAATGAATAACGCGTAGGACGTAATCATCATCTTTTTTTTTTTTTGAAGTAACGTCTGTATTATATAAGATGTGAATTTGTGATAAGACAATGTACATTATTCTTCTTAATTCTTGATCTGCGCATTTCGGAAACAAAATGTCAGAATGTATGATTTTCAAGTGAATGTGTGTCATTAATTAACTTTAATTTAAAACAAACCTTGTTGTTACTGCCCTTGTCGTGTTTGTGACGTCCTCCTATTCTAAATATAATAAATACAACGACTAATTCTACACTGTTTATACGTTTTATTCAATGTCATACACAATACTAAACCAGTTGAACACTATGTTCTAGTTGTTACTGCCCTTGTCGTGTCTGTGACGTCCTCCGATTCTAAATATAATAAATACTTTCTTTATTGGGTTACTTCCCTTAGGAAAATAAAAGAAAAATGAAACTAATAGATTTCCTTATAAAATGGGAGATAAGTCTGTCGGGAAAGCCAACACTATTGCTACCGATAATTCGTTTATTTGGCTCTAGAAATCCCACTATAACTAAAGGAAGAAAAGAAAATAGAATATTTTAAAGACGGCTGCGGGTGGTGCGGGGGAGGAAGGGCCGAATAAGAACAAGAGGAGAGGGGGAGGGGAGTTGGGAAACGGTGGAGAGGAAGAGACCAATGGGCAAAATGGGAAATAATCATATTATAACACGGATTCAGGGAAATGTGACTGTGGCATACTTAACGGAATGGTAAGAAATTTCTTTCGCGCGGTGATTGCCCTTGCTTGGGGGGTGATAAAATCAGGACTTGGCAATTTTTGTCAGTGGGAATCACTTCCTTCCTCTTTTTTTGTTTCCCTGTGTGACGGAATGTCAAACTTTCTGAATAATCATCCTGCTTAGGTCTAGGTCCTTGGTGGACCTTCTTTTATCTTGTATAGAAGCTTTCTTTTCAGATTGGTGCCCTTATGTTTCCTAACTTGGGTATTAGCTGGGAGATATGTCAAATCTACCCGCATTGTTTTGTCATTTATTGAATGCCAATTGAATAACTAATTCAGAAATTCAATTACCAAAGCCATTTGTGACTGCCGAGAGATGCGACATCGGTGTACGTGAGCTATACTGATTTTGATTTACATCAAACTAATTAGTTTTAAAGTAGCTGTCGAAATATTGACTATTCAGAAAGCGATAAAACATTAGACTTAGTTTTTTTTGTATATGAACTGTAGAATTAGGCATTTTTTAGCGGCACCCCGAAAGGGGAAAAGACGCTATTAGTTTTGTGTGGAATGTCTGTCCACCCGTCTGTCCGTTCTTCCCGTTTAGATCTCGTAAAATAGAAAAGATATTGAAAATTCGACATCATAATATTTTAGACCATTCAAAGTTCTGATGCAACGACTACTTTTTTTTCTGAAAGCGAAAAATCTAATTTTTTAAATCACTTATGCAAGCAGTTTTTTTTTCATAAAAATACACCACTTTTAGAACTATTCACTATTAATAGTAACAATCATAGGTGGCACTTTTTGTAAGGGAGGTAGGTATATATCATATTTTAAAGACACTTATGCAAACGGTTTTAGATTTTTTGTAACCAAATTTTTTTAATATAGATTTATTGCTAAGTTATATAAGTTCTGTCATACTAATTACTTCATTAACAAAAAATGGTTACTATTTTTTTTATCAAAGAGACAAAATGTATTTAAAATGCATATAATAAGTGGAACATAATTTAAAAGAACATTTAATAAGAAGTTTTTCATATCATCATGTAAACATAGGACAGTACACATAAATGTTTATATTTTCTTAAATGATTCTTTGAATAAGAGATTGAACCTATACAAAACAATTAAATCAATAAGATAATCATTATATGGAATCAGTTAGGCATCTAATTTAGGCATCTCACATCTAATTTAGGCATCTCACATCTAATTTAGGCATCTCACATCTAATTTAGGCATCTCACATCTAATTTAGGCATCTCACATCTAATTTAAGCATCTCACATCTAATTTCACCTTCACTTTTACCTATCCCTTTTTCTGCTGGACCGTTGGTGCACCATACAAGATCTTTCAACCTTCTTTTTCCATTCTTCTCATTCGCCCTTGATAGAATTTCATTCTGATATTCTTTCTGAAAATATTGAAACCTGCCTTTTTACATGCCTGGGTAGACCACTTCGGTGGCCGATTTTGAGTTTGTGTTTCCACACAAACTGTCTTTATAACATTATTAATTCAAGAATTTAATAAATTAATGTTCAGGAAAATTTTGCGCATCGTCTTTTAAGTCTAGTTTTATGGGCCTATCATTGGAATCGTTAAAAACAAAGGGTAGTCAGCCGTAGTGTAACGACAACTGAGTTGTTTATTAAATATACAGTCGCTCGAAGTTTTTTGAAAGATTATCTAAGCTTTGCTTATATTTTTACGTAAATCTAGTATTGATGACATGTAGAAGTGTAGATTCTAGATCTAGAAATAGAACAAGATCTATATGTAGACTATATCTCAAGAGTTCTAAGTGAAGTTTAGATCTAGTTCTAGATCAAATTGCAACCATAAATAATTGCACAGCTTTGCATTTCCCGCTGGCCATATTGGTAGCATCGTTCTCGCAAGCAGCTGACTGTGGCACGGGTTCGATACCCGGGTTGAGAGAAACATATTTTTATTTTATCTTAAGTTGTAAAATTGATGTATTGTCTTTTACAAAATGTACTTCTAATGCATATGTGGTGGGTTTGGCACAGAACAAACTAAATGACATGACGAAGGCAACTCGTAGGACGATTCCAAACTTTTTATTATACATTAAAGACCTGCAAAGGCAAACATAAAACATAATTACAAATGAACATAAACTAAACATAATTAATAGGCCTAAATGAACAGACCAATTTGTAAACACAACATCAGGTATAAATACTAGATCTGGCAAAAAAACAAAAAAGAAAATCGTATAGTGTGAACCAATCATCTCTTTTAGAATCACGAGAGAGATATGGAACACCAACAAACGTTATAAAAATAAATGACAAAGTAATTTACAAAAAATAAATCAACTAGTTCTACATAAAACTAACATAAATTGAAGAGCTTCGCTCTTTCCTTTTCTTACAAAAACTATAACAATTAAATAGAACAAATCTATACACTGTTTCTTAAAAACCAGTATCTACAACTGGTTGTCAAGAATTATAGAATACATAACAAAGGTAGTTCGACAATGAGGACAACACCTGGGTAGCAATATGCTATATAGAAAATAAACAAGAATATATGATATACAAGAAACAGTAAAAATGTGTTTACCTGCAGCCTTGACCAAAAGAATGAACTTTAGGAAGAACACTGCAGGATCAAACAAGGTGGTATTGGAGTGGATGCGGCCCAGTGAGTTTTCATGCAGGACGCCAGCAGGAAAAGGAATTCAAATCCCCGCTACCGGGGCAGAGGTCAACTTGATCCTTTGCTGACCGGTGCTTGGTCAAGTTGAGCGACTCGTATATCAGGTCCTCCCCACTACACATAAGTTGTTAATTCCTTTTTCCTTTAAACAACTAAAGAAGTTCAACAACAGGCGGCTGTGGAGCTTTATCTAGCATCATTGGACTTCAGGCTATCTTACAACTATAACATAAGATTGGGCTGGTTCCCTACTGGAAGAGCTCTTCACAGGCTATGGACCTGCATGTGTATTAGCGGGTTATTTAACTCTTTCTCTCCGCAATACTTTTTCTTGTTCCGATAGTATTATTCGTTTTGCTTTCAACTTTCACTTTCAACTTCAATAACGTTTTTGTTTGTTATCAGAAAATGTTATATTTGGTATTGAATTATAGGAGAATGCATGTTGTTTTTTTATACAACACAAATTGAAGCGTATAAATCCAAAAATCAATTTAGTTTAATGGGGGTCAAATCAACGTTGGCCTCGTCGATCAGAGAGAAAGAGTTCAGTTGTTTAGGTAATGTAAGTTGTTTCTTTTCATTCCTCAGTTCCTACCACCGCACCCCCACCATCTACTCACGCGCTGACGAATTGGCATCGAGTCCATGGCATTGCGTGCTCACCTTTAATCTGTGACGATCTAATTGTGAGCCATGTTTTATCTTTCCCTCTCTCCGCCCCTTACGGTGCATGTCTTCTGAAACTCCGTGTTCAATTATTGCGTCATCGATCCATGAGTACCTCAGAGTACTCTCACAGCGATGTGCATATTAAAAAAAAAAGGAAATAGCGTAGAAAGAGTAATTAGAGAGTAATGCGAGTTTGTATAATGGATTTATTGATTGAATCTAGTCGACTGACTTGATCAGAGGTCCCCCTCCAGTTCACGTGTTTTAAGATAGCACTCCTTCTGGGGAACCAACATTTTATAGTAGCGAAGCATAAAAGCAGATCTATAAATAAAGTGTTTTTGTTGTGTTTTTGTTTTTATATGTTTCGGATGTTCCTTGAGAATGAAATGTTGTTACATCTTTACCCAAGCCTTCAGCAGAAGGCGGGAGATGGCGGCCGGCAGGATTTAAAACTAGGACCATCGAGACGACAGATCAGAGCTCATACCACGCAACCAGACAGCCATCCGTGATCAAGTGGTTGATTGCTTGGCTGCTGAATCAACGGCTCTCAATTCTTTGATTTCTTATTGGAAAATAATAAATACTTGCTAACATCCATGAAGCTAAATTAAAATTGATTCTATAGCTTAACTTGTCGCTAGATACCCACGTTATATCTTAGCAACAGAAAGCAAATGTATTTTGTCCAGACTTAGAAAACGTAATTTAATCTGTATTTAAAATGCATCAATGAAACCTTGTCAGACATTTAGATTTCTTATTTAAAAACTTAATTCACTAATCAGAAAGAACTAAAAAAGTCTAGCTTAATTAACGGAACTAACCATTCATTTTGATAGCATACGTCAGCGTATTTATTTATATTTGTGTTCTGGATAACCAAGTTAGATTTGAATCCTTATCTCAAGTTTTTTTTACATTAAGACTTAGGTCCCCCCACCGTTTGGCGTACACAAGGCGGCAGGTTCTCTCCAGAGCTCGGTCATAGACGATTTCTACAACCTCTTCCCAGCTGGTGCACACGATTTTAGGTCTTCTAATAAGGTGTGACGCCCTCTTATACGTAGACATCCTTGTTTGCGCTTTCCTCTTTTCGGCTTCCATGTTAAGGCTGACCTTGATAAAGGAATGTCCCGCGAATCTTATACGATTTTAAGACACCGTTTCATTCAGGGGACCAGCGTCCTGGCGAGAAAGAACATCTCTATTGGTGACATGATCTTGGTATGTTATTAAAAGGATCCATCTCATACAGGTCTGCGGAGTCACGTGTAGTTTCTTTTCGGACCCTTTGTATAAATTTCACGTCCCCCAAAGGTAGGTGGACTTTGGGACGTTGATTGTCTTGAAGCCCTGGATCTTCCTTCCAGATTGATTGATTTAGATGCCCAGATAGTTTAGTTTTAAAAGACGGCTCGCTGCTTTCCCTAGAAATGTAAATTGGATTTAATTCAATTCATTCTACGTCATTCAATTTAAAAATAGAATTCCTTTTTCATTGTCAAATTTCAAAACTATAAAAAATTGTAAGTGGTCTATCTTAAAAGTCATCGCTGTCAATTTCGATTCGCTCTCTGCATTGAGATTGACCTGTTCATTGAACTGTGATGGCATATGAAATGTGTCCAGTTATAGTTGTCATCAAGAAGCTTAAGATTTATGATGGATACAATGAAAGTATACAAAAATAGGGTGTAAGAGTTAATATTCATTTTGGGGAGGGGGGATAAATCTTTACAAATTACAACTGTTTCTTTAAAGCAGCAACACGGAACTTTTTCTCCTTACATCTAAGGAGTCATAAGGGATGGTGTCAGCAGTGGCGAGTGTCTGCCCTGGAGTGTGTCAGCAACACCAAAATGTCAAATGTAATTTTCGGATACCAAGATAACAATTACGATGTATACATTGATAATTAAACTTAACCCCAACCATTATTATTTATAACAAACACTTACAGGCTCAATTAGGGGCTTTAACAAAGTAGGGGGGCCCTAGGTTATACCTTGAATGACCTATAGGTAAATCCTGCACTGATTATGTTCCCTTTCCTTATCCACACCCTCCACTACATCCATGACTGAACTATAAAAGTGCGTTGTACTTTGTTTTGAGTTAAACTAGCGCTACACATTTCCCTTTAGTTTCTCCAGAAAAAAAAAGCCGGTCCTAATTTGGTCTATTTCTCATGAAACTCTTACATCAATGGCTCAGTGCAGATCCCAGTCTGGGGGGGGGGGGGGGGGGGGGGGGGGGGGCGGAAAGTGTTGCCTCCCCAGTCAGGTCTATTTGACTGATCGCTTACCAGCCCATCCTTGTCATTAGGAAACTGGATACGGGCCACGATACACTAGCCACTCGCTGCTGCTGTTGAGTGTTTGCTTGTCCATTGTCAGCAGGTCCTCCAATCTCGCGAGGATTTCAGTTGGTCAACACAAAGACGAACAATACGGGGTGGGGGCGGGGGGAGACCAACTGATCTAGAGATGTCTTTGTTTGGACGTTAAAATAAAATTCATCAGATTTGTAAGTTGGTACTTACATCCTTATGTCAACTAGATCCGCAACTTGATACAATAAGATAATATAAGCGTCTGATCTAATCTTATATAATACAGACGTTACTAAAATAAGATGATTACGTCCTACAATGATGAAAGCGATGCCTATGCAGATGTTTTGTTATAACAAGCTATCTCAGAAAACATTGCAATTAGGGTTATAGTTAAAACTTGAAAATGTTTCTTTCAATAAGAAACTTAGATATGCATTTATATGGCACAAATTCCGATTTCTATCAATTACATAAAATGCATCAGAAATGTTATATTTCAGTTCATTCATCGTCGCCAATTTACAAGCTATCCCGACACGATCAACATCTAATTTTTCGCCCCAACACCGGATACGACTGAGTGAGACAACATATTGGGACCAGTAAAATGTGTCACCAGAGATATATCAACAGTAGACCCCTCAGCCGGCGCCGAGCGCCGAATTCGCCGCCAAATTTTTGTCCGCCTAAAATCCACCGAAAAAAATGTGGTGGGCCGTATTAGCCGCCATATTTTGTCCGCCAAAAATTCGCCGAAAATGAATGATGCGCCGTAAAGTTTTTTCTTTTTTCAATTTTTTCTTGGCATTCCGTTTTAAAATCGATTGCATTTTTAAATAAAGATCGCCGGAAGTTTGATAAAGAGTTCTTGTCTAATGTCAAATTACAATTCTAATTTTATTAAACCCCAGTTAAAATACAATTTAAACAAATAATTCAATTAATTTAAGTTACCGTTTTTTTTTGTTGTCTATAACACGATTTATTATCAATAATCTGTTTTATAAAATAAATGGCTCAGCGATCTTCTACTTCTACTAGTAAAAAGGTAACCCTGTGTATAAAATAAATGGTCTTATGCCTAATTAAGCCTAGATGAAATGTTGCAATGAACTATACTAGCTAAATCTATAAATAATTATATCTATGTCATATCATTTCTATGTAACAATTCTACATGATGATTTTAGGTGAACTCAAATGTGAGTAGATGTCATCTAAACCGAAAAGAGAGGCAGTTTGTTACTAAATTACATGTAAAATCTAAACCGCCTAGCCAACATGGAAATTCCTAGGCCCAATGCTGGAGATATTTTGGTGGCCTGTTCTCTGCTGATGGGAGAAATGTTGACGAAGATCGGGTCTATTGTCAGCTGTGCCTGACTACTCAGCAGTCACTGGGTGACAAGGGTAACATTTCAAAAGTTACGAATTTTACTGCAACAACATCAAGTGGCAATATGAATCTTCATTTCAGTGTCAAGCATGATGTAGCAGTACAAAGTGAGGAAAAATCAAACAAAATTATGGAATATTTAATTAAGTATGGAAAAGGCGCCAGTCAATGTCAGGCAACATCAAGCCATGAAGTGACAAGAGATATTGTCCTCTGGTTTTGTAGAGACTTACTCGCCTTTGAAAATGTAGCTAAAGAAGGTTTTGTTGAATTTTTCAAAATTTATTGCCCATCTCTCAACATACCTGCACCTGTAGCACTTGCTGGAATAGCCCTAGATGATGTTTATCAAGCTATCAGGTCAGCTGTCAAAACTAAATTGACTAAAGTCAATTCACTTTGTTTGCTCTTTGATGGATGGACTGATCGATATCGGGCTATCAATTACCTTGGCATCCGGGCTTCCTTTTTAGACCACGATTGGACATATAAAATTGTCACACTTGGCTGTCATGCTTTGCCTACTCATGCTGCACACGACTTTGCTGACCATATCAGCTCTGTTCTGAAAAGCTTTGGTGTTGATCCCAAAAAGCTTTTCATAACTAGCTGCCATGATGGTGCTGCAAATATGATCAAGACTTCAAAACTTTTAAAGGTTGATTCCTATCAGCACTGTACAGCACATGCATTGTACCTTTTGCTTACTACTGATAGCATTAATAGAAATGAAGATGTACTGCATATACTACAAAAGTGCCGCAACATCATAACTGCACTTCATTTCAAAACTGCAATTCTGGAAGATGAGACAGCGTTTACAGAGGATAAAGAAATCATTAAAACCCCGAAAGAAGGCATGTCATCAGTGTGTGAATTGCTTCATGTGGATGATCCATTCAGTGTATCAATAGTGGATACCTCGGAAAGCAGCATTAACTCCACTGATGTTAACAGTATGCATACACACAATCATAAGTCATTGAAGGGATCATATGCAACACGTTGGAATTCAACACTGATGATGATTCAGTCAATACTTAATTTAAAAAGGGAGGTCCAAAATACTCTCAAGCGTATTGGGCGTGTTGACCTATGCCTCCATGAAGATGAAATTGATTTTTTAGGTGAACTTGTTACCTTTTTAAAACCTTTCCAAAATCTAACTGATCTCTTTAGCTGCTCAATGTCAACCTTATCAGCAATTCCACTGATGAAAATGCATATCAAAAAGATCTGCACAGCGTCAAGTGTTGATGATGACAAGATGCAAATGATCAAGCAGTCAGTACTCAACCAACTTGACCATCGATTTCCTGTCAATTATAACATCAAGCTGCATCAGCTGCTTGATCCAGATTTAAAATCATTGATTCCACGGCCAGAAGCAACCACACTTCTGGAGAAAGCCATAGAGTCAGCTATGACCCGTGGATTCATCGTGTCTGAAGCTGATGTATCACATTCGCAACTAGTCAGTGAAGATGTTTCCGAAGAAAGCAGATGTAAGAGGTTGCGAATGGAGCTGATGAATGAATGGAAAATTGAACTGTCACCCAACAATTGTACCAATAAGGTATTTTATATTATTTTATTTGTATTTTTTTAAATTCAAGAGCAGTAGTTTTAATATTAGGCTATTAAAGTACCTTTAGTGACATTTTAGTATAGGTTTTTATTCCAATAATTGTTTACTGTTATCTATTAACTGAACAAGATAAATATTACATTTACTGTGTACTTTAATGAAATATTTTATAACCAAACAATTAGTAAAATTGTATTTTGATTTTTTGAACTTTTTTTTCAGGTAGCAGTGGAAATAGCAAACTATTTGACGGCACCTATTGTTTAGTTTCATGATGTTCTCCTTTCTGGCGTAGCAGTGCTGCATCATCCTTGTATCCATATTTTACTCAACTGGCTCGACTTCAGCTATCATCATCAGCATCATCTGTTCCAGTTGAGTGCATGTTTTCGGTTTCCGGTTTGATAATAAACAGCAAACGATCAAGTCTAACAGCTGATAAGCTACATCGTGTTTGTTTCATCCATGACAATTACAAACTGATATAATGAGTGGTTAACTTAAAAAATGGACTGCATTTTCATGCACTCTAAATGATGTAAATTATGACAGAATAAAAAAGTGTTTTTTTTTATATATTTGAAATAAATTTTTTCCCTAAGTCTTTTATTTATGAAGCTTTATTACTTTATTATTGGCAAGGCATAAGCCGAATGAGCCGAATATTTTCTAATCAGCCGGAAATCAGCCACAAATGCCAATTCACGGAGAAATCCGGCTAATCCGGATATCAGCCGAAAATTTATGTCAGCCAGCCGAAATCTTGAAAAAAATTCAGCTGGCAGGTCTAGTCATCAGAGATGTGTCACCAGAGATGTGTCACCACTTACTTAAATTCGGCCCTGGATATACGATTAGGACGTCACGACGATTGTTCCAAATTCTGCCCAAAATCTTTTGGCTTTATGTCTGGAGGAAATAACGATACTTATAAAATAATCGTAATTACTTATGGAATCCAATTATCAAGTAATTTATGTATAACATACAAATAATCTTCTCTTCGCTGCATGTATGCGTGGCTGCAACGCTGCATGCGCTAATGGAACTTTGTTGTGACTTTATGTTCACTTCTATGTCTTCACCTCAATCAAAGTTACTGTTTCTTTGTATTTGTATGTCATATGGTGAACTTAGTCATTCTGATTGAAATACATAAAAAGCCAATCCGTCTGTGGGATTTTTAAAAAAATACGTTTCCCATTTAACATGTTGCGTGTTTGGTAAACATTAAGATTTAATGAGTTTGATTTTAGTATTAGATAAATGTGCTCACGTTGATGTCAGTTGAAAGAGAGAAAAAAAATATTTCAAATTTATTGCCTACAAAAAAATATCCTGTCCGATGGCCGAGGGTATCAAACTTCATGGTACAGGAAAATGATCTTTCACTGGGAGAATCTAAAAACGTTGAACAGCTCTTTGTACTGGAGGCAGCAAAGGTATCGATTCCAACCGTGGAAAATGTGGAATCGATTCTTTCAAAGCTCATTTACAAAATGACTTTTAGAAACATGTTTTTGTTTTGGTTTTAGATATACGCAAAGTAGATACCGAGATATTTGTTCCTATCGTTCATTTTATCTGGATATAATTTTATCATGTCGTTGAATAGATTTAAAGTTAACATTTATTTTATTTTCGTAGGTAAAAGCGAAAACATTTTTCAATCACATTCTTATACATCGTCCTTTTTTTTTGTGTGAATGGGATTGATTCTATAAGCAAATGTTTGGGATCGCCGAGCACCAGTTCTTTTGTGTTGATTTTCGCGAAAGAGCACTTACCCGACGATCAAACGATTAACTCAACAAACTCTTGCACGTCAGAATGAGTACAAATATTTCACGTGCTAATTGGGTTAGATTGACCTGCGCTTTTTAATGGCACAGAACGTGCCACTCAGATCTGCCAATGTTTGATGTTCCTCCATGTTTGTCCTTCTAGGATGGATTTTTTGGGGGGGAACTTCACACATAGCAGCAGTAATGGCAAATGACTTTTTTTTTGGGGGGGGGGGGGGAGGGCTTCACACATAGGCAGTAATGGCTAATGACTTTTTTTTTTGGGGGGGGGAGGGGCTTCACACATAGGCAGTTATGGCTAATGACTTTTTTTTTGGGGGGGGGGGGGGCTTCACACATAGGCAGTAATGGGTAATGACTTTTTTTTTGGGGGGGGGGGGAGGGCGTCACACATAAGCAGTAATGGCTAATGACTTTTTTTGGGGCGGGGGTGGGCTTCACACATAGGCAGTAATGGGTAATGACTTTTTTTTGGTAATATTTTGTGAAAGCTGAGAATCAGCATGTTGAGTGATTTTACTTATAAAAGGGTGACAGAACCATGTAAGAGTGATTTAATCGTTACTCGCTGTTTTAAATGTAATCCTCACTGTTTGAGTTTGTTCAAAGGTTGGCTGCTGTGTGTTACACATTCTCATTTAGTCACAATTGAAATTGTACACACAGTGCCGGATTCAACTATGTGGAGGAAAAAAACTATGTGTGTTTTTATCAAGATTTATCAGTTACAAAAATGTTCTCAACTTTTTAAATTAATATAAAGTCTGCGATTCCTATCGTGTGATTATCAAAAGAGTTGAGCAAAAGGCTCTTCGAACTCTAAACAAGTAAGCCTGATTGAACAAACCATTCTGTCTGGAAGAGGTTCAAGTCAATGTCAATGTAAGACATTGCTATTTTCGATGTATCTGGCACTCCGGGCTCATGGACTAGTATACAAAGGCCACCAAGCAACTTTCTCCAGAAATCGCGTTTCTGGGCAAGTTTCTCCAACAGTCCCAATGTCCATCTCCTTGGCGCAATTTGTTTCTACGCCTACCCCTCTTCCTCTTTCGCTTGGGGTTCCAGGTGAGGGCTTGCTTTGTAATGTTGGATGCAGGTGTGGCCCATCCATTACTCTCAAAGAATCCATTAGGTCTCCTTAATTAGCTATTCACCCTCCTTACTACTCCTTTAACGTTACAGACCTGGATAGTGTACTGCTCTCCCGTTTTTTTTTTTTTGGGGGGGGGGGGGGAGAGGGGGGTATTTAGCTCAAAACATTCTTTTCTTTTTTTTTTCATCTGGGGTTTATGAATTATGTACAAACTTACACAAAGTCATGGAGGCTGTCTACACTTCCTAATTCTAAACACCAATGATCGTAACAAGTGGTGCTCAATCTATACATCCAACGCACTATACCTGGCTTCGTCAGTTTTTATGCCTCACGCGATATGAACTATAATATCTCTAGAAATATTCAGAATAACATATTTTATTTTTGGACTGTAAAATAACGTTTCATTTGGTTAAGAGCCAAAGGATAATGCATAATTTAGAAACACATTTTTTTTGTAAAATAAAATCTTTCAATCAGCTTTTTTTTTTGTTGTCCAGGTCTGATTAGCAAAGCAATTAAGATAATGATTTACAATGGTTCCATGTTAAATGAACAACTACAATATTTAAAAAAAAATGTTTCGTAAAAAGTTGAGAGAGTTTCTGTTGTACACAAGGCACAGGCTATAAAGAAAAACATTATTTTATTTTCTGAGTATACTTCCTACTATTAACATTGTTTTTCTTGGCTGATTCAGGCAACCCATTCCATGGTATAATAAGATTAAAGAACGAAGGGTAAATGTGAGTATTTGTCATATTAAACATGTCCGTCTTTACTAGGTGATATTTTTAGTTGAGTAGCGCAACCACCGCTATGTTCTGTCTTTATAAACTGTTCGGTGTTTAGAGCAACCAACGTTATGTTCTGTCACAATAAACTGTCTGTTATTTAGAGCAACCACCGCTATGTTCTGTCTTTAAAAACTGTCTGTTATTTAGAGCAACCATCGCTATGTTCTGTCTTTATAAACTGTTCTGTATTTAGAGCAACCATCGCTATGTTCCGCTTTTATAAACTGTTCGGTATTTAGAGTAACCACCGCTATGTTCTGTCTTTATAAACTGTTCGGTATTTAGAGCAACCAACACTATGTTCTGTCACAATAAACTGTCTGTTATTTAGAGCAACCATCGCTATGTTCAGTCTTTATAAACTGTTTGTTATTTAGAGCAACCACCGCTATGTTCTGTCTTTATAAACTGTTCGGTATTTAGAGCAACCATCACTATGTTCCGCTTTTATAAACTGTTCGGTATTTAGAGTAACCACCGCTATGTTCTGTCTTTATAAACTGTTCGGTATTTAGAGCAACCATCGCTATGTTCTGTCTTTATAAACTGTTCGGTATTTAGAGTAACCACCGCTATGTTCTGTCTTTATAAACTGTTTGGTAATTAGAGCTACCACCGATAGGTTCTCTCCTTATAAACTGTTCTTATTTAGAGCAACAAGTTGGTAGATTCTCTCCCCTTTCCTGCTTTAACATTATATTTCCACGCTCTACCTGGCAAATGTAATAGGACTGATTGCCACTCCAAATACAATAGCCAAACAACGATTGAAAGATCAATAGTTTAATATTGTTTTCAAGTTTTTCTGTTTATTTCGAAAGTTGATTTGAACTGGTCGATTGACCGGAAGCTATGAATGTACGGTGCTGCGTGGTTCTAATACCCTACGATGCCATGCATAGTTTATGAATAGCGGAGAAACATGAGTCGATTAGGTCGTACACAAAAAATATACATGGGCATTCAGACGAAATGGGCCACACATGCGTAAAGTGTTTTTTTTAACTTTACACTAAGGTCAACCCAAAACTTTTTAAAATATAGATTGTTTCCAAAAGTAGCATATTTTGAGAAAAAAAACTAATGAAAACATTTTAATTAAGGGAGACATCGAGATTAAAAACACGTTTTGGTTTAAATCAAATGTTCTTTTAAAAAGGAGTAGTAACGTATTTTTTGTAGACATAGTTTTTCATTCTTTTTATCTTACACTACAAAGATTTATTAATCACTCTGTCTGTCTAATACACGTTTTGTACACGTTTGTTTCCCCCACGTCCCATTCTCGGATCTAGTTGAAACTTTGTACAATTATTCATAGTCGAAGTCATTACATGAATTAATAAAAAAAAAATAATCATGTTATCAATTAGTGGTAATTAATTAATTATAAAAGGAATTATGTATATCAGTGATTTCGCGGTTCTTATATTTGTTTTTTCGAAAAGTATTTTTACATTTTGCTTATTTTAATTTGCTTTTGTTAATTGAATTTTTCAAGCTATAGTATGGGTCAGTGCGGATGTTCCAAACCCTTTAGTGGCTTACATACAGTCTTTATGTGCTCAGTAAACATAACTCATTCTCGAGTTTGGATCAAACTCGTTACTCCTTGGTAGGTAGCAAAAGTGTTTTATACCACTCAACCACACATCCTTTTATCATTTCACCTCTTTCTGTCTCTGTGTTTCATTCCGACTCTATGTGATTGTCAATCTTGTCTCTCTCATGACAAGATCAACGTCTAATCAATCTTTCGTCTCAGGACCGGACACAACAGAATGAGACAACATATGTACCGGAAGCTCAAAATCGGAACCATTGAAATCTGACTATGTGGAGTGTCACCAGAGAATGCTGACCATGTCCTTCAAAATTGTTCTCTTTAACATGAGGCCCGTAAAAGACACTGGACCCAAAAAACACGCTAATAGAAAGAAAACTATATAGAGAGCCCCCTGATTTGGAAACCAGTTCATCTCATATATTGGTCTAGTCATCTGAACACTCCGATATATAAATGAGAACGAGGAAGAAGAAGAGTCTCTTATTTTTCAATTTCTGTCCCTGTCTCTTAGTCTTACAAGCATGCTGTGAAGCCTGTAGAAGCACACATGTAGAGTTATACATGGAGGTAACCTCAAATTTAATAAATGTATATTTGGATTATTTTAATCTATTTTTTTAAATATTATTTGGAATAAAGATGTGAACGAAATATTTAAACTCATATTATTGATGTATTTTCCTTAAACCGCAAACGATTAAAAGTAGTGTAGAGAGCTAAAATTACACAACTTTAATAAAATTATCATAAGAGTATAATACAGTCAATCCGGTTAATCGGACGGCATAGGGACTTGATCGTTTTGATCCTAATAACCTGCTGGTCCGATTAACCACATTCGACTTTATAATAAATAGGAATGCTGCGTCAGCTATATGCAATTAGCACAAGTAGTATAATAGTTATTTGTTTGTTCGAATAGAAAGTCTTTGAAAAAAGTTTTAAGTGGCGCCATGCAAGACATAGAAGCTGGAACCAAGATACAAACATATGCCATAGCACGCACAAGGATACAAACATATGCCATAGCACGGCACAAGGATACAAACATATGCCATAGCACGGCACAAGGATACAAACATATGCCATAGCACGGCACAAGGATACATTTACAAGGCTCCTACTTTCAAAGTGAAATATTATGAATAACTGATTCTTTTTTACCTACTTATATGTGTTTTCTTTTTTTTTTTCTAAAGCTTATATCAACTCACTCTGTCTGTTTAGTGAAATGTCTGTACACGTTATTTCTCCGACACACAATTTCGGATTAAACTTTAATTTTTTAACAATTTTTTTTTTTACCTGACAACACAAGAATCAATTTTAAAAAAATACTCACTTAACAATTTGTAATTAATTAAAATGTTTGGTATCTCAAACAAGGGAAAGAATTATTGATACATGACTGTAGTGGTAGTAGATCTATAAGTTGAATTAGTCCCCTTTATGGGTCGTCGTCTGAGTCTTAGTGAACACAACATAAAAAAATAGGATGAGACTATAGAAACAAATGACAACAAAACAATCTTTGAGTTCGAAGTCAGGTCGTTCCCCCTTTTTTAAACAATTTTCATAATGCTTTTTTTATCGCTAGTCTAGATCTAGTACACATTTAATTACACCGCTGATCCAAACTAATGGATACAACTATGCTTAATATCAACTTTTTTATTTATTTATTTTTTTATAGTTTTTTTTTTATTTTCTGTTTTTCTACATGCATGGAGGAATAACCAAGTCACATATACAAATTCTTTTTGCTAACCTGCTTTACGCTACGTAAACTTGCATCAATTATAAAGGGTCCATCATGTAATCAATCAACTTGGAGAAGGTTTCCATGCTGCATTTTCAAAAGATAAAAAAAAAAAAAAAAAAGCTCTGCATGAGTTGGAATTTGAACTTGACATCCATGTTGTAAGGACGCATGTTTTACCACTGAGCTATTCAAGTACTTATAAAAATTAAAGGTTTTATTAATCCATTGTTGGTTAAAATTTTTTATTAAAGGACCTAATGATGTCTACTGATTTATAATTTAGTGCATTTTCAATTCAAAACTAAATTAATGAATTAATAGGTTAATGTTTTGATTCGAGTATAGTCATCGACAATGAATAATGGTTCACAATGTCAATTTGATCCGAGAATTGGCCGCGGGTGTAAAAACGTGCAGAAAACTTTTGACCAGACACACAGACAGATAGACAAACGGAGTGTGTTGATATAAAAAAAATATTTAGAATTTAGACCAAACATTTTCAACAAACTTTGATGTCGAAATATAGTCAAATGCTGGCATATAAGATGAAGAACGTGTTATTGCAAAAAAAGGTAAAAAAAAAGTATATCTATCACGCTTGCCTGTAAATGTGTATGTGTTTATTGAGTAAAGAGTCCAAAGTATTGCCCCTTGGGCTAATGCATTAGGAAGATGCATAAAAGACTCTATTGATTTCTGCTGTACTAGTGTATTCTGGGATGCATTTGGAATTGAAACAAAATTTACATGGGAATAGACTACACTCAATTGGATGCTCATAAGTAATTAATTCTAGAGACTAAATGTTTCACGAGATCTCTCTTACGATAAAATTAGTCGATATTTCTTATTTCCAAATAAAAAGAGCTATGCAGTAGGGGTGAACAACTTATAGAAAATATATTAAACATGCATTTTGGAAACCCTGTTTGACCAAGAGTACTGTATTCCAGCAAGGTTTTCCTTAAATGTTCGTTTATTGAACTTTCTAAAACATTGATTAGTATGTCAAATTATTCCATGCCCAACAGACACCTGAATATTTCTTTAACTCCTTGTTGTTGTACTGACTTATGAAATTTCGTAAGACTCGAATGTGTGCCACATAAACACCTGGATTGAAATGTAATGAACAATGTAGTAAAAATAAAATACCTCGCCAAGAGTATTTTTTCTAGAACTGACAAGTTTCTTTAGAAACAAAGGGGCTAGAACTCCTGCTTACATGTTAGCGACATTCCTGCATACATTTTAGTGACATTCCTGCATACATTTTAGTGACATTCCCTAACAAGATCCCGAGCTCTTAAGGGAATTTCAACGTCCCAAACTGATTTACGGTAAAAATGAGCAATGTCGCAAACAAAGTTTAGTTTGGGTGTCACTCCCAGGCTCCGCCTATAAAAATTAAGTTACTTGACCACAACGCTCTTTAGCAGACGTTAATTTGCTGGAGCAGGATTTGACGCACATAGAAAAAAAAATCTTCAACACACACACACAAACACACCAGGTTGCGAGTGCGTATTGGGGGAATAGGTTTTAATATATGTATATATATTGTCTTGACAATCGTTTAATAGTTTCACCTCAGACAGCGCCTATTACATCAGCCACTCTGTGATGCCAGTGCTCTGATTGAGTGAAGCAGCTGAGCATGATGCAATCTTTGATCGGTACAGACTGCAAAGGAGCCGACGCTTATTTGAATCGAGATTGTCTGAAAGAATTTTGCTGTTATTTAGTCCATTCGGTTTATAGTCGTTATGCTGGTCACGTGGTGTGACAAGTTGGATTAAGGTTTGGCCGTTTTGGGTGTCTAGGGGATTTTATAGTATGAGAACCCTCACTTGCACAGCACAGCGTTATAATGCAGGCAACAAATACTATATTTAGATGTAAAGTTATGTACAGTTTATTATACAGAAGATTATTAAAAGGTGAAGGGCTGTACAGTTGCTAGGATGGGATCTAGCGTATCTACATGTATAGGTCTATCATCATTAGATTTGAGAACCAAGTGGTCTGAGTGTCATTAGGCTGGTTGCTTAGCTTTAGGTCCGGTGCTGTACTGATGAGACGGGTGTGGCTGGTACTGATGCTGTCTGCTGGTGGGCTGGCGTAGTGGATCCAGGCTCCGGGTGCAGTCCAACGTTGTATGGTTGCAGAGCTAAGCTGCGTCTACCATTCTGTCAAGTCAGTGACGAGTCTGTGGCTAGCGTTGTTACTTGGACTCTTAAAGGATGAGTAGGACTGATATCTACAGATCTGGTGCCAGCAAATCTGTTATCAGCTTTAGGTTGCTAAGATTTCAGGCGGATATTGCCTATAGATAAAAGCACCAATCCAAAGTGAAATAAGGGAATGAAAATAGTCCAGAGCTCAAGCAAGAGATAGATGTACTCCCTGTCAGCTCTCCAGCGAGAATGAGGTCGGACGATGAAGTCTTGTCCATATACACGTGGAGAGGGGAGGCTGAGGCGGGAGATAAGTGCAAAGGTGTTCTAGACTATTCGGCGTCTTTGACAGAGAGATCCTCGCTTGACTGTGACGGCGTTTCCGGGAGATAGACAACGCGCGAAGGCGCGAATTAAAAGTCCAGGGAGTTCGCCAAGGTGGTCAGAAGATTTAAAAAAAAGGGGGGGGGGGAATTATCAGAGCTCGGCCGGATCAAGGGAGATTATACCTTGATAATGGCTAGTGCTAGACGAACAGCGTTGCCCGAGGCGTTGAGTTGAATAGGCACTTTGAAGTGACCAGCCGCTCCCGGAAAGGGGGGAGGGTCACCGGATGTTTGCCGAGATAGATAGAGGGAGTGTATTCTTGTCAAGAGTCTAGTGTGGCGCGTGTCAAGGTGGGGGATAGTAAAATGTGACATCGCTGCCAAAGGGGTGGGGTCGAATTGGAGGGGTGGTGGCTGTGTTTTTAGCTCTTGATCGCTAAATTAGTGCAATTGATGGTTAATAGCGTGTAAATAAATTAATTAAATGCTTAGACCTGAGTGATACCTTGAGTGAGCTAAAACGGTTTGTCACAACATGACACCCTTGTTAACTGTGGGCCATGCAAACAGATGACATAATCTCTCCTACAGATTATGTTATGACATGATTAGGAATTAGTTATTTGTTTCGGGAATAGGGTAAAGTACGTAAGGTAAAGTAACAAATAAGTAATATGGCAACTGCTCCAGGGTACGACCTAGAAGAGTTTAGGAAAAAGCTAATCCAAGGAGTCCAAGACAGAACTGGAACTACGCGGCAAAGAACTGGCCGCCTATGTGCAGCAGATGGTGGCGGCAGAAACAGAACGCTTAGAGAAGGAGAGAATTAGAGAAACAGAACGCTTAGAGAAGGAGAGAATTAGAGAAACAGAACGCTTAGAGAAGGAGAGAATTAGAGAAACAGAACGCTTAGAGAAGGAGAGGATAAGAGAAACAGAACGCTTAGAGAGAGAGAAGGAAAAGGCCAGAGAAAAAGAAAAAGTAGAGGCAGACCGTGTAGAACTGGAAAAAGAGAAGCGGAACGCATCGAGAGGGAGAAAAAAGAAGAGGCAGACAGAAAAGTGAGAATTCAAGTTGAACAGATGAGGATAGAGGCTGGTGTAAGTGTGCCCACCGAAGGGAACAGCAACAATAGCGCCAACATAGAAAGCCAGAGTAGCGCCGCATGGATGAAAAAGAAAATACAACCTTTTGCGGAAGACAAAGATGATATTGGCGACTATCTAAAACGTATTGAAATTAAACTATCAAAGTTTAATGTCAAGGAGAAGGAGTGGTCCGAAATCTTGTTGGACTTCGTACATGGGAAAGCCCTCACGATTTGCCAAAACCACGACCACTCGATGCAAAACAGCTATCAGGTGCTAAAGAAGGAACTGCTAAACGCATACGGGCACAACGCGGCAACATTCCGAAAAAAGTATTACGAAAACACTCCATCCAGCCAAGTTGATCCACAAACAACCATCAACTAAGAAAAGGACTTCTTCACTAAATGGCTCGGATTCGAGAATGTGGACAACACCTACGAGGGGTTGAGGAACTTTATTCTGATTGATAATTTCTTCAATAAGTGCGACCCTCAGCTACAGTCCTTTGTAAAGGAAAGAAACCCTAAGGTAATTGAAGACTTGGTAGAAATCATTAGGACCTTTAAAAAAGCGTCCCCAACCAATCCACTTTCAGTTAGAGACCACAAAAAAGTTATTGACCTGGTAAATTATGTAAAGAGAAATGATGGTAATGAGAGGGACACCTATGGTAGGAGAAATGATAGGTCCAGGGAACGTGGGAACAATGATAGGGATAGTTATGATGGCATAAAGGATAGATAGTGGGAAAATGAAAACAATGGCAGGGAAAGTTATGATAGGAGAATAGACAGACCTAAAGCGGGCGAAAGAAACCTTAGGGATTTTACATGTTTTAACTGTCAGGAAAAGGGACACATGGCATACCAGTGTAAGAAATATAAAGGGAATGGAGCTGGCAATAGAAATGCACATGGTAACAGTAGCACTAGTGACAGGGGAGGTAATCAAGGAAATCGTAGACAGGAGAGGGATAATCGGCCACCGGAGAGGGTTAATTTTGTAAGGAGCATCCAAGACAAGGATCGTGATAGTGGAGATAGTGAACCAGATGAAGAAATTAATTACGTTGATTGTGGGGAAGATAGATTCAAATTATATCCGGGCATGATAAATAAGAAACAGGTAAATGTGATCCGGGACACAGCTAGCAGTACAATCGCGGTTAGAGGGGAATTAAGTAAATCTAAGGATTATTTAGGCTTTACCAAATCAGTCAGATTGGCAGACGGCGCAGTTAAGAGGTTCGAAGCATGCAAAGTGTTCCTTCGATCTCCATTGTATACAGGGTATTGTGAAGGGGTAGCCATGCCGAGGTTATCTAGAGATGTGTTACTTGGAAATGTAGCAGGTGTCAGAGCCGCGTCTGATAAACAGGTTAGAAGTTGGAAAAGCAGGTACGGCAACATGAGGCGAAATAAACCTAGAAAGGACAGAATTTGTTTTAACTACCATAAACATGGGCACATCGCTAAAGACTGTTGGAGTAGGGCAGAACAGTCTGAACAGAAGATTGCGAGTTCGGATAGGAGACACAGGTCTGTATCCGATAGTGATGATAGAAGAGATGACTGTGGTAGCGGTAATCGCAAGTCATACAGAGGTAGAAGGCCGCACGCGGGTTATAATGGTGTAAGAAGAGATGTTAACTCCAGTTGGAGAGAACAAATGTATGGGTCGTGTAGATAGCCTGTGAAATATAGCACTATGCGATCGTAGTGTGTAAATAAGTTGGATTTTATTTAAATTGTTTATTCTTAATTAATTGACTTTACTAGTAGTCATACCTAGATGGGTATTAGGTTATTTTAAGGTATCTCGGAATAGGATATTTATGTTATAATATACATGTTATTTGGTTATTATTAGATTGGCTCATGTTGGTTATTTATTTCGGGTAGTATGTATGAATTGTATGTATGGATGTATGAATAGATAGGGCATTTATAAGGCGACGATGTATTGATGTCAAGGAAAAGTAAGTTTATAATTTATTCTTTGTATTTGAGCATGATCATACATCAGTAAAGAGTTAGGTCGTGTGGGGACAAGTAAGTGGAGAGAGGAAATTAAATACACTTGTAAATGCCCGAAAGAACGTGAGGTGTATAGTGGGAGAACGAGTAGTGATAACTGTAAATTTATTGTACTAGGTGAAATGTCTGTTCTGACGTGTGAGGGAAAGCTGTGCAACCATTACAACATGGATCGACCATAGCTAGACACACCTACAGTGTCAGCGCAAACAAACTAGGTCTGCGATCACCTATGACACATCACATTGGATAGTATCACTTAGTGACACTTGAGGGAAATATGTATTCAGAGGAACTTGATTGTGGACACAGGAAGAGAAGTTGAAATAGCAATCAAGACTCAAGTTGTGTTGTTTTTTATGTTTCCCTACATTTTGGCCCTTGCACATTGTAAGACTAAGACAGTAGATTAAAAAATTGACGGGCAATTTTTTTAGCGGGAGGGGGAGGAGTTGTTATGACATGATTAGGAATTAGTTATTTGTTTCTGGAATAAGGGGAAAGTTTTACTTAGCGACAAGTGACGTGACAGATCTTTAAAAAACAAGAACGCTCTAAGTGACGCTACAAAGAAGACGCTTCGTGTAGAACAGTAGAATAGATATACGGATTTACGGACATAGCTGACATCGGACGATTTTGATTGTTTCGGCCTTTCGCCGGTGTTACTGAAGTAGTTTGAGTTCAGCATTACTTCCAGTCAGACGTAGATGTACACTAGTTATAGTTCAAAGAATCACCACCGCGCGGAAGCCTGACCAATTGTTGCGCTGTGTAGACAGGCTACAGGCTACACAATCTAGTTATGTCGTTTTTATTTTGTTTCCATTTGAAAGAACATAATCAATGTGTATGTTATGTTTTTGTATCATTTCTTATGGCAAGTTGCGTACTGCAGTCACGTATTTGTTACAAGTCTTAATAGAATACGATATTTTACCTTTTAATGGTCGATATTCCCCGCTCCAAAGAGAGACAATCTCACGTTCTTTTACACATTTTCAATAATCTCCCTTTATTTCACTTTCGTTCAATAATGTTGCTGCTTTACTATGTTATAAGTATAAAAATAAAAAGAAAAAAAAAAAGGGGTGGGGAGCATGGATAAAAATTCATGGGGAACACGAATAAAAAAAAATCTGGGAAACAGTCAGGAGACCGGAACGAGCGATGGTCTGATGGCAAAGTTACACTTTCGTCTCGTAAGCAGACTTCCGGATCTCGCCATTAGCACTTCCGGAGTTGAAAACCTGGCAAGCTTTTCCATTAAGAGATTGCTTCCTTTCTAGATTTCCTTTCGGACACTCTCCGCCTGGCTCCTTTTTTTTTTACCCCCCCCCCCCCCCTTTATATTCTCCAAAAAATGTACCTCACTAATCATGCCTATCACCTCCGCTAGAGCCAATGTCTCGACAATGAGAGCAGATATAACTGAACTGGGCCTTAATTCCTTATCACTCCTGGACAGGCGGGACTACAGAAGAAAAACTTTCAGATACTTGCCTAAGTCAAGATCACCTAAGTGGTCGTAATCTATCTATCTATCTATCTATCTATCTATCTATCTATCTATCTATCTATCTATCTATCTATCTATCTATCTATCTATCTATCTATCTATCTATCTATGTCATTATATGTATGTCATTCTGTCCCTTAAGGTATGGAGTGTTTTTTCCCCTAGAAAGCCATAGCAGTTATAAACTAGTAGGTCTACTTGTGTATTATATGACTTCTTTCTTTTCTGAATCTGGTTGTCTCTGAATCGAGTGGAAGTCTGGACTATATGTAGTTATTAGCCGTAGGCCAAGTTAGTAGATCTACCTCGTGGTAGCACTGTCATGGCCTTCATTCTCTTTCGTTTACACTTTTTTTTTAGCGGCCCCCTATTGGGAACAGACGCTTTTGTGTGGTCTGTCAGTCCGTCCGTCCCGTTTAGATCAAAAGAACTAGAAACGATTTAAAAAAAAATCTTATATTATGATATTTTAGATCTTGCTAATTTCTCTTGCAACAACTAATTTTGGTTTGCGTATTCTCAAAAAAAAAATCGTTTAATTTTTTTATAATTAAATATAGGAGCAGTTGTTTTTTGCCAAAAAATGACACCCTTTTTAGAGCTATTAAATATTAATAAAAAATAAAAAAACAATAAAAAAAAACAAGGGAGACTTTATTAATAAGGAAGGAAATGTCTGCATATTTTTCTAACCATTCTTGCAAACGGTTTTGTTCTTTTGTAATATCATGTTCATATGACGTTTGTTTTTATTAAATTAAAAGTTTTGATTTATAATCTACAAAGATTGATTTAAAGTAAATGTTTATTTTTTTTTAAAGAGAAAGAATACATTTTGCATGTATATAAGTAAAACCTATTTTAAAAACATTTAATATTTAGTGTAAAGTATTATTTGACTACATGCAAACCATACCTCTGAGCTCAAATCCACTACCCCACGCCTTCGAAAGGATAAAGATTTACCATGAGGCCTTTACAAAATAATTCACTAGATTATCATTCGATTACAGCAGTTAGTCCAGTTAGGCCGGTGAGCCATATCTTCATCACAATCAGTTTGTTATTGACTAGATATAAATATCAATTCATTTTATAATAATTTAATGTATATATATATATATATATATATATATATATATATTAACAATAGCGGCCTTGAGGGGTAGAAAGTGGGGCAACTGCTCCAAGTCCTGCGCCTGAGGGGGGTCCTGCGATTGGAGATTCCATTGTCATAGTCAACTTCGAAAAGCAGATCTTATAAACTAGGATATATGATACTATATGATTTGATATGATACAAATTATTATGTAAGTTCTTAACATGATATTTTAGGTTACGAAATATCGTTCTGTCCGGCAAAGACATCATCTTATGACCTGCCGATTCTAATAATTTATATTAAAAAAAAACAAAAAACGCGGGAGTATTTCTTTTTTAAACCTTTCCGCGAAAGTCGGATCTGCGAAAGTCAATGAAGTACTGTATCTCCTGCCTCACACTTTGTTCTTGTTCTTATATCAAATATCAAAGACCAGAGTAGTGTGTTTTTCTTGTCAATTGTTTGGCACGATAGCTACTGAAGGCCAATTAGTAAACAAATGCCACTGCCACTGGAAGCATCTTGGTAATAAACTTCGGCAGCTCGGTGTTTTTGTAAATCACGTTAAGTGTGTGTCCGCGTGGTTGGATTGAGCTCTCAGAATGTCCACTTAGTAGCCACAATGGATACCATGAGGCTAGAACAAATTACAAAAGAAAAGCTGCCTTATTGCGCGCAGTCTTAGCAACAAGCAATGGACCTCATTCACCAATCGTAAACAAACAACATTTAGTCACGTGATAATATTGATAAAACACAAAAACAAATGTCACGTGATAGCAAAATTAAATCGTAATTTGTACTTAAATGTTGTTTGTATCATGCCTCATGGTATCCATTAAACTTCATGTGCCAAACAATTGTCAACTTAAGGCTTGGTTGAGAATAACTTGAGATGCTGACCAAATTTGACTCTAACATCTTCAACTCATTAAGAACGGCGATTAAATCGGACAAAGGGATCAGACAATCTTATGGACCTGATTGCATCAGAAGTAAAAGGGAAAGTTATTGATCAAATCAAACTTCCTGAATATTTCTATGTCATCCTTGACTACAAGCCACAAGGAGCTGATGTTCTTTATATTTCATTTTGTGGACGTATCAGAAATTCAAGGAACAAAGAGTCAGACGCAATAAATAAAAACAATTCGATGAAGAGAGTAAAGACGAATCAACATTTTCGCCAACAGCGTTACAGGCGCACAAGACCGTTAGTGTGATGTGGTACGATCTATATATAGGGCCCAGCTTAAGGTATTCGCCAAGGGCCCCGCGCACTGCAAAGGCCTCTGTATATACATGTAGTATGTGTGTATTTGATCAAATGCATTGGATTCAAACATGGCGAGATGTTCCCTTCACATTTTAATTTTTACACGAAAATGAAAGTAGACAATGACAATGGGGTTACCCGTTTAGTTCAAATATTAATTGCTAATATAAAATATTGTGAAGAAATAGTTGACCTGATTTCTAGCAAAAAGAAAAATCGTTTTACAATAGGGATAATTTTGTATTGTTTTGCATTCTTTCTGCTGTGAGTGGAGAGATTGGTATACACCAAAACTCCATAGTGATGAATGAACATTCATGCCTAATTTGATGAAGTTTGGTCCAATGGTTATGATTTCAATTAGTAACATACATACCTACAAACATACTTCTTACAATGTGCTCTCTCTTTGTCCCTCGCCCTTATTTTGTCAATTCTCTTTTTTTTTTCTTGTTAAGAAAATGTCTTTATCCAGACTTTTGGCTAACATCCCAACTCTCAGACGACGTCACGTCAACCAAGACTTTTATCTGATCACACACACACAAACACACAGACGCAAACGCTTAGACTAAACTGGTTCCATCAGTAAAAGTCGTTTTTCAATAGCAAGAAGAACATGTAAAAAAAAAAAGGGAAAGAACTAGGGAAAATGTGATTACATTGACGACATTATGTTTGAAGTTATGAGAGTCAGGGAGCCGCTAAGAGTACACTGTAATTGAACAGTGGCAAGAATTTTCCGGATGACAAGGGAGTCACTAGTACCACAGGCGGTCACTAAGATCTGAATGGTGGGTGTTGGGTTCCAATGATTATGGTAGTAAAGGATGATACCATCAAATTGGAAGTCTGTTAATAGAAATATTTTTAAAGGTCTTTTTCTTCTTGAAAATTATTTCCTAAAGATTCAGAAAAAAAAATGTAGAAATATTTTAGTCTAGACTGGAAGCGATGTTTGCTGGACATATTTTCCTGAAATATTTTTTCTAAGTGATATGCCGATTCCACTGTAATTATCATATTATTTCTACTGTTTTAAATATTCCGAAAGATTTTTTCTTTCTATTAAACAGAGGTGTAGTCATTATGTGAAATACATTGATAATGACTGTTATCATTTTGTTATATTTATTTATTTTTTTTATTCATTTTTTTTATTTTTATTATACGATGCGTGCCTCTTCCTCACTTTGTATCCTTCAATCTCTCACATTGGGACGTATTTGTTCATTGAAGATAATGTCTTCTATCATTTTAAACCTGCCATCATATATATATATATATCTTCAATTATAAAGTAGAATGTGAGGCGTATGTATGTTACTTATAGACATCAAAACCGCTTGACCAATCTTGATTAAACTAGGCAGGAATGTTCCTTGGGTACTAACTTAGACCGTAGTGTATGTATTGTAGCCCTAAAACAAACTTAAGACCCTTAAAAAAAATAAAGTTGTCCGACTCTATTACAGCTATAGTATTTATGGATCTAGGCCATAGTTAACAATGTTGACATGAGAAAAGATCGAAAGGATTTAGACCTAGATCTAATTTTAAGAAATACACTTTGTACAGATACAGATAGTTTTTTACTTTGACACATGAAAATACAAAAGAAGATCCATTGATTTCATTATATAATAAAATTAACCTTCAATATTGTGTTTCAAAAGCATTTTTTACATAAATTAGTTCCTGATATCTGTGACTACAGATTTCCTGGCGAACATCCTTTCATTAGACATTACCAAATGGTTACACATTAACAGTGATTAACACATCTCTCTACTGGGTCTATTCCTAGGCCTAGGTCTAAAACTCTTATTGAACTCTAAGATGATAAAACTTCTTTTCGCAAAGATAGTTTTATGCTTTAACACATAAACATACTAATTATTGTCCATTCATTTCATATTTTAATCAAATTAACATTCAAATTTGTTTTTCTAAAGCATTTTTAATACATTCGTTCGCTGTTCGCTAAATAAAGCTGCGTAGCCGTGTTGAGATAGGCCTATATTCATTCATGAAAAAAGGTCACGCATGCGAAACACAGAATGAACTCTATAAAAGTCAATTTTTAATTCTAGATTAGTGTAGATTTAGATCTATGTCTACCTCAAGATCTACTTTATACTGTAACACACGAACATACAAAATTAAGTATTCATCTCAAATTTTAATCTTATCTTATATAATACAGACGTTACTTCAAAAAAAGAAGATGATTACGTCCTACGCGTCATGCATTTAGTCATGCATATTAATCAATGACTTAAATTCCGCCAAGTCACTGGTTTTCTTAGCTAGCTCAGGCAACCCATTCCATGCTCTAATAGCACTAGGGAAGAAGGAGTATTTGTACAAATTTGTCCAAGCATATGGGACGAGGAATATGCCTTTATCTTTGTGTCTTTCAGAGTATTTTATTAAATTTTGTTTTTGTATTTGAAGATTATGGTTCAGTGTTTTATGTATAATTGCTACTTTACTTTTGAGTCTTCTGTCCTGAAGGTTTTCTAAATTTAGTGATTTTACTATAGGTGTTACTCTAATCAAATGTGAATATTCATTTGTTATGAATCTCACTGCTCTATTTTGTGTCTGTTCCAGTTTCTTAATGTTTTCTTGAGTTGAGGGGTCCCAAACGGAGGATGCATATTCTATTATTGGCCTAACCAAGGTTAAATAACATTTTAGTTTTATGTTCTTATTTCATTTATAGAAATTTCTTTTAATAAATCCTAATGCTTTGTTTGATTTTTTTTATAGTTTCATCAATATGTGGATTCCTTGACAGTTTTTCATTTATTTTGTTAGGTATTTTGCGTTTTTAGTCTGTGTTACTGGTTTGCCATGAATAAGATTAGTGGGATTAATTTGCTTTAGTTTTTTTTGTTACTCTTAACAACTGACATTTTTCTGGGTGGAAAGACATGCTCCAATATGATTCCCATTTCTGTAATTCATCTAATTCTCTTTGTAAAATATCCGTGTCTTGTGTTGTTTTTATTGTTCTATATATTATGCAATCGTCTGCAAATGATCTGACTTTTGTTCCTGAAGTAATGCAATATGGTAAATCATTTATGTAAATTAAAATAGTAGTGGACCCAAGACTGTTCCTTGAGGTACACCTGAGTTTACTGTTATCGGTGTTGATTTAGAGCCATTTATTATTACAGTCTGTTATCTCCCTATCAGAAAATCTTTAATCCACTGATGCAGTGGACCATTAATGCCAAAATATTTTAATTTTTTAAGCAAACTATGGTGGTGAACTTTGTCAAAAGCCTTAGAAAAATCTAGTAAGATAGCACCTATTTGTTCACTATTATCTAAACCTTTTGAAAAATCATCGATTAGTCCTATTAGTTGAGTTTCACATGATCTATATTTCCTAAAGCCATGTTGGTATGGTGTGAGGACATTATGTTTGTCTAAGTGGTTTATGATGTTGCTACAGATTATGTGTTCTAGGATTTTACATGTGATGCTGGTAAGTGATACTGGTCTGTAGTTTCCTGGGTCAGATTTTTCTCCTTTTTTAAATAGGGGGGTGACATTAGCTTCTTTCCAGTCCTTTGGTACTCTGCCCTGGTTAAGCGATGCCTGAAAGAGTATTTTGAACACTGGGGCTAGCTCATTGGTTAGTTCTTTGAGTAATCTAGCTGGAATACCTTCAGGTCCAGATGCTTTATTTGGTTTGGTGTTGGATAATAGTTTTTGAATTCCATTTTCTTGTACTACTAAATCTTCTATGTTGTGTACTTGGTTCAAATTAAGAAATATGTCTTTGTCTCCTGGGGCTGAGAATGCTGATGCAAAGTATTTGTTTAGGATATTTGCTTTAGTTTCATTATCATTATGTATTATGTTATGTTTATCTTTTAATGGCGCTATGCCTGTTGTTTCCATTTTCATAGACTTAATGTATGACCATAGGTTTTTGTTGTTATCTTTAGATATTACATTGTTTATGTTGTTATCTTTAGATATTACATTGTTTATGTATTCACTCTGCAGCTGTCTGCTTACTTTTTGGGTTAAGTGTTTAATTTTTATATACTTTTTGTAAACTCTTTCTGCCTTAGTTTCTTTAAATTTTCTATATGGCTTTTCCTTCTGTTTACAAAGCTTCTTTAGTCTATTATTAAACCAGCATTTATTTATTTTGTTTAGTGTGTATTTTGTTGGTATATGATTTTCTATAATGCTTTTAAGATGGTTTTTAATGAAATTCCAGAGGCCATCGACTGGTTGGTTAATGTCTTTTTCTAATAAGAATGTTTGTTGAAAGTTTAATGCAGCTTGGTGTAGTTGTGTTAATTTACATTTATTCCAGAGTAAGATTTTTTTTTGGGGGGGGGGGGGGGGGGTTGAATTGGCTACTGCTTTTATCTGACTGTGTATTTTTATGATCTCATGGTCTGATAGACCAGGGATAATATCATAATCAACTACTAATCCAGGTCTGTTGGTTAAGAAGAGATCTAATGTGCTGTTTAATCTAGTTGGCTTTTTAATGATTTGATCTAAACTTAGGTTGTGTAAAGATTCTATGAAAAGCTCATTTATGTCCTTAAGGTTTTGGTGTTTATCTATGGTTAGTGTTTTCCAATTTATATCAGGTAGGTTGAAATCACCCATAATCCAAAAAACTGCATTTTTATTTGTCTCTTTAAGTGTAGTAATCTTATTACATAGTTCCTGCATGTATTCTAAACTAGAATTTGGTGGTCTGTAAATGCTGCCTATTATTAGGGATGTTGAGGTGGTATTAATTTTACAAAATGTTGATTCTATATATTTTGAGTTAGGTAAGATAATTTCTTTGGCTATAAGAGTGTTTTTTATTGCTAGAAGAACTCCTCCATGATTATCATCCCTATCTTTTCTAAAAATTTCATAATTACTATTGAAAATTTCTGCATTATAAATTTCAGGATGTAGCCAAGTTTCTGTTCCTGCAATTATGTCTGGTTTCTCACATTCTAGTAAAATTTCTAAGTCTGCTGTTTTGTTCAAATATATGTAGGCCTACAAGCAAATGTTTTAATTTGAACAAATGGATTTAAGCCTATTAGCTATTTTGATTTGAGAGCTTCATTCACACTATTTTTATATTGAAACATTCGCTTTACTTATTACATTATTATTTCGTTTAATTGTTTACAAAACACTCTCAGTGACTATATCGACAGTAATGCGCAAATAAAGACCCGCGGGTCGCGGGGAACATATGTCTAGTATATATATATATATATATATATATATATATATATATATATATATATATATATATATGCCATTTTATATATATATATATATATATATACATATATATATATATATTATTTACATGTAAGGATTCGAACCAGGGACCAACGAAACGACAGTGTATACCACACGACCTGTCAGTCTTGGGGACGTTTGAAAGGATGTAGAGACTTCTCATTCTTTACCAGAAGACCAATGTCAAAGACAATGTCTTCGACTCCGAACTTTAAGGATGAGTGCAGTGTTTTACATGACTAAACAAGCCCAGTTAGGACCTGCATGTTTTTTTTTTTTGTTTATGCTTGATTGAGACGCTTGTAGTGTTTGGTGTTAAAAATTAAATGTACATCATCAGTGTAAATAGTGGGAATATTTTGTGTGTGTTTATTTTGACAAAGCTTATATAACTAAATCTGTCTGTCTTTCTGCTTAAAATGTGTACACGTTATTTCTCCCACACCTAACCTGGGATCTAGCTGAAATTATTGCACAATTATTTCTTTTACCTGACAAAAAGAAGAATTAATAACAAAAAATAACTAATTAATAAGCAACTATTGGTAATGAATTATTTTGTTTAGTATCTCGAACAAGCAACAGAAATTGTACTTGACTGATGTGGTGACATAAAATGAATTAGTCCCCTTTATAATTTGCTGTTAAGTTTGAAGCTAACAATCGATAACTATAAATCTTTCTACTTTCATAAGCACTTCTCTGGTACAGTGGTTAAAGCATCAACTTGAGGAGGCTAGAGCCCTCTCGTTCGAACCCAGGTCGTACAGGTTTTTTTTTTTGCATTTTTAAAAAATAAATGCAATTTAAAAGCGATCACGGTAAAATTTACTTACTCCCCCACTCCATTCCCAACTGGCCCAGACAAATGATAGGATCAGAGCGTATTGAAAAAGCTCAGCCTAAAAGTATGAAATCGCGCTAAACAAAAACAATTGCTAAAAATATTTGTAATCACACAGGTTTATTACTGTTAGTCTAAACTTATTACAAATTTAACTACATAACTGATCGAAACTATACAACAATGCTTCATACAGTGTTTTGAAATTTTTAAAAAGTATCTCTATATATAATTCTCTTCTTCACTCAACAGTTTGGACGAGCAAGAAGTAAAGGAAAGATCACTCTCTTATTTCAGCGGATAGTAAAACAACGAAAAAACAAGTGGGGGGGGGGGGGGGGGGAAGAACAAGTGGGTATGGCTGCGCGCGGGACCGACGCCTTCGACATACACGGGTTCACGGAGGTCACGGCTGGACTGTCAAACCCTGCCCGCTCCCACCCCCCTTCGTCCTGCTGGAGGTTTGGACTAAGAATTAAACTATCTTCAACTCTGAAGAAACATCCGAAACATGTAAAACATTTTACAAACATTTTACAAACACTAAATAGCAGCGCCGGACTTAACCATTGTGACCAAGAAGTCATGGAAAGAGAACAAGTAATCTACTATGTATATTCACCCGTCACTAAATAGCAGGATCGGACTTAAGCATTGTGGTGCTCTATGCAAAACGGATTTCGCGGGGCCAAGTTTGGGTAGGGAAGCAGACAATAAATGAAATTAGGGAGTTTGTAAAAGAAAATAAATTCGTCTATGCTTTTTATTCATTCTTTACAGAATTACTTTACGAGCCTTGCGTGTAGCAAAGTCATATAGTATATCATGATAATTCTGCTTCCTACATATAATCACGCTCAATAGCAAGAATTACCAAATGTTTCAATCTATCTTTGAGAATATTTGACCTTAAGTAATTCTTCATTAGTATAAGACCGGCCATGCAAAATAGCGCGTATGCTACGCCGCCGGTCGACTAGTTTTTAAAAATAGTTTTCTTGTTTCTGTCTTGACAACGATGACGTAAGAGTAACAACAACGTGGAACCGGAAATAGATTCGAAACAAATTCTTGGATAGAATAGCGTCTTATAAGGCAGTCGAGTTTGTGTTTTTAGCAGTCATTGTTGGACTTAGTTATTTTATAGTGACATCGATCGAGGTCAGTGGACGTATTGATACATTCAATGTTCAGAATTGCATCCAGTCTTGATCAACTCATTTCTTGTTGGCCTACGCCTGTGCACTACTTGTTTCTAGATATGTGCAATCAAACTCACGCACTCACACATTCATATTCATTTATTTCATTTAATTTAGAACTCAGATATAGTGTTTTGATTAATGCATAACTATAGAAATAACTATTTGTTTCTTTTATTATTTCAAACTAGACCAATACATTCACAATTACGTCTCTTTTTATGCTGATGAGTTCTATTGATAAAACCAGGTATTGGATAAAAAAAAACAACTTTTTTTTCTTTCAATGCTTTTGTTGTCCCCTGGACAGTTTGGGATCTGTGATCCAGATTTCTGTTCAAGACTTCCCCTCCCCCTAGAGAAATACACAGCTTGGTTTAGCATAAAGTTAAACCCTTTTCTATTCAGTTTGACATTGAGCTCTTCCATTTTCTCCATTTACTAAATGAGAAAGTTAACAAAAGATGTATTTGTATTTCAGTTTTCATCTCGTCCTTTAGTCAGAACTCTTCTTTGTCGTAAGGAGCAAATCTTGTCTCATTCCAATTTCAGGATTAAGCGAAATGCTCCCCCACTCCCCAGCAGGAGCTGTTGTTTTTTTATTTGAACATGCAGCATTATTAGATTGAAAATATGTTATATAATGAACGTACACTAAAAGGGGTTTTAAATTTTAAAGTACACATTAATAAAAAATATGGATATTTACTTTTAATCAGAAAATTTTTTATGATTTTTGTAGCTAATGAAAAATTGAAAAAAATTTTTTTTATTGAGATCTTATTCATTATTTGATATAACATTATTCTAAGTTGTATTAATAAGGCGTAGGAGTTGACACACATTCATAATCTGCCGCTACAATAGGCAATGAGAAACAGGATGCCAGGTTGTGCCAGTTTTTGGTCACCCATTTTTCTCTGTCACATCCCCGCCACCTAGCGAAAAAGTTAGAAAAACTCAGATATCTTCTTCTCTGACTCCCCCCCCCCCCTTCTCCCCATCGAAAAAGCTCTGGAATCATCTAGACATCATCTAGACTTCATCTAGACATAGTGTGTTTTGGGCTAATTTATTTGAGTCAAAGGACACAGAGTGTTTTGTAAAAAAAAAAAAAAATTGCATAGACATTAGCAAAAAAAATTTCTAGAGAAAACTGTATTATTTAGTTTCCTTTAACACTTTCGCAGCTACTTCCAGTTTTTAAGACCACACCCTTCCCATCACCCCTCACAACCAACGACGAATTCTTAACTCTCTGAAAAACTTCAAGTTCCTGAATTTAAGCGACTTTCTAATATCTTATTCTAAGTTCTAGAACACTAAGTTTCAGTGCCCAGTCCTACAACACTTTGAGGTGTTTCAATACCCAGTCCCACAACACTTTGAGGTGTTTCAATGCCCAGTCCTACAACACTTTGAGGTGTTTAAATATCCAGTCCCACAACACTTTGAGGTGTTTAAATATCCAGTCCCACAACACTTTGAGGTGTTTCAATGCCCAGTCCTACAACACTTTGAGGTGTTTCAATACCCAGTCCTATCTGTAAATTTGTCCAACATCCTTGCTCTTGTCAGTTATGTGGCCTAGTTCTCTATTTCCAAGATTTGTATATCCGAGTGTTGACCCAAAACAAATACATGACCTGTATATTCTGTCCAACCTTTTGGGTTATCAAAAATGAACTCTCTCATTTTACTTCCTTTGTCTTATAATTTAGACACAAACTGATATTTTACATTTGACTGTCTTAACATGCCTTCTGTCCTTCTAATTATTTAGTTTTCACATGTTAATGTCTTTGTTTCTGGATGATTAAAACTCATTAGATAACTCTAGGGGAGACGACTTTGTTTTCCTTTATGAGTTTTTTTTCTATTAAATATAGGAAAAAAAAATTGTTTTAATCTTCATTATATCTCCGAGCAGTACGTTTTATTTTTATATTTCTTTCTTTATATCTGTACATTATGATTTGGTTTTGTATGTTATGATTAGCCGTTTTATATTTCATTATTAACATTACACTGCTATCTCCTGGAAGACCAGCTTACCAATGGAGTCATACTATTCAATGTGTAATTGTAACTAGAAGTATATATTTACTACATCTTATGACATTTAAGTTGCAGGCGTTCTTTTGTAATTAGTTAAATGTTCCCATGAGTTGAGTGTATTCCCAAACTGGGGAGGAGTTGAGTGTACTCCCAAACTGGGGAGGAGTTGAGTGTACTCCCAAACTGGGGAGGAGTTGAGTGTACTCCCAAACTGGGGAGGAGTTGAGTGTACTCCCAAACTGGGGAGGAGTTGAGTGTACTCCCAAACTGGGGAGGAGTTGAGTGTACTCCCAAACTGGGGAGGAGTTGAGTGTACTCCCAAACTGGGGAGGAGTTGAGTGTACTCCCAAACTGGGGAGGAGTTGAGTGTACTCCCAAACTGGGGAGGAGTTGAGTGTACTCCCAAACTGGGGAGGCAATTTTATAATAATCTCCTGGCATTTAGACAATCTCTATTATTTATTCAAAAGAATGGCACATTATTTTATGCAGCAATAATCAGCTGAGTCGGGATGGTTGCCTGGTCGTGTGGTATGTGCTCTGTACGGTAATTCGATGGTTTTGATGGTCCCGGGATCGAACAATGCCCCGTCGTCAATAGGAGATTTTCTGCTAGGATGTAACTATCTTCAAAACTTAAAGGAATATTTGAAACATGTAAAACAAACAATGATAAAAAAAAGACAATAAAGATGACAGCACCAAGGAAAATCTTAAAATCCCAATTTAAAAAATCCCCCTGGCGCAAAGTAATTTCAACTTTAACTCTGGAATCGTAGGCAAGTGTTCTGTTAAAATGGTTTACATGTTACGGATGTTCCTTCACAGTTGAAGTGAAGAGAATTTACTTCCTAGTTCAAACCTCCCGCAGGTCGACGGGGCATGGCAGAGAGTATTTTATGAACCCGGGACCATCGAGAAGTCCGAACGACAGTCCAGTGCGCATACCGCACGACCAGGCAGCAATTGAGTCGTCCTGGTCACTTCTCAATATTTCATTTCAACAAATACTAATTTCAAAGTAGAAAACAAAATCTATCGAGTTTAATCTTCACATAGCGTTTACTGAATCACTTGTTTCTCCATATTTTTTTTTTTAGAAAAAAAAATGCCTCGATATTTTCCTTTCAGATTTTGACGAGATACATTTCACGTGTCTACCCCTCTTCAATATTAGAGATAGCGATCTAATGATTAACGCGAGACACTGGATACACCCTCCCCCCTTTTTTTTGTGTGTATGTTTTATGTAAACAACATCAACAATCAATTTTTTTGTACTTTGAGTAAAAAGTTTCTTTTTTTTCCCGCGTATGGATTCCTAGCCAAGTTGTTTGGGCATCATACCCTCACTCCAAACTGTTCCTCCTTTCTAAACCCAAGCAGCAATCATCCTAATGGAGTTGGAAGGCTGACCAGTCGAGATTACGCTGTAGTAATCAACGAGGAGATAGTGAGGCTTGACACTCAAGCCTTCCTCCTTCTGGGCCGACCCCCGCCAGCCCCGTCTCCCTCTCCTGTCTTTACACCAAGCTTGATGATATACACTTGTATCTAGACTCAGACAACAGGGAGTCCTCTCCCCTTCACACTCTCTCGTGGATATTTCCGATATTGGAGGGATTGGAAGATGTGATTCTTGCTGAGTAATTTAAACGATAAATTATTGGATCAAAATATTTGTTTTTGGGAGGGGAAGGGAAGGGGGCAGAACTCAACACATATTTAAATACTTTGTGCACTTACATAAAACATGGTCATGTTAGTCCGTCCGCCCGTCAGTCCCGTTTAGATCTCAGAAACTAGAAGAGAAAATGAAATCGGACATCATGATATTTTAGATCATTCAAAGTTCTAATGCAACGGCTACTTTTTTCTTTTCCGAAAGTGAACCATCTAATTTTTTAAATTATCTATGCAAGCAGATTTTTCATAACCGGTTATTTGTGCGGGCTAATTTTTAAAATTTCCTAGCCCGTTCTACTCCAATATATTAATCGAAATTGTTGGGGAGAGGTACGTATCTGAGAGCAGTAGCGTCACTGGGAGGGGGTGCGAGGGGTGCGGTTGGACCGGGTGAAGCCATTTTGGAGATGACAATCAAGTTGAAAAAATTATATCTTGGCAAAAGCAGACACATCGTAAAAGATAATTATATAAAAATCTCTAGATCTATGCCCAAACGCCCAAACATGCCTAGACACGTCTTGATGGTAGTTTAAGTTAAAATGACAAAGCACAACGTTATACCATTTCTGTCTTAAGTATTGTTACGATCTTCTCTATCAGGCTTTCTGTAAACACTGCTAAATAAACAGCACATCTAACACAAGAACTTGACAACAAGAGTTTCAATAAACAATGTGGCGGTTTAATGACAAATACATCAACAGCCAATACAACACTATTGGTTACAATAACTTTTAATGCTTTAACACAATAGAACTGTCTACTAAACACTACAAGTCTCTCTCTGTCTACTTCTAGACTCGTACAGCTACATTCTCGAGGACTCACTTTGTACCGCACAGTCCTTACTGCCTTGCTGTCCTCAACTTCACACACCGTGCTGGTTCTGAATTCGCCTCGTACTGGTCACATTGCGAGGTAACGTGAAGTGTCTTGACTCTAACACACTCGCTCTTATCTAGGGTCCCTGCAGGCCTTCCAGAACAGGATGGAATTTACTTGACCACTCCAGTTGATCACATTCGCCTTGACTTGCGTGCATAATATTTACAACACGGGTCTTTGTCGAACTTGCGTGTACTGTCACTCGTCACGGTTGACCGCTGGCCTGAGGCGATTTGCGTATTCTAAGACATACGGCATTACCCCGATCTGTGTCACCACCAGGCATATAACAGTAGAACAAAGGAAACCTGTTCAGGTGATGTAAAGTCTGTATCTAATTTTAATTAAATATCATTGTAAAATGTGCAATAACATTTGAATAAATGTCATAAACAGTGGGATTTTATAATAGAATTGACATTCATTTTACATTTGAGTAAAAATCGATAATAGTAGGTAATCAGCTCACTGTATTTGTTCAACAAAAAGAACTAACCAGCAATAGTGTTTATTGGAACATATTTGAAGACTGGTAAAGGATGACACACTGTGCCACCGCACCGACACTGTCTGGGAGGTTTCCATTCTGTTTTTAGGTTATCAGTAAAGACGAAGTGTTGTCCTGTTTGCTTTTATGTGAAAAAAAAAAGCCAAATGATTTTTTACAATTTTATTAATTTAAACCATCAAAACAAGACTATGGCTTAAATATTTCTGGTCCATTGGTCTATTGGTGACTTCGATGGGGGCCGCCTTTGAGTCTGTGTAATAACACAAACTTTCTTTGTAATCTTGTTATTATTTGTTTTGTTTTCCAAGCAATCATTTAATCTGTCGTCTGTCAAAAAAACAACACGTGCTGGGTCATTTTGACTTAGGTGTCAAATACTGACAAGTTTTGTGTTCGTCCTCCCCCCCCCCCCCTCTATAAATAGATTTTGTTTATTTTTGAAGTTCAGATTCTGATTTAATTTTTTTTTGGACAGGTGTATGTTATTATTTGTATAAGAATATGCTGTGGTTTGTACAAATATATGTTGTGTGTGTTTTTAAAAAGCTATTAAGTAACAAGAACATAAGTAAGAATATTTTTTGTATGTTGCTAAATGACCACATCCAGAAAAGGTTAATGGTTCATTACAAAACTACATAAAAATAAGTTCAATAGGCTAGTACTTTTACACATAAGAGCAGGGCCGCCCTTAGGCAATCCAAGGCACTAGGCGAAGTGTAATTGGGGGGCCCCAAATGAAATAGAAAAAATAAAAATAATTCCTCAATACATCAACAACTTTTTTTGTATCTAAATCTAAATGAAATAAGAAGTGAAATCCATAAAGCGCTATTTTCGCGACATAATTAGCGTTCCGTAAGCTTCATATTCCTACAGATGTCATAAACTGATTTTTCAGGTCAATCCAAGCGTCGATAGCATGAATGGCCTTCATTCAGCCTAGAGGTAACGTTTCACATAAGAAGCAATGGTTTTCTAGCATCTGTGCGCAAGTTTTGTTCTCTACAAAACAGACATTCTTCTGAGTCCGTGCGAAGCAACTACCAATCGGAGATCCTAGGCGGCTGCCTAGTTTGCCTATGCCTAAGGGTGTCCCTGATATGATTAACAACTGTCAATGTTAAATACAGATTCTGAGTATTGCTAAATGAAATGAATTCTAAAATTACTTGTAAGACAAAAAAAAAGTAGAAATATAATTAAACGGTGATGTACAAAACCAGGGGCCATAACTACAAATGTTACAATACTTAGAAATGTCTGAATAAAACTTAGTTGTCTTATAGTAGACTTAGTAGAATTATATGTCTTCTGACTTCATAGCAAACTGTGATTTTTTTAAATATTTCGATTAAAATTAATTCATTAATTTCAATAGTTAATAAATTAAAATTATTGGTAATAAAGAGACCTGAATCAATAATACATGAATACTGGCTTGACATAACTTTTTCAAACATTGGCTTGACGTGTGCGATCTTCAGACATTAGCTTGACCTATAACTTTTTTAACATTGGCTTGACTTGTAACTTTTTCAAACTATTTTGAAAATAAAGATGCGATAAGAGACGACAGCTGGCAGGGTTTAATCTCGGGATCTCCGTGACAACAGCTTAATGCACTTCTAAGTAATTGGACTAGATGTTAAACTGCTTTAAAGTCAACTGCTTAAATCAAGAAGTGATTTCTTGTTATTTTAATGCATTTTCAATCTAATGTTTGGTAGCGCTGCCAAGAAAAAAGAATTACTTTTGGTTGATCTGGGAAAACACAAAATTAAGCGTCAGTAATAAAAAGGAATATATAGTTGTTTTTTTTATTAATTGTACAGTACCAACATGGGAAAAAAGATAAATCAATATGACCTTTAACCATTTGAGAATGATTATTGAAGGCAGTCCAGGACAGGGATAAATATTTACACTAGAGAACAGACTAAAGTGAGACATCAGTTACGAAAGAGCGTAATGAAATCGAATATGCTAATCAACCTCCCCACACACGCACGCACCTTTCTCAATTTCTGTTTTAGAGAAAAGGAAACGAGGTTGTAGTCGATGTAGTGATTTAATGAAGACAAATGTGTCACTGTAATCGATCAATATTACAATTGAATTAAGATGTCAATGTAATCGATTACCGAATGTTTTGATAAGTCTGGGTGTGAGTACACATGTTTAGGCGGTAACCAACTATTATTTCAAGCTTTTAGAACCAACACTTGTAACTGTAAAACATTGCAGTGTGGTTTCCTCTTTTGGTAATAAAGCCAATATGGTTCGTCTTTTTCATGTGACTCTAGAGTCTTATTTTGGAGAGACATTCCCGTCCACATACGACGCAGGTAAAGGCGCCATTTTCTTTGTTGGTAAAGTAACCAGACCTTTTGTTTTCGTTTGGAAGGCTTTTGTTTCAGAGCCGAGGTTCATTGCGGCAGTTTCACTGTGTCCATAGTTTGTGTTTTGTCATTCGTTTCTGGGCAATGTCTTCCTCGAAGTCAGCATCAATGTCCACTGCTTGGAGGATCCGTTTGATTACTAAGGGAGCTATCAGTCTTTCTTGTGCCCAGAGAGAATGACTTTCGGATACGTTATTCTTCTTAAGGCGAACACTAGCATTTATCAGAAAAACGGTTAAAATATAGTTCAATGTTTCTTCCTTTTCGATGTGCTTTGTTCAGTTCCACAGCCCTTTTCGGAAGAAGGTGAACCACCGCTGATTCTAAAATAACTTCATAACAACTCAAACGTTTGGTGCTCTAAATAATTTCCAACGTTATTTCTATTGTCTTGAGATCATTGCTTCATCACTTGACATTTCTGTTCTTCACTTTCTTTGACTTGCGTCTGTGAAGACCATTAGACTTTGTATAAAAGTGTGTTAAAACTTACATAACAATTTTCTTTTCTTTCATTGTAAGCTGAAAATATTCACCAGTAAACATAGATTACTACTTCTTAGCCAAACCTACTACATGGCTGGAAGGGAGGATGGCAGTAGTTTCAAATTCAGGACTCTTAGAAAGACAACCGAACAGCCATTCTAGTTATATCAATTTCAGTTGTACTTCTCATGTTGACAGTAAACTTCAATGGTAGATAGTTAACTAAAAGAAATAATTTAAAAAAAACTAAATTGGGTCTGTAGTCTATAGGTAGATTCTACTTTCCAACCAAGCAGCATTTGAACGTTGACGTATAGGATTGAAACAGCTTTGCAAGTGTCTCCATATTATGATCTGTGATGGATTGTTGCGGCTCTACAGATCATTCTAATTCTGTTGTTCTAATCAATGATCAATCTGTCAAACCGAAGCGTGTTTCAGAAATTACGCATACAGTTGCACATCCATCCAATTATTAATTGTTTTATCTTCTCACGAACTGCCCACTTGATAATGAAGATTAATTGAGATCTGCGACCATAAGCTTCAGGTTTCGTTTTTGTTTTAAAAACTTGTAAAATATCAAGCTACAAAGATCAAAAACATTTTTTTTATTCAGCTCAATATTGACAATTCAAGAATCTGAAGATTGATGCATTCACAGCCCCAGCTGCGACCTACATATTTTTCCACATCCATCGAGGACATAACCATTGTCTGACGCTGTTTAGTTTAGATTTAGGATGTTATGTTCTCAAACAGGGCCGCCGCTACCTATTGTGCAATGTGTGCATTGCACGCAGGCGGCCGAGCTTAAGGGGCGGCCAAATCATTATTCCAAGGTTACCTTTTTTAAATTTTTTAGTTTAATAAAAAAAAATCTTAAATATTTTAATATTTTATATAAATTATAATTATTCCATTACCTTTGAAAAAAAAAAGATACTCGTACATCAGAAGTTATTTTGGAAACGTTTAAATACCATAGAGCTGTGCGTGAAGGATTCTCACGGGTTTTTCCATAGGCTTCAACTCATTTCTGGGCTTTAATTTTCGCGGGTGGTTTGTATATTTGTTTTAAATGACACAGAAGCAAATCAGTCAACATATTTTTTTCTTCGTAGTATCTACTTACTAGTTATAAACATTGTTGAGTTGAACATCGTGCCCTGTAAGTATATTTACATAAAGTTCTTTTGTGTTCTAGAAGTTTAAAATAATCTACATTTTAATTCTGTTATTTTCGTAGTAAAACTTTGTTAAATAGAATTAAAAAAGGAATCTGTTTAAATATTAGATTACTTAATATTTAATAATATGTGACGGTAATTGTATCTTATTTTAGTGTTTTACTTTTAAAAATTGTACAAGTATTCCGTATTGGATTTTTATTACTATTATTCGTCTCACAATATTGATCATCTATATCTTTACTGCAGCGTTTATCATTCTTCTTCTTCGTTCTCATTGTTATGTTGGAGTGTTCAGATGACTAGACCAATACATGAGATGAAATGCGCAGTGGTTTCCAGATCAGGGAGCTCTCCATATAGTTTCCTTTCTATTGGGGATATTTGGGGCCAATGTCTTATACGGGCCTCTTGGTATAGAGAGCAGTTTTGGAGGACGTGGTCTGCATTCTCTGGTGATTCTCCACATGGGCAGATTTCACTGGTTCCAATTTTGAGCTTTCGGTACATGTGTTGTCGCAGTCTGTTGTGTCCGGTCCTGAGTTGAAAGATTAGACGTTGGTCTTGTCGGGATAGCTTATAGTAAGCGTCATCTTTCTTGTGATTTGGATGAGAGCTCGTCCATTTCTCATTTATTTTATTTACAATTAATTTCTTCAATTCTTCTGGATAGAGTGCAGAGTTTATTAGTGTGTTAGTTCTCCCACTCTTGGCAAGTGTGTCAACCTTCTCATTTCCTTCTAGTTCTATATGAGCTGGTAACCATTGAATTACAGTTTTTTTGCTGTTGTTGAGCTTTGTAAGTGCTGTTTTGAGGTTTTTAATGTATGAGGAATCAGAGTTTTGCAGGCTTTGGAGGGTTGTTTTTGCATCGGTTAGTACGACAATCTGACTGTGTGGGGAACTTGGATGATTTGCTAGGATGGTAGCAGCTAGTGCTAGTGCTTCCCTTTCTGCTCTGTGACTGTCAGAGAGCTCTCCAGTTGCAATGGATTTTTCTAGTTTTCCTCCATCTGGCCATTCTATAAGTATTCCAGCGTTTATCAAACTTTGGGCGCAGATTCCTGTCAAAAAGGCATGTTATGTAGTGTGTATGTGTTTCCTAAGGGATGGGTAAGAAGAGGTTATGCGATAGATTGGTGTTTATGCCAAAGACTGACCAACAACAATAGGGGGTGAGGACGGCGAAAAAAATGTTTTTATTTTCATTGCAGTTATTAATCCGTGTCTGAATATTAGTAAAATTACATTATTATCAATGTTTTTAAACATTAACATATCTTACGTAAGAGACGTCGTTTCATCTCCTAAAAAGACCTTGTCAAATGTAAACTGTTTTCGCGAGAAGCTTATGCAACAACATGGGTAAACACTTTTCTGAGAAAAACTTTTCAAAACGTCACCGCTAGTGTGATTCTTCTGGATTTTTTTGTCACTGGATGGTTTAATTTCTTCCCACTATTGCACTTCATTGTAGTGACTACTTTATTGTGAAAAAAAAAGGTCCGCGACAGAGATTTCTTAATAACACGGAGATCTTAAAAAAAATCCCTCCCATTTCAGAGGTCCGTGCACTATAGCTACCTAGAATGTCCCTCGCATATTTCTATATTGACCTGGCTACCTCTTTATTATAAAAATAATAATAATAATAATAATGATATTGTCCGTATGGAAATTTGTCTTACAAATTATTAGACTTAATATGACCCTGGACTTTTTTTTTTATAGGATGGATGACTACTGCGTTCTGAAAGAAAACACATCAATATTCGCCTTCTTAATATTCTCTCTTCTTACTACGAGAAAAAATGCGTTATAGACGCTTGGAGATAGAATTTCTGAAGCTGAAGTCGCCGGGACACGCTCAGTACCTGGATCCGCCCCTAAATCAGAGCCATTGTCGACTAGAACGCATCTTCAATTCTACCTCCAGGAAAAACTTTTTCTAGCAGTTAAAAACTATGTAGGCCTATGTAACACTATTTCGACAAAAAAAAAAACGCATTTGTTTTAGTGAAATTTTAATGTGTAAATTCTGATTCTAAACATAGTATTACATTAATATAAATGAAAAGCAAATACTAAAAACTGTATTTAATTATGACTAAGTTTCTTTTCTTTTTCATTTCATTATTTAAGAAAAAAACTCACGGGCTTAACTGTGTGGGAGCCTAGATCGCTCTCCTAGGTCCTCAGCTTCTTAGGGGGGCTCGAACGTACATTTATCATCCAAAGGGTCGCCACACGGAAATGTTTGAGAAACAGTGCCTTACTGTGTTTTATTTCAAGTCATTGTATAAGTGACTTGTACTTAGTTGCTTCATTTTGTACTGAGCTGCTTCATTTTGTCCTATTGGTGTGTTGGATAAATTTGTAGGCACCTAAGAATCCGCCTATGTCAGATGATTGTGGAGACAATGCACATCTTTTCATTCAAAATACAATCCTGATAATCATTATCAAAGTTTACTGAACGTTGAAAAAAAACTTTGTTTCATCTTAGAAGAAAATAAAAGTAAAAATTCGAAATGAAACATCTAAGAAGAATGCATGAGGGGAACGACAACGGTGCGACTGTGAAAGGAATAAAGGAATGGTCTACATAATTATATTTAAATCAAAGGGTGCTTTTGGTACTGTGTCTAGATCAGTCTTAACTAATTTATTTTCTAGAAAAAAAAGAGGGGGGGGGGCGCATTTTTTATTTCGCACGCAGGCGGCCACAACCCTCGCGGCGACCCTGTTCTCAAATAAGTATCCGCTGTCTTTGTAAGTGATCTCCAACTGTTTCGTTTCGAAGCCGCCTGCTACCAGATGATCTCTTCTATGTCTCTTAAAACAATTTGGCGCCTAAGCTGGTCTTAAAGCGTTTTCGTGGGGCCCCATTTTAGCTCACCATTAAAAAATTGCCTTTAGCATACGTTCGTTCCCCATACGGGATACGTTCCCTTCCCAGCTTAACTGTCCCTATATACTGTCCATACCGGCATTCGGAAGAACATCGCTGTTTGTAGTGCGACCTTGCCACCGATGTCCAAAATGGAGCTCAAACATCCTTGGTGACAACGTTCAAGAAGTCTTAGTAGACTTATGTCTAGTAGCCATGTGTCTCAGATCTAAACAGAAGAGCTGAGTGAGCTACTGCTTTGTAGACACTGATTTCTGTAGGCAGGAGGAGCGATTTATTTCGCTACACTCTTGCTTGGAGTCATCCAAAAGCATTACTGGCGCCTGCAAGAGGGGATGCGTCATTTGATACTATGCTTCTAAGATATGTGAAATGATCTACCACGGCAAGGTGTGTCCATATACGGTGATTATTTGGGCTGATTTTCATATTCCACTTCTGGAGCATGACCTGTTTTTTCGAGTTATACCAAAAGAGGTCCAGCGTACGCAAATACGTTGTCCGCGAGCTGGAGATCATTTTTCTATTTGACCTAGTAGGGCTCAATCATCGGCATAGAGAAGCTCTGTTATTACCATTTCCTTTATTTTAGTATCGGACAGTAAACGTCGAATGTTGAACACACTGCCGAATACTCGAAGTTGATCTCTAGATCTCTAATGTATTCATATTTTTTTAGGGTTCCAAGAGATCGCTCAGGTCTTTGAACATTTTTAAATCGTTGTCTAATAAGGTTGACTAAATGCTAAGGATGTTGTGTGGTCAAACCAAAGACTCCTAAAAGATGTATGGTGTTCAATCCACGTCAAAGTCATGGAACTATCACCTAAACATTTTTTGGTTTGTTTTTACACGTTTAGCATTTAACTTGTAATTTGAAGATAATTACATCCTAGCATCTCAATTACATCCTAGCATCTCAATTACATCCTAGCATCTCAATTACATCCTAGCATTTCAATTACATCCTAGCATCTCAATTACATCGTAGCATCTTAATTAAATCCTAGCATCTCAACTACATCACAGGATCTCAATTACATCCTAGCATCTCAATTACATCCTAGCCCGAATCTCGAGCAAGACTGCTGGGATGGTGAGGGCTCTAATTCAGGACTTTCGTCAACATCGAACTACAGTCCATAGCGCATAAAAACGGCCAGAGAGACATTTCGAACTAAATCGAGAACTAACAACTACCCGTAAACTTCAGATATAAATTCTTGAAGGATTTGATCCCGGAACTATAAACATGTAGATTAATAAAAAATAAATTCTAGGTCATCCATTGACTTCCTATAATGCTCAGTTGTTGTTTTATATATGGCGCCTTCTGTCTTGGAAGACAATGGATGCGCCCAGATGAGTTACTGGCTTTGGTTACGTCTTGGGATGGGGCAGAATCTGGAGTGACTGATCAAGCCAATACTGGAGCGGCAGAGTTTGCCACAGTTCGTGCATGTATATACATCTGTCCTAGGGCTAGCTGACAGGGAGGCAACTTTGTTTTTCTTTCTCTTGGCTGCAGCTTCGTTTCTTTTGCACTCGGTGAAGTTCGTACCAGCAGGTCACAGTCTGTCTCCATGCCACTTTCTTACTTCCAATTTCAATAGACAAAAACAAAAACGTAGATCGTTTACACTCTCTGAATGTTCCTTCTGTAACCTTAAATGAAGAACGATATTAAGTTCTATATGCAATACAAATTCATTTTGTATACCATTTCATTCCAGACATTTGATTAAGAAATACGTATAATACTGGGCTGTGGTATTTAGATCTAGCCAAACACTAGAGATTGAATCATGCAAATAAAAACTAATTCCTAAACCAAACGTGAAGCTAGATCAAAGGGAGGTCATTTCATTTTCCAAGCACCAACTGAACACGATCTCTAAACATGATCACATTGGAAACGTTTATTGTAAGATACAAAACAGATTTGTCTTGAAAGAGAATTGAAAACTCTGATTGCTGATGGCAGTACTGAAGAAGCCAACATTCAGAAGAATGCTGCATCCAATCAGCTGATGAGTGACATGAACCAAGTGATCAATTAGTTAACCAGTTGAGTGAATGAGTATTTAAATTCAATCCTAAGCCCCCTTCTCATCCATCAGCCCAACCGAAGAATTAATGGCGTCTGTCGCTGCAGTGAACAGAACAGTCAAACAACAACAAAACACAAAAAAACAACAACAAAGCAACAACAACGTCAGGAGCACAGTACGTGGACGTCCCAGGAGATGGGTAAGGAGCGGAGAGGGTAATGACATTTCATTTGGAAACAACTTTTAGTTTGGTCGGGGGTGGGGGTCTGGGAGGAGAGAAGGATTTAAACATTTACGGTAGTGGGAGAGGGGGAAAGGTTGGTGCTTACTTTAGAATACTAAAGTTTATGCGGAGTGGATCCATTGTGGCTGACATGTCGAAGTGTAAACAACCACGATGAGGGTAAAGCTGGGGCAGGTAATAACCTATATGACTATATATATATATTTAGGTCAAGAAACACAATTAAAATATGAGCATCGAGCTGTAGATTTATACGAATGTTGTTATGGATATTACTATCACTGACATATATCTCTCATGGGAGTTAACTACTTCTACCACAGAGAAATGATCAGGCTGTTATTTTATTTACTCTCTATCTCTTGCCTCCCTTGAATATAGAAACACGAGGAGACAATCTAGAAAAGTAAATTTGGTAAGTGATAAACAACATTTAGATGCTTAGTTTACAAATCGTCAGCTGAGAATTATAAGGAACTATGTCCAACGATACTGATTTGAGTAAAACAAAAGTTAAAGTTCAAGTCCGTTTAGTTTTAATAAATTGACCAATAAAAACTTGATATAGTACGATTACTAATGGAATATATATAAATGCATAAACTCAAGCACCTACTTGATACCTGGTAAACACTTAGATTAAAATTTGGTCATCTTTCTGGACAACTGTAGTATGTCAGAGGACATAGAGCCGACTGGTTCTGACCTATGCTTTTAAATACTACTGTTGAAAATTTCAAAACAAAACTATTTGCTACTATTGTTATGTTATACAATTATAGAAACATAATAATATAATTGTAATTCTTCATTTTATAGCGCCTACTTCAAAATAAATTTTAAAAATGAATAAAACCAGCTTTAAAAGCTGAAAAACAAGAAAAATAAAAAAATTAACAACTTTTTTTTTTCAAATTGCGCTTAATGCCACAAACTATATCAATGATGACAAAAATCCAATCAATAAACATAAATACAAATAGTATTGTTGGTAGTAAATCCTCAATTTTAAATTAACATCATCTTCATCACCACCACCGCCAAAATTATCAATACAGAAGTTGAGGCTAGTTTTTCTTTGTCATCATTATTAATCAGTTAATTTGTTTAATTGTAGTTTTCCAAACCCCATTCCGTTTTTTGCTGAATTAGTTGTATTTTCTTTTCTACTATTGTTTCTTAATTTTTTGAAATAACTTCCTTCATGTAATTGCGATCATGCTCTGGCATGAACGCCCACATTGATTTAATGTCATTTAATTTTTCTTTGCTGATTTTTTGTTCGATGGTAAATTTAGCTGGCATTGTCAGCTGAGATCTTCCGCCTCCTTTAGAGGATCGCAACTTTGACTGTGATTTAATCTGGACCACCAACCAATCTTTCTCTGAAAAACTTGTTTTGTACTGAACCTCCTTAAAGTTGATGGAACAATATCTTAAAACTTAACTTTGGCAAATGGAATGGCATTAAATTGAAATTGGTTTGCCTTTGACTGGTAATCTTTCAGGTTGTCTTTCCGTAACTGAATGAGTTTCAATGGTTTTTTACGAGGTGTGGTGCAGAGGAGGCGAACTTAACCCAATGGACTATAAATTTCACTATGTTTAGTAACTTGTTCTATTTGACTGTGCAAATTATCAATTTCTTGAATCTCACTGTGACCTGATTCACAGAACTTCTGAGTTATTGAATGGACTGAAGGCGTGTTTTGCAAAAACAGCATCAAGGCTGTGGACATGACTTTGTTTTTGTTCTGTGGTACACAGGAGTCACTCCACAGTGTGATTTCTGTAAATTTAGGATTATCACTGAGCATCTGACCAAGTAGAACAATCAAACCACTGGCTATGTCATTTCCTGAACGCCCACTTAGGATTTCTGACCATATTACTCCATAACTTTGCTTGGTTAAAGAACAATGTCCAGTCAAATGAAAAACATTAAGTTTGCGCTTGTAAAAAAAGTTTGAAACGTTTCCTTGAGGTAAATAAAACACTTTTTGCAAGTCAAAACAAAAAACCCACTTATCAGCACATTCTCTGTCTATGGTTCTCTCTTTATGGCTTTCTTCCTTTCCATGCATATGTTTCGCATATTTCTCTTTGTCATCTATATTTGGCTTGGTGTTAAACTTTGCTTCTTCACATATATTGCAACGATCTTTCTTTGGTTTATGGAACTCTATGTTGTACTCGTGATTGAAAATGTAGCGGTAGAGATGTTCTTTGGCTGGTTGGTCTCCTTTTTGATTGCATTTTTCAACAAATTTTTCATACAGAATTTTTAGATTTAAATTTCTTTCAATGTATTCCTTGTTTGTATTTTGCCTGCAATAATGGCTTTCTACCCTTGGAATTGATTCTATATGCTTTCTTATAGAACGGTCAGCATAACATTTTTTTACGTGTTTACCTCTGCTATATGAAGAAGGAGTTCCTGTTACTTTATTTTTAGACTTGTGTGTATTCACAATTCTCTTTGCATCAATTGACAGTGTGGATAAATAAAAATCTTTGCAAACCCTTAACCTTTTTTCATCTTTGATAAAATAAAAGAAGTAACTTTTCTTTTTCTTGTCTGGCGATCTGCTCTACGCGTTCGTGCTTTGTCCGTCATATCAGTCGTGTTGATATAAAACTGTCGCTTTTGATCCTCTGTCAGTGACCAGTGCTCCTCGTATATTTCATGCCTCTCCTCATCTGAGAACTTACTAAAGCATTCATATCGACAAGTTGTATGATCACGCTTGCAAATTTTGACTTTTTTTGCCAATCGAGAAATGCCAGAAGCTGAAACATAGGCTTGTCCACTTTGACGTAAAGTCCGCCTTTTAATAGACTTCCACTCGGATTTATTGCAGTTTCTTTTTCTCGTAAGTTGCTTCTTTGTTGTCTTATGCAGAAATTTTTGTGCTGCATAACCATGTTCATTAACTGCGAGATTCTTCTCTGACAGAACAACATTTGAGCAAACTTTAGGTTTACACTGACACCCATTAATCAGTCCACACAATTCACACAGCAAAGCTTTAGATTTATAAAAGTCCATGCTGCTATCTGAAGATTCTATTTCTGATGTTGTAGCAAGTTCAGTTGAAGTTGATGGTGTATGAGCTTCTTGGTTAATGACATCACAGTATTCAGCAATATCAAAATCTGGATCTGCAATGCTGTTGTCATAGCTGCAATGACAATGTCAACACATCATATACTTTTGATTATGATAACGATTTTAACAATATTAATTCTGTTAGAATTTTCCTATTAAGAAAATGTATGGTCAATGTTGCAATTTTTTTCATTTCATGTTGATTTGGTTAGACTTTTTAGTTAGAGCATTAAATTAAATAAGTTCAATAAAATAAAAAAAATAAATCCATGCAAAAGCTAAAGCTGTTCAACAACATGTAGTCAGATGCAGACAAATTTATTTCACAGGATAAAAATATCAAATTAATCTTCCAGACATAATTATGTTACGACAAAAGTAACAAAGAGAAAGCTCTCTAGTTTTAATTTTAAAATTAAAAAAAACTAATCCTAATACAAGTCGTCAGCTAAGAATTATAAGGCTCTATGTCCAAAAAGTCTTTGCATGAAAATAGTTAGCTAAGATTGTGAAAAAAATTATGCTTCAGCTTACCTATTATTTTCATCTTCTGATTAGCTTTCATCAAAAATTCTTTCCAAGACCTGTTTTGCAGACATTTTTTGGAAAGAACGCTGAAATCTAAAATTTTCCGCCATCGTGCAACATTTAAAATCGATAAATCTCAAAATCACGTGATGTAAACCGGGACGACTAATAGGCTGTGGACAGAAAGCACTATAATACTGCTGGATTAATTTTTTTTGGACATAGAGCTTTTAAATTGTAACAATAGTGAAGTTAACCTTGTCACAATATAACCAGTACTATATGACATGGAACCTGAAACGTTAAAGTGTAATACTATAGTTTCACACGGAAAATTCTCATTTTTGGACATAGAGCCTTATAATTCTCAGTTGACGAAATGTGGAAGAACAAACACAACGTTATTCCATAGGCGTCGTTAAGGATGCTGTCACTCGGTGCAGTTAGGGAAATGTGTCACCCCCCCCCCCCTCGCTACCTGTATCCCCCTCACCCACCCAAAAACAATATGACCTCTGATGACCTCTAATGGGTGTTGCACAAAGATGGACGTTTTGGCGCTACAGGTTCAAACGAAAATTCAAAATACATCAAAACATATTTTAATAAGCATTTTTGTACTAAAGGAATTTAAATATTTAAAGGCGGTTTGTGGTTAACTGTTAATCATGTAAACAGATGACTTTACATCGATTGCTGTATATATCACAAGGTCTTAAAGGTACTTTACTTTTATTTTTTTTTTACTAACTTTTACTTTTCTACCTTTGCAACCAAAAACTTAAAAAGTACTTTAAAAAACTTACTTACTTAGGTCCTCCCGCGCCGTTCGGCGCATTGGGCGGTAAGATGTCTCCACAAAGATCTGCCACTGGCAATGTTTGATGCCTCCTCTCCCCTGGTGTCCACCACTCTGGGGTCCTCCATGAAGGTGTGGCACCAAGTAATACGAGGTCGTCCTGTTTGCGCTTTCCTCGTATTGACCACCATGACATCGTAACTCTTGGTATACGTAGTTCATTTTGTCGTAGAACATGTCCCGCAAACCTCTTGCGACTCTCTGTCACAACCTCACTAAGTGTTCGACTCCCAGTTCGGCATATGATTTCCTTGTTTGAGACCTGATCTGTATATCTGGGTGAATTTTACCGTAATGGTTTTAAGGGAGGGGGAAAGACCTGAATTCAAACTCTGCCTCCTCAAGCCGACATTTTAACCACTCTACTAGTGAGGTTTGTATGAAAATAGATGATTGTATAGTTATCGATTGTTTGTTTTCTACTTACTTTAAAGCGGCGTCTTTTAAAAGGGACTAATTCAGCTTAAACCACCAACTCAGTCAAGTACTATTTCTTTCCTTTGTTCGAGATACCAAACACAATAATTAATTACTAATAGTTAATTAACTAATGGATCTTGTGTTGTCTGGTAAAAGAAATAATTATGCAAAATTTCAAATTGATCCGAGATCATGTGTGGGAGAAATAAAGAGTACAAACGTTTTACCAGACAGACAGGTGAGTTAGTATAAGCTTTGTAAAAATATCATTGTTCATTTACTGCTCTGCTGAATTAAATACAAAATGGCGACTCTGTCGTCAGGTGTAATAGCAATTGCTGCGATGTAGTAGTCAATGCGGGTGAAATGGACGCTACAACAAGCTTCTTTCTTATCTGAGCTAAGATTGTATAGAATACTTGCTAGTATTGAATACTTAGTGTGGCGACGCATCATAGTTGACGAATTTTCAGCGTCACATATAGTAGGTGTTTTTAGGGAGTACTAAAATTTATTTATATGTCGGCATTTTGACTCTTGAGGTGATTACATCATTTAGTGACGAGTGACGTCTACTCGACTTTGGCATTACTCTGTTTTAGAGTTAGTGTTCTGTTATAGAACAGTACTGACTTAGTCATTTATCATTATCATTGAGCGGAGATGCGGTGGCTGAGTGGCTAAAGCGTCCGGGTTCGAAACCTGGTGAAGAATTAGATTTTTAATTTCGGGATCTTTAAGCACCTCTGAGGCCACCCAGCTCTAATGGGTACCTGACATTAGTTGGGGGAAGAAGTAAAGGTGGTTGGTCGTTGTGCTGGCCACATGACACCCTTGTTAACCGTGGGCCACAGAAACAGATGACCTTTTCATCATCTGCCCCATAGAAGGGTCTGAAAGGGGAACTTTACTTACTTTGTGAGGAATTGTGTATGGAGTTATTGCATCTAAATACACTAACATAAGCACCTAGAATATTTATCAAATATAAAAACGCAAAACACATCAGACGGGTTCTTTACAGCGGACAAACAAAGATAAATTTGTTTCCTTGGAGCAATGCTATGTTTTGTATTGACCGCTCTGTTTCTTTTCAAAAGTCCAGTTTCCCATAAAGACAAAGCTATCTCCAGCGGCAGATGATGCAATGCTCATGACTTTTATTCTCATTGATTAATGTGACTGTCATGTGACTGGCTCAACGGTCAACTGACCCTGTTAAGTAAAGTCGGTTACTTTTTATACCAATTGTGAATACTAGAGTTTTTAAAATCTGAAACAGAAAATAAAATATTAATATATAATCTGGGATTGTCTCAGAGCCTGGGTTCAGAAACGGAGAGTGTTATTTAGACCCATCGTCAAAAATATCATCACAATTATTTCTGTAGGTGGAAAAGAAATATGAGGCGAGGTGGCTGAGAGTTAATGCGCTTGGTGGGCCCCGGGCTCAAATCCTGGTGAAGACTGGGATTTTTAATTTCGGGAACTTTGTCGCCTCTGAGTTCACCCAGCTTTAATAAGTACCTGATATTAGCCGGGGAAAAAAGGCGGTTGGTCGTTGTGCTGGTAACATGACACCCTCGTTATCCGTAGGCCACAGAAACAGATGACCTTTACATCATCTGCCCTATAGACCACAAGGTCCGAAGGGGAAATTTTCTTTTTAGTAAAGAAATGTGCTTACGCCTACCTTATAAAAATGATTATTGTTTTTTTCTTAAAGGTTTAGTTTACATTGACAATAGACTACGCATCTCTTTAACCCAAAGTGTTTCCTCGTCTGTTATGCAACTGGGAAATTTCACACTAAAAGTTCATCACAACAATCTACTCTGTTGGGTCTGCTTGCTTTCAGACATCCCGTTTATGTTGTTTAAGAGAGAAAAGAAGAGCAAGCAATAGATAGAAACGTGGTGGCCATTGTAATATGAAGCATAACAAAAAGTGTGATTAAATAAAAAAGGGAAAGAGATTTGGACATATAAACAAAATGTCAAGGACGCCATATTGAAAGATTACTTAAGACAACTCAAAATGAAAAATTACATAGCGCTACAAATGAAAGAGGTTTGATTCTACAGAGTTCAAACAAATGCACACAAATTATGATATGGTTTTAGTAAATACTTAGCCTATCAATACTTTCCGTATTCTGTACACCGGATACACCAAAAAAAAATGCTATTTATTGATTTGTTTCGTAACATGAAAGTTGCCTTATGAGTTCAATATTCCCTGCTTGCTTCCTGTGTTTAGACCTGATGAGCCCTCAGCCTTGTACCTATGACGATACTTACATAAACATGCTTTGTTTTTGTTTTTATTGTAAATTTGTATTCTAAACTGTAAGGTAGTGAGAATATGTATTGAATAAGTGTTTAGCTCATAGCAATGTGTGAGTAGATCTATTTGAAAGTAAGTGTGGATGTGTGTGAATGTATGTGTGCATGTTTAGGAATGTACGTGTAGATGTGTGTGAATGTAAGTGTAGATGTGTGTGAATGTAAGTGTGCCTGTTTAGGAATGTACGTGTAGATGTGTGTGAATGTATGTGTGCATGTTTAGGAATGTACGTGTAGATGTGTGTGAATGTAAGTGTAGATGTGTGTGAATGTAAGTGTGCCTGTTTAGGAATGTACGTGTAGATGTGTGTGAATGTAAGTGTGCATGTTTAGGAATGTACGTGTAGATGTGTGTGAATGTAAGTGTAGATGTGTGTGAATGTAAGTGTGCCTGTTTAGGAATGTACGTGTAGATGTGTGTGAATGTAAGTGTAGATGTGTGTGAATGTAAGTGTGCCTGTTTAGGAATGTACGTGTAGATGTGTGTGAATGTAAGTGTGCATGTTTAGGAATGTACGTGTAGATGTGTGTGAATGTAAGTGTAGATGTGTGTGAATGTAAGTGTGCATGTTTAGGAATGTACGTGTAGATGTGTGTGAATGTAAGTGTAGATGTGTGGATGTTAAAGACTGAAGTGAGAGCAGAAAATCATTTTTTAAATGTTGAATTGAAAACTATTTATTCATATTGTTTAATACCAGTTTTAGCTGCTTTTTTTTATTCTGTAGCAACGTCCAATATAACATACATAGTAGGGGAGGCATTAGCAATATCCACATTAATAATGAAAGCAAATGAACTTTTTTTTTATATAAGACAGAAAAAGACAAGTTGTAATAGTCTTTTAGAAAATTACGATGGTTTTTTTTGTTAAAGTTCATTTTCTTTTTAGACAAAAATCTCAATATACACTAGAGTAAGAAATATATTTTGTAAAATTCCTTTGATCTTGCTGAGTAAATGGGCCACATAGAAACTTCTGTTCTCCGTGCATAGCTCACTCCAACGTCAATGTATGCCCTTGTGACTTTTACGTTTGAAAGCTTTTTTTTTTTTTTCATTGTATTCATTTGGTGATTCTGTGTTGACGTATTGTCAAAGGGATGTCACTCTCAATGACTTTTGATCTATAATTAATAGTAATGCAAATAGTTGTCACGGCGTGCCCTCCAACGCCCGCAGAGATCACGTGATCGGACAGAGATTTCAACGTTCCATGAAAATTTGAACTTGGATGACAATTACTTTAAGCGTTGATCATCGTATTCGGCAGACGATCAACACGCCCTCCCCTCCCAAATACTGTAAGCAGAATCAGTACAATAAGAAAAACAACAACAACATAGAAAATGAAATAGTGATTGTAGTTTTGCTCTTCTTTGATTGGAAGCTGGTTTGAAACCTGCAACCTCTCATGATTAAGCTCATGGAATGTAGTGGATGTTGCTTTTTTTTAAAGTCTGATTTTAACATCTAACCGACCCTTGGATACGATTATAGCTATTCTTCAGTTTTTATTGGAAAAAAAGCGGGGGGAGGGGGGGGGGGGTTTAAACTCAAAACTTTTTTTTTTTTGGCTACCATTTATAATTTTTATAATTTAGTGACTTTCTTTGCGTATTATTGGAAAGGGGAGGCGGCTCTACTTATACAATTTAGAGACTGTAGATTTCTTATAATTTTTTTTATTGGCCGGGTTTTTTTTTAACTACTCTCCTTTGCTATGTTAATGGAATTGTTTTAATTGTTATTTTTTTTCATTTTTTTTTATTCAAGAGGAGGTTTTCAACCCGAATTCCTGCTGAAAATACTGGGGCAAGTGATGGTTTAATGTAAAAATCTCCCTCCGAAAAAAAAATCTAAGAAAAATAAAAGCGACTAAATTCATTAAGGTGGAGAGGGGCGGGTTGAACCATGGTTAAAACGTACACATATAAAGATTTCTACGAAATATTAATTTTGAAACACACAAAACATAATTAAAATACTTAACAGCCTACTACAGAAAGCTTTACTCCCACCCGTATCGTCTGTCTCTTTGATATAAGGAATATAATCGATGCTAACTTAACATAATATTGAAACAGTACTCGATACATTGTTTAAACACAATTAGAATCGATTATGCAACTATTACGTAATGTTAGAACACTTCAATGACAATGTTTACAGAGACAATGGATGTTTCTTGTCAGATGAAAAGATGATAATGAACTGCTACTTCCACCTCCTCCATGTTTTTTAAAATACGTTTTTGTTTTTATTTCACATATTTTTAAAATGATGCAAAGTATTCCATTTGTTAATTCTTCGGGGTCAAATGTTTAAAGCCATAATTGCCTAACAAAATAAAGTAAGGCAGCGTTTCTCAAACTGTGGGGCGCATATTCTGTGTTTAGGATGACATTTGAATACGCAATGCAATTCTCTCTTAGGTCCAAACTTTGGACTGTTTTCCAAGTTACATTCTCTATCATTCCGTGGTCGTCTTTAGCGTCAACAAAACAGGCCTGCTACAAGACGTCTTTAGCGTCAACAAAACAAGCCTGATACAAGACGTCTTTAGCGTCAACAAAACAGGCCTGATACAAGACGTCTTTAGCGTCAACAAAACAGGCCTGATACAAGACGTCTTGATAAAGATAATCCACTACAAACGTGCAAGCTCTACTGCCTTGGGCGTCTTTGAGACTTCAGTCCCAGCCCTTCTAAATATTTTCTGTATTTCACTTGCGCTCTTTTTACTTGGAGAAATGATGCGTTGTAGACGCCATTAGAATGAATTTATGAATCTTCCCAGACCCCAGATCCCATACACCAAATATCAGAGCCCAGAGCCCGACTAAGGACGAGCCAACGTTTTTTTTTTCTATTCTGATTTTAAAGGGGGTGGGGTCGTGACTGGCAAAAAAAAAATAAGAAACACTGAACTACGGTGACTCTAAAACCTTCAATACTTCAAAGTTCTCTCGAGATACTTCATGGTCCTGTCTTGTCCTGTGTGTATGTGTATCACAAGATAGCATTTAGCTATTGAAAACTTTGTCAATGAATAGTATGTAAACATATCAGATGTCCACGGATTAGAGGTTTAGAACCTCCGCTCTACACTACGTTTCTCTGGCTCTAAGCCCCAACCACATACAAATAAACACGCTAACATTTTAATTTCAGTTTTGAAAGAACTCTTTCATACTGCAGTACTTCCGGTGTCATGACTTTTAACGCCTCGTTCCTATTCTTATGCTCTCTTCTGGTAATGTTTGGAGATAATGATTCGACAAATATGGTCTACTGTTTGAGGTCGTGACGGTGGACTAGGTAACTCGGATGGAGTTATAGATCTTACACACTTAAACCTGTCTGAAGACATCTGAGACACGTGGGGGACTAGCGAAGCACGTGGAGTTGTTCAGTGTCCAATGTCGGAGACCATGATTGCCCATCAAAGTGTTAAGTACAATACTGGTACTGGTTGGATCGCGTTGTACTCTTTGTTGGGTTCAAGGTAAACTTAGACGGAGTTGTCGCACTTCATTGCACAACAAACCTTACGACTGATCTATAAATAGATTTTTAAAACTCTATTTGTGTAGTAGTATTGATGTAAAACAGAAATAGAGAGAGAGTGAGAAAGTGAAAGAGATAGAGAGACAAAGATAAATTAAGAAAGACAAAAAAAGCGGAAAAAAGTAAGCGAAAGAGAGAAGAGATATCATAGATATGTATTGACATAGTGTGAGAGAGAGAGAGGAATAGATAGGGTTTCTTTGTTTACAGACGTTCACCTACGTCTTCCTATAAACGTCTGCTGTTTGATAGACTAGATTGACCTTTAACCTCACACTTTCTATCTTCGTATTCCAACATGCCGATGATATGTGTGTATGCCCCCAAACTTATGGACAATATTTTCAACGTGAGACTACATCCCTGGATTCCATACCTACTTTTTTTTTTTTCATATTCTCTAGAAATGTTAAAATAATATTTTAAAAAATCAACAAAAATTTTTTCTAATGCTTCTTTTATTGAATGGAACACTCTGCACTATGTTTGCTATTGATTACAAAAAATATAGATCTACGCCTCTCCATCGCCTGTTTCAATATTGAAATATTATACACAAGTGCACCCCTTCCCCCCCCCCCCCCCCCCCCCAACTCGAGGTAGGAAAAAAAAAGTCAATATTTGTATAATATTGTAAAAGTGTCTATATTTGTAGTGCATGTGTTCCCTGAATAGGCTCAATGTGTAATATTTTCTTTAGCGTGCCCAACAAGAAAGAAGTCTACCCATATATTGGAATGTACAGTTGAGAATGCATTCCTTAATGAGCTCTACTTTACACTATATGCCAATGAGGTATTTCCTTTGTTAGTAGTTCCAGGCAGGCAGTCCAACTGAACGTTGTAGGCTTAGTTCTTTACATTCACATCTTGAATGAGGCTCGAAAGAAAAACTGATTTTTATTGAGAGAAACATTAAGTTTCAATAAAGAAATACTAAGAAATAACCAAATGTCTATTAGGAATATACTTTCATTCATTTTAAACTGCTGCCTTCACAATGCACTCACTGACGTTGTTCTGTCACCCGTCTCTGCAACTTTGTTTCTTCAGTCACTCCTTGTTATCCAGTCATCTACAAGAGTCCAACTGTAAGGTGACCTTGGAATTACAGACCAGCTCAAACACGCAGACACACTTATATATAAATCTATGCTCTCTCTGACTGACTCATTTTTTAACACTAATTTTCCCACTTTGGTAGAAGGGAAAAATAAGAAAAATTAAGCAGCCGTGTTAGACCGTTTGGGCACCACTCATGATCTGTTGACCGTCCTTGTCCATACTGTCTTTTGTCGTGGCAAAATCCACCTAATGGCAGGCCCGCCCATTCCTTTAAGTTGTCTTCCCATCACTTTCTCTGTCTGCCTATTCTTCTTTTTCTTGGTACTGTTCCCTGAAGGAAGCCATAAGGATCTTTTAATATGATCAAAGAATTCTAGTTTCCTTTTTTTGGCAGTAGTAAGCAGGTCATCGTCGATCGCTGTACTAATCCTGTGTCTAATCTCTTCTTTTATGATGCGGACTTTGTAGGTGATACCTAGGATCTTTCTGTAGCATTTCCAATGTAGCCATAAACTGGTAGTACAATAGTCTGATTTTTGTGTCGAGGGCTATGCCTTTGTTATTCCAGATTGTTTTGCAAGTGCTGCTGTAAAATGTGCAGTTCTGGCTAGTAGGTATGGTTTATTTTCTTCATCTGAGACGATAGCTCTGGTGTATTTAAAACTACTGATACTCATCAGCTTTTCCCCTGCAATAGTCATGTCTCTTATAAAGCCCTGTGGCCATTGGTCTTAATTTTGATTTATTTGCGTCCTATCTGTTCAAAGTCTTGTCTATGCGCTAGTTTATGTGTTAAACAAATCAATTTTTCTTTTTATCTAAATGTATTACATTTTGCAGATAAAAATATCACTTCTCTTTTGTTGTACTTGTTCGCTTTTTATCTCCCTTTCACTACTCCCCCTTCTTATCAACACACACATACACGTAACAGAGAGCGCCCCCCCCCACTCAAAACACATTCCTATTTCTTTCTCTTTCTCTCTCTCTCTCTCTATTTCTTTCTGACTGTTTTCCTGCCGGTCTCAGTCTACACTCTATAGAGTTTGGTACAATCGCTTCAGGCTGACTAATTTGATTGTATCAATCTAGAGTTGAGCCTAGTCCTTGTTCATGTATTAGTGGTTCTAAAATAATGTCCCTTCCTGCTCCTATGTTGCATAGTCAATTAAAACGAACTATTGATATGCTTGTTATTTAAATATTAAACTATTCTTCAATTTGTGTGTTATTTCCTTTCCTTTCGATACACACTTTACTACTTTATTTTGTAATCTCTCTCTCACTCTTTCTGTCTGGTATTTGTCTATCTATTCAACACTACCATAGTCCATAGTTAGAGCGTTCCCTGTATTCCTAGTGCTCTGTTTTAGAGCCCTTGCTTTTGTCCACTCATTGTGAATTATTAATCAAGTCCTGCTCCACGCCATTGGAGGCCATTAACAAAATAAGATCACTCGACTAGGCAACCGTATCAGTTCCCCAACTCCACCGCCACAACTCAATCCCTTTTTTTTAAACACTTATTACAATAGGACCCAGAATGTACCCTAAAAAAATGGATCGTATGCTCGCCAGGGGAGTGGGGTGTGGATGGAGGTGCTTGTGACGGTGTCGGCATGGCGTTTCTAATTATTTGTACACATGACCAGTGGCGGCGAATGGGTGCTGTGAAAAGGAAGATGGATAGAGGGCGCAATGTGGTGTGAGCTCTGCTAAATGGTCTTCAGAGCTGCACATCGATTTTTGAAGGGAAAAAACAAATCACAATAGAAGTGAAGTGGTTAGGTAGATAGGTGTCATTTGTATAGATCTATGGTCTATCTAAGACCATTGTTGAACATAAAGTCTAAGTTTGAATTTCAACCGTCAAGTCACGTGGTTTTAGTCCTAAATCACTATTTTTAAAAATTACTGCATCGCCATGTTCTTTTTGGTCTTCCTCTACGTCTTATTTCCTGGGGGTTCCACTCTAAAGCCTTCCTTAGATAGTATCTTGACTACTTTGAACTATCAAGATTTACTATCAATAGTTCATAGTTTTAGTTTCTTTACAAGGAGAGTCACAAATAGTTTGTCGACTCCCTCGTATGAACGCAGCTTAAATGTGTGGATAACAAAAAAAAATACCCCGCTATTGATAGCTTGTCAGATGATTGTAACTTGATCTACAAAGCACGTGTTCCAATACTGCCATGTGGATCTTTACTTTTAATCGATGCGTGAAATTCAAACCTGAAGCTGTAGTGCCTTACGAAATCACGCATAAAGAAAACAATTTTTTTAAAGATTTCGTGAAAATAAGTAAAAAGAAATGTTACAGGAGACTTGTCAATAAAAGTATTAACAGTGACCAAAACTAATTAAGCAAATCAGTATGACTCAAACTGTGAGGTGGACTATTTTAGGTTTTAGATAAAAAAGTAACGAACCCCTTTCAACCATGGCCGTCTGTTAACGAGGGTGTCATGTGGCCAGCTCAACGACCAACCGCCTTTACTTTTCCTCATCTAATGTCAGGTACCCATTAGAGCCGGGCGGATTCAGAGGCGCCTTAAAGATCCCGTAATTAAACATTTCAGTTTTCACCAGGATTTGAACTCGGTACTCTCCGAATCGGAAGCCAAGCGCTTTACCACTCAGCCACCTCGACTCCTTCTTCAAAAGATAAAAAAACAAATATATCTCCATGATAGAAGTCCATGTTCGAATATTGAACAAGTATAAGAGTTAATTCACAAAGTTTCACGGTGAAAATATTTTAACTAGAGACGTCTCATCTTCTAAGTAATGCTATTTAAAACGTTAATCATTATTGTCACACAAATTAAACTAATTCTTTCCCTTTTATTTTAATGTTCAAGTGGAAACATTTTCTGTCTTGTAAAAAACAACAAGCAAACAAACCACGTTTGGCTATAACCCTTATAGTGCTTTGATATTAATCTACCTGCCAAGACAGGGTACTTCCAAGCTGCTATTTGTACAACTTGATGATAGTTTAAATATATGCTTGTTTTTTTTTTTTTTTTAAGAAAAGGAATTCTCGTTTCCACTTCAACTATTGATGGCGGGATATACTGATAGCCTCGTTCTGGCTTGACCGCATCCGTCCCAGCAGACATTACTTGCGGGAGTTGACCCCAGTACAAACATTATAGATTTTGAGCACACAGTTCAACAGTTATTTCGTACGAGTTAGATGAGGCGTCTGAAGGGTTACTACCAGGTTAACTTTCTTAGACACTTGGAACCTTATAGCACCGGAGGAAATAAGACTTGCGATGTTGACATTAATTGCGTTGGATTTCTTATGACTTCATGTAACCAAAGTTTTCAAGTTGCCAAACTGCTAGCTTTTTTTTAATTTATTTTTTTAGTTTTTTTTTTTAAATATTGAATTTAGTTCTTTCTTTAAATTAAGAAATTTATATGCGCCTCGCTTTTCCTTGTCACCTGATAATTATCTTATCTTATACAGACGTTACTTTAAAAAAAAGACGATTACGTTATTATTATAAGTTATTAGCCACACGTATGTACTTCTTCTATTTTCAACAGCAAATGAAACTTGTGTCGACTTTTAGGGCACCAGAGATTGTGATTCTTATGAAATTAGAGATGTAATTATTCGTGAACATATCAAAGCTTAAGAAAGTGTTTAACCATGAGGCACATCTAGGTTTGTTTGATCGGGTCTGCTGGCTCACTTCTAAGAAAAGCTAAAACGTTAAAGCGAAGGAACATTTTATCTTTAAGTCGCTGACTGAATACATTCAACTATCTCTTTACATGTAAGCCATAGCCCTCGCTAGCCGGTATACTTGCTCACCTATCACAAACCATAGGCCTACTTATGATGGCAAAGTGGCACTTTTTTATTTTGTTTGTTTTTCTTGTAGTACAGTTCATTAAATGTTGCACTTTTTATTTAAAAACAATATTTGACACATCTATATTAGCGGTTTTTTTTTTTACAAAGCTTATATTATCTTTGTCTTGGTGGAATCTTGTACACTTTTTTTCTTTCATTGGCCATTCTTGGATCAAGTTGAAATTTCGCACACTTATTCATTGTCAATGACGAAACATGTATCAATAAAAAGAATTCGACCAATTTGTTAATCGATTAGTTTTTAAATAATTTAATTTTTTTATGTCGAAAATGTAATAAGCTAAGGAAAGATAAATCCTGTTCGTTTTGGCAACACCGTTTTGGAGACATGGTCGATCACGTCGCCAAAACGATCACGTCGCCAAAACGACGCTTACCGAGAGAGAGAGAAAAAATGGGGGGGGGGGGGGGGAGGGGGCGAAAATGTATTAATTTTTTTGCTTATTTATTAAAAGCGAGAGGAAATACAAAAGTGACCAAAGGAAGAGACCAAAGGAAGAGACCAAAGGAAGAGACCAAAGATGCGTGGTAACAAATAGTTTAAAAATACTATGCTCTATGTTTAAGCACACAAAATTTGTGAAAGCTTTCATTGGATCTTTGTTTCCATCAACAATCAATTTCAAATACACACGATTTCTGGAAACATAAATATCGCAAGCATTTCTCTGGCTTTGTTGTTTAAAAACATTATAAATGTATGTTTGTATATTTTGACAGTCATAAAATCTGGTCAAAGATGAATATGTTCTACTTTCATGACTACAACGGAAACAGGGAGGGGCAATCTATGTTGTAACATTTTCAAATAGAATTTTGAAATATTAATACGTTCTTAACGACCACCTAGCATGAGCAAGTCACGTCTGCCATATCGCCAAGAAATGAGTTGGGAAGGTCTTGGAGTATGTTCAGTCCGAGTGTGAAAAACAATAATGACTGAGTCCTGTGTTTGTGTGTGTGTAATCAACGGACACCACTAAGACGCTGTACAGTGATCGAGGGGGGATCAAATGGGAACTTTGATTTGAAAACAATTTGTTAGCCAGAAGTCACAGCCGCGAATATTTCTTAGCAAACATGGTCAGAGATGGAGCTTTCCCGCCGTTTTTTTGCTGTTTACGTCTGATGTGAGGATAATAAAAGCAGACGTCAGCCCACGTGACCGTGAGGTTTGGTAACAGATAGTAGGGTTGGGGAGGGACTCAAAGAGTAACAAAATGACTCAAGCAGCAAGATTTAGAACGGTAGACTTAGTTTTTAGCTCACATCGAGAATGGACAGAAATATACATGAAGATTCGGGAGGGACTCAAAGAGTAACCAAATGAACTCAAGCAGCAAGATCTAGAACGGTAGACTTGGTTTTTAGCTCACATCGAGAATTGACAGAAATATACATGAAGATTCGGTACGGTTAAAGTTTTATAATCGGAGTCGGGGAGGTTGATAATATCGCTGAAATCTCTATTTTGTTAGCCCCTTTCTTATGGATCCTCCGGGGCAGTAGTCCTGCCTGCCTTAAGGTCATGGAGTGTGTGTTTGTGTTTCCTATGTGATACTGAAGGGAGTGTTTATTGTTAGTTGTAGAGAGAGGGAGCATTAATTTAATGTTCTGTAGAATGATGCAAGAAAAAGAGGTAAGATATGTGAAATACAGCAGATGACTCCAGCATGCCAGAGTGTTAGAACGTGTTTTATTGTGAGTTGGATCTGTTTAGATATCAGTTGATTTCATATCAAGTTGAATTTGTCTATAACATTTATATTAAGCTTTATTCACAAAGAAAGTATTCAAATTACTTCAAGTCTTATAACTTAAAATATTATAAGCCTACAGCGGTTTAGTTGTCTAATTAAAGGCGATTAATCATTATGCTGGCCACATGATATCCTCTTTAACCGTGGGCCACAGAAACAGGTGACCTCCATATCGTTTGCTCCGTAGATCGTAAGGGCTGCATGGGAACTTTACTTGTGCATTAAAGCTGTTCGCAATACGTTTTGATTTATTAGAACTGTAAATAAATATGTTACACACGACGTAGGTCTGGATGACTCAAAACATAGTCCATTGGATTAGTTTTGATTAGAATTCTTTACAGTGACACTTCTCCTCTTCTGTAGTGTCCAGACGGATCGTGCAGAGAATAAATTTGGTGGTGCTAAAACTTGCCCCAGTCGTGTCCCCTTCTTTCAAAGTCTCGTTTTGAAGTATCGACTTCAGTAGTGAAGTGCTGGTCTCACTAACTGGTTCTGCAGTGAAGTGCCGGCCCCACCATCTGGTTTGGATAAGGGCATACTATAAATGGAGAGATACAAAGAGTGGTCAGGTTACAAGGAGTATGTAATGAAACTATCGCTTCGATCACATACCAAACACCATCCTGTCTCATGAGTTCGCTTAGAGACGTTTTTAAGTTGGACTGGAAGACAATCTTGTTTTATATATGTACTCTTTTTTCAAGCACAACTATTCCCCTTAGTTGAAGAGTAGCAAAGATTTAAAACCATTTATTATTAAATCTCATCTTTGTAATGCATCCACGATAAAAATTTTAAATTTACTTCGTCATAATAAAAATTTAGTTTTCAAAAAGTATTTTTTAAAAGAGATCCAACTAGTGCGTGTTGTTATTAGTGTATCTGAACGATCAAGTCTCAAAACTCTGAATGTATAACGAATTACTAAACACCTGACTGAGGTGAGCAGGGTTTCAAAGGGATAAGGTTTCCTAGTGCACATTGAGGTGGGGCGATGGTAGGAGACTATTTGTTATGTTTGACTTCTTTCATTGCACTCCTCAGTAATCTTCAGACTCGAAAACAAACTTTATTGTTAGGATCTAGCCCATATTCTTGATCAAACCGAAACCTCAAGTCTTTAAACAGCTTTAACTTGAATTATTCCAATGTACATGTCTATAATATCTTCTCTTTCTCCAGTCTTCACCTCTCTCTCCAAGATACAACTCTTTAAATAAGTTTTGGTCAATACGTTTATTAGCATGTTTTAATCGATTAATTACCAACATTCGCTCTTACAGCATCTCTCACGGGAGGATAACACTAAGAGCTAAAGTGACATCAGACGAAAAAAAAAATTAATCTGACCTTTTTAACTTACGCTTACTTAAGTTTACTTAATAGTGAACAACTATATGATTTAATACAATATTAGCTTGAATATTCAAATATATACCAGCTAAAATATACCAGCTCTTACATACTAGCTCATACATACAAGGTCATACATCTTATACATACCAGCTCATTCATACCAGCTCATGCATCCAAGTTTATATATACCAGCTCATGCATACAACATGCATACACGCTCATATATACCAGATAATACATCTCATACATACCCGACCATGCATACCCACGCAAACATACCAATTCATATATACTAAATCATGCATCCCTGCTCATACATACTAACATAAACATACTAGTTCCTACATACCATTTCATGCATACCAGTCCATACATGCCACATCATGCATACCGACTCATAATTATCCGCTCATACATACCATCTCATATATACCTGCCAATATATACCAGCTCATTTTACCGGCACATACATATCAACTAATAAATACCAGCCTATAATATACAAGCATACACATACTAGCTCATACATACCAGTTCATACATACCAATTTATACATATCAGCCTACACATTACAGCTCAAATATGCTAGTAAATACATAGTCCATATATACATTCCAGCTCATACATTCCAGCTCATACATTCCAGCTCATACATTCCAGCTCATACATTCCAGCTCATACATTCCAGCTCATATATACCAGCCTAAAGCTTGTCAAAGTGAATAAATACAAGATTAAACCTAAGAGACAAAGAGACTATCAAATTAGATTGATATAGGACTGAAAGCAATCAATATTTCTGAACGTATTCCAGTGCATATGATGAAAGATATAATTTGTTTTGCACGATAAACGTACCTTCCGTATTTATTTACAAATAGTGTACCTTCCTTTCTCGATATGACATACATTTTAAGATTTAAAACTATTCTAATAGATCGTCTTACTACATATAATATAGCGTACATGTTTCCAATATGTTTCAATAAATATTGAAAGAAAAAAAAAGATATTTTAGCACTTTTTGTGTGTGCGTGTCATGTGACCGACACAAAGTTCCATTGATTGTTAGCATTGTCCTGTAGGGGTGGGCTGGCGAAGATCAAAGGTGTGATGCCTCCTCCCTCTGTCCACCCGTTCCTCTCTTGGACAATCTAATGATCTGCTGTCAACCCTGATTCTCTGCCCAATCCCCTTACGGTTCAAAGGTCAACAGTTAGTGTCCATAGTGGTCGAGTGTGAGCACACACATCCTGAACTAAAGCCCTATGACGTGGCGTGCTCTGCTACTTATAAAGAGCTGGGGATATACTCCGACTTCTGACCTTTTGTTATTCACAGATTATTCTGAAAACACTCTACACAAGACAAAGACATTAAAACGTCTCAGAGGACACAAGTTATTTAAAGCAGTAATGTCTTCAGTTATATGAACTAATTGCAAACTAAACGACGTATATATTTAAAATATATAATAATATTTTTTATAACTTGTGAATAAGTGATTTAAATCACCTGGTTACCTAACTCGAGTTCGAATCTGGAGGTCTAATCATAATTTATCAATACAGACAAGTTGTTTGTGTTTTCTGAACGGCCAAAGGAAGCACTGCAATCTTATTGCGGATAGTCATGTCCATTATCAAGAGATAGGGCCACAGCTTAGTATTCATGGAGCTCACAGTATATGATAGATGTCGTAAAACTCGAGATGTATTCTTTATAGAGGTGTTTCTCTCCTCTAGATGTATTTATTATAGCAGTGTTTCCCTCCTCAAGATGTATTCATTATAGCAGTGTTTCTCTCCTCTAGATCTATTCATTATAGCAGTGTTTCCCTCCTCTAGATCTATTCATTATAGCAGTGTTTCCCTCCTCTAGATCTATTCATTATAGCAGTGTTTCCCTCCTCTAGATCTATTCATTATAGCAGTGTTTCTCTAACTGTGCGTGTAACACAATAACACCCACGTCTCTTTAAAGGACAAAGAAATCCTGGATTTTATTTTCTTCATGGTTGTACTGATCCAAACGTGAAATAGCACCCACAGCTGTAGAACCAATCCTTGTTATAGACCACCTGCTAAACGCATCAATGAATTTCATTTAGGCTTTAAATAATTCTGTGGTACATTTTATGGTAAGGGCGTCCCCGTGTACGCCAAACACAATAGCCACTCAAAATATGAGATCACTTCTGAGCTTGATCTTTGAAAATTAAATACGTGTGGAAGTGGCAGAAGAGCTGGTAACTCAAGCTAAAGGGAGAAATTTTTAATATGGAATTTGTGATCTTATGCTCATATTTTTTTAAACGTAACCATATTTATATATATTATATTTATAGTAAATGATAAATACATAAAAGAGTTCATTTATTTATACTACAATTGTCTTAACGAAGGCGCCGTCTAGCAACCACTTGTCTGAGCGTTAAATTAATTCCAGAACAGTGGGAGGAAGTGGATTACGTCTGCCACAAGAGAAGAAAATTTACAACTCTGTAAGACAGTCGTTAGGTACTGAAGGCGGCTACTATCTAGATTCACCAATACAAACACCTCCGGAAGTCATTGTAACACTTCCTGCTCGAGGAACGTGGCTTGACTTCTGTTAGAGCAGTTTTAGTGACATTCCAAAACTCTCTTTGACAGTTTCACTTTATGCTACAAGTTTTGTTTTACTGCGACAAATGTTTTCAATCATTTATAGTACTTGCCTCATATACACCCCTTCTTAAAGACAGACTGTAAGGAGAAATGATGGGTCTATAAACAGTTATCATGAAATATACAGCTGGTTATTTAATATTCCAAATATTACTACTGGTAAGGAAAAAGAAAAAAAATTGAAGTCATCTAAGTTTTGGTTTTAACTGCTGGGGCCTTTCATGCACTTCAAAACTCAAATCCCAACGGACAGATTGTTAAGATTCAAACATACTAACTACAAAAATAACATTTTGGAGACTTTTAAGAAATGAAACTATAAAGTATAAAGTAAAAAAATTGAATGGATGGTCAGGACGGACAAAAACAAGCCATCAGACGTACAAAGTGACATCCCTTTAACATCAGACCTATAAAGTGACATCCCTTCAACATCAGACGTACAAAGTGACATCCCTTTAACATCAGACGTACAAAGTGACATCCCTTTAACATCAGACGTACAAAGTGACATCCCTTTAACATCAGACGTACAAAGTGACATCCCTTTAACATCAGACGTACAAAGTGACATCCCTTTAACATCAGACGTACAAAGTGACATCCCTTTAACATCAGACGTACAAAGGGACATCCCTTTAACATCAGACGTACAAAGTGACATCCCTTTAACATTAGACTTACAAAGTGACATCCCTTTAACATCAGACGTACAAAGTGACATCCCTTCAACACTTATGTAAGGTCAAAATAATTTCGTCTGCTTTACTCTTCAGAAAAACAATTTTCTGTATTGTCCCACGTGATTAAATTTATTTTTTTATAGCAGATTTGATGTGGTAATTTCAAATGCATAGCTTCAAGACTTTTGCTTTTCTTGCATCTAAATTCAAAATTAATTTAAAAAAATGAAAATATTTTAAATAAGAGATGTTTATTTTTTTAAGTAAAACCTTTCAAAAATGCAGACCATTCTCGCGAGAGGCTTCCGCAATATTATCGACTCATGGAAGAAAACAGTTCAAACGCGATTGTTCTCGACCGATATGTCTTAGAAACCGTTGAATTTCTCCCAAATACATGGTAATGTTGACGACCTTTGATGATTAAAAAGAGGCCGCGACAAGACAACTTACTTAAAACAAAGATGTCACGCCCATTACAGATGTCCTTTCGAATGTCCCTTAGGTAAAAGTATCGACAAGTGCAGCCTCCTTCTTTATAAGACTTAATGAAACGTACCTATTAGCCCGTCCCAACCCTTTGAATAAAACATGAACTCTTCTTCCAAAAAAAAGTTGTTTTGTAGACGCCGAATGAATATCTAGAGCTCTGAAATTAGAAAAACGCATAACTCTAAGGGCTCCATACCGGAACCAGCTACAGTGATCTTTCAACCTCCAAGACGGCTGCTTTCAAATATTATGTCCAGAAAATTTTTTTTTAGTTAATAAACACTTATAAATTATTTACGAAACATTTTTTTTCCCGATGATAACAAAAGATGAAATAGACTATCTTTAATAAACATTCATTACCTAATTTTGGATTTTAAATATATTGTAAATATATATGCAAAGAAAAGCTGAACAATTGTGATATTATCATATGTCAGTAAGTTGCTTTAATTCTTTATTTCACTCTTAAAACCCTCTTGACCACAATTTGAAAGCTAAAAGCGCTTCCAGACCAAAGCTGGCTAAAGGGTCACTAACACAGTTTGTTTTCTCCTTTAGTAGATCCACTGGTCAAAGTTTGAAAAAATTTTTTAAATACTTTTGTTAAGTGTAATTGACAAAATTAAACTAAAAAAGTTATTTCGATTATAATAAGCATGAAACATAGCACGAGAGTCTTGTGAGATAATTGTTGCACTAAATCTTGACTGGTTCACAAAACTTCTACTGCCTTTCACTTTTACATTCGCCCGTGACTTTCTGTAAGTCCGTACACCAGAACTAGTGTTTGGAAACGAATTGTCTGACAAGCCAGACAGATTGTTGTGGATAAATCTTACTTGCGTTCCTCTTTCCCTTGAAGACCTACAAGTATTATAGGGAGAGAGGGGGGGGGGGAAGGGAAGAACCAGACTTAATAATAGCATTGCTCTCCTTCCCTTATCATGCACGCCCCGTTTCGCCTACGCCCTGGCATTATTTTTTAACATTGGTTTTTCCCCTCAAGATCTGGGGAGATAAACGCCATAACCATTATCCCGATATGTATTTATTTTAGTTGTAATATTTTTTCTGTCGAAACAAGGGGCAAAACTTCATTTTGTTTAGTCTGAAGTGCAAACTTCTTTGTAGTTATTTTTTGCTAACATGTAATTCAATTAAAAAAAATTAACAAACAAACAAACATACAACTTCTAACATGCAGAAATAAAAAAAAATAATCCATTGCCGGTGTGCTCTTGATCTAGATAATTTAATATCCAATAAAGCAGTTTTATGAATTTTAAAGAGTTATCTTCCCTAGATTATTTGGCCAAGACTCCAACCAAGAATGTTACAACGCTCAGACAAAACTTACCGCAACTAAAAAAAGACAAAGGTGGACACAAATTAAAGTCATATGTTGCTTTTATTTTCAGCCTTTTTGCTTCGCGGTCTGAACATTTGAGAACCATTGAAAGCACAAAACTGTAGTATGAGAAATGAAATATTTATACCTTGATATATTTAAAACTCTCTATGCTACGCATCCTGACACTATTGATGTTGGTAAGGTGCCTATACAGTTCATACTCACTACTAGATCTAATTACCATATATGTATATGAGACAATGGAAATACATTTTAGATTGTAAGACTTTTTCGCCTGGGTTTTTATGTTATTTTTGAGTTTTTTTTTCGGGGAGAAGAATCTCCTGGCATTGAGTGTCTGACACCAGCGTCCAACTATAACCCTTTTGATAACATCTACAGAAACCGCGACTCAATAATTATGATTGATAATGTCCAGACACAAAAATCAATGTTCTACCAACAGCTTTCTCCTGATTGTTTTGATGTTTCTACTAGCGACTCACAATCATACCATCGCTTTTATGTAGCTTTAATGTTTTGTTTTCTTTATTTCAAAGATATCTATAATTCTATTTTTGAAAAAATCTCTGTATTCGGGAGCCATAGAATACAATCTTATGGCTCCGTAACAATTGAAAAAGATTTCATTGCGCTGGAGAATTCTAAAAAGATACCAAGGCTCACGAGCAATGGGAATGATTTCATGACTCTAAAACAAAAGAAAATTCATGACTCTAAAACAAAAGAAAACAGTCTCATGGCTTAGGAGCTATAGACACCGTCTGATAATGTAGTAGAAAACTTCCACATGGCTCTGGAAGGTTAAAAAATAAAGATTTCAGCGATCAAGATCAATAGAAAATATCGCTATGGCTTTGGAGTGAGAACAGATCTCATGGCTCTGGGGCGATCGAAAGGATCTCATGTCTCTGGAGCGATAGAACAGATCTCATGGCTCTGGGGCGATAGAAAGGATCTCATGTCTCTGGGGCGATAGAAAGGATCTCATCGCTCTGGGCCGATAGAAAGGATCTCATGGCTCTGGGGCGATAGAAAGAATCTCATGGCTTTGGAGCGATAGAAAAGATCTCATGGCTGTGGGGCGATAGAAAGGATCTCGTGGCTCTGGGCCGATAGAAAGGATCTCATGGCTCTGGGGCGATAGAAAGGATCTCATGGCTCTAGGGCGATAGAACAGATCTCATGGCTCTGGGGCGATAAAAAGGATCTCATGGCTCTGGGGCGATAGAAAGGATCTCATGGCTCTGGGGCGATAGAAAGGATCTCATGGCTTTGGAGCACTAGAAAATATTTCATAGCTCTAGGGTGATAGAAAATATGTCATGGCTTTGGAGCGATATAAAAGATCTCACTGCTCTGAAGCAAAAAAAAATTATTAAAGCTCTATAACAAAATTTGACAGTCTGATAACCCTGATGTAGAAAAAAACTGATAAAATGGCTCTGGACGCAAAAAAAGTTCTTAGGGCTCATGGCTCTACACCAAAGAAAACAAACTCATAGCTCTGAATCACAAAAAGTATATTCCCAAAATATTTCCATGTAAGATTTGCTTTCCTTGAGCCCTACCCCTTTGATGTTGACTCAGGGGAAGAGAGAGACAGATAAAAAGGAGCGGGTGTGAGTGCTGGTAAGATATTTTATTGTTGTCAATTCGTTGGACACATTTCCACAATCTTCGGGGTGGGTGTTGGTTGAGACCAATTCATTCGTGGATCGATATTTACAGGAACATGGTCAATGAAATGTGTATTCATAGATCAGAATTCTGTTGTTGTTTTACATATGAATCCTGGAAAACCTGAACTTCGGCTTGGGCACTGGGAACCCTAGCCGTAGAATAGAAACACAAAGCTGGGCTCCAGTATCCCACAGAGATGAGATTTTGGATTTGGTTGGTAAAAGACATTTAATGTTTTTTTAAACAAATAAATAAGTAGATGTAGGTGAAAGAATATCCGTGTACATCAAATAGACTTAACTTTACTGATTGTATGATTTATCTCAAAGTGATGGCCTTATTGTTCAAGGGGAATACTACTACTACTACTACTACTACTACTACTACTACTACTACTACTACTACTACTACTACTACTACTACTACTACTACTACTACTACTACTACTACTACTACTACTACTACTACTACTACTACTACTACTACTACTACTACTACTACTACTACTACTACTACTACTACTACTACTACTACTACTACTACTACTACTACTACTACTACTACTACTACTACTACTACTACTACTACTACTACTACTACTACTACTACTACTACTACTACTACTACTACTACTACTACTACTACTACTACTACTACTACTACTACTACTACTACTACTACTACTACTACTACTACTACTACTACTACTACTACTACTACTACTACTACTACTACTACTACTACTACTACTACTACTACTACTACTACTACTACTACTACTACTACTACTACTACTACTACTACTACTACTACTACTACTACTACTACTACTACTACTACTACTACTACTACTACTACTACTACTACTACTACTACTACTACTACTACTACTACTACTACTACTACTACTACTACTACTACTACTACTACTACTACTACTACTACTACTACTACTACTACTACTACTACTACTACTACTACTACTACTACTACTACTACTACTACTACTACTACTACTACTACTACTACTACTACTACTACTACTACTACTACTACTACTACTACTACTACTACTACTACTACTACTACTACTACTACTACTACTACTACTACTACTACTACTACTACTACTACTACTACTACTACTACTACTACTACTACTACTACTACTACTACTACTACTACTACTACTACTACTACTACTACTACTACTACTACTACTACTACTACTACTACTACTACTACTACTACTACTACTACTACTACTACTACTACTACTACTACTACTACTACTACTACTACTACTACTACTACTACTACTACTACTACTACTACTACTACTACTACTACTACTACTACTACTACTACTACTACTACTACTACTACTACTACTACTACTACTACTACTACTACTACTACTACTACTACTACTACTACTACTACTACTACTACTACTACTACTACTACTACTACTACTACTACTACTACTACTACTACTACTACTACTACTACTACTACTACTACTACTACTACTACTACTACTACTACTACTACTACTACTACTACTACTACTACTACTACTACTACTACTACTACTACTACTACTACTACTACTACTACTACTACTACTACTACTACTACTACTACTACTACTACTACTACTACTACTACTACTACTACTACTACTACTACTACTACTACTACTACTACTACTACTACTACTACTACTACTACTACTACTACTACTACTACTACTACTACTACTACTACTACTACTACTACTACTACTACTACTACTACTACTACTACTACTACTACTACTACTACTACTACTACTACTACTACTACTACTACTACTACTACTACTACTACTACTACTACTACTACTACTACTACTACTACTACTACTACTACTACTACTACTACTACTACTACTACTACTACTACTACTACTACTACTACTACTACTACTACTACTACTACTACTACTACTACTACTACTACTACTACTACTACTACTACTACTACTACTACTACTACTACTACTACTACTACTACTACTACTACTACTACTACTACTACTACTACTACTACTACTACTACTACTACTACTACTACTACTACTACTACTACTACTACTACTACTACTACTACTACTACTACTACTACTACTACTACTACTACTACTACTACTACTACTACTACTACTACTACTACTACTACTACTACTACTACTACTACTACTACTACTACTACTACTACTACTACTACTACTACTACTACTACTACTACTACTACTACTACTACTACTACTACTACTACTACTACTACTACTACTACTACTACTACTACTACTACTACTACTACTACTACTACTACTACTACTACTACTACTACTACTACTACTACTACTACTACTACTACTACTACTACTACTACTACTACTACTACTACTACTACTACTACTACTACTACTACTACTACTACTACTACTACTACTACTACTACTACTACTACTACTACTACTACTACTACTACTACTACTACTACTACTACTACTACTACTACTACTACTACTACTACTACTACTACTACTACTACTACTACTACTACTACTACTACTACTACTACTACTACTACTACTACTACTACTACTACTACTACTACTACTACTACTACTACTACTACTACTACTACTACTACTACTACTACTACTACTACTACTACTACTACTACTACTACTACTACTACTACTACTACTACTACTACTACTACTACTACTACTACTACTACTACTACTACTACTACTACTACTACTACTACTACTACTACTACTACTACTACTACTACTACTACTACTACTACTACTACTACTACTACTACTACTACTACTACTACTACTACTACTACTACTACTACTACTACTACTACTACTACTACTACTACTACTACTACTACTACTACTACTACTACTACTACTACTACTACTACTACTACTACTACTACTACTACTACTACTACTACTACTACTACTACTACTACTACTACTACTACTACTACTACTACTACTACTACTACTACTACTACTACTACTACTACTACTACTACTACTACTACTACTACTACTACTACTACTACTACTACTACTACTACTACTACTACTACTACTACTACTACTACTACTACTACTACTACTACTACTACTACTACTACTACTACTACTACTACTACTACTACTACTACTACTACTACTACTACTACTACTACTACTACTACTACTACTACTACTACTACTACTACTACTACTACTACTACTACTACTACTACTACTACTACTACTACTACTACTACTACTACTACTACTACTACTACTACTACTACTACTACTACTACTACTACTACTACTACTACTACTACTACTACTACTACTACTACTACTACTACTACTACTACTACTACTACTACTACTACTACTACTACTACTACTACTACTACTACTACTACTACTACTACTACTACTACTACTACTACTACTACTACTACTACTACTACTACTACTACTACTACTACTACTACTACTACTACTACTACTACTACTACTACTACTACTACTACTACTACTACTACTACTACTACTACTACTACTACTACTACTACTACTACTACTACTACTACTACTACTACTACTACTACTACTACTACTACTACTACTACTACTACTACTACTACTACTACTACTACTACTACTACTACTACTACTACTACTACTACTACTACTACTACTACTACTACTACTACTACTACTACTACTACTACTACTACTACTACTACTACTACTACTACTACTACTACTACTACTACTACTACTACTACTACTACTACTACTACTACTACTACTACTACTACTACTACTACTACTACTACTACTACTACTACTACTACTACTACTACTACTACTACTACTACTACTACTACTACTACTACTACTACTACTACTACTACTACTACTACTACTACTACTACTACTACTACTACTACTACTACTACTACTACTACTACTACTACTACTACTACTACTACTACTACTACTACTACTACTACTACTACTACTACTACTACTACTACTACTACTACTACTACTACTACTACTACTACTACTACTACTACTACTACTACTACTACTACTACTACTACTACTACTACTACTACTACTACTACTACTACTACTACTACTACTACTACTACTACTACTACTACTACTACTACTACTACTACTACTACTACTAATAGTAATAATGATAACGAGATGGTGGCTGAATTAAAGCGCTTGGCTTCCAAATAGAGGTGTCCCAGGTTCAAATTTAAGTGATGGCTAAAATGTTATATTTCGGGATTTTTAGGACGCCCCTGATTTCACGTAACTCTAATGGGTACCTTGCGTTAGTTGGGGAACGTAAAGGCTGTTAGTCGTTGTGCTGGCCACATGACACCCTGCTAACCGTTAGCATAGAAACAGATTACCTTTACCTTTATACATTCTGCCCTATAGATCGCAAAGTCTGAGAGAAATAATTTTCCTTGAATTACAGTAACAATTTCGTAGGCAATTATATTCGAATACAAATTGTTTGTTGGATGTAACAAAATAACAGCTGCTGTTTTTTTTAAAATAAAAAACCACCAATCTCATTTACCGGTATAGTTGTATTTTTCCACTAGTAAAAACATCGCATTAATGAAATTATAATCATATCTGTGGCCACATACTAAATAACAAAAAATATTTTACAGAATTAACATTTTTTTAGGTTTTAAAATAAAATAAAAATTTTAAAAAGAAGTTTGACTTGTGTAGTTCAAGGTCATTTCACCTCTACCACCAGTCAGTATTCAGGCAGGAGTTTTCTATCAAATTTCAAAACCATCAGCTTCTTCACTGCACTCATTCTAAACCACAATGGCCATTCCTTTCTCTCATTTTCGTTTACACCCCTAGAGGAGTAAATCGAATCCAAGAAAGACATAAATTACAGATCCGATACACTTGGGGTGCTGGGGAGGGGGGGAGTTATAGGAGTGAATATTTGGTTACTGCATCAGTGAGAAATCGAATTTAGCGACTCATCGACAACGAGAGACACTTGAAACCGTTTAAACACTGTATTCTGCGTCTCAATAGGATTGTCTCCCTTTAGGGATGAATGCAGGGGACTCCAATTATGGAAGATAAGTTGATTTCTTCAAGTTGCATGTTAAAGCAATATTTTTCATAAAAATGAAGACGTGTTGAGATGATTTTCGATACTATCGAAAAATTATTTAAAGTAAAAAAAAACTAAAGTTCTCTTTCAGACCTTGTGGTCTATAGGGCAGATGATGTAAAGGTCATCTATTTCTGTGGCCCACGGTTAACGAGGGTGACATGTGGCCAGCACAATGACCAACTGCCTTTACTTTTCACCAACTAATGTCAGGTACTCATTAGACTAGAGCTATGTGGACTCAGAGGCACCCAAAAATCCCGGAATTAAAAAAATCCAAGTCTTCACCAAATTTCGAACCCAGGACCTCGGTTCGAAAACCAAGCTCTTTACACTCAGCCAACGCGCCACCTAATTGACGACTTATGTAATCTACACAATTTTACGTGCTGTAGTTAGGGCTAGGTTAGGGTTAGGGTTAGGTTGGGTAGAACAAATAGTTTGTCAGAGTGAAAGAATACCTTTAAAGATTTGTGCAAATTCTTGAATCATGTTTCAGAGGAATATTAAACTACTTTCTTGTTTTATCTTTGACAGGACAAACTTATTTAGGCAACCCATTCCGTGCTCTAATGCTACTAGAGAATAAGGAGCACTTGCACGAATGTGTTTAATCTTTCATTGTTTGACAAATAATTATAGCCTCCTTCAGTCGCGCAGTGACTTTAGATCATGTCATGGAAAGGAGATGAATGCCTGGGCATTAGATGTCGATGACAATAGATAAGGCTGAGAAAAACTTTTTTGACTCAAATATTTGTCTCGGAAAAAAAAAAGCTTTACATTTTTTAGCAGAAATAATGAAGTCTTGAAAAAAAGCTAAAAACTATTTAACAAGACCATGACTCAATGCCTGGGGTACAATAAATTAAAGATAAAAAAAGATAAATTATTAAATGATCCTAAAAAGAATGTAATATAAATGTATTCCGTAACCTTATTCCCAGCCCTATATTTAACCCCTTAGACTCGCCCACAAGAAAGACTACCAGTACCATCTCTATAATATATGAAAAAGCAATATTTTTGAAGACAGTTCCCTAGAGGATACACTGACTGGTTCCCATTCCATGGTTAGTGTGATAAATATGGGATGGGGCAGAGTCGGGGTACACTGACTAAGATCTTGTCCAGGACGGACAGCAAAGAGCTTTTGGAGATTTACTTTGCACGCCATTCGCTGGACATTCCAGAAAAAAAAAACGTTTAGCCTTGTTTGAAGTTTTCTCAATCATAATACAGAGTAAGTAGCACCGTCTTTGCTAGTTGAAAACTCACTAAATGATGATTTATGTTCTAGATTATGAGGGCTTAAAATCTAGCAGACAGTCTGTTAGATACAATTCTTCTTTAGTTTTAATAAAAAAAATACGTGGGTGATTTAATGTGATAAATAAAATAAGTAGTATGAGTCTACAATGTCTAGTAAGGGAAAACATTCTTGTCTATTTATAAGGGACATAACCCTTGTAATTAATTAATTTTGTTTTTCTATATAAAATGTACTAAGCTAAGGATTGAGAAACTTGGTGTAGAGAATCAGGGGATTGAAAAGCTTGGTGAAGAGAATAGGAGATTGAGAAGCTTGGTGTAGAGAATATAAGATTGAGAAGCTTGGTGTAGAGAATCAGGGGATTGAAAAGCTTGGTGTAGAGAATCAGGAGATTGAAAAGCTTGGTGTAGAGAATCAGGAGATTGAGAAGCTTGATGTAGAGAATCAGGGGATTGAAAAGCTTGGTGTAGAGAATAGGAGATTGAGAAGCTTGGTGTAGAGAATCAGGGGTATGAGAAGCTTCGTGTAGAGAATCAGGGGATTGAAAAGATTGGTGTAGAGAATCAGGGGATTGAAAAGCTTGTTGTAGAGAATCAGGGGATTGAAAAGCTTGGTGTAGAGAATCAGGAGATTGAAAAGCTTGGTGTAGAGAATCAGGAGATTGAAAAGCTTGGTGTAGAGAATCAGGGGATTGAAAAGCTTGGTGTAGAGAATCAGGAGATTGAAAAGCTTGGTGTAGAGAATCAGGGGATTGAAAAGCTTGGTGTAGAGAATCAGGAGATTGAAAAGCTTGGTGTAGAGAATCAGGGGATTGAAAAGCTTGGTGTAGAGAATCAGGGGATTGAAAAGCTTGGTGTAGAGAATCAGGAGATTGAAAAGCTTGGTGTAGAGAATCAGGAGATTGAAAAGCTTGGTGTAGAGAATCAGGGGATTGAAAAGCTTGGTGTAGAGAATCAGGGGATTGAAAAGCTTGGTGTAGAGAATCAGGAGATTGAAAAGCTTGGTGTAGAGAATCAGGAGATTGAAAAGCTTGGTGTAGAGAATCAGGAGATTGAAAAGCTTGGTGTAGAGAATCAGGGGATTGAAAAGCTTGGTGTAGAGAATCAGGAGATTGAAAAGCTTGGTGTAGAGAATCAGGAGATTGAAAAGCTTGGTGTAGAGAATCAGGGGATTGAAAAGCTTGGTGTAGAGAATCAGGAGATTGAAAAGCTTGGTGTAGAGAATCAGGGGATTGAAAAGCTTGGTGTAGAGAATCAGGAGATTGAAAAGCTTGGTGTAGAGAATCAGGAGATTGAAAAGCTTGGTGTAGAGAATCAGGAGATTGAAAAGCTTGGTGTAGAGAATCAGGGGATTGAAAAGCTTGGTGTAGAGAATCAGGAGATTGAAAAGCTTGGTGTAGAGAATCAGGAGATTGAAAAGCTTGGTGTAGAGAATCAGGGGATTGAAAAGCTTGGTATAGAGAATCAGGAGATTGAAAAGCTTGGTGTAGAGAATCAGGGGATTGGAAGAGAAAAGAAAACAAAACATGGAGAACAGGTAGAAATAGGTAAAACTAGCAAAACGTGCAAGATTTGATGCTCTAATAATTCAAAGAAAATGAAGACATTAATCAGTGGTCAAAATAATTGTAAAGATTGAAGTCTATATGGTAAAAACAATATATATTAAATGTATGTTCTCATCCCCAATAGCTCACACACTGTGTCGATTTTCTCTTTCATTCACTTACTCATTTAAATTTTGTATTTCATTTTCTTCAATTATATACATTATAATGAACTAAATTTACTTGGATAGATATAAAATAGAAATCTTTTGTACAAAGCTTATATCAATTCACTCTGTCTGTCTGTCTGTCTGTATGGTAAAAAATTGTACATGTTATTTCTCCCACATCTAATCTCGGATGAAGCTGAAATTTTGCACAATTATTACCTGGCCACACAAGAATCAATTTACAAAAAAGAACAATTAATTAATTATCTATTCGTAATTAATCATTTTGTTTGGAATATTAAACAAGGGAAAGAAATAAGTTGTGGTGATATAAGCTAAATTAATTTCCTTGTGCACTCTAGTGTTTTGTTTTTTTTTGCATTTACAAAAACGATCATGTAAACATTCACCAAGATACCCCATTCTTCCATGTTAGATCAATCTACCATATTATTACACACCTTTTCCGAACTAATTGATACGATTACAGTTACATCATAAATAAGCTAAAGTTTTTAAAAAGTGTTTTTGGTTTTTCTTGTTTTAAATGTAATATAATTTATATCTTTCTGTACATTTCATATGCTCCTATTATTTTACGATATTGCAAAACCATCAACTAGTTGTTACTTACAGTGTATCACAAACAAAGAGAGAGAGAAACAGAGAGAGAGAGACAGTGTTGAATTGAATTAAAAAAAAGGGACAAAACAAAGAGACAGATATTAATTAGAAAATAAATGTTTAAAAATTAAAAACATTTGAGCTAATTAAAAAAGAAAATTAATCAAGCCACACTATTGTTTGCAATTATATTCATTTCTTTTATCCATAAGACAACAAACGCACGACAGGAGAGGCGATTTCAAAGGATAAAAATAACAGTCTAGAAACTGCTACAGTATCCTAGACATCTGTGGACGTTCAGGCTACACATATCCACTATTTTTACCGATCCTACAATGCTCACACTATGACACCTTTGTATCAGTAGCACTTCTAACAGAAGACGAGATGATACAATCTATAGACCAGATGTGAGAGAAGCACAAACAAAAGAGAGAGAGTGTGTGTGTGTGAGAGAGACTAAGTGTGTGTATATGGTAGAAAGAGTTGACAGAAAGAGAGAGAGAGAGAGAGAGAGAGAGAGAAATAATGTGCAAGATATTGATTGTTATTTCTGTGATATTTTTTGTTATTATCACAATGTTGTATTGTGTTAGACATTCTTTAGAGAGTTCAATAAGTTATCTTGAAACGTTTTTCTGACATGTCATTCATTCTTGTTGTTTACAATATGATATGTTCTTAGAGTCTCATAATATACTGATTAGATCAACATCTTATATATAAGAGAGAGAGAGAAAGGAGATAGATAGATAGATAGATAGATAGATAGATAGATAGATAGATAGATAGATAGATAGATAGATAAGTATGTAGGTAGATAGGTAGGTAGATATAGATAATGATATAGATATATAAGTTTTGTTTTTTTTAAATTTTACTATATAATTTAATCTTGCTAATTAATGCATTATTTCTCAGCTTTTAGATCTATGTATCATCTTAATTTTAAAATCTAAAATCTTCTAAATAACTAAGCACAAAAAGAACACGAAGAGCCAGCTGTATTAATGAGACTCTCAACTAATTCTCATTTCTGCGTTTGTTGTTCAATTTTTTAGCACTATTTAGCAAAAACAAAAAAACAAAAAAAAAACGCAAATGCACAAAATTTTAATTCCATGTGCCAACTGGATAGATCAATAAGATAATTGAACTATTCAATTCTAGACTCCAGGGGAGAAAGACTCAACTGTAAATGGTAATAACTTGTTGGAGCATTGTAAGTCCACAAAGACAACATGCAATATAATAAGAGGCGGGGGGGGGGGGGGGAGGAGAAGGACTGATTTGTAATTGAACAATTTATTTTGACAAGATTAGATCCCACCAGCAGAGCGTTGCACCCCAGCGTGGGGCAGTACGGTGGGGGGAGGGACCACTTAAATAGCCATGGGCTCTTGGAATCGATAGAACAGCCGAACTGTAATATCTCCAGGGACTTCACAAAAAGGATTTGGAAGATGTACAATAGAAGCTAGAATGATGGTCCTGGACTTCAATCGGTGAGAGTCGGACAAGTCACTCCAAAGAGCAATGATTGTATGATAAAGAAAGATATAGAAGAATAGACACACTGTAGAACAAGGCAGAGACTTAAGTGAACATCACAGTCTATTCTATATTTAGTTTTACCTTTAGTTCAAATTTATTAAAGCTTATGGTCTGAATAAGATTTCCTAGTGAAGGTAGCTCCACATGCAGTTGTTGAACTTTAATTCCTGAAAAGGTTAAACAGATTTCCAAAAATAGTAAACGTAGTGAACATAAAAGAAATCCAATTGTAGGCACTATAGAACTATTATTGAATGGACTTAGCAGGATCTATAGATGCTCTATGAACGAATGACCTTATTATGATGTGTCAATGACAATATAATTCCTATGGATGATCCATAAAAGATCTAAGTGTTAAATGCATATGTTGTATTGTTATGTCTTATTGTGTTTACATATTACTCTTTGTTTGGTTATAATATGCATAAACTGGAAACTTATAGTAGGTACATAGGTGACAGGAATTAAACCGTATACCTTATTATTTCTAAATTGTCACTGTCATTATAGAAATTACTTTAAAAAATTATACATGTTTACTGTAGTACCAACCTTTAACTCAAACAATAAACATAATTCTAACCTCAACACTGTTTATATATAAGGTGCTAATTGAATTTTAACAATTTTTTTCACTGTTCTAAAAAATTTCATAAACTAAGATGAACCATGTTGTTTTCTGCCTAAATTTTAATGACAAATCTCTTATTACAATATATCTATCTTCATTTCTGAAATACAGAAAATAGAAAGTGAATTCGATTTTGTTTTCACTGCAACTTTGCACACAAATGAGGAATTCAGAAGATATGAATTGAAAAATAAATGTGTAGATAAAATATCGTCCGCTTAATGAGCTTTATCGAACAGCTCTGACTCGATCTCATTGATCAAAACAATGTCTTGTTATAAAGTGAATGAGTTTTAGTTCAATTTTAGGGGCCTGTAGCGTTGAAACCACAATTGTGTTGAAGGAAGAAAAAAAAAGAGTCATGTACACTTCTCTCTTGTTAAATTAATTACAACATGTATAAAGATATCATAGGTTTACGTAAAGTAATTATAGGTTTAGGCTAAGTAATTATAGATTTCTGCTAGGTATATCTAGGTATATATTTTATGCCTAGCCAAGGTAATCTTAGTTTAGGTTAAGAAAATACAGGTAAACAAATGGTAAAGCCATGCTAAGCCAATACTTTTAGGTCGAGATAAACAAATGGTATAGCCATGCTAACCCAATACTTTTAGGTCGAGATAAACAAATGCTATAGCCATGATAACCCAATACTTTTAGGTCGAGATAAACAAATGGTATAGCCATGCTAACCCAATACTTTTAGATCGAGATAAACAAATGGTATAGCCATGCTATGCCAATACTTTTAGGTCGAGATAAACAAATGGTATAGCCATGCTAACCCAATACTTTTAGGTCGAGATAAACAAATGGTATAGCCATGCTATGCCAATACTTTTAGGTCGAGATAAACAAATGGTATAGCCATGCTAACCCAATACTTTTAGGTCGAGATAAACAAATGGTATAGCCATGCTATGCCAATACTTTTAGGTCGAGATAAACAAATGGTATAGCCATGCTAAGACAATACTTTTAGGTCGAGATAAACAAATGGTATAGCCATGCTAAGACAATACTTTTAGGTCGAGATAAACAAATGGTATAGCCATGCTAAGACAATACTTTTAGGCCGACATAAAGAAATCCTAAAACCAAGCTAAGCCAATACTTTTAGGTCGAGATAAAGTAAACACAAAGTATACTAAATATTTCAATATATAAAACTTTTAACTTCAGGCCCCCTCTCCGGTCCCATTCTTGTATGACAAATGTAAATCTCTTTGGATCCCCGCCCAATCCTCCCCACGCATACACACTCATAAGTAAAGATTATACAGTAAAAATAAATCTCTAAAAATAACAAATTAAAAGAAATTCAACTCTGAAACCAAGAAAAGAGATGTGTAGTTAATCAGACCAGATGTTACCATAATGGAACATTGTTTCCTTTCAACTTCCATCAAAGTCAACATAGAGTTTTTTCTACTCTGCGCAGCTTTCAAATCAAGTCATGTTGAATCACTCCGAATCCATTCTCTGATGTTTGGAACATAAAAGCCTTCTGCCTTCAACAAGAATATTATAATAATAAAGTGTTCCATTCCGAGGATTAAGGACGAGTGCAGTGCTTTACATGACTATGCAAACCCATTTGCGACCTGCGTATTTTTCCGCATCTCGTACAGACTAAGCCGTTGTCCTCAAAGGGGTCTATTTAACGTTTCTTTCCGCCTTCTGCGACTCTCTTCAATATTGCTTTTAGGTTTACGACATTCCCAGAAGAGTTGAGCATGGTGGCCGAGCGATAAGGGCATGAATTTCGTAACGATGTGACACGAGTTTTAATTACGGTGAATATTTTAATAAGTGAAAAGATAACTAGAACAAAGCTTCTATTCAAATCTGTCTAGAGATAACATGGACAGCACAAAGTAGTGCATTGTCTAGTGGTCAAACTTAACTAACATAATTATGTAATATGGTTTGAATATTAAAATGCGCATATTTGCAAAATAGCAGTAATACTGCAAGTGTAAGCCATTCATTTTTTATTAGCGGCCCCGTAAGGGGAATAGACGCTATTACTTTTGTGTGGAACGTCTGTCCGTACGTCCCGTTTAGGTCTCGTAAAGTAGAAAAGATATTGAAAATCAGACATCCTGATATTTTAGACCATTCAAAGTTCTGATGCAACAGCTACGTTTTTCTTTTCTGAAAGTGAAACATTTAATTTTTCAAATCAACTATGCAGCATTTTTTTCATAAATTTACACCATTTTTACAACTAATCACAATTAATAGTAACAATCACGAGAGTTTCTTTAGTAGAGGGGTTTCAATGTGAAGATATTATAAACCCAATTATGCAAATGGTGTTTAGATTTTTTGGTCAAAAATTAGTATTATTTTCATGTTTGTAATTGCCAAGTTAAATACGTTCTGTCATACTAACAATTACCTTTACAAAAGAAAATGTTTACTTTTATTTTTGAAAAGAAAAAAAATATTTAGTATGTAAATTGAACATAATTTAAAGCAACAATAAATAAGTAGTTTTTCATTTTATTGCGTGCACTGCAGCACCACAACACAGTTACAGGGCAATATACTAAAGGAAGGGGAACTCTGCTTTCCTTGAGCCATTGAATAAGAGATTATATGACATTAGTTAGGCAGTGTTCACATCACACTTTCCTTCAATTTCACCAATCCATTGAATAGTTGGGGCACCACACAAGATCTGTCAACCTTCTTTCACCATTCTTCTCTGTCATTTGCCTTTGATAAAATTTCATTCTGATATTCTATCTGAAAATATTGAAACCTGCCTTTTTACCTCTCTGGGTGGACCACTTCGGAGCCAATTTCGAGTTTGTGTTCCTACATAAACTGTCTTTTTAACCTTGTTCTTTTTTTCCAATGCTATAATAGTTAGATTATTAGACATTATATATAAGCATTAGTCAGTATAAATATACAGACTCTAGACAATCACTGTCAGTGCCACTATGTCAACGTTTGATTGTGTTAGTTTATTTATGTGTCATATATCAACGGTTAAAATGTCAATGTGCCAGTATGGCATTGTGTCATTCTGACAATATCTATAAGGGACAGTGTAAAAATAAAGTTTTATAGTCCAAAGCTGTTAAAACTCAAAGCATTGACTCAGCTTAATGTCCCAACTCATCTAAGACTATTTTTGATCGTCTAGATGTAGTTGTTGTTTTTTAAAGTAATCTTAGAGACATTCTAAGGAAAAGCTAATTACGCCATTCGTACTCACGTGTTCATCAAGTCATCCATGTGTCTTTAGATGCCATTGACATTCCTGGCTGAATCAGGCAACCTGTTTCATGTTCTATGGTAAGTACTAAAGACTGGGCCGGCCTAAGGCATAGGAAAACTAGGCAGCCGCTTAGGGCTTCCGAACGGTGGGGGCCCCGCAAGAACTCGAAAAAAAAAAAAAAAACAATTGCAAGAACAATAGTAATGGCACATTACAGAACTCTATGACTTGTCTACTAAATGTTGATTTGGATATAAATGCAGGAAAGTTTTAACTCATTGCATAATTTTAGTTTTCGGTGTTTTCTATTTCATTAGGGGCTACTTAATTCACATCACTAAGAGCCTTCAATGACCTAAGGTCAGCCCAATGCCAGGGCAGAAAGGACGTAAGTACGAAGTGGTCCTAGACTCTGGTTTAAGAAACGTACACAGAAAGTCAAGGTCATGACTTACAAACCATACACACACACACAGTGTAAACTCCGAGGCTATGACAACTACCAACAAACTACGTGCTAGAAAGTGCTAGAACCGCGCGGCATTGCGTGAGGTAAGGAAGGAAATGACGTCATGCTTTATTTCCCCACTCGGTGTTCACGTCTGCAATGCTTCATCGCCCACCACGTGACCACGTCAATGTTTTGTTTTAAAGCCCGCTCACGCTAGAGTATATTTAATTAAATTTGCAGTGTGAGGTGTCACACCTCTTCGGGTATCAAGTATCAAAGGCCGTCGAAAACTATTGATCATTTTTATTAGTCAACTTTTAATTGTTTGTAATTAAATTATCGATTTAATCAACAACTTCATGAATTTACATTATTCGGTTCACTAATATTTAAAATAAGACGCAAAGAATTAAGATTATAAAAATTCAACTGTGTTGCGTACACATATTGAAACATCTATTCTCTGTACACATCTCCTCCCAACCCAGGAGCTCCCTCCTACATAGTCCAGGAGTACAGTAGTCTTCATCCCACGCAAAAGTCATTCCACGCTCATGACTTTTTTTTTCGGGGGGGGGGGGGGGGGAATTGTTTCCTATAGCCCAAGTTTTTCTCCTCCTGTACTTGTCCATTCCCACAACACAATTTTCTGAAGCCTCGTTCAGAGTGACCACCTCATTGGACGAACCAGATATGACTGACCAAACAGATCTGGTGATGAATTGCGTCCCTTGATTTTGGATAAGCAAGCTGCAAGAAGGTTGTAGAGAAAGAAATTTGAAAGAAAAAAAAAGGCAAGTCCAATTAAGGGTGAGAAAGGGGGAAAGATGGCTGGGGTGGGGATGACATACAAGGGGATTGAAGAATTTACTGAGCTCAGAATTTAGCATTTAGATTTCTGTCAAGTTTTTATTCATGTTTTCTAACAGCAGTACAAACATTTAAACTAGAATCTACATACACACAGGGCCGGATTTAAGAAAGTGAAGGTCATGACCAGGATTTATGGAGGTTCCTACACTTTATTCGAAAAATACAAATCCACGTATTAATAATACTACAAGAACTCTATCTATATAACTAACTATCTATCTATCTATCTATCTATCTATCTATCTATCTAATTATAAAATAATCTAAAAGATACAACAATTTTGAACGGATTTTAACGCAATAATTTGCAGACTTAATTTAAATTGACCATTATTTGGGGGTTTGAACCTTTAGAACATCTGGTTTTGACTTCAAGAACTTATCATTCCATTCTTACGCCTTGAGCATTGTTCTTCTAAAGTTCAGAACATAAAGATACAATTTGTTTCTATGTCTGATAGTCAATAATTCTGTCAATCTATTTCCTGGAGAATATGTCCTCATTTTTTCAGTATCTTTTAAAGCATCATTTAGTTCTTCTCTTATTTGGCACGCTAGTACCACTATCCAGGGGTAGGTAATTCAATTCTGTTGTTGAACAAGCTGTTTCCCCGCTATACCGTTTTTCCTTGTTCTCTCCTTTACGTTATTTAAATATTTCATCTTGTTCCTAGTCATAGTACACCAATGAATAATTAAGTATTTTTAGATTGAAACTAACTGAGAATACCTTTAACCTTCGAACAGACCAGTGACGTTGCAACAAGCTATTGGTTTAAACTGCCCACAGAATGCAACGTTGCAGGTCAGTTTTCAATCCTGATTGGTTTCTATCGGCGACACCGTTCATTTCGTGTCGCTTCATCTGTTCGTGTTATATGTTGGCATTTATTGTTGTACGGTCAATAGATTATTATTTAGTCTAATATATATATATATATATATATATATATATTTATTTATTTATTTATATATGTATATATATATATGTATATTATATGGATGCCTGGTCGCGTGGCATGCACTCTGGGATGTCATTCGGCGGTCACATTGGTCCCGGGTTCGAAAACTGTCCGCTGTCACTCCCCGTTGTCCCGCTTGATGTTATGGACTAGGATGTGATTATCTGAAGGAACATCCGAAACATGTTAAACGTTTTACAAAACAAAACATTCTATTTTGAAAAAAGTTTTTACAAAAATAAGTTTTCATGTAAACTCGTAGGCGGCACATGTCAGTCTACTGATTGAATTGCAGTACACATACAAAAAAAGTTTAGAATTTTACAATGTGACAAACAAGTGTGATAATGATAATACATATTTTTGATCTTTTTTAAAAAAATTGTTTCGATACAAATTTTCAGGGCTCCGTAACTCAGACTGAGACCCCCCTGATAAATAGGAAAGAAGACTTGTATGTGGCTATGTCGCGACTGTTTTTAGAGACAACAGGTCTCAAGGCTTTATCTGTATCAACAAATATTGACCAAGTGCCAACTCGCAAAGTGGCGTTCTCCCGCCGCTTGCTTGTAACAATACCTAAAAATACACAGATAATATTGTCTTTGTCCAGTTCCAATAAAGCCCAACTCTAGAAGCAAAAAAAGTCAGAATTTTGTTGAGAAATGTTATCTGTGATGTTTCTCTCTTGGATATGTAGTTCTGAACGAGCTCGTTCCTGGAACAGTCTTTGTTGATTAGCAGCAATTTCAAACAAATGAAAAAAAAGGAATAAAAGTTGGTAACGAGGATGTTGTTGCTGGAGAAGTGACTTAGACTTTACTTATATCGAGGTAGTGAAATCTATTACATATTACATCCAGATTGTAGATCTAGGAGTAGTCTAGACTAGATATTAATGAGTACCGATTCAGAACTTTAGGTCTAGTGTTGGATCTAGATGTCCATTCTTTACTGTATTTTGTTTGACTAAACAGTTTCGCGAACAATTTATATTCACCTCTTATATTAGTTTCAAACATTCTTATCTGTATAACCAACACTCTGTATAACCAACACTCTGTATAACCAACACTCTGTATAACCAACACTTTGTATAACCAACACTCTGTATGGCATTGCGTAAGAAATAAGAACAACTGAAAAGAAAAGCACGCTAATTTCACTTGGCATAGGCTGCAAAATTCTGGCCAGAATAAAAACCAGAAGGAGGCACTCTTCTGCTAGATCTACACCGTTATTATTCATTGTCTACCCTGTGTACATTACAGCCACATGAGCAACCTTCTCATCTCGGATTGTTTGTAGTTTACATTTAACACCACAATGTTTTGCCTGATGCCCGAAGGGAAGCTACCCCAAAATAATGCCTTCTACTTTTCACCCATTCTTAAACCATTTTCGCATTTTTAAATAACTTTCTAATCTCGATATTTTAGTGGGTGACTGCTTCCGTAATTTAGGAAACTAGCAACTTCACTAATCTACGTTACATGGTTTTTATGAATCCTTTTCCCCAATTTTAAAGCCATATACACAGTGGTGTAGCTAGAGTATATGATGCCTGGTGCGGTACCTCATCTTGATGCCCCCCCCCCCCCCAAAAAAAAAAAAAAATTAACTAATTAATAACATTGCAAAACCTGTTCAAAATAATATGTATTCATAAATCAAATATTGTTAATTCAAAAAAATCACTTTTACATAAATATACTACAAATGAATTTTACGCGCTTTCTTGCTGGCAAAAGTATCATTAATTTTATCGAAATCCATTTTTTTCCACCAGCTCTTGTTCAATGGACAAAATGGCCAAATTAGTGAGTCGTAAATTTGACATCGTTGATCGCAAATAATTCTTGATCAGTTTAAGTTTGGAAAATCTTCTCTCGCATGTAGCAACGCTTACTGCAATAGTCAAAAATATGCGAATCATGATGACGATATTTGGGGCTGAATTATATAGCTGATATTTTTTTATAAAATTCAAGAGCTCAACAGGTCCTTGTTTTGGAAGTTCGGAGGCTTCTGATGAAACTGTGACAAACCGTTAAAGCCTCTTTCGCTCCAGCAGAAATTCGTTTTTATCAATGTCGCTAGGAGTACTATCGAGATTGATTTCGACCTGAGAATTTAATAGCTGGGAAGGCGACTAAAATTCATATCTACCTGCTACATCATGAAGTTGCTCGAATCGGGTGATTATTTCTTGAACAATCCTGTCCAAGATTTCCTTTCGTAGCTCTTCTTTGTGTGTAAGTACAGAGTAATCACTTTTCTCACCAGGCGTCTTTTTCTTATGGCCAATACGTTTTTGAGGTTCTGTACTGATTCTCAGATCTGAACACACGCTTTCGGCAAAGGTAATGCTGGCTTCAGCGATGTCCTCTCGATTACTTCTTAAAAATGTCTCTAATGTTTTTAGTTTGAGTGAGCAGTCTCGAATAGACAATCCTTGTTTTTGAAGGTAGAATTGCGCATCATTAATTTCAGTTAATACAGGAGTCCGAAATCCAAGACAGGTGAGAAAATTAAAAGACTGAACAGCAACCAATAATCCACCTGCTTCAGATCTAATCGATGAATTTTCATCTCTGCTAGTTAATGTCTCCAGAGTTTGAGCAGGCAATGAATAGTGACTTCTAGAATACGTTTTTGGACACCGTAGTTTTGACCTTTCATGACCGCCGCATTATCATAGCCTTGACCCCTGCAGTCCATTATGTTTAAGCCATCCGAACGCAGTTTCTCTAGCATCATCTCAGCGATTCCAGCAGCATACTTTTCCTTTGTGTCGATGAAGTCAATAAAAGACTCACAAACCTGCAACCCGTCATTTTCCATGACAACGTACAGTAAAATTTGGGAAGTTTGATCCAGCTTTAAGATGTCAGGTGTACTGTCAAAAATAATAGAGAAGTATTTGGCTTGTTGATTTGTTTTTTAGCGTGATCCCCCAATTTAGTAATAAATTCATTTTGTATTTGTGGAGACATGTATGTATTCGGTCTGGAACAAGGCTTAGTTCGAAGCACATGCTCCCTCAAGAGTGGATCGTACTTTGATAGTAATTTTACTAACTCTCCAGGTTTTCGTCTCTTGTATAATCAAATCTTGGGCCTGTTGACCATATTGTTTCTTACTCTCAGGCGAACTTCAAGTTCCGTCCAAGAAAGCGATGACTGAATGTGAGCTCTGCTGGTCTGTTTTTCTATTTTCGGGGATAACCTCCACCACTCATTGAATCCATCTTTGGATTTAAATGAAGATGATGAAATCTTAACAAACGTGGCCCCTTTACATTTAAGGAGGGAGAGGGCGGTACTTACGGCCTACGAGCGCTATCAAAGGGGCGACTCTAGGCTACCCACCACAATCTTAGTGTAACAGTGGAGAGAGAGGAACCGCATAAAAATGCGATCGTTCCTCCACATTGCGGCCAATTTGTCAAAATCATCTGGGCTCTCCACTGATAGAATTCCTATTAGAAGGATTAATACTTGCCCTCCGTGGAGGAGAATGCCGGCCCCACAAATAAACATGTCCCTTATAGGGCAAGAGGGAGCCACCAAGAGGCGATTAACACCTGCCATACTCCAAAACTTGGCATCAGCTACACTCAAGTCCAACCCATCAGATGCCATTTTCTGCTACACCGATGGGTCAGTAATGAGGGACCCCGATAGAGCTGGGTATGGGGCCCTTATAGACTACACAGACTGGACAGGACCAGAGATTTCTCCGTCTGAGCTTAAAAGGGTTTTGAGGCGCCAGCCAGACTAGTCAGTCTTGAGCACTGTTCGTCATTTTGTTTACGTTACAGTATTACAATTAACTAGTTAGTTTCAAAAAAACTCGTAGAAAACAAAGGTTAGCTTATTTTAAAAAATGGACATTACAATAGAATTATTTCAAAAATTAATTAAACTATTAAGAATCATAAAGAAATGAATAAACTAAGACAATTGTTTAGATTAAACCAATGGACTAAACAATGAAGTAAAAAAAGGTTGGCTTATCTTCTTCTTCTTCCTTATATTACAGAGCATTGATCAGTGTAGTAACAACATGTACCGTGTGTCCGAAATAAATCTAGTAAATTAGATTCAAACTGTTCTATAGCTTACATTGTATTGAAGAAATAGTCAAGGAAATGATACAAAATAGCGACATGACTAGTTTATAAATCGTTAGTTCATGTTTAAAATACAGTCGTTTATGTTTGTTCGTGTCCATACAATTAGTCGTTTTTACTGAAACGCTCAGGGAAATAGGAAATTAATACACACTGGGGGAATTTTGGTGCCCCTCTCCACTTGGTGCCCTGTGCGGCCCGCACCACCCGCACATTGGTAGCTACGCCACTGCATCTACACCAAGGGATGGCGTGTTAAAGCAATAGTTAAACACAATACATTCTATCAGCAGCTTCAGCTGGTCTATTACTGGGCACGTTTCAGTCACAGTGTCGAAGTCAAGTCCAGTATTGCAGACTACAGTTCTGATCCTCAAGAGTAGGTCCACATCAGCAGTCCTTTTGCAGCTCTATTGTTTCGTAGTAGTAGCTCAATATTAAGCTGCAATAGACGCTGAAATTCTAATTCCTCCAGTGCCAGGCTCCAAGAAGATGTGACTAGTAATATCAGCAGACGACTCAGTGATAACGACCACCTGAGAACTTTTGCTAACAAAATACTCTACATAAGTGAGGAAATGTGATGGCAGCATGAATGCCATTCTGAGAACTCGATCCGTGAATTGACCAATTTTGAGCACTGGAGATGCTATAGAAGGATCTAGGTAACACACACAAAGACCGCTTTACAAACGACTAGATTAGAAACAGGATTACGACTATTTGGCCCCACAATGACCTGCCAGATCACTGTCTAAAACGTAAAGTAAAATCTTATGGTCAAAGACCTTCCTTCAGGAAACCGTACCAGGAAAAAGAAGAAGATTACACCATCAAAGAATGGACGGGCCTGTCATTGAAAAAGGTTCTATTCAAGGTGAAAGACAGAGCGGAATGGAGAAAGACGGCCTACAGATCAAGTGTGATGCTCCACAGTCTAAGGGATAGGTGAAGATGGTGATCAGCCTTCAGACGCTATGTACACATAAACTTTAACGCTGACATTCTAGTCATATCTCAAGCACCAGCCTCCAGCAGACCAATAGTCAATTATTGAAACATCTAGTAGAACGTTGTCCTACATAAATCCATGTGGCTGTACATATTTTACAATGTGTTATTAGTTCAGTAGTACTCTAGCACAGGCCTTGCCAACTAAGGTGTGAAATGCCTCTATAACCGTTACAATCAGAGCGGTTATAAAGTTCAATTCCTGGGGGACCATTCCTTTCTCCCAGTACAAACTTAGCAGTTCGTTGAGTGTCTTGGTTAGGGCATGCTTTCCAGCCTGAATGACTTCTGCACGAATACCATCTCCTCCGGGTGCTTTCCCATGTGCAAGTATGTCAATGGCTGTGCTCAGTTCCTTTACCGAGGGTGTTTCGTCTAATTCACTCAAAACTAAAAGTGATGGGAAGTTAGACAAAGCTGTTGGCGAGATTGCATTTTCATTTTGGTAAAGTTCTGCATAGTGCTCTACCCATCGCTCCATTTGCAGTGCTCGATCACTGATGTTTGAACTATCTTTTAACACTTGCTGGTGTGAGGTCCCGGAGGAATTCCAGCTACCGTCGCCTCAGCGTGGCGCCTCAGTGGAAACGTCCGCTCAGGGATGTGGATAGGCGAAGAACGGTAGCACGTTGGCTCTAGCGAGTGAACATTGCAAGTGGTAAGGATGTTAAAAAGGCCTGTTCACTTGTCCACCCTCCCTAACGGGGCCATACGAGCTGTGATAGTCCTCGCACGGGTGCGGTGGGACATTATAGGTATACGAAGGGCCTCCACGTTGGATCGGCCTTCGGCCTCGCACGGGCGGGGGAACCCGTCGCGTTGGCTTGAAGAACCGTGACCGGCGACATACCGGGTGTGAATAAATGATCACTTCGGATAAGGTGGGACTTCGGACAGAGGGATTGGTGAAGAGCCGATTTCTCATCCTGTCCATGGGTAAAAGCCTTTTCTTGGTCAAGGATCCATAAAGGGAACCGGATGTTCTCGGACCCAATGGACATCTGACTAAGGTGTGAGGTCCAAATGCATTTTCCATGCCCTCGTATAGTCCTCTGACGTTACCACAGTCGGCACAAGATTGAATGTTTGCACATAGGTCCTGCCAGTATTTGTTAGCGCACTGTCTCGCTATTCTTTGGGCATTGTTTTGTGTAGATCTGAGCGCTTGTTTACAGTCCATAATAAAGTCGCTGAAGATTGGTTCCACTCGACGATTTTTATTTGGTTTTGCGGTCAGTGGCACGTGCTTAGAGTGTATATATATCTCCATTGGTTTACGAGGTTGGACATTATTAGTCTATAGAATATATTTGATGCACGTATAATAAGGTAAAAAAAAAAAAGAATCAATGTATAATTTGAAAGAGTGAAATCCAAGTATTTTCTAAGATTTAGAAATGTTTCTACCTCCAACCTGAGGCTAGAGACAATATTTTATCCATCCCTTAAAACTGTATCTTGGACTGTCCAACAGAGATACCAAATTACAAGGCAAGGGTAAAGTCTCAGATTCCAGCAGTTGACCATCAAAAGAGTCAAAACATTTCTGTTTCAATCAACGCTGTTTTTGGCCTACTTCACGAGTTTATTTTTAGCTCAATTGACTTGTAAAGAACGTGGCGATATGATAAGCTTTGTTTCTTTCTACACAGATCACAGAGACGATTGGAACACACAAAGAAGTCAATCTCATAGATGTTAGTCTCCAGTGCTCGTAATTGGTCAATTCACGAATCGAGTGCTGAGAATCTCATTCGTGCTGCCAAGACAGTGTCTCACATTTGTGAAGTGTTGTGTTAGCAAAAGTTCTCGAGTGGTCGTTATCCCGCCAGAGTTGTCTGCTGATATTTCTAGTTCCAGCTTCTTGAAAAAAAAAAGATGGAAAAAAGGAATGTCGAGGTTGAATGTTTGAATCTTCAGCAGACGTCAACCTTCCCACCTTCTCTTTCTTTTTCATGGGATCACAGATACAGAATCGGACGTCATCGAATCTAAAGTGGTTCCTGCAACTCTATGCAGGAGTATGTGGTGCACTAGTCGAATCTTAGGGGTGCTCTAGCATACACTATGATTGTGTGCAGGGGCGGACTGGGTATCAAAATCGGTCCGGGCATTACCATATAAACCGGCCCACAAATGGCATGTCATATATTTTCTGTGTGGGGGGATTTTTACCCCACTCCGCAATTTATATATATATATATATATTATTATTTATATATATATATATTAGTGTGTGTGTATATGTAATTAATCTTCATGACATTTTGATCTTTCATACTTTCAAACGTTTTTTCTACCTAGAATACTCTCTTCCTATAATTAATGGAAAGACAGTACACACCGCTAAAGGGCATGCAGCTAGGGAGTCCGGGGGGGGAGCGCTCGCGGGATCCGGGGCGAAGCACTGGAACCAAGCATTATTTCCGTTATTTTAGGCTTTAAAAATGCATATTCTGAGGTATCTACAGTGCTACTCTTCCGCTAAAAAAAAATTCAAAAACCACATCTGTTATGGAGTCCAGTGACTGGTAGAAAAAAAAGGTAAAATTTTTTAGTTTTTGTATTGGAGGGGAAGGGAAACCACAAAACCTCTTTTGGCTACGCTCATGAAATTTGTTGACTGTAGTTTGCTTAAGTTTGCTGCACTGGGGCAGTAAGTAAAGTTTCCCTTTCAGACAATGAGGTCTGAGGCAAGTGAGGGTTTGAAGACCCTCCTCTCCCGGCTACGCCCATGTGTTATATTATAGGTGTAAGCCTAATTCTCTACAAAATATATAAAGTTTGATAACGCTTCGAAAACTGGATGTATGCATTCGTAGGATTACATAATGTATTCTATTTATACATGTATGTAGTCTGAAAGCTATAAACACTACAATAGCAGCCTAATGAGTTTGAAGCTTTTTGGTATTACTTTTAGATTACAGACGTTTCTTCAAAAAATAAGATTGTAACGTCTTATGCATTTCACGTGTCAATCTAGTCATGCATGTTGATCTGTGACTTAAAATATGCTAAATCATTGGTTTTCCTGGCTGACTCAGGCAACCCATTCCATTAAAAGATAAGAGAAAGCAGAACGGTTTGAGCGGCACTTACTTAATGTGAAAAGCTCTTGCTTCCTCCTAGTACATTCTCAAAAACGAGATTTGTATATGAAGATACCATTAACCATTATTAAAATATAAATCTCCTTTCTTAAATATCGGATATGACAGCGCTATATAAATTATTGTAATAATTTTTGTCATTAATGACTTCATACTAAGCATAAGTTTGCCATTAATTATAATAGTATAAAAATTGATTTAGATCTAGATTTATTTTTTAATTAAATATTTTTTTTTGTAAGACTTAAAAAAATTTTAATTAAATAATTTTTTTTGTAAGACTTAAGTGAAGTATTTTTAGATCTATGTTATTAAAAATAAACAAAAAGAAATTTACTATTTCTTTTCAAACCGAAGAAAGTAGAGCTTTATACCCATATTGAGCTGTGAATAAGTTGGGTGGTTTGCAATTAAGCGGCTGTGTGTATGTGTTAAAGTTAATTTCTATTAATCATTGTTAGAGAGCTAATTGTCGTGCCTTTTTTTTTTTTAATTTTTATTTTTTGCTGTGTTATATCAATGTTTTCAAACTTAACCTCTCTCATCCCTCTTTTTGGTTAAATTTCATTGGAACCATTAAATAACGGGGGAGGGAAGCAACAAAAAAAAAATGGGAGTGCCATCAAGGGCCCATGCCGACCAGAAAAAAATGATTAGGCCAAACACAACCTTAAAGACATCAAAGCAGCCCATACCGCTCGTGCATAGCAGAAAGTACGGTCTAACGTTTTGCAAATGATAATACGTACAGTGTATAGTGTTTTTTTTTTTTTATATTCTTGTTGAATTTCAAACAAAATTAATTGTAATAAGAATAAAAACAAAACAAGAAAACGTGTTCGGACCATTGTGTACTGCTGCTGTCACTTTTTTTTTAAGTTGTCTGCATTGAGTTTTTTTTCTTTGGTCCCGACCAGACCGCCCATTTGGTATCGGCCCACCGGGCATTAGCCCGTTTGCCCTTATAGCCAGCCCGCCCCTGATTGTGTGTGTGTGCAACGCTCGAGCGTTCTACTGCTTGCATCAGGATTGCGTGAGAATGTCTGGTGTAAATTAAAAAAGGGGGAGCCTTAATAAAATAATGACTTAGTATTTCTTTTTTTTGTTCAATGTCTTATTTCAGTTCGTGTTTGCCTGCGTATAAAATATAATTACATTAATACAAGAGGAAGTTTAACAGTATTATCATGGACAGATTGAAGATCATTTTGAAAAATCTTTTCACAAGTGTTTATGAAATTAAATGTGTTCAGTACAGGGATTCTTAAACTCTGTTTCGTAGAAAACTAGTGATACGCAAACTACTATTTAAAATTATTGACAAGCTCAGTGGAATACAGTAGGGTGTGATATATATTTTAAAAAATATTATTGTCCTTTCTTGGAACAAATGTAAGCGTATGGAATGAAAATATTAATGTTAATAATTAATAAAAAAAATGTAAAGCGAAATAAGACAAAAATAATGTATAATATAAAAATATAATAAAAATAAATAAAGTTTCATATCTACAGTTTTATATTTACATTTTCATATTTACAGTTTCATATTTACAGTTTCATATTTACAGTTTCATATTTACAGTTTCATTTTTACAGTTTCATATTTACAGTTTCATATTTACAGTTTCATATCTACAGTTTTATATTTACAGTTTCATATTTACAGTTTCATATTTACAGTTTCATTTTTACAGTTTCATATTTACAGTTTCATATTTACAGTTTCATATTTACAGTTTCATATTTACAGTTTCATTTTTACAGTTTCATATTTACAGTTTCATATTTACAGTTTCATATTCATAGTTTCATATTTACAGTTTCATTTTTACAGTTTCATATTTACAGTTTCATTTTTACAGTTTCATATTTACAGTTTCATATTTACAGTTTCATATTTACAGTTTCATATTTACAGTTTCATTTTTACAGTTTCATATTTACAGTTTCATATTTATAGTTTCATATTTACAGTTTCATTTTTACAGTTTCATATTTACAGTTTCATTTTTACAGTTTCATATTTACAGTTTCATATTTACAGTTTCATTTTTACAGTTTCATATTTACAGTTTCATATTTACAGTTTCATATTTACAGTTTCATTTTTACAGTTTCATATTTACAGTTTCATTTTTACAGTTTCATATTTACAGTTTCATATTTACAGTTTCATATTTATAGTTTCATAGAGTCTCTTCTGTTGGAAAATTTTTATTTATTGTTTTTTTGTTGTTTTTCTTTTTGTTTTTAAATTTCACTCTCTTTTTGTTAACTTTGTCTTTTCGTCACACTGTTTCTTTCTTTCAAAAACGTTGTCTTTTGGTCACACTGTTTCTTTCTTTCAAAAACGTTGTCTTTTGGTCACACTGTTTCTTTCTTTCAAAAACTTTATCTTTTTTTCTTCTCCATTCTGTGTTATTCACATTCTCTTCCTCTCTCTCTCTCTTTCTTTCTCGTTCTATGCTTTGGCGATTATCTACTTAGGTCGAAAGACTGGTTGACTGTTGTTCCTTTTATCCAAATATCTAATGTACTGTTTCATGTTGATTTCTAAGAATCGCCATAAACCTAAACTTGACCCAAATAAGTACGTTACCTTGACCACCTTCATCTATGAACCAAGTCTTCTTGACCTTAATTGTCCGTTATTGCTTGGATACATACACTTGACCTAATGGCGACACATACGGTATCACATCGACCTGACATACCTCAACAATGTTCTTACCCCCTAACCCTAAGCCTGACCCTAACCCTAAGCCTGACCCTAACCCTAAGCCTGACCCTAACCCTAATCCTGACCCTAACCCTAAGCCTGACCCTAACCCTAAGCCTGACCCTGGCCCTAAGCCTGACCAACAAGGAAACAAATGTTGTTGTTTTTTAAACCTTGACATTCTAAAAGTCTACATAGGATGTGGAGCTCATTCTTTAGTACCATTGTTACACAGAGTACCTACCACCAGAGTACCGACCCCTTACTGGGTGGTTAGTGGGCCAACCGCCCCAGACCCGCGCCTTAAGGGGATAAAGCAATAAAGATACTCCTTTAGCCCATCGTACCCGTATTTGTGGCCCTGATATGACATTCACACAGGGCTTTGCGCTCTGCTAGGGCCGCCTCTAACTACAACGTTGATTCTGGTAAGGCCGCCTCTGAGTACCACGTCGACTCGTGTTTAAATTTTCTTTCTTCCCGTCTCATGATTATCTTCATACACATTATCTTCAATTATCCAATCCTCGCCTGGTCTGCCCACACAGTTTCAGCAGTGTGTCGACACGTTATAATCAACATACACTTGACTTCCTGTTGAACACACACACACACCAAGTCCTATAAACATTTACACACATAAGCAAACAATCCCCTTTTGAACTTATAAATTAATGACAATAATGTAATAATAATAGTTCTAATACAAACGTCTAAAATAACGAAGATGATTCTAAAGTAGTAAGAAGGAATCATTTGTCACACAATACTTGAGGAGATTCTCAAAGAGATTTTTTTTTTCAGTAAATGACGTCATCCCTCAGCTGTAGAGTTTTGGATAGTTCCGTTCCACGTTAAATGATGACTACAGTAATTTGATTGCCTTGTTATGTCGCATTCAGAATGTTCATATCGTGTCCCAGTTTCCATTAAATTTTCCGGTTCTAGGGCAAGCAGGAAATGGCAGCAATTATTCAACGATGGAATGCATGCGAAATCAACAGGCAACTTTCAGACAGGGGCATGAAGGCTGTTTCCCAAACCTCTTGGCTTCCGAAAATAGGAATTTCAAATCCTGTGTAAAAAAAAAGAATTTTGACTTTCGGTAGTTTTAACGCCTAGAATCCACAATCTCCAATCAGCACGTGGCATTTATGGCGGCTGTCTGTTGTACTGGCTACATAGCACCCTCAAGGAGTTTTGGTCTTAGAAACAGATGGTCTTTTCATCGTCTCTCTTACGGATCACGAAGTCCGAAAGAGACTCTCTACTTTTGTAGTTTTAAAACTTTTCATCTCACCTTTAAATGTGTATGTAACAAGGTCTCTCACTTTGTTCTATCTTTACTTCATATTTTGTAATGTTTTTTAAAGTCTGAGATACGTTATTCTAGACACATCTCCACAAGACCTAGAATTACTTCCAATCAATACATGCCCACCTAGAGACACGCCTTTCAACAAAGTCTGTTCCTTTCATTAGCCTCATTCTTCTCGTGACCTTCGACATTCTAGTTGTTGATCTAATTATTTGTCCTAGTGCCAGCACATCAACTTCAGGTCTGTTGGTGCACTTGTTTTTAGTCGGTATCATTTATCTTATTACTATGAATGATCTCATCAAGCTCCAAGAGCTAACTCTGTCAACTACAGATTTTGAAACGAGTATATTTATTAATTTATATCCTACTTTGCCTCTTGAATGTGTAGATCTACGTTAGGCAAAGTAAAATATATATAGATAGAAATATTATTCTGAGAAGCTTTTATTAATAATAAAACAATTTAAATCAACATTTCCCAGATTGCCTGATGCCGTTCTAGTCATTCTGTAAAATCGTTTGTCCCCCCCCCCCCCCCCATATTTTTATATTTGATGTATTTCCGAATAAGACATTCTCTACTTTGTCTGTCGTAAATGTAGTCAATAGGATGCCTGCATTTCACACGTCTGGTAACATATACACACACATTCTCTACAGTTAAATACTGATAAACAAATGACAATTTCCGAAATGCAAGCTAATTCGCTTTCAGACGAGAGCCGTATTGAACATGACAAGATGGCCTCTCTCCAGTCTACTACTAGACTCCTCAAACTTGGCTTTGAGCAAAAAGCCCAATGATTGGCTAGTGCTCTCATTATTCTGTCTAGTTGGTATTCCTCATCATCTGCATACATAATGCCCAGAGATACTTGTCATACTACTACTACCTCACACACACACTCTCTCACACAACCACCACACACTAGACACTGCTCTCGACCCACACACACCCAGCACTGGATAGACGAACAAACCAACAGGTAAATAGAGCTGAGTTGACATTCACGGCTATTGATTGGCTTAAATTAGAGCCAGCTCGTCCTGGCCACCCTGCCTGCTATTATCTTATTATGATTTATTGTCTAGAGAACATACAAACAAAGAAGAAACAAAGAAAAAAAAACTAATCCATATAAAAAGTTGAACTGAAACGTTTCGGAGTTACGCCTTCTGAACGTTGTGGGCCTCTGGGACCAGGTTGACGTTGGTGCTCTGATGGTTGCAAGTGCCAAAAGTGCAACTAACTGCATCTTCCCTATTTATCCCAGTGTGACTAGCGAAACAAAAGAATTGCGTGAACGGTGGAATCTATAAGACTTTGACTCGGTCAAGGACTTTGTGTGTGTGTTTGTCCTTTTTGATTTTTGTCCAGATTATTTATACAATAAAATTAACATAAAAATGACTGACTCGGATGCTCTGAGCATAGACTGTTACGGCGAAGTATAGACTGTTACAGCGGAGTATAGACTGTTACAGCGGAGTATAGACTGTTACAGCGGAGTATAGACTGTTACAGCGGAGTATAGACAGTTACGGCGGACATTTGTCAACGACAAAAGATGCTGTTCGATGTACTTTTGAAAGCTTTTGAAAATTTTTAAGTCAAGCAAAATCCTTTTGAAGTCGAGAATTTCAAACTTTTTGAGATTTAGAATTTCTCAAACCGTTCTGCCCAAAAGAATATTCTGTATTCTTGTTCTGTCTGCCCTGATCAATACTACGATACATTATTAGTTATCTACCCTGATAAATGTTTTACTCTCTGCCCTAATACATTTAAGCTCTCAGCCATGATACATTTAAGCTCTCTGTCCCGATACATTATTAGCTCACTGCCTTAATAAATTTTAAGCTCTCTGCCCTGCTACATTATTAGCTCACTGAACGGATTCTTTGGCTCTGCTTCCTATTATTTTGTTGGTATCTGGAAATTTAGGCACCGGATATTTAGGCACCAGATAATTAAGCACGGGATATTTAGGCACCCGGAAATTTAGGCACCCGGATAATTAGGCACCCGGAAATTTAGGCACCGGATAATTAGGCACTTTTTGACAAGGCGGAAAATTAGGCACCGGATAATTAGGCAATCTTTAATTAGCGACCTTAATTTTGAAAATAATTTTAAAATGTTAACGTATATTTTATCCTTAGGCTATGGACTATCGGTGACGTTATAATAAATGGAAACTATAACTATTCTAGCTAAAGTAATGCTGACAAAATGGGGAAAAATGACAATCATGAGAATGTGTGGAAAAAAATGACATTTGAGTCATTATATAATATAGACATCACAGGATTCAGGGGAGGGGAGGTAGAGATGATTCTCCGCTTATTGCTTCCCTCCATCACCAACCCCTAAGGTTAACTGGTGAGTTTTTTAAATTGATGATTATGCAATTTGTGTAAATATTTAGTTACTAATGTAAATACTTTAGATTTAAAAGTATTATAAAATATTTTTATAATGTCGGGGAGTGTTGGCGATAAATACAATCGCAATCGCCCTCTGCTTGTGGAAAAGGAGGGGTTGTACTTTTCAAATGGGATGGGCGTGGGGGGGGGGGCACACGCTCCCACTTAAAGGAAATGATTTCTCGCAGGTAGATGTAAACTTGGTCGTAAAAGTTACGTAGTGAGTCTTAAGTCTACATGCGGGGGTCAAGGGTAGAGAAATAAGATCAGCAAAGTACAAAGGTGTTTAAATGGAAGGCTGGGGATTATATTTTATAGGCCTTCCAAAAACTTCGGTAAACACATTTCTGTTAAAACCATCATAATATTAATACAGTAATAAAACTTATTATACAAGGGAAATGCAGATAGTTTAATTTCATTGGGCAGTGTTGAAAGTTAGGGAAACCAGTGATGTTATTTTTTGTTTTAATTATGTGTGTGTGTGTGTGTTTAATAATGCATGTATGAGACTATTTTTTTTTTTTAATTCTAACTTTTTTTTTATTGAGAAGAGCAAACAATTGGTACTGAAAACAAAAGGAAGAGGGAATCATTTGATCGCGAAAATCATAATAAATATATTTAGTTTATGATAGAGAAGGCGCAGAGGTTGATTTGGAACATCAACATTTTCACCGCCCCATCCATCCTTTTCGAAAAGTACGACATACTTTAAAAAGAAGCAAATTAAGTTTGACGGGGAGATGGTTATTTTATTTGTTTTAGGGACTAATATTTATCTTAGTATGGTTTCGGTTTAAATATTGTAATGAGGTAACAAAAGAATTTATTTTGATATGGAACTTATTTAGTCTTATTTCTTTACATAAATAATTCCCTTTTTTTTGGAAGATTTATTAATTCAGGCAACCCATCTTCCTGCTCTAACAGCACTAGGGAATAGAAGGAACACACTAATGAAGTAACAGAAAATGTGTCTCAATTTTTTTTTGTCTTTTTTTGTGTCTTTTAGTGTATTTTATTAGGTTCTGTGTTTGTATATATAATATATATTAGCTATAGCTGATTAAATTTTTTTATGCTTGCTACTAATCTTTATTCTATGAATATTGTTATTGTATTAATAACACTTCAAATCATAAATTGATACTAAAATTTATAAGCAAATTTATTTACAAAACTTACAAAGAAAAAATAAAACCAAAGAAAAATGTTTTAGTTAAGGTGTAATACTTAAAGCTCTCTCTAATTTACAAAACAAAGTCATTTTCAAAACAAAGTTGATTGAAGTCTTATATAGTCTAGTGAAATCTTATGTTGTGGACAATTCCCTTTAAGAATTGTTGTAATGTTTTGGTTTTTTCCGTATATTGAGTACACAAATTTTGTAGTCTTTTTTGTTGGTCAATGAAAACCTTTTTGTATTTCTTTAATGGCGGATTGCCAATGGCGTCCTTTGCAATTAATGCACTAACTGCTGCCTCTTCTTTTTGTAAAGTTTTAATTAATTTCCAAATTGAAGGGTGTTGATAGCCCACTAAATGTAAGCATTTGTTGTTCAATCCTTCACAAATGTTGTTTGTTCTGGGTGAACTGTTTAATGTAGCCGAATGGACGCTCCACACTTGCGGAGGGAAGATGGGAGGTACACGTCGAAAACGAAGAGACAGAATATTTGTTTGTGTGCGTGGGTTTCTTCGCACTATTGAACCAGAAACATATGTCTCATCAAAATAGTTCAAAACTGGAAGTGCTTCTTCTGGACAAAGGCTCTGAAGCAAAGCCATTCCTGCTGGGACGTCATTTACTGGTAGAAATGCTAAGGAATCGATCTGGCCACAAAATTGTCTGAATTCTTCACTTTCCTTATACTTGGTAACGAGACCAAGTTCTTGAATTTTCCGCCACGTATTTTGGGCAAGGTGATAAAAACACCCCTGTATGTGTATATGATGCCCAAATACACTTTGAATGGAGTTAATAACAGACTTTTCAAAATCTACGACAACTGTCGATGGGTCTGGATTTAAATCTAGTTCATGGCAACAATTGCTGGAAACAGTTTTGTACGTTTCTTCTGTTTTGGATTGTAGACAGTCGAGACCGCCGCTGTATTGCCTAGTGGAACACATATGACATAACGCTGTAGGAAGCCATTTGGAGCCATTTTATAGTTACCATCCATCAGCCAAGTATCACTTGATACAAGTCATCTTATCGACTCGTCAGAACCAAAAACAATTATCCGATTATCTGTATCTGGCCCATTATCGAAAATCAAAAACTGTTTTGGCTCAGGCCCCAAAGTCATAGCCCATGGGCCATCTATAAATAGATCAGTAAGATACTCTGGGACCCGTGGGCATTGACTAGTTCTCTGATACCTCAGGTTTCGCTTGACGGAATGTTCACAAGGTAGAGAAGACCTTTCTTCGAGTGTCAGATGTTCCAAACAATTTCGATATATCTGGCCGGGTTTCTCCTCTGTTTGTACTCGCTTTTTTTTTCATGGTGTCAAGGCATTTCGCTATAGAAATAGCAGCTGGGTCAGGAGCGTGGCTGTGGCTATTCCTAAGTTCAGGCTGAGTCAGGTCTAGACTAGTAGTCATAGTTCCTTTGCAACCATTATTTCGTTGCACGCATCTCCATCGTACATGAGATACTTTGGAGATCTGTTTTGTATACATGTAGCCTTGGTAGCCAATTTTATGCTTTCCTCTGGTAGTAGGTAAGATTTCCATCTATGCAGAAAAAAAATTTAATTAACATATCAATATAAAAAAATATAATAAGACATTAAATATACTTATTTCCTTTATAATCAGCATTTAGCTATGAAAATGTATCAGAAAAAATAAGAAAACAAAAAAAAAACTTTAAGAAAAATACATCCTATATATATTTCTTAAAGCGCGACTATTTTGCCCTCAACAAATAAAATGCTAAATACTATTTTTTAAAAAGGAACTTTTTTTTACCCCCTCTTCCCAACCCCCCCCCCCCCCTCCCCCCAGAAAAAAACCTTTTTAAGCGAATGTATAAATCTAATAAACTTTATAATATTTTATTAATAGCCCTTTAGATTGCGACTTAGAAATGTTGCTGAACATTAATTGATTAAACTCTTGGATAAATAATACCTACATGTAGAAATGTATGTACAGGGTGAACTTCGGTTTCCTCGTTCAATATTAATTTATATTTTATAAAGACCTTTACTTTTGTGCTATTCAGGTTCAAAAATTATGTTTATAAATTATGATCATCTATGGGAGGCACAAGTAGACTAAGTTATCGCCTTGAACATTGCAAAATTAAAAACTGAGAAACGAATCCTACCCTTTATGTCATTATTGTCCTTCATCTTTAGCATAAGAGGACTGAGTTTCAGAATGTTTCCTTATATAATAGTATTTTCAAGCGTTTGTGTAATAACATTTTGGTAAATCTATATTATAAGCTGTATACAATAAATAATGTAAATATGATGTTATGAGCTTTTAGATAATGGCTTTTATGCTCTGAATGTATCAATTTACTGTGTTTGGTCTACATATAAGTAGACCTATGCCATTACAACTGTTAAATTAGGTTTATTTAATTATTGCTTTATAATCTAAATAGCAGTTTACTAAAATGTTTATCTAACTTATGCTAAATAAAATTCAAAATAATAACAGTCTATAATGCTCACTAATAAAAATGTACTTACATTAAACTTTCTGGCTAACAACTGTGAGCACCACTTGATTGCAGAAAGAACTCTAACAAATTAACGGACAGGAACAAACACTTTAGTAGGCTGTATCAAGAGCTTTCAAACATTGAGACTTATAGTTGTCACAGAAGCTGCTTTTATACAGTGGCCGGCTGAAACAGGCCACTAACACTGGACCACAAATCGACTTTGATGTAGCTGGATAAATACGTTTATAGCATCAGCATGATATTTCGCATGTCGCGGAAAAGCCTTGATACATTTCGAGCCCAGGAGTCTTATAGGATCAACAGGGGGTCAGGGGGACTCAATTTCTCCTTAGATACCCGCCCGTGTAAAGGAGCCTGCTTCATAAACTGTGAACATAATCATCATATTAAGAACTTTAAAGATTTTCATTTGTTATAAGCAGAATATGTTTATAAAAGATGAAAAGAGACCAATATTCCAAAAAATTAATATAGAAACTTTCAACTCATCTGTTTTTTCCATAAACTCTTTATTTTTTTATTTTCAAAACATATTTTATCCTGATTTCTAGCCATTTTGCAATGTCCAACCATACATATTTTATATAAATATTATATTACATAAATGTACATATATATTAAATATATGTGTAGGTATAGGTACAAATTAATTACCACACACAAAAAAATTGAAGGAGGTAACACACCTATACACTCACACAATAAATCTTCCTAAAGGGGTTACCCATTAATAATATAAAAGGGGTGTTGATAACAGAGATTAATGCAGTTATAAAAAAATGAATACTACTTTAATTTATGAACACATTTAATCCCTATAAGTAACTAGAGCAAAGCCCTCCTCATTCCCATACCCACTGTAAGGAGACAAGTTTCTCCAGACTTCAAACTTAGCACCTATGCTGTACCACACCCTTGACCTCCGCCCTTAGGCTTTAGACTCACTACGTAACTTTTACGACCAAGTTTACATCTACCTGCGAGAAATCATTTCCTTTAAGTGGGAGCGTGTGCCCCCCCCCCCCCCCACGCCCATCCCATTTGAAAAGTACAACCCCTCCTTTTCCACAAGCAGAGGGCGATTGCGATTGTATTTATCGCCAACACTCCCCGACATTATAAAAATATTTTATAATACTTTTAAATCTAAAGTATTTACATTAGTAACTAAATATTTACACAAATTGCATAATCATCAATTTAAAAAACTCCCCAGTCAACCTTAGGGGTTGGTGATGGAGGGAAGCAATGAGCGGAGAATCATCTCTACCTCCCCTCCCCTGAATCCTGTGATGTCTATATTATATAATGACTCAAATGTCATTTTTTTTCCACACATTCTCATGATTGTCATTTTTCTCCATTTTGTCAGCATATTATTTTCAAAATTAAGGTCGCTAATTAAAGATTGCCTAATTATCCGGTGCCTAATTTTCCGCCTTGTCAAAAATGCCTAATTATCCGGTGCCTAAATTTCCGGGTGCCTAATTATCCGGGTGCCTAAATTTCCGGGTGCCTAAATATCCGGGTGCCTAAATTTCGGGTGCCTAAATATCCGGTGCCTAAATATCCGTAAATATGCGGTGCCTAAATATCCGGTGCCTAAATTTCCTAAATTCTATTTTGTTCTTTCTCTACCTTGATACACAATGCTCTTTGTGGGGCAGGGTAGAGAAAATAAAGAGACTGGGGTGGTGGGTTGGGGGGAGGCCATTAGTCGACTTAGATGTAGCCCAAACAAAATTAAACTGTTTCTCTCTCCCCTCCCCCACCCTCCCAATAAATTCACTCTTTAGAAAAGTCCTTTGAAGCTGAACACATTTGTTCATTATGGATGCCACTGATGTGAAAGCTCGCTCGTGTGTGACGTCACTGCAGATCTGAACAAAATGACTCAATTGAACATTACCCACTTTTCTACTTCCCCCCCCCCCCCTCTCAACTCAACCTTCACCCCAGCTCTCACCCTAGCTACCACCTTCATCCTAAGTCCCAGGTGTCTCACTCAGTCCTTCACGTCTCCCCCCCCCCCCCCCCCCCCCACCTTCCACGTCTCCTTGATCTATCATGATGACGTCAATTTGATCCCCCAGTCACACTTCGTTTGTATACCCCCCCCCTTTCTTTTGAATCACACTTTTGCCCATTAAGCCTCTCTCTTCCCTCCCCCACCACCCCACATCACGTAGACCTATACATTTTTTTCCTTAACCCTTAGGAACTCCATTCCCATAGGAGCGGCGTCAACACCCCTCCGTCATAAGTCCCACATTTCCTCGAGTCCCCCCCCCCCTTTCCCCTTAGAACCTATCTTCCCTCCTTTCAGTTGTATTTTTTTATATCGCCAAGTCTTTCCTCGTCTGATTCATGTAATATTTATATTTGAAAAGAAAAAAATATAGTACCGGCCGTGTCACGTGGGTGGACGTTGCCTAACGGGTGGTTCCGTGGACAAACGAGAAGAATCGAGATGACGCTCAGGCGTCACGGCATTAAAACCCCCCCATTTTACTAACTCGCGCGCGATTTGTGAGAGCGAGGAAAGTCTCGAGGCTGGTTGGCGCGCTCCGCGCATGATAGAAACTTCTTTGCAACAGAGCAGGCTTGGTTTTACTTTTTAAAAAATTACTTTTCTTGTTTCGAAACAAACCCCAAAAAAATAAAATAAATTCAAGCCTTCAAGTAACCAAGAACTGTGACCTATGAACTAAACAGTACCAACAAGTATTAGCCACATTTTGAACCGATTATCAAAACAGATCTTTAAAAAAAAAAAATTAAAGTGCGCATGTTTCTCAGTTGAAGGAGTTGGTCGTCTGCTGTTTTAGATTAAAGAAAAAAAAAACGCCAGGATAGAGGGTCACAGAGCAAGCAGCTAAGAATATGTTCAGTAGTTCTTCAGAAGCATGGCAGTAGTGTAAAAAACTGGAATTTTAAAAACAGACTTGGGGAAACTATATCGAATTTTTTTAAAGGAACGTTGTTATAATGAATATTGTAAACAACTAAAATTTTAACATTTCTCACACACATAAAAAATACGAATCATTTAGAAAAGAAGGAAAATATAATTTAGTGTAAATTTAGCAACCGAACGCTTCTTAAAAAGTCAGGAAGTTTCTGAGTTCGTCCAGCAGTTTGAAAGACTCGTCCCATCCCCACTCACACTTGGTCAGTTAAGGAAAGGCTTATTTCTATTCGCTGGAGATACTTAGAGAAGTTGAAGATACATTTCTGATAACTGATAAATTACTGATTCTAAACTACGCTACAAGGTAAGACTGATTTGTTAGGTTCACTCTTATTTTATCTCAAGATTTATTGTTTCGTTTGTTTCTTTATTCAATAATTATTTTGAAAACTTTTAATTAACATTAAAAAATTACTTTATTTTCTTTTGTTTAAAAATTAATTAAAATTAAACCTTTTCAGATTTAACTATAAAAAATTTAATTAAAATCTTAAAAAAAAAAGTATTAAGCTTTTGTTATTTGTCCTGGTTTCAATCAGATAACTTCCAAAAGAGATATCTAGCAGGTCTAGCACACATATATCTAACACAAGACTATTTGTCTTGAGCACACTCACAAAAAACGTTCATAGTTCATATTTTTTTTTTATAGATATTCGATATTTAATACATTTTTTAAATTTTTATATGTTTACTTCTATAGTTATATATTTATTTAGGAAAAAAAATAAATTACTTTTAGTAGAATATCCAGAGCATTGAGTATAAGTTTATTTCTTTATAACAGTATGCACTTAGTACACAGTACACAAATGTTAAAAACAATTGATAATTTCTAATATAACAATGACAATTAAATATATGTATATATATGAATACTTTTTGAGCATTTAAAATGTCTAGAGTTTATCTGAACACTGCGAAACTCTTCCATTCTGCTGACCTAAAATTGCCACACCCGTGTTTGCTTTTGGTGGAGCACTGCGGATGAGGCTCTCAATTGTTTCAGACAGATGGACCATTATTTGAGCCAAATTTTGGCTCCTGGTCATACGATTTCCCACCGGGTTAATTAAGCTGTATACTAGGACCAAAAGATTTCCCAGAAGGCCGTGCTGGACCTGATATATTCAATTGAATGCAGCAGCATCACATACTTTTCTTGTAGTTTTCAGATGTTGATACATGCTCTTAAACAAATTAGAATAGTTTTAATGTCCACGAGCTTCAGCAGCCTTTTTTTTTGTTGTCGCACTAGAATAGACTAAATTCAATGGGGCATTTTGTGGTCGATGTAATGTTGAGCTTAGTCCCAAAATCAAAACACCTGATAGTTTTGTAAGTCTAAATTTGAAAGGAATTGAGTTCAGATCATAGGGTTAACAATATAGTAGACTTCAATGACATTGCCTTACACAGGTTTTCATTAGATGGATACCAGACAGCGAAACTTTACTTCCAACTTGTTTTTTTTTAATCATTCACAATTATTTAGAAATCATTCAGAAATCATTCATCTTGCTTAATTGTGTACATTTTAATAAAAGACCTGTGGGCTGTACATTTTCATATATCTGATAACCCTTTCTATTCTGACTTAATACCAAATGATTTAGTTACTTTTTTGAGCTCAAGAATAAATGACGTCATAGGAACATTAATTCCTTTCTTAGAATTGCTATTATTCAATAGTGAATGACGTCATACTAGTTGAAAAGTTTTTGCTGGTAAACAAGAATCAAGGTTAGGTCATCCGCGCATTCGCGCTCGTCTTGTGACAGCAATCATTCTTTGGGAGGTTATTTTAATTGCCTCGAAAAGGTTACACGGCGACAAAATCGCCGCTTCTTATTGAAACCAATTTTTAAAACTGCTTTTATATCGTCCGGAACAATATTTAAATTTTTCTTGTTTTTTAATAATAGCATTGCTCTTTGCACTGACATTTATACAAAATAAGACAAAAATGTTTCATCCATAAGTAAAAACAATCTTCTTAAGATTAATCTATTTTCAGCCAAAAAGTTAATAAGAAAGCGAAGTAAAAGAAATATCGCACCTATTTTTTATTCTGCATTTGATATAAACCGGCCAATTCATGCTAATTTCGTATAGATGGTTGTATTTAGTTGTAGGTGTTAACATTTCTCAAAGTTTAGAAACATCAATCAATTGAATGGTTATTAGGATGTGTTGTATCTCTTACAGTGAAGATGCTATCTCTAAATGCGCAGATTGACATTGTTAGACTTATAAGAATTTTCATATAACTTTCGAGTCACCATGTTGTAAACTTTTATGAAGATTTTTTTTAAATCAATGCAAAATAAGAAAATACTAAAATATACCCATAATGCAATGGGAAAGGTCGCGTTTGCTCTGATTTTTCATTTTAGTATTAAATGAGAATGAAAAGAATCTTATCCGTTTTCTCAGTAAAAAGTACAAAATCGAGCATATTTTAATCGCAAAATACATTCTGTTCTACTAACATCGAGAGAGAAAAGGAATTGCCAAACAACTCCATTCGCTTTAAAATATCGGGAAAAAAATGTGATACAAAATAAATAAATAATTCGACTTTTTTGTCTTTGTAGCAAAGTCGCAACATTTCGTGCTAGAGAGTTAATTATTCTATTATAGTACTGCACGAGGAATTGTTATCCTCGTAAGTAGCTGATTAAGTCCATTAAAGATAAAAATAGTTCCTATTAATTATGTATTGTGATACTTTTTTATGTGACATTTTATCCCCCCAACCGTGCTTGTGAAGCAGTAAATAAAAGGAAATGTATGCCTTAACACACTTCCTGCAAGGTATTCTGGGATAACTATGAAGGGAATGAACTCACTGTTTTAAAAGGGTTTTAAGTTTTCATCACTCGACAACCTGGAAGTACTTTACATTATATCACACTAAATCACGTTATTTTTTTTTTAATGAAAACAATGTCGATAAATAATGGTTTCATTAGCAGTTCAGACAATCTTTTTTTAAAATCACTGTTCTTTAACAATGACTCGATTAGAGTGATGTAATTTTGTGAAATCCTTTACATTATGACGTTTGTTTGACCAAAAGTAATCGAAGAGTTTCATAAAATTTAAAATGTGTCCATAATAGAAGCTATTCTGGTGGATCTAAAATACAGACAATGGAAGTATTAATAACTATTCATTTTTAAAACCATTTAATACTTTGTGTGAACTTTTTTTTTTTTGGCCTGTAGAATGAAATTAAAATGAAATTTGTTAACAAAGAGCAGATAACTGTAAAAAATTGATCCTAGTATGAAAATTCCAATACTTTTTTTTAAATGCCCAAACTACCTGTAAATACGTCAAGACATTCTGGGATTTATATATGACGCTGAAATGTGGTTAAACTCGAGAAAAATCTGGCTATTTATCTGGGCTTACTTATCTGTCTTTAGGATGGTGCTAACACTGGAATGTGTGTGCGTGAGATGCTGCCAGAACCGCCTTACAACCCGAAGACGTACTGTCTGTTCTAGATATAATTATTTTCTAGTTCTCTCTAAGCCAAATTTAAATTCATTACTTTTTTAACTTTGGAAAGTTATAATGGTAAAACTCGAGTTTTCTCAATGTGGTCAACAAACTAGTTATTCTTTTCTCAACGATATACATCAATCGTTTAATTAAAAAAAAATATTTGGAGCCGTTTGGGAGATTTGTACAGAAATGTGTTTTGTTTGCACGGAAACAAAAGACGCCAATTAAAAAAAACAAAACAAAAAAAAACAACAACATTTCTGCCATGGACAATACTAAAAGGAGACTCATTTTTACCTTCGGCTTCACCTGACAGAGACCCATCGTCATAGTAGGTCAGAACACTGACCTGCAACGTTGCAACCTGTGGGCAGTTTAGACCAATATCTCATTGCCACGTCACAGGTCTGTACAACGTGGCAACGAACTATTGGTCTCTACTGCCCAATAGATTGCATGTTCTAAGGCTCAATATATCGAACATGTTCTAAGGCTCAATATATCGAACATGTTCTAAGGCTCAATATTCCGAACATGTTCTAAGACTCAATATATCGAACATGTTCTAAGGCTCAATATTCCGAACATGTTCTAAGGCTCAATATATCGAACATGTTCTAAGGCTTAATATACCAAACATGTTCTAAGGCTCAATATACCAAACATGTTCTAAGGCTTAATATACCAAACATGTTCTAAGGCTCAATATATCGAACATGTTCTAAGGTTCAATATACCAAACATGTTCTAAGGCTTAATATACCAAACATGTTCTAAGGCTCAATATATCGAACATGTTCTAAGGTTCAATATACCAAACATGTTCTAAGGCTTAATATACCAAACATGTTCTAAGGCTCAATATATCGAACATGTTCTAAGGCTCAATATACCAAACATGTTCTAAGGCTCAATATATCGAACATGTTCTAAGGCTCAATATATCGAACATGTTCTAAGGCTCAATATATCGAACATGTTCTAAGGCTCAATATATCGAACATGTTCTAAGGCTCAATATACCGAACATGTTCTAAGGCTCAATATACCGAACATGTTCTAAGGCTCAATATACCGAACATGTTCTAAGGTTCAATATACCGAACATGTTCTAAGGCTCAATATACCGAACATGTTCTAAGGCTCAATATACCGAACATGTTCTAAGGTTCAATATACCGAACATGTTCTAAGGCTCAATATACCGAACATGTTCTAAGGTTCAAGGCTATTTTAAAAAAAAAAGATCATACTGTAAAACTCTTCTTCAGATATATATATTTTTTAACTATAAAACCAGCAACGCGTTTTTTGTTTTTGTTTCTTGTTGCTCAGTCTAGGTTCTGAATATTATAATACTCTAATGGATTTGCTTTCACATTGGGGACTTCCCGCGTGTCCTTTAGTTTAGTTTAGTTTTTTGCTTTAATTTCCCTCTAAACTTCCGTAACTTAAGAAAGCCTGGTTGCCATGTAAGCGTTAGTTCATAGGCTGACAAGGTAACTTTGGGTTTGGTGCGTTTCACTTTATTTATCAAAGGTTTGGAATCTAGATAAATAGATTCTTGTAACTAGAACACATAGGTCCATGAACTTAATGATCTTTGAATTTAAAACGTATTGGTCTTTGAATTTAGACCTAATAGGACTTCGGATTTGAAAACTCATAGATCTTTTAATTTAAAACTCACAGGTCTTTGGATTAAGAACTTACATGTCTTTTACATTAAAACTCATAGACATTTCAATTTGTAAATACATAGATTTTTAAATGTACAACTTACTGGTCTTAAAATTTAAGACTTGTTCTTTGAGTTAAAACTTAAAGGTCTTTGAATTTTGAGCTCATAGGTCTTTGACTAGGTCTGTGTCTGTAATGTTAAGAAATAAATCTTTAAAACACAGAGGAAGTTCTTTAAATCAAAGAGAATAACTGCTTCTACGTGAGGTATGCGCTCCGGACTGTTGTCATGATGGCTCTGGGTTCAAAACCTACGCGCTGTCTTCCCCCTACCGTCATGCAGATGGTCTGAAACTTACAGGCTCAATGTTTCTATAAAATCATCATAACAACATTCTGGAGCTCATACCAAAGAGACCTCAACACTGACAAGCAACGTCGCAGCCTGTAGGCAGTTTAGACCAATAGTTCGTTGCCACGTCGTACAGACCAGTGATGTTTCAACTAGCCATTGGTCTACACTGCCCACAAGTTGTGACGTCTCAGGTCAGTGTTCAGGCCTTCTATCACGATTGGTCTTGATACTACCAGGCTATTAAATATTTTTATTTTATTTTATGGTTTATCTTGGCATTCTAATGCAGAATTCAGTTTTTTAATATCTTGAAACCTTTTACTACAATTGACTTTTTTGCATTATTTCAATAAATGACATGTCACACACTTCTCCACAATTTTTTATTTTTTTTTTCATGTTGGACAACTAGTTATTAAAAGTAAATTATTTTTTTACATTTTTTTTTTAAGGAGACCTCAAAATTTGCGCTATTCAATTTTAGCTTTATCATCATAGGAATCCTTGGGCCTTAGGCCTCTTTCCTTTGCCTCTTTTGTGGGCTTTCTTTTTTTTTTATATAGGTTTTTATTTGTAAGTTCTAATAATTCACAAGTATTAAATCATAAATAATTGAAAAGTGATTAAACTAAAAATATAATAATAGTTATAGAAATATTATTTAATATCAAAAACATACTACCTAACCATTGAAACCACTAGAGACAGAAAAATGATACAAGTATCCTCTACCCCAGAACAATCAGCACAATATCAAATATCCCTGACCCCCCAATACCCCATTTCTGGAATACTACCTGAGTATTGTAGAAGTATATAAAAATCAAACTAGATATTTCTCTACCCTAAAATCCATTATTTTCCTAAATGTCAATTCTAAGTGATTAGGATCAAACACCTTATTATTATGTAGAGCTTTAAGCCAGCTAGCCCAAACAAGATTCCTGTATTCGGAAACAATAATCAAGTTAAAGCTGTGCACCATTTTATTTTTTAGTTTCGGCAGCTTGTTTAAAACAATAGACAATTTAGCATTTACATAGTTGCCACAGTTAGCTTCTAATAAGTCCCTTACAGTACTTTTTACTTTAAGGAATAATGGACATTCCAAATACAAGATGGCATAATTTACATTTACGGTCATTTGCCCGTTTTCTAACCAAAGGGGTCATCCCAAAGATAAGTCTATAACTTATCTCTCTAGCTTTTGGTGGGATATGTTTGCTGTGTTGGTTTATGAATGTGTCCTTGCATTCTGTCACCCCAAGAACTCTCCCCCACTTAATCCTATTCACTAGGCTTTCATGTAACAGCTTTTTAAGTGTTGTGTATGATTCTTTGGTTTTGTTGTGTATTAAATGCTCATTACCAGGTAAAATTCTTGAAATAGATCTGTAAAATGGATGAGTGACTGTACCAAAATAGAGAGGAGTATCATTGTGTATTGGAAGAAGACTACTTAATCTTAAACCATAATAGTAAATTGTCAAGGGAAAGTTTGTTGGGTTTCTAACTACTTGACCTACAAATTTTAGCCTTACCGAATGTATTTTTGTTTTAACATCTTGCAAGTTTATCCCCCCATCCTCTTTGTTTTGAATGAGTGTAGTGTGCTTAATGCTCCTAATAGTGTTTTTAAATATAAAGCTTCTAATTAACTGGTTCAGCTTGTTTATGAAGTTAGGAGGTGGCTCTGTAATGTTAGCTAAATAGACAATCTTTGGAATGACCAAACTATTTATCAATACAGCTTTACCAAATATTGTAGAACCTGTGCGCTGATAAAGTTTAATCAAGTTGGAGGCTTTGATAAAAATATTATCCCACTGTTCTTTACAATAGAACAAAAAATTACAGGTATAGACAATACCACAAATTTTGATTTTATCTACAATTTTGAAAGCGCAAGTCTCTTTGAATTTCCATTTCCCTAGTCTCATTACTGAGGATTTATTTATATTTATTTTGGAACCACTAGCTTCTCAGAAAAGTGTAAATTTCTTTAGTTAATTCTCAATATTTTGCTCTGAAGATGGAAAAAAGGCTGTATAGGCCTTGACTTTGATGGTTGAGAAGGAGCGACCCGGTATATTTATCCCAATAATAGAGGGGTCAGATCTTACAGATTCCAAGAAGGGTTCCAAGCAATGGATACACAAGAAGGGGGATAAAGGACAGCCCTGTCTGACAGACCTGTGTATGAGGATACTGCTACTAAGAGAATGATTAATTATCAATCTACTTGTTGCATTTGTATAGACGAGCTTTATATATCTGATTAACAGGGAAATTTTACATTTCTCAAGCACATTGAACAAGAAGCTCTTACTTATCTACAGATTAAAGGGACACATTGAGGTTTTTATCCTTACTCTACATGATAAAATTCCCCTATTTTTTATTTTTTTTTAACAGTTCATACTATATTTATTCTAATAAAAGGCCACAGTAAAAGTCTCTGTCAACTAAACACGTCTTTACCCTAGAGAATTCTATCGTTAACTGATTTTCCGGTCTCTAACCCAAAATATCCCAAACGTCACTAGTCCCGTTCAATATACGTCTTCTATGGTGCTTCGCTAAATAACTAATACTATAAACTAGGTGTCTAACAGATTCCTCCCCCCCCCCCCCTTGAAAAAAAATATGTCAATATTTTTCTACTACTGTCAAGTCTTACAAGGGCATTTGCATTTTATGGGGAAAGACAACAAACATAGAATATGGCATCCTAAAATCTTCTTTATGGCTTAACAGTTCATGATGATTATATCATAACACTGTGTAGTCTTCCAAAGTTCCAAATTCCCTATCATGCCGTCTATGTTTTTATTACGAAAGGGTTTAAAATATAGGTAATTAGGATGAGAAGTATTTAATTTAATTATTACAGTATCTCTAGTGGTAAATATTAATTTGAATAAAAGATTAATTGATTGTAAGAGACGCAAAAAAATAAAAATAAACTGTCGCTTTACACAATTGCACTATATATTTTCTTAACTAAAAGAAAACAATACTTCAATCGGTTTGGTGAATAATAAATTGAGTTCCACTGAATTTATTTTGTTTTAACACCGGATATGTTAGTCAGTCGTCACGAACATGATTTGACCATCACCGGAGGAAGAGACTGAGGGTTGTAAATCAAGCTCCAGACTTTTGGTCAATGTGGAATGTGCATGACTGATGCCCGGACACTCACTCTCTACTTAATCTGACTCCAATCCTTTAAGTTGGTTTGAAGAATGTCTCTTAAGTAACAAACTAAAACAGTATTAGAGAGTTACATTTAATGGTAGGGCCATTGTATAGTGGATGTGTCTGTAAGCTTTACTTCTCGTCTTTCTCTATACTGTGCGTTTTTTCTTTCTGTCTCTCTCTCTCTCGTACACACACTTTTTTTCTCGCTCTCTCTCTTGTGTAATATTTTATGAATCATTTTTTTCCTACAGCCAGCGAGCATTGAATGGCTTGATGAATGATACATAATTTAACGCCAATCGTTATAATGTTTGGGAATCCTTTATTCTCGAACTCTTTCATTTTCCCCCATCCTTTTTTTTTACGACTATAACCAAATTTTACTTTGTAGTTTTGTGTCGTGATAGTACTTGACATTTCATTGCAGCGTTCTTGTGCAACAGTCGAGTGTTCACCAATGGCACAGAACACAATGGATTCAACAAAAATATAATCATAGTTGAGTAGCCATTACATTGTGATGTTTTACCAAATCGTCTTCATCTATCTCAAAGCTTTTGAAAGAATTTTAAAACAAGAAAAAACTAAATAAATACTTTAAAAAAACAAACAACAAAGCTTATATTTAGCGTACTTGTATCAGTAAGTTTGGATCAGTCATGTCATGAAATTTGTAATAGATTTAGACTAACAATAAAAAAGCAATTATAAAAATAAAAAATGAAGGGTACGATCTGAATTTAAACTTGGGGGCGAAAAGCCTGACATAACAAAAGCATTCGACACTGTTAGCAGAGAAGGACTTTGGAAGATTGTGTCAAAGTATGGTTGTCCGCAAAATTCATATCCAGGTGGACACTAGGTAGGCACTAGGAGGACACTAGGTGGGCATTAGGTGGACAATAGGTGGACACTAGGTGGGCATTAGGTAGAAAATAGGTGGACATTAGATGGATTCTAGGTGGACATCAGGTGGACATTAGGTGGACATTAGTTTGATAGTAGGTGAGTATTAGGTGAACACTAGGTGGACACTAGTTTGACACTAGGTGAGCATTAGGTGGAAAAAGAATTTGATAGCGGTTCCACCTATTAACCTACAAATTAGTTTATGTATATAATTGAAAAAAATATCTAGTTGATTGGCAACATAGTGCAAAGTCAATGTGTTGAAATTAATTTTTTTCCAAATATAATCTTAATAATTAAAAATCGGCTTTTATGAATAGGCTTCAACAGATATTCCCGCACTCATAGTTATAATAAATGGAATCCAGGTTAATTAATTTTTGTTTGAAGTTTAATGGTTTAATCATTTTAAAAATTTTGGGAAATTCGAAATGTGATATGATGTTATTGTGTCATCAATCAGCACTAGATGTAGATTATTCATTAATCATTCCCTTAATCATCTTAATCTAGATGTAGATAGATCTCCTAGTCCGTTGTCATCTGAGTACATGTGGGGGCATGATTGCCTTCTCCTGTACATGTGGGGGCATGATTGCCTTCTCCTGTACATGTGGGGGCATGATTGCCGTCTCCTGTACATGTGGGGGCATGATTGCCGTCTCCTGTACATGTGGGGGCATGATTGCCGTCTCCTGTACATGTGGGGGCATGATTGCCTTCTCCTGTACATGTGGGGGCATGATTGCCTTCTCCTGTACATGTGGGGGCATGATTGCCTTCTCCTGTACATGTGGGGGCATGATTTCCTTCTCCTGTACATGTGGGGGCATGATTGCCTTCTCCTGTACATGTGGGGGCATGATTGCCTTCTCCTGTACATGTGGGGGCATGATTGCCTTCTCCTGTACATGTGGGGGCATGATTGCCGTCTCCTGTACATGTGGGGGCATGATTGCCGTCTCCTGTACATGTGGGGGCATGATTGCCTTCTCCTGTACATGTGGGGGCATGATTGCCTTCTCCTGTACATGTGGGGGCATGATTGCCGTCTCCTGTACATGTGGGGGCATGATTGCCGTCTCCTGTACATGTGGGGGCATGATTGCCTTCTCCTGTACATGTGGGGGCATGATTGCCTTCTCCTGTACATGTGGGGGCATGATTGCCTTCTCCTGTACATGTGGGGGCATGATTGCCTTCTCCTGTACATGTGGGGGCATGATTGCCGTCTCCTGTACATGTGGGGGCATGATTGCCTTCTCCTGTACATGTGGGGGCATGATTGCCTTCTCCTGTACATGTGGGGGCATGATTGCCTTCTCCTGTACAAGTGGGGGCATGATTGCCTTCTCCTGTACATGTGGGGGCATGATTGCCTTCTCCTGTACATGTGGGGGCATGATTGCCTTTTCCTGTACATGTGGGGGCATGATTGCCTTCTCCTGTACATGTGGGGGCATGATTGCCGTCTCCTGTACATGTGGGGGCATGATTGCCGTCTCCTGTACATGTGGGGGCATGATTGCCGTCTCCTGTACATGTGGGGGCATGATTGCCTTCTCCTGTACATGTGGGGGCATGATTGCCTTCTCCTGTACATGTGGGGGCATGATTGCCTTCTCCTGTACATGTGGGGGCATGATTGCCCTCTCCTGTACATGTGGGGGCATGATTGCCCTCTCCTGTACATGTGGGTGCATGATTGCCCTCTCCTGTACATGTGGGGGCATGATTGCCCTCTCCTGTACATGTGGGGGCATGATTGCCGTCTCCTGTACATGTGGGGGCATGATTGCCGTCTCCTGTACATGTGGGGGCATGATTGCCTTCTCCTGTACATGTGGGGGCATGATTGCCTTCTCCTGTACATGTGGGGGCATGATTGCCTTCTCCTGTACATGTGGGGGCATGATTGCCTTCTCCTGTACATGTGGGGGCATGATTGCCTTCTCCTGTGCATATCGTGGAACACTAGTTCCTGAACACAATCCTCAGTCTTCTCCGTAGTGCCGACCCAAACATTGGACATCGTCTCTGCTGGAATAGCAGAAGTGAGGAAAATATATTGATCAGAACGCCTCATCAGAATAGAATTCATCTAATGGTGACTGGTGTATCTCTTTTTTTTACCACCGCTCTTTCTTTGGTGTCGTCTCCAGCCAGGGCGTCTTGTCTTCCTCTAGGACTTCCCACTTACCAGATCTAGACTTGACTGAAAAAGTTTTGCACAGATACATGTTGAAAAAGAAAGCATTCCCAAAATAAGAGTGGGGGGGGGGGGGAGGTGGTTGGGCGCCAAGACAGAAATAAATTTGACGCTTGATAAGCGTTAAACAATCTATTGATCAGATCGAGAAATGAGATGTGTTTGTGAGAGGAGGGGGAGGTCGGGGGGAGGTCGAAGCGCCCTGAATGCATACATTTGCAATAGGAAGAAGCAAGCCTTTTTTTTTAAATTACCCCCCCCCTTTTCCCCCACATTTTTGCCCACACTCTAGAGCTGTAAAGGAAAGTGTTAATATGAGTTTCGAAAGGGCAGCTACTGACCAGTCGATAATGACTCAATCCTTTCCCCAACCCCCTTTGCTAGCCTCATTTTCTGCTAGACAGTCTTTACTAACACATACAATATTTGTGATTGGGGGGAAACTGAGGACTTATGTGTTTTTTTGTTGTTTTTTTTCTGAAGAAAACAAAAAGATTTGAAAAGTGTATGTGGGAGAAGGGGGGCTGGTCCAAGAGAACGCGAAACAAATAAATATGAATGGGTTCGTAATTCAATTTAATAGACGTCTGTGACGAACTGCACGTGATTAAAGATAAGCACATTAGCAAGTAGAGATCTAGATCCTAGAAGAAATAGAGAGGATTACAACACGTGAAATGGATCGAGAGCTCTGCTAACGACTCACATTCAGAGGCATGGCATTGATGTGTGTGTGTGTGTGTGTGGGGGGGGGGGTTATGCCTGGAAATTATCAAAACGTGGGGAGGGGAGGGGTGTGAATTGGGTCAGGTCCAGGCTTTGGAGTGTTGAGGTCCTGGACAGTTTGGTGATCGAGGCTCCATTTATACAAAGCTTAAATTAACTCACTTTATTTGTTGGTCTGTATATATATATATATATATATGCATGTAAATCTATCTATCTATCTATCTCTATCTAACTATCTATCAATGTTAAAAACCCTTCCACTTTGTAGATCCACTTTTGGAGTAATTCGGATATCAAACCCGTTACAACGTCAGTTGCCAGAACTTGGCTTTTTTTCTTTTCAGCCTGCGAGTAAGGTATACTATTGCGATTATTTATTGGCATTTTCATTATATGGATATCTAGATCTAACACTAGAACTTAAGTTCCAATTTAGAACTCTTAATATCTAGTTTAGATATAGATCTAGAATTTTGGTGCAATCTATATTACATTTACGTAAAAATATAATCGACGCTTATAAACTTCAATGAAATTGAAACAACTTTAAATTTACTGTTATCACATAATTACGGTAACACGGCTGACTTCGCCAATTTGGCTCTAGATCTAGATCTAGTCTCCACGCAAATATTATATTTAGTTGTTTTTTCATTTGAAACATTATAACGGTCAAAACAGAGTTGTCTCCGAGTGGCCAACGAGCTAGTCTTTTTTTTTTTTTTGTTCTCAGCGATAGACATCAACTCTTACATTTCTAGGAAAAGCGTTTGAGACATTTTTTAGATCAGCTGTCCAGGTTCCTGGATCCAGGTTTCTGAAGGTTCCATGAAGACCTGACTTGAATAGGAGTGTTGTAAAAAGGATTTCTCCATAGTGTCCAATAAGGATGACCATGAAGAATTACTGAACTATTGAAAAGTCACATTTGATATGTATATTTGTTTTACCGTCCAAACATAACGAAGAACTTGGAACTATTGCAAACTTGTTCAAATAATCTATTATCAAACCAGACAAACAATGGAAAGTGTACTACACACACACATACACATTTACACACATACAGGTATAAAAACACATACAGACAAACGAGAACAAACTTCACAATATTTTTTTTTCATATTAAACAAAAAAGGGAAAATTAATTCGCTTTTATTGCTTCCTTTTCTATACTTCAACTGCCTCTCTATCTCTCTCTCTCTTTCTTTCTCTCTCTCTCTTTGCCTTACACATACACATATCTCTCTACTACACGATAAGGACTACACATCAAAGAATCAATACATTATATACATATACATTATATACATACACATATCTCTCTACTACACGATAAGGACTACACATCAAAGAATCAATACATTATATGTATCTGCAGTGTTCTCTGGTTGTCCCTACGTAGGCGAGATGCATAGATCAACCTTCGTTCTGGGATCTTGTTCATTAAGTTAAAAGCGTGAGCAATGTCGAGTTAAGCAAAGAGTGTCATTTGTTCTGCGAGGTATTTTATTCGTGTTATCATATCATATCGTTAGTCAGCGAAATTAAAGACACTTTCTAGAAGGGTAATTATACCGTCTCTTGTCTAATTATATTTATAGATGATGTCACAGACTTCATTAATACAAATTTATTTAATTTTTTGTTGGTTTGTTTTGTAGACATTTATTATTGTATTAGTTTCCTGCTTCTAATTTACAGAAGCTGCCCAGAAATATTTATAATTGTACATTTACCATACATTTGTGGGATTGATTGGTTTTAACCTATCGGTTACACTTGGATGCCTGCCTCAAATTCCATTGTTAGATATTGACGCTTCATGGGGTTGAAAAGAGTTTCAATTAAGTATTTAATGTATACGGTATTGGGAAAGTTAGTTTGTCAAGAAATAATTTTAATGGAACAGTGTTTGTAAACTGGGACACTGGTGGATGGCTGCCTGGTCGGATGGTATACGCTCTAAACTATCGTCTCGTTGGTCCCTAATTCAAACCCCCCCCCCACCCCCCGTCCTTCGACAGTATTTGGCTAATTAAAGGCACATTCCTTATTCCATAGGCTAGGACATATTTGTACAAATACTCCTTCTTCCTTAGTGCTATTAGAGCATTGATTGGGTTGCCTGAGTCAACCAAGAAAACCAATGACTTGGCAGAGTTTAAGTCATTGTCATTGATTAGCATGCTTGACTAGATTGAGCTAGGGATACGCGTAGGACGACAATCATCTTCTTTTTTGAAGTAACTCTGTATTTTATAAAATAAGATAATTTCGAAGGAGCATCCGAACTCCCGAAGCATGTAAAACAAGCTCCGCCCATTGAACCCTATTGTTTTATCGTAGTCAACGTTTCTTTTGTAGCGCTTTGTTTATTCCCTTGGAAACATTTGATTCTGCTTTGTTGTTCTTTAAAACAAAATAAAACAAGTCTATTTAACATCATTGAAATCTTCATTGGAGACAATATCGATCATTCACTTAGTATACAACTCTCACTTAATTCATCCCAAATCTGTAGCAGTGACATTTATCTGTTTTCTACTATTGCAAAAACAATATTGTAAGTGTCGTTGTGTGTTTCTACATGGAAATATTGAGGATCTAACTACAAAACTCTTATTGCCACTTTCAACTCTGGTGTTTGTTTTTGTTTTATTGGAAATGATGTATTCATCTGCCTTCTAATTATGTCAATCTATAAATAAATATTTCAAATTTATAATTGCTATTAAATTTAAAGTTTCTTTTTTGATCGATCGATACACTAGATCTATAGACAAGATTAAGCTCCTAGCTGTGTTTTAGTCAATTATATTTTTTTTTTTTAGTTCAACCTGAAGAGGTCACGTGGAAAACATCAGACGACATTTTCCCCAAAACAAACGCACTTCAGGCACTGACAGCTTCGGGCGAGTTAGTGGTTAACTGTCTAAGAAGTTGTGTCAATTTGACCCTTCTTAATTGTCAACCTTATGGGAACTGGGAGTTTGAAGAAGGACGCTGGGGAGGGGACTGATTTGTCTGGATTGAGTACTTTTCACGTCCCCAAAAGGCAAATGAGCAAGAAATTGTTAAATCACGTTTTTTTTTAGAAAGAATTTTTATTGTATTTTTATTCTGTCGATGGCTTTTAACGTAAAAGTTTAAACGTCTAATGGATTGGGAAGACGAGAGAAAAAGTGGAAGGAGATTTTTTGCAGAACGTGTTATATTGTCAGAATATAAGCGTGAATAGTCATCAATGCAGACCATGTCATTTTTTCAGAATAGTCGTGGGAATAGTCAACACAGAAGGTCATGCTACTTTGTCAGATTTGTCCTGTGAATAATCCGCACTTCATACCATTTTATTTAGTCATAATCTTCGTGTGATAAGTCAACACTATTTGCCATGTATTTTGTCCGAATAGTCGTGGGAATAGTCAACACAGAAGGTCATATTACTTTGTCCATTTTGTCGTGTGAATAAACCGCACTGCATACCATTTTATTTAGTCACAATCTTCGTGTGATAAGTCAACACTATTTGCCATGTATTTTGTCCGAATTGTCGTGAGAATAGTCAATAGTAATTAGTATATTATTTTGGAGCAATTTTGTTTCGGTAATCCACACAGAAGACCATTTAATTTGTTCAGAATTGTGTGAATAGTCCTCACTGTAAACCATGCTATTTTTGCACAATAGTCGTGTGAATAATCCACACGGTATACCATGTTATTTCGGCAGCATTGTCGTATGGCACGTCAACACAACTGAACATGTTGTTTTGTCAAAATTGTTATGACAATAGTCAATAATAACTGATTATGTTATTTTGTCAGAATTATCATGTGAATAGTCCACACTTGACAATCATGTTATTTAGTCAGAATTATCTGGAGAATAATCAACACTACTGACCCTGTTATTTTGTCAGAATTGTCGTGTGAATAGTTCACACCGCAAACGATGCTATTTTGGCAGAATTGTCGTGTGCTAGTACACACCGCAGACGATGTTATTTTGTAGGAATTGTCATGTGGGTAGTCCAAACTGCAGACGATCTTCTATTGGAATTAAAAATGCAGTGACAATTTAACTTCTGCTTTAACTCGGTGTCATTCTGTGAACTGTATTGTGCTTTTATTAAAGATGTAAATAAATTATCCCAGCACTACTTATTGTACAGCAGGTCTCCTAGCGTCTGCCAGCCGCGCAGCTGCACAAGTAGCGCATTGTTTTACTCTGACGTGAGCTCGATTCCGATAATGATTAGGCCAGACATAATTATACAAATTGTCTAGAGAATGCACCGTAAATTCAGAGTCTCTGTCTCAATTATATATTTCGTTCTGACGCTGTTACATATGTCAGGAAACTATTGATGCCTTCCAACACAGATGTACATTCAGAAATGTCTCCACATTTACCAGCGCCATGCATTTAATTATCGCTATAAGTCCAGATATCTCTCTGCATCCTGACAGACTGAACATCGCCATGCATTTAAATATCGCTATAAGTCCAGATATCTCTCTGCATCCTGACAGACTGAACATCGCCATGCATTTAAATATCGCTATTAGTCCAGATATCTCTCTGCATCCTGACAGACTGAACATCGCCATGCATTTAAATATCGCTATAAGTCCAGATATCTCTCTGCATCCTGACAGACTGAACATCACCATGCATTTAAATATCGCTATAAGTCCAGATATCTCTCTGCATCCTGACAGACTGACATCGCCATGCATTCAAACAGAGCTTTAAATTGACAATTGAAAATTGAGCAATCTAATATACTTGTGCAACATCAATATTAAAATATCGCATAAAATTCTGATGTATTTGTCTGCGCTAGTATGGGGCAAAATATATAGGTCGCAGCTAGTAAATCCTCACTAATTTTCGAAATATAAGACATTGCGATTATTAATATTATTTCAACAAGTTTCTTTGTATTCAAAATGTGGTTGTAAACTCATACACTGTTGTAAACTCATTCACTGTTGTATTTTTACTAAGAATCTCAATATTTATCTAGATTTTATTTAATAAATTTCATTAAATACATGAAATGTTTCTTTATTCTTTGAGCAATTGTTTTATATAATTAGAGATTTCTTTTTTAATAAAGTCATCTCAGAAGTAAAATATATTATTCAGCTTGACCTATAGTTTCTATGGTGAATTTTACTTAATTAGTTTACGTACAAACTAAGGCTTTGGCGTCTTTGTTTTTGATAAAAGTTGCGATCGTGCATTTTATGCTGAAGACATACATTATTCAAGTAGAATCATTATCATCTTATTTTGGCCTGTGGTCCACTCACGCATAGGTTACCAGCGAGCATCTTCCAGATAGAATGGTCGCGCGTACAATCACGAATTTTCCTCAACCTTGTGGCCATTTTCAGTCTTACACTTTACATAGCCCTAAATCTGGGCCTGGCACATGCATAAGAAAAAGTGATACTGGATATGAAAGTAATAGTCGTTATCAATGCAGAGGCTGTGGTCGTCGGCGGTTCAATTCTGGTAAAAAAAAACACATTTTTATAAGAAAATTAAACTAGCGATTAATGATTTCACAGTTTTAATTACTCAAATCTTTTCAGTCGTAGAATGCGTTTCGTGATTGTCGCGTGATTGTCTTTTTGTCTAATAGTATAGTCGTGTTTCTAGGTATATGAATTAGTTTGCAATGAGCGTGTTTTGAAGTCAAGAATATTGTGTATGTTTTACCGTCACGGTAAGTTTCCTGTATTGTTCTTTTAGCGGAGAGGGCGTTGTGGCTTTATATTCTTTTTGCGCTACTGTTTCCCTTACATCTCCGTGTTGTAGTAGGCCTATTTGGAGATCCCAGGCCATTTGTACAATTATTAATGCTTCATTTACTTGTTATCACATGATTGGCACATATTCTGACTATTAACTATTTGTATTGAGTATTAGATGTTGTTATTGTTCAACGCTCATTGACCACTTATTTACAGTTCGGTTATTATGCAACTTGGTTTGCTGTTGTCCTTCGATTAATACACTAGACATCCAAGTTGGGCAACACAGTTCATTATATCCTTCCCTAGCTAGCACCCACAAGCCCACCTTGACAGTGATGATATCTTCAAACTTGATTTTCAGGATTTGATCCTAGCGAGAGAGTGTTCTGATCTAATGAAGTCCTTCAACTACAACAGCTGTGCGCCCCAAGTGCAGACCAGGACACATGTACGTGGGGAAGCCATTGCGTTGGTTGATTTTTATTTTTTGTTTTCCTAAGCGCCCTAGTCTCCAACCTTTCCCAGCAACACCTGGGAAGTGGGCGTGGCTATTTGGTCTGTTCTTAATTGAAATATTACGTTTTTTAAAAATTGTCATGCGTATGAGAGGTTCTCGTTAAAAAGTCAATACATGTGTCAGCCAGTGGCGTAGCTAGGGACTTGGAGGACCGGGGGGTTTGACCTCTTTAGGGGCCCCTGCTTTTTGACATTCGACATCATGACATGGGATAATGGCGTAATATTTGACGTAAAAACAAATGTCGGACACTCATTTGCGGTACCCTTAAGTGGAGGCCCGGGGAGGTTTTCAAATTCTAACCTCCCTTCCCCCCAGTTAAGCCACTTGATGTCGGTGAACAAGTAGATGCCAGTGAACAAGTAGATGTCTGTGAACAAGTAGATGTCAGTGAACAAGTAGATGTCAGTGAACAAGTAGATGTCAGTGAACAAGTAGATGTCAGTGAACAAGTAGATGTCAGTGAACAAGTAGATGTCTGTGAACAAGTAGATGTCAGTGAACAAGTAGATGTCAGTTAACAAGTAGATGTCAGTGAACAAGTAGATTTCAGTGAACAAGTAGATGTCAGTGAACAAGTAGATGTCTGTGAACAGGTAGATGTGAACAAGTAGATGACTGTGTGTGTGTGTGTGTGCTTTAAATAGAAATAAAATTTACTTTCACTAAACGCAATCACCAATATTGTCGCTTTAAAAGTACAGGCATGGTGGCGGTTTGACCTGGACATTCGTCGTATCTGACACAAATAATGTATTGTTGAGAATTAGAGAGGAAGTTGCAAGCTTTGAGATTGAGAAGATTCAGATATTGTCAAGGTGTCACCTACAAGGACGGCATCACAAATGAAGAGATCCGAAAGAGGATCACAAGACTGTACGAGCATATTGCGAGATCGATAGGACTGCAAGGAACAGCACCAGGGAAAAGAAAGGAAGAGGCAGATAACAGAAGAGATAGGAAGACAACATCGAGGATTGATGGGTTAGAAAATAAATGAGGGTGTTCGTGGCAATAGAGAGTAATTGAGATAGATTGTTAACAGGTAATAATAATAATAATCTTTATTATCCGTATGGAAATTTGGCTTACAATTTGTGCATTACACCAAACAAAAAACATTATAACTATAAGAAACCAAAGTATACATTCACATCAGACTCACTCATAATTTACTTGTGACAAAGTTTATACCAGATTGTTCTTATTTAATGATTTGATTGTCTTTGCTATCGGTGTCTGGTATCTCTTTTGTGATGGTAAAATCACACAATCCTGACACAAAGGGTGCACCAACGGTTCCCAAATGACTAAATGAAAGATACCGTTTATATTAATTTTGTCTACCATTATGCTATTTGTTTCGCCCAATGGATGCTTGGAAACACATTTTAAGATTTATTCTAATTTGGAAACGTTGAATATGGTAAAAAATGAAATGGTACTAAAGCAGTAGATCTAATTATTATTTCAATGTATCATGAGTCACGTGATTTATATGATGTAAAAGTTGTGCTGTTAACGAGGCTAATATTTAGCAAAAAGGTCATATGACTAAAAGGTAATACAATTTGAAGGTTATGTGATTAGCAGGTCATGTGATAAGGAGGTTATGTTTCCTAACAGCAATGTTTCGTAACGACAATATGTTTCGTAACGCAATATGTTTCCTAACGCAATATGTTTCCTAACAGCAATATGTTTCCTTACAGCAATATGTTTCCTAACAACAATATGTTACCTTACAGCAATATGTTTCCTAACAGCAATGTTTTGTAACGACAATATATTTCCTAACGCAATATGTTTCCTAACGCAATATGTTTCCTGACAACAATACTTTTACTTACAGCAATATGTTTCCTAACAGCAATGTTTCGTAACGACAATATGTTTCTTAACGCAATATGTTTCCTTACTGCAATATTTTTCCTAACGCAATATGTTTCCTAACGCAATATGTTTCCTAACAGCAATATGTTTCCTAACGCAATATGTTTCCTAACAGCAATATGTTTCCTCACAACAATATGTTTCCTCATGACAATATGTTTCCTAACGCAATATGTTTCCTAACAGCAATGTTTCCTTACAGCAATATGTTTCCTAACAGCAATGTTTCCTAACGACAATATGTTTAATTACAGCAATATGTTTCCTAACAGCAATGTTTCCTTACAGCAATATGTTTCCTTACAGCAATATGTTTCCTCACAACAATATGTTGCCAAACAGCAATGTTTCCTTACAGCAATATGTTTCCTCATAACAATATATTTCCTAACAGCAATGTTTCCTTACAGCAATATGTTTCCTCATAACAATATGTTTCCTCATAACAATATGTTTCCTCACAACAATATGTTTCCTCACAACAATATGTTTCCTAACAGCAATGTTTCCTTACAGCAATATGTTTCCTCACAACAATATGTTTCCTCACAACAATATGTTTCCTAACAGCAAGGTTTCCTTACAGCAATATGTTTCCTAACAGCAATGTTTCCAAAAGACAATATGTTTAATTACAGCAATATGTTTCCTAACAGCAATGTTTCCTTACAGCAATATGTTTCCTTACAGCAATATGTTTCCTCACAACAATATGTTTCCTAACAGCAATGTTTCCTTACAGCAATATGTTTCCTCATAACAATATATTTCCTAACAGCAATGTTTCCTTACAGCAATATGTTTCCTCACAACAATATGTTTCCTCACAACAATATGTTTCCTCACAACAATATGTTTCCTCACAACAATATGTTTCCTCTTAACAATATGTTTCCTAACAGCATGTTTCCTTTTAGCAATATGTTTCCTTACAGCAATATGTTTCCTCACAACAATATGTTTCCTCACAACAATATGTTTCCTCACAACAATATGTTTCCTTACAGCAATATATTTCCTAACAGCAATGTTTCTTAACGATAATATGTTTCCTAACGCAATATGTTTCCTAACAGCAATATTTCCTAACAGCAATATGTTTCCTTACAGCAATATGTTTCCTTACAGCAATATGTGTCCTAACGACAATATGTTTCCTAACAGCAATGTTTCGTAACAACAATATGTTTCCTAACAGCAATATGTTTCTCTGAATAAATTGGAAACGAGGATTTAATGTCGGTATCCCTCCAATCTATTCACTTGTTGAAAATAAAATATACACCGAGTAATGAGTACATCCGGGTCAGGACAAGATTTTCTTTTGTCCAATCTCACTCGTCATCTGACAAAGCTCGATCAACAGTAAAGCTCTTTCGGCTCTTTCTTCATCCTCTTCTCTGTTTTTCTTAAGCGCGGTGGACGTGACATTTTAGAAGGCAAATTTTTACTTTGACATTTTTTTTTTTGCCATTCGGTTTGTTGTTGGCATGTAGTTTAGACCAACAGGTTATTGCCACGTTGTACACACCTGTGACGTGCGAAATGAGCTATTGGTCTAAACTGCCCACAGGTTGTGACGTTGCAGGTCAGTGTCAAGGCCTACTATAACGATTAGTCTCGCTTCATTATATCTTTCCATTCAGATCTATCCTGTTCTACTTGTCTACTGCACTGTCTCTTAGCTGTTGTAGATCTGCCTCTATATCTTTCTGAGTTTTGGTTTGAGCCGGTATACTATTTTAGCTCCTCTGTTCACTGAGATTCTTTCAAAGTGACCTCTTCAACGTCATGTTTCCTTTTTATTTTCGTCACTATGGTGGAGGGTTTTGTCGTGCATCTCTTGGTTAGTGTGTGTCCTCCATCCAGTTTCATTTTTCTATGGCACCATACATTTTTTTCTGACGACTTTTCCTATCTCAAAAAAATGAAAAAAAAAATCCATATATTTATGAACCTAACTGTAGGACGTGTATCGACTTTTGGTCTGTAACATGACAGTATTGCTGAGTCCTGGATACACAGGGCTAGATTTGGTGACTAGTAAGATGATTTTTATTTTTATGTGATTTCCATCTGTTCGCTTTAACCTGGTTCAACCTTTAAGATGGACGGGACACCAAAGTCTTTATTCCAGTCCTCCCTACAATTTTAAGTAAAAATAAAACCAGTCCAGGTAAAATGTTTGATATGATAACCCTTAAGTTCTGCCTAAGGCGACCAAGCACCATCAATTTATTCGCTATCCACTTCAGTTCACTTGTCTATCTGTAGACACGTCTAGGAACATACATACATAGGTAAGCAAGCAATCAATGTGTTTCTCTCCATCCTATTTCTAACCACGGAGACGCAAGAACTTCATTTCATAATATAGTAACATCTTTTATTTTTTCCCATCCTGTCGTCATGGAAACCAAATGAGGCAGAACATGTCTCCCTGTAGGCGTGTCGACTAGACGATTATTAACTCCAGACATTATTAATTAGTCAATAAATAGAGTTTGAAGTTTACTTTTTACTCATCTAGATGTGAATACACTTTGATTTACTTACATCTTTCACATGAAATAATTTGTGTTTTGGTTAAATATTAATGGGAAAAAATCTAACCCGTCAATGGTCAAATCCTCTTTTTTTTCAATATAGTATTTCGTTTTAAATGAATATCTTTGAAAACAATATTTTTATTGATCACTTTATGTTTCCACATTGCAATTTACACTAGCACTGCTATCCTTTCCTTACACAAGCTTTGGGGGTATATACACTATTGCGGCTGTGGCAAGTTACATCAAATGGAAATATTTTTAAAGTAAACAATATCAAACTCCTATCACGGTACCATACTGAAATGTTTTGGACATGTACTAATTGGCTAATATGAACATAACTAAATGCGCACCTGCATCAGTACATAGTTATACAAATGACATAATGTTTGACTAAATAATATGTAGGTATGTTAAAGTCCATCTATTAAAAGTTTTTTTCAACCAATGGCAGGCATTCAAAATCGTAAAAAAAAAAGAATTTCAAAGAGATCACTAAGTGAAATCTCATATACATTTCAGATGTTGACATAATGTGTTAGTGATGCTTGAACTACGGCCAAGGGCCACATCCGGCCCTTCGAAACACTTGCCCACAGTGCATAATGAGACCTCAATCTTGGTTACATTAGACTCGGTACTTTTTTTTTTCAGTGATACGTCCCATGACATGCACGTACTAAGTATTTAGGATCCATAGGTGGAACAATGGATAAGTAAAGGCTGGGTACAAGTGCAGCAATAATAAAAATTCAATATGTTAGAGCGCAGTGGTCTTCAAAGGGCGTTTTCGTGATTTTGGAGGGGGGGGGCACTGGGCGGTAAGGGGGCGTTGGGCATAAAGGGGGAAAGAAGAAACTAAAGGTGCACTGAAACAAAGCAAATTAAACAATTCTTAAAAATTAAAGCTGTAAACTAAATATAGTCAAATTAGAGTTAGCTTGCTTCTAAATTCAGAATAGAGACATTGTTAGAGAACAGATCTAGTCACTATTCACTATTGTTATAATACACAGGCAACATCTTTAGAAACGTTTAGCCCACAATTTGTGTTCCATTGAAATCTAATTATAAAAATTGTAAAAAAAAAATACAAACCCGTACCGAAAATAAGGGCATCTTTCAAGAGTTTCGTGAAACAAATGATGAGAAAGATGTTAGACTCTTGTTGTAAACTGAAGTTCGATGGATGGGGTTTGTTATTGCTCGGTTTGTTAAGCTCTTAAATACAATTTTGAATTATTTTTTGAGAAACAGGAAGATTAAAAAATAAGATAAAAAATGTTTTACATGGTAAGCATTTAACGCAAATGAATGAAACCAACCTTCGACAGCTAGGAAAGAAATTGACATTGATTATATCATTTTTTTTTCTTTTATCGAGATATTAAATCTATTTTAAAGAGTTTTGCAATCTCACATAAGTTGTTTGTTGACAAATGAATTACTGCTTAAGGACACCGATATCAATGTAATTGACAAAACAATGCTTTTTGAAGAAATTACGATTCGCTTCTAGGATGTAAATAAATAAATAAATACAATTAAATATAAATGACAATTATTAAACATCTGTTACTGCAGGAGAAAATCGATCTACAAAATTATGTCTTTAGTAAAAAGAATGTTAACATAGGAGGCAAAACAGAGATATGCCTGGACTTTAATGTTTCTGTAAAATTTCAAAACTATTGTCGCAAATAGAATTATGTTTTAGCTTTTCCATCAACATACATGGTTAACATAGATTTAGTGCGTGAAAAACTTAAAGAAAAAGCTTTGACTAATTTAAAGCTTGAAATTTCTAATATTGTCAGACTGCAGGAGGCATAAGGTTCCCATTAACTTAATTTCATTTTGTAGTGAATTCAGTAATAATAATGTTTAGATTAAAAATAAAACTAAATTTAGAATTAAACCTATAAACACTAGGCCCTAATATTCAATAATTTAAAAGGGAACTATTCTTAGGCTTTGAAAGAACGTCATGACAATGAGATACATTTTTTGTGTTATCACAGCAAATTATTTGACATAATTTTAGTATAATGATAATAATGGCAATGTCTTCGATTCCGAAGATTAAGACTGAGTGCAGTGTTTCACATAATTACGCAAATCCAGTTGTGACCTGCATATTTTCTCGATTTTTTTGCTGACAAAGCCGTTGTCTGCTGGCGGTCTAATTTAGTTTTCTTTCCGTCTTTACGCATGTCTTCAAAAATGGCTTTTCTTTGAGTCTCAAATGTTTGTTAAGCAGCTTTTGTGAGAACTCTCCAACTGTCTCTCTCAGAGGCCATCTGCTGCCAGAGAATGCAGCCAGGTACTTTCCTCTATGCCATTGAGAGCGAAATGGCGCCTGAGTGGATCTCTATAGGGCTTACGGGAGGCACCTCTGTAACGCCGTGCTCCTTTGAGAGCGAAATGGCGCCTGAGTGGATCTCTATAGGGCTTACGGGAGGCACCTCTGTAACGCCGTGCTCCTCTAAGCTTGCCAAAGAAGCTTGCTTTTAGCATGCGTTGGTCTCCCATGCGGGATAAGTGTTATTGACAGCATAAAAATTAATAAATAATTTTGTTCAAATGCTGCCTACTCACGGTTTCTATATAAGGGTTTTTCTTAGAAAGGGGGGGGGGGGTCGCTGGCGAATTTTCAAAAGAAAAAATTCCGAAAGGGGGCGGTAGGCCTAAAAAGGTTGAATACCACTGTTATAGCGATTAGGAATTGTTTGGTTTGTATATATGCTTCAACTATACAACTGGGTTTGCATGCTAGATAGTGGATGTATTTTGTGTACTATGTATGTGCACCTATTATCCACATAAATAATAACACATACAAGTTACTAATTCCAATCATTTTAGGTATAGACGTTTCCGCATATTTTATCACTTCTTCTCAAATTGTGTTCACGTTTCTTTGTTTTGCGCGTGCTTTTGTTTGCATACATAAAAACTTAAACAGTAGACTGTTAAATTTACATTGCCAGATCAATGTGGAGTTCTTCTTGAACTCTGGGTATTTGCCTTGTCACATCAAGACCATATGTTATTATAGGAAGTCGTGGCCCACGTAACTCGGTGTTTAGTACCAGCGCACGGCAGGTGCAGGTAATTGTCTTCAGCAAACACTTGGAAACACGAGTCTACAAGTGTACTGACGTGATTTTTGAAATTTTCAAGATCAGGGATTCCCAAACAAAGAGACATCTAGAGGCCTCGCCTCATCGTTTTTCATTGCATTAACTAAAACTAAAAGAATGTTGCTATGAGAGTTAGTAGAGCTGGTAGCACGAGACAAGAATATTAGAAATGCTGAAATTTTGTGAAAGGCGTGACAGATACTTCAATGTTTGTAATAAGCTGGTTGTTATCCATGACGTTATTTGTTGTACATGTTGATATGATGTTGTTTATCATAAATGTTGATATGATGTCATTTATCATACGTGTTAATTAGATCTTGAGATATAAGGTGCCCATAAAGGAATAGGATTTGGAAGCCATTGTAGTGACCTAACCTAGACCTAGTTTGAGATAAGCCTGAAACAATACCGGAAGTAACCTATATGTAGGATGTAGCTTGCCTGCATCACTGAGGCTCTAGGCAGCTCCGTTTAACTGTACTTACAGTTTCCAAATGTGCTTGTAAAAGAGAGGAGCTCTGTGACGGAAGTCTCTTTGCAACTAACTGCAGACTTTGAGTACCAGATCGTTTTGTACAAATATATATTTCTCTAGACAAAAAAATGTGTATAAAAGAGGGGGGGGGGATTCACTGGACATAGATCTACTTGTAGGTTGATGGGGTGCTTTAGCGATCAAGATTAGAATGCAGTGAGATTGTAATTTTAACTCAAGATTTTAAGGTAACATAATAGATTGTGAGCTAATGCAGCTTACAAGAGAACTATTTATCTGTCAAAACTATAAAAAAGGTTTCATTGTCTTGACCATAGCAAACATTGGTTCGCTGCAGTGGATAACCTTAACATGACACAATGTGTTTAGATATTGGGAGATGTGAGGAATCAAATTTAAATCTTGTAAATGGAGTGCAAAGAAAAAAAGAAAATATTTAAATTGATTTTTAAAAACTTATCTAAGGGGTCGGTTTGATCGAATTGGTTAATTATTTGATTGATTGGTGTATTATTATCGAGAATGAATACTTGTGCAAAGTTTCAACTTGATTCGAGAATAGGAAATGGTAATAAAACGTGTACACACTTTGTACCTATCAGACGGAGTGAGTTAATATAAGCTTTGTAATAATGAACATTTTAATGTCATTTCTTTCTAAACAAATTGGTAAGTCTACTTAATAAACAAGGACAAAGAGATCCATTTTGAAATACAATCAAACACAGATTTTAAACATTTATTATTAGGTATTCACATGACATATCGAGTTATTGGTACAAGCATTTTTTTAGAACTAGGGAAATTGAACTTCTCGCAAAAAAATTTTGACCTTAGTTCGTTGTATTTAGCTATAAGTTTTACTCTGGTCGTATTTGAAATAGTCAGCTCTTAATAAGACGCAATGCTGAAACATAAAGCGCTCATGTTACAAATCACACATAAAAATCAGTTATATAATCGAAAACAAAAATAAACTCTCAATATATTGATGTACAAAGAATTATTTGTATATTTCAGATACAATCTCAGTGCAATCCCTTCACGCATTTCGTTGGCATTTTCAAGTCGTTCAATTGGATGAGATATTAGTGGCAAGCCAGAATTAATCTTTTGTTAAATTAACATTTCCGTTTTCTGACCAAAAAACAAACTTTTAATTAAAACGGACATGCCTGATTTTGTTTTTAATGTATTTGTTGGGACTAGAATGCTTCAATCCAACATGGAGTGGTTGGCTCTAGGCGCCTTTATTTTGGAATTAGGGTAAAGATCTAAAATAATTTAGATTGTATTGAACACTTAATCTGGTTAGTTGAAGTAGATGTTGTGTACAGCTCAGGCTAGATAATCCAACCAAAATACGTGGAGGCGTTTGGTTTTATTTAACAAAAAAAAAAATTCAATAAAATCCTTCGTCATAATCAAATTAAACTACATTTGTATTGCTTCACTGATGAAAACTTCAATAGCTCTGAAGTTATATACAAAGTACAAATTGAATCAGAAGAGGTTTAAGGATTTTGAATTGTCCCTAAACTCGTTCAAATCTAAGCATTATCCCTCTACGCTATGGACATGTGTTTCCATCTTTAATAGCGGTCCCCTTCGTTTATACACCGGAACTACAATCTATCCTTCTACACCGGAACTACAACCTATCCTTTTACACCGGAACTACAACCTATCCTTCTACACCGGAACTACAATCTGTCCTTCTACACCGGAACTACAACCTATCCTTCTAGAAATGACATCGTTATCATGTTACGCGGATTAAATCGGCCAACACGCATACACAATCCCTAATGGGTTGGGGAGGGGGGATAAGAACTGTTTGTAGTAGTGACCAAACAATCTCACTTTAAAACCGGATCGCAGGGACATATTGGTGTCACCTTCTGGTGAATTGTAAGCCTTATACGTAGGCCTCATTGTTTTACTTCATAGTAGAGAAACACCGAACCCAGCGATAACATTTCCACGTAGTTAGCTGTTTACTTTAATGTTATCTTTTGTCTCCTTCAGTTGGAGTCGTTTTATTTTTTTTCCATCTTTTCTTTGCCGCGTCTCACCTTTATTGACCTTGACCTAAAAACGCACCAGTAATTTGTCCTTGACATCTGTGTCAAACAGAATGCAGGCACGTGAGCGCTATAGTAATAAATGCAACCATTTCTTCTCAGGAACGATTTCGTTCACAACTGCTTGCTACGACATAATTGACACAAAAAGAAATATCAAATTATAATCTGCTGCAGGCCTTTCACTTTTGGTAGTAACATTTTTTACGCTTAAGGTCAAGGTGTAACTTAGCATTGGAATGGAGTGGATACAATATTTCAAGTGAATATGAACAAAGGAATTGAATGATTATGTTAAGCAATATTCAAGGTATTTAGTTCTTATCTTCACCTTCTCCCATTCCTTTGTCTGTTGGACCGTTGGGGCACCACTCTAAATCTGATGACCGCTCTTCTTCATTCCTCTATGTCTTTTGCCTTGGACAGAATCTCCATCAATGACAGACCCGTATATTTTTTTATGTTGTCTTCCCATCTCTTTTCCTGTCTGACTATTCTTTTTTCTTCTGGTATTGTTCCATGAAGGATGGTGTTTGCGAGCGCTAAGGACTAGTGATATGGCCATAGAATTTTAGTTGGCGTTTGTATTACTTAGCAAGTTTTCGTGTGGTCCAATGGCTGTACTAACCCTGTCGTCAATAGTTTCGTTTGTGATGCAGTCTTTGTATGTTATACCTATACGATCTTTCAGAAGCATCGCAATTCTATGCTAGGATTCTTCTCTCTAGTTTTGCAGTCACTGTCCAAAATTTGAAAGCATATAAGAATGTGGCCATGACCAGGGAGCACATCAGTCTGATTTTTTGTGTCAAGACCTATGAATTTGACATTCCATATTATTTTGAGTTTTCCAGTGCTGCTGCGTACTGTGCAATTGTGGCCAGTTCTGAGACGATAGCTCCAAGGTAGTTAAAACTACTAACACCTGTCACTTTTTCACCTTCAATAGTGATGTCCCTTTTAATACCATGTTGGCTATTGGTCATAAGTTTAGCTTTTAAAATGGATTTATTTGCATACCATATGCTTCGGAATTATTGTCTATGTGCATCAACAAGTCAGCTAGTTCTCCTTTACCTGCTAGACCATCTATTTTGTCCGCGAAGCGCAAGGTAGTAATTCTTCCCAATGCTTACAGCACCTTCATTGCCCTTACATTATCCTTAAAGGCGCAAACATTAGTTTTAATCAACTTTCCAAAAGAAAGGCCTAATTAAAGATTTGTATGCAGGAAGAAAAAAAGCATAAAAAGCAAGCTTTTATGGTGTAACCGTTGTACAGAATTCGGACGTATTAATAAGCGAAGTATTTTAATAAACTTTATAATGATTTCTGCGCACTTGTCAGTACAGTAAAATCAAATGTTTTTATCTTATTTTATCGTACTCTTGTAGCAAAAAACAACAATTATTTAAATTATTTATTTAGCAATATTTTAAATTAGGCGTCCTTGACATTGTTTTTTTTCAAAATCTTTCCCGATTTTTCTAACACTTTTCTGAATGTTTCAATATATCGTCACCATATTAATTTAGATCGCTTTCTCTTCTTTTCATCTTACTGAATTCCAATCTCAAGGAACAATTCTGGAGAAGACCTGGGATTTTTAATTTCTGGATCCATAGGAGCCCTCCTAGATCTAATGGGTACCTGACATTAGTTGTGAAAAAGAAAAGGCAGTTGGTCGTTGTAATAGTTACATGACACCCTCGCTAGCCGTTGGCCACAGAAACAGATGTGACTCTTACATCATCTGCACCATAGGTCGCAAGGTCTGAAAAGGGAACTTTATTTTTTGTTAAGAACATACAATGGATCACAAAAAAATAGATCACAAATGATCAACGTCTCAATAAAGAGCCACAGATTATGAACCTTTCTGTCTGGCCAACCCTTCCATTTATTACACAACAACATCGCTACAACCTTTTTGTTTGCTGACCTTTTACTTCCTGGCTTTGAACCCAAGTCCGAGTCTTTGCTTTTGTCCACTTCCTGGTAGTCACAGTGTGGCCAAGAAGTATTTTCTCTATCGCGTCACATGATAGTGTCACCCAACTCTTTAAATCATTTGCTTACTTCCTCATTGTGAGTGACTCGCCTCCTCTTTCTGGAGTATCGTGTCGGCATATTGTGAATTTACAGGCTCTTATTAAAAGAGTTACTCCAGGCTTTGGGTAGAGAAAATGTGCGCATCTGTAATAAAGGTAATTATTTCGAATTTTTGTTTATTCAGTATGTCACCATCCTAGAAATAGTAAGTGAATGGTTGCATTTTGGATTTTTTCAATTCCTACCATTAGCTCACACTTTTGTCATAAATAGAAGGTGGGTGGAAATTAGCTAAAATATACATGTCAAAAACTCAGGTATAAAAAATTAAGAAGTTATTTCAAGCTAAAGTTCTCACAAAGAAGTATGGATGAATAGCTAAGTTATTAAGGCGTCACGTTATTAACGCGAAAGTCTTTGAATCAATCCCCATGAGTGGTGGATTTAACAATAGGTAAATAGCTTAGGACCCCCCACACACACACACACACACTTGCCTGGGAGTCCTCCAAATATTGTTATGAAGACAAAGCAAAGAAATGTTATGTTGATTACATGGAGGCTCATATCTCAGATGGCTCAGAGCTTTAGCATGTCTAAAATCGGTCTTGCCCCCTGTAGTGACCATTTTAGTCTTTCTTATTTCCTAATGACAAATGAGTTTAGTCTAACCCATTATTTGAACGCTTGTTAATGTTGATTTAAAAGAATATATATTCAACCTACATGTTCAATTATCAAATCGTGAGCGAGAAAAAGTTATAATTAGCATTACTTTTTTTTTATTCAATGCGTCATTTAACATATAAATTAGCCATCTTTCTTATTGTAAGTCTTTCATATATAACCATTTACTAATTATAAATTGTAGCTATAAGCAAGCAGATATAATTATATGCTTACAGACCTATTAAAAGAAGTTCTACAGTAATGTTTTTTTTTTTCATTGGTTATCTGGTTGCATCGTCTGCTTGTTACCTGGCAACCACGATGGAGTGGATTTCACTCAATTTTCTTGCAGTATAAACAAGTTGTGTAAAAAAAAATGAAAGTCACACTCTTAAACATATCATATATGTTTGATGTCAGTTTATCGACTGGTCTACTCACAGGGTGTAATAGACTATGCAAGGTAACATGTCAGAAAGGTTCTCAAGAACATGACACAATAGACCAGAATACGGAATGAGATACCCGAGTAAACATTGACTCACATGGGCTGGGAAAATGTATAAGTCTATTGTATTAAATTGTATGATTGTAAATTATATCGGGTTAAAAATAATGAATGCACCGACTACAATCGATACGTTCATTTAGACTGGCACAGAAAACAGAAAGATTTAGATTTGGACTTGATTGTACACTCTCCTTCTTCTTGCTTCTCTTGTTCTCTGTCTTGTATCATTCTTAGTCTTGTATCATTCTTAGTCTTGTATCATTCTTAGTCTTGTATCAGTCTTCAGTCTTCATCATTTGTATCAGTCTTAGTCTTGTATCAGTCTTCATCTTGTATCAGTCTTCATCTTGTATCAGTCTTCATCTTGTATCAGTCTTCATCTTGTATCAGTCTTCATCTTGTATCAGTCTTCATCTTGTATCAGTCTTCATCTTGTATCAGTCTTCATCTTGTATCAGTCTTCATCTTGTATCAGTCTTCATCTTGTATCAGTCTTCATCTTGTATCAGTCTTCATCTTGTATCAGTCTTCATCTTGTATCAGTCTTCATCTTGTATCAGTCTTCATCTTGTATCAGTCTTCATCTTGTATCAGTCTTCATCTTGTATTAGTCTTCATCTTGTATCAGCATAGGTAAAACAGGCAGCTGCCTCCAATTATCCAAGGCCGGCCCTGAATAGATTACTAAAACATGTGTGACAATTATTCAAAGCTCAAAAACACATGTAAGAAGATTGAAATGTTCGGAAGTTTGTTTCAGTGTTTGGCTCTTTCAATCTTTGTAGTACAAGTTACACATTCTTCTAGTGGCACTAGATCTTTTTGTTTTATTATTCCGTGAAACCCCGCGTCCCTCTACATATTATTATAGCTTTTATATAGCGCTACTTTCATGCTTATAATAATATAGCATGCTCAGAGCGCTTTTTGGTCCAATCTCATTTGTGGAGGTATCTAGGAGTTGGTTTTCTGTGCTGCTTTGGGCGCTCAGTAAACACAACTCTGCCCGAGTCGGGTGTCGAACCCCTTCTAGGTAGCCAAGCCAAGTTCAAGCGCACTTGGCCTCTCGACCACGCTTCCCACCAAGTATATATTATATGTTTTTCAATGTTTTTACCACCACATTGGACAATTCTAGAGCGGGCTGGGAAAGACGGTGTCAACTCTGAAAACCTTCGAGTTAGAACATTTGTAATCATAATCTGTTTTTGTTTTTTTTATATAACCTTAATCAAAATTTTGCGAGGCAAAAAAAAAATTGTCCCAAAGCAGAAGTGACAAAGCCTGCTAAGATCGATCTGACCAGGTACTTCAGCAGACGTTTTCTCGTCCGCATGAGCCGCTGGCCCGACTCCTGATGTAGCGGCCGGCCTCCTTATCAATTATGTGTGCATAATTTAGATCTTCGCTCCTAAGACCTGTGTCTTACGTCAGCAGAAATCTTCGCCTCCGATAGGAAACATTGTCGCTGGCCAGAGAGGTTACATGCTCGTAACGTCTTGGTGTTTTCTTCTTTCTTGGTCAAGTCTGGACTTCAACATAGTCCGGTTTCATCGTGCTTTTGTTTTGTTTTAGTAGTGAAACATTATTTTGTTAGAAAACATGATAAAACATATGAAATTTAAATATATATATAAATAAATAAATATATAAATATATATATTTAGTATCTTCATCTTGTATCAGTCTTCATCTAGTATCAGTCTTAGTCTTGTATCAGTCTTCATCTTATATATATTACAAAAGAAAATCCGTAGCCGAGGACAGACGCAGACGGCGAATAGCGAATCCTAATCGACCACTGGCGACCAGTGGTTATGCTTGCCCTGCATGTGACGAAATATGTAGGTCACAGCTGGGGCTGCGTAGCTACGGAAAATTACTGCATTCCTCATAAATCTTTTGGACTCGAAGACAGGCTTTAGTATTATTATAGATCAATTAGGTGTAGACAACTGTTTCAGTCGATAAGTTTCACTGCCTAATGATAGAGATAGTCTATGTTTATAATAACACTGACTGAATGCCAAGTAGTTTGTTTGTCGTTGTTTTGGGGGTTTTTTTTGACAAAGTTGTCAATTCGATTATTAAAAAGTTTGCTTTAGTTCTGAAAGAAATATAATCCATTTAATATCGCTTTCTCTTGTCTATGTGGCACTTCTGTATGACACGTGTTGTGGTACGAGCTGGAAGTCATGCTCATTTTTGTTTTCTGAATTTGTGAACATTTTGAACGAGAACATCATGTGGGCAGCATAACATTCACTTCTCTAGTTTAAAATAGCCATGTACTATCATTGACCTCCTGAACTTATAGACCTCCTGAACTTAATAAAAACTAATTTTGAAATAAAACAGAATTTTTTTTACTTTTACGGCTAAATTTAGCCATCCTCTTGTTCTACCATCTTCACATTAATCAACAAAAAATTTCTTTACATTTAAAATTCAATATTAGATCCATCTTATATTAGGACAGCCACAATGCTGAACTGTAATCGTTGTTCTATGTATCCAGCGCCATCTCTATGACCCTACATGCCCTTGAACTACTAACGCTCAACGGATATGAGAAGGACTCGTGAAAAGCGATATCGATTCTACATTCCATTTAACAGTGCACAATGACTCCGACCGAGTACATACCCATTCGATTACTTGAACGATTATATTTTCTCTTTTGTTAAATAAAATGTTTTGAGTGTAAGGATTGAAGAATGCACCACATGAATCGACTCCACCACAACTGATTTAAATTGTACTAGCTGGATAAGAACTTTAGCACTAGATTACATTCGATACTGATTCATCTCAGTTGTTACTATTAGCGGAATGTGAGATTACTCTTGAATTATAGTACGTAATTGTTGCATTGGAGCAAACATTGTAAGGTCATCCATGGGCCACTGTCAATGAAGGTGTCCTAGGCCAGCACGACAACAAATGTTCTTGTTGTCCGCACCAAGCGTCAGGTAAGTGACTCCTCCATTCTCTTGGTGCTCTTCATTAAGGTGATTATCTAAAATTAGTTTCAATTAAAATTAACAAAATGGCTGTTGATACAAAAATAACAGTCCTCCTAAGAAATAAAAAATGTCCATATAATGAGCATACCAATAAATAATCACACAAGCATGTCTTCCTTGCTGGCTGAGAGTGTCACGGGTTCGATACCCGACTTGAATCAAACAAATTTTTAAAATTAATTTTTCCCCATTATATTTGAAGTTTAATAATGGAGGTATTGTCTTTTTTTTTAAAAAAAAAATGTTTTTCTTGTTAAAATATTATTTTTAATGTTTTTCTGGTCTTATCTATTTTTGCCCTTTGTTATTGTTACGAAATCTTTTACCTATTGTAGATGAAAATTCACTTTATATGTTGGAAGCCATATTGTTTAATAAAATTTGGTTGTTTTTAAAGCTGTCAGACAAAAAATGTTTGTCTTGCCTAATTCTTTGTCACACCATCTAGTAGTTTTGTTTCTAATCTAAGACTTCCAGTGCTTCTCTTATACCACTAGAATGGAAAGTGCTCTATTGCTCCACTGTCAGAGTGTTCCAATGCTATTCCTCAATCTCCAGTAAGATCTAGAAACCTGATACATCTTACATTTTCATTTCTAGTTACTATAGGAAGAAGTCTACTGCAGTTATCCAATGATCTTGTAACTAGAAGTAATAGGGTAAGACTATTCAATAGATCCTTTTTAGTTTTGTCACGCAAATATTCCATTCGGTAGGCAGATATTAAAGCAAATATGTATACTTTTGTGTTTTTTGAACATAACATTACTATGGGAACTGTTATATCAGTAGTATGTGTTAGATGAATGTTTATGGCCACTAAGAAAGTTTGTTAGAGTGACTCACATCTTAGGAATCTAGTGTTAGAGTGATTCACATCTTAGGAATCTAGTGTTAGAGTGACTCACATCTTAGGAATCTAGTGTTAGAGTGACTCACATCTTAGGAATCTAGTGTTAGAGTGACTCACATCTTAGGAATCTAGTGTTAGAGTGACTCACATCTTAGGAATCTAGTGTTAGAGTGACTCACATCTTAGGGATATAGGGTTAGCGTGACTCACATCTTAGGGATCTAGTGTTAGAGTGACTCACATCTTAGGAATCGAGTGTTAGAGTGACTCACATCTTAGGAATCTAGTGTTAGAGTGACTCACATCTTAGGAATCTAGTGTTAGAGTGACTCACATCTTAGGGATATAGGGTTAGAGTGACTCACATCTTAGGGATCTAGTGTTAGAGTGACTCACATCTTAGGGATCTAGGGTTAGCGTGACTCACATCTTAGGAATCTAGTGTTAGAGTGACTCACATCTTAGGAATCGAGTGTTAGAGTGACTCACATCTTAGGAATCTAGTGTTAGAGTGACTCACATCTTAGGAATCGAGTGTTAGAGTGACTCACATCTTAGGAATCTAGTGTTAGAGTGACTCACATCTTAGGGATCTAGGGTTAGAGTGACTCATATCTTAGGAATCTAGGGTTAGAGTGACTCATATCTTAGGAATCTAGGGTTAGAGTGACTCACATCTTAGGAATCTAGGGTCAGAGTGACTCACATCTTAGGAATCTAGTGTTAGAGTGACTCACATCTTAGGGATCTAGTGTTAGAGTGACTCACATCTTAGGGATCTAGGGTTAGAGTGACTCACATCTTAGGAATGTAGGGTTAGAGTGACTCATATCTTAGGAATCCAGTGTTTAGGGGTTGTTACGTCTCGCAGAGCTTAACAGCTTTTCAACAAGCCAAATTACATAAAAATGCTGAAGAAAAAAAAACTAAGCTTATATAAGAGATAAAACCTGCAAAAGTTAGGTATATTTCAATACTTCTAGATTTATTTAACTTTCCAAAATAAAGCGAAATTAATTCATTATCTTTAATTAATTAGCTTTTTTTTAAAATTGATTCATGTTTTGTCTTTGACAATTAATAATTGTGCAAATTTTAAATTTGATCAGGGAATGGAAAGTGTGAGAAATAACGTGTACAAGATTTGTGTCAGACAGACAGACAGACAGACTAAAAGTGAGTTGATATAAAGCTTTGTAAAAATGTTTCAAGGGCTTTAGAAGCAGCGCCTCTGTCTGTGCCATTTTGTTTCTACAACTTCTCATGTGAATAAAAAGGCCCATTCTTATTACACAATTGTGGACACAAGTTTGGGCATCAGCAATCACCAGACGCTAAAATATTTTCACGCTATGCAGCTTAGCCTAAGCCTATTTTAACACATTTTAAAAAAGTAACACATCTATTAAGCCATGATGACCTGAGTCAAATGCGTCAGTCCTCCATAAGAAGAAAGAAAGACAAGCGAATAAAAGAAATCTTCCAATACATATGTTTGATATCAATAATTTAGTTGAAGCGATGTGAAGACATTACGTTACAGTTACTTCAATCCACCGAAGTATCTGGCAAAAAAATTGTACGTTGTGTTTTCTTGTAATAGCAAACGGAAAGTGAGTTAAGCACTGTACTAAAAGTTTTCTTTGTGACTTGTTTAGTAAACTTTGTACTTGGTAACATTCAGAATTCCCTCTGAAGTTAAAGTTGAACAAAATGGAACTACTTAACTTTCTTGCATTGGGGAGGGATGGAACGGAGAGTTGCAAAGTGGGATAATTTGGGTAAAGGGAGTTAAGGAAGAGGTAATAGTCTTCGCTGGGGTCTGAAAGAATTATTAATGAGGACTTTTCTAGCTACTGGCCTTAGCGTACTACTTCGCCCGACCTTGCGCAGGGATACCCAATTGAGAACAGAGTGTGTGGAGATATTTCAACAAACCACCTTCCCGCTCCATGGTGACTGTCACTAACCCGAGGGTTCAATGTAAATCTGTTTCTGGCACTTATACAAAAGTGTTGGACCAAAGCGTTTGTCTTTCACATTGGTTTTGTACTGAACTCAAGCTAGGTCACGGGCTAAATCATGTATTTGATAAGAACCTCTATCCTAGAGTGTTTGTCTTAGACTGACTTAGACTGAATCTACTGAACCTTGTCTTAGTTCTGCAAATTGAAACTAGTTTTAGCTAGAATCAGATATAATGGACTCTCAAATCCGACATATAAATTTAACGGTGTATGCAAAATAAAGGTTATTATGTCGTTTTAATTATCAATGCATATTTAGTATCTTATCTTATCTCAGATTAAAATTACTCTTATTAAAACGCAATCACATTTTTAAGGAAAATAAGGAGCCATGTTTAATGAAAATAATATTTGGCTTATGTCGTGAATTATCAAATCGAGAAAAAAGAAAAAAAAATATATATTAACATTTCTTTAAATTCAGTGTGTTATTTTACGTATATATAAGCCATCTTTCTTATAGTTGGGTTATATAGAGCGTCTCGCCGTACATAGTTGTATCATCAAATCATTAGCCATGACTATTAATAGAGAACATTGAAAACATTTTTATGACGATGGATAAATATTACAGTACCATAGTCTGCTGGAGGAAGTGCCATTGTTTGCTGGAGGAAGCGCCATAGTCTGCTGGAGGAAGTGCCATAGTCTGCTGAAGGAAGTGCCATAGTCTGCTGGAGGAAGTGCCATAGTCTGCTGGAGGAAGTGCCATAGTCTGCTGGAGGAAGTGCCATGGTCTGCTGAAGGAAGTGCCATAGTCTGCTGGAGGAAGTGCCATAGTCTGCTGGAGGAAGTGCCATAGTCTGCTGGAGGAAGACGATTTAAAATGCAAACTTCCTCAATATCATTCCAATAAAAATGGCTGCAAAGTCACGTGGTATGCGCTTCGGACATCGCCGCGATGATTCCAAATTAAATTCCTGCCTTCCGTCCCGCACCATATTTTGAGCTGTTACGTAATTTCCATATCTGAAGGAACGTATGGAACTTGTAAACTAAAAACATTAATAAAATAGTTTGCTTTTTTCTTTGAAAAATGGATCAAATAGTTCCCACACCTCATTAATCTTGTTTAATGATCTACCTAGAGGTTGGGTCTTTCTGTCAATTCGGAGTCTTACGTAAGTATCGTATTTCTGTTGCAACAAAATAGCCTGGTACTTATACATTTAAATCTGACGCAGATTATAAAACAAACAAACAACAACAACAAAAGTATTTCATTGGTTATGATGGTGACTATGAGCCTAATTTAAATTAATTGAGTGCAATGAGACATTACAAAATAAAATGGAATTGAGCTGGTCTTGTAGTTTCTTGCGGTTTTAAGTTTAGTTTAATGAACCAAAAGATAGACAAGAAAAAAACGACTTATCTTCAAACTATAAAGTCTAAGTCGTACAGTGACCAGATGAAGCCGTTTCAAAGATTGTTAAGCCTATTACACTCATTTAACATCAATTAATTGGACACATTACTCTACGTAAGTAGAATAACTGAAAGATTATTGTGATTATGAATCATTATGACAATAGCTTGTCACGATTTATTCAATGTCTTCATGTTTAACGATTGGTGTGTTGTGATATCGTTGTGTCGCTAAGGGAATTTGTAAAAAAAAAAATAGTTATTAAATGCAATCTAAACTTTTGTGGGGCTCAAATAGTAGTCTCGTTTTGTTTAGTTTATTTTTTTTAAATATAAAATCTATGGATGAGTGGGACAAAAAACCATGAATTCCAATAAGGTTGTATTTACTGAGCGCCTAATGGCAGCCTGGAGACCTTCTCTCAGATAATCCCTGCTCCGAAAGATCAGCTAAAGAGAATTATGCATGCTTGAAGTATTAAGTATAAACTATACAAAAGTAACTCTACAAATAGTTCATATAACTATTTCATTTGAATGAGATTACTACAAACACAAAACCCTTTCGCTGTTTAGACATGAACGTTTGAGGAGAAAGTCTTCACAATTTTCTGTCTTGATCTTTTCCTGTACCCCTATATGTAAATTAGTGAATACAGAAAATAGACATTGATGGCCGAGTGATAAAGTGCTTAGCTTCTTATGGCCACGAGCTCGAATGCAGGTGTGGACTAGGATCTTGTACCTCGGGATTTCCAGAAATTCCCTGAGCCCACGTGGACTTTGTTTGTGAAGTGAAGGCTGTGCCCTATGCTGGCCACACGACAATAAGACATTAATACAGGTAAGCCTTACTTTATTCAACCCAAGTATGGCAAAGTCTGAAAGAGGAGATTTTTATTTTAGCTTGTTAGAGGGCTAGAAATACCGACATCGTTCTACTGACCAATACTACTGGATGGCTGCCTGGTTGTTCAGTATGCGTACTGGACTGTTGTTCGATCGAATTGATGGTCAAGAGTTCATAGTATGCCCGGTGCCATCCCACGTTGTTCTCGGAAGTAGATTCTCTTCAACTCTGAAGGAACATCCGAAGCATGTAAAACAATTTACAAACAATAAAACGAATATTCACAATAGTAATACCATCAGTAACACCATCAGTAACACCATCAGTAACACCATCAGTAACACCATCAGTAACACCATCAGTAACACCATCAGTAATACCATCAGTAACACCATCAGTAACACCATCAGTAACACCATCAGTAACACCATCAGTAACACCATCAGTAACACCATCAGTAACACCATCAGTAACACCATCAGTAACACCATCAGTAAACTCACAAAATTCAGAGACCCCTCAGGACAGAAGACTATAAAGTAAAGTAGCAATAATACACAAAACTAAATCCTAACTTGCTAAAATACCCAAAGATGGAGGTACATGTATTATTCCATACTTTAGGACAAAGAAGACACGGTGGCTGGGCGGTAAAGCGTTTGGCTCCCGATGAAGAGTGGGATTTTTAATTTCGGGATCCTTGGGAGCCTTTGAATCCACCCAGCTCTAATGGGTAACCAACGTTAGTTGGGGAAAAGTAAAGGCGGTTCGTCGTTGTGCTGGCCACATGACACCCTCGTCAACCGTGGGCCACAGAAACAGAAGACCTTTACATCATCTGCCCTATAGACAATAAGGTCTGAAAGGGAACTTTACTTTTACTCTAGGACAAAGTCGTACGAGAGGGACACACTCAGTGATAGAACGTCCGTAAGGTTAACCACCTCGTTAGTGAGTCTGAAACATAAACATTGATGAAGTCTACTCATAATAAACCTCAATGTTTTGGAAGTATTTATAAGTTATTTTAGTTTCTTTCTTTTTTATAAAACTGTTTCATAAACAATGTTTTCAACTAGATCTATGGATGACTTCGAAAGTAATGCTTCATTAAGTATTGGGCTGACCTGTTAAGAATAAAGGCCAAAAGCGACATTGCGTGTGACTAACTCGTTCATATATTTTATGTTTATTGATCAATACCCTTACTTTTTTACTTCGAGTGTGTCTATATTTGTGTGTGTGTGAGCGCTATAGCCTGACACAGATCGTAAGGATGAGCCTAAGAGAGCGATTGGAGTTGGAGCAAGCATTTTCCGATTCAGCGCTGTTCTGCATGGGAGATCAGTCGCTGGTGAAGTGACCGCCCTTAGATATGGCTCACTGGTTTTCTGTTGATGTCTCCCCATGGGAGAGGCAGTGAAACAAAACATGCAGATGAACTAGCGTGCTCGTCGGCAGGCATTGTCGGGTAGAGCTGGTGCAAGAAAGGTTCAACTACTAGGAGTCTGCTGCAAAAGAACTAAAAATCGATGGTTAATATAAGGCTAATATTCTACTGAACAATGTCATTAAAAGTGTAGGCGGACACGGTGTTATATTTTCATTACTATGCCATTCTCTCAGCATGGTGCTTTTGTCGATGTCTTAAAGACAGTCTCACCTTTGGTTATGTAGCGGTACAAGTATACATATAACTCAGCCAGGACTTGGCCATTCCATCATCTGTACAGCGCCTAGAGATCTATTTCTTCGTTACGTCTGAATACATTTTGATCGTCTTTCTGTAAACTTTTATTTCTTTCCCTGGTGTGAACTTTGATATTGTTGGGAGGCTCTCAACTTTCTAGCGATCCCCAATTTAGAGTGTTTGTTTAACCAATTGTTTTGGGGTTGTTTTTTTTTTAAATTTCAAAACGTTTAGGATCTCTGCCATCCTCTGGCTGTTTGTGCAAAAATACTTTAATCCATTAAAAAAAAATTTCCGCAGTACTTAATTTTTTTGACTATAGAGTTAGCTAAAGAATAGGGCGCTGGTATGAAATGTATTTTATGTTTTACTTTGTTCAGGTGTTCCTTGAGTTAAATTTGGTAAAAAAAAAAAAACCTTCTATATTGCACTACAGTCTACTATATTTATTGCATTTCATCTCAAGTTGATTTTGCTAATTCTGTAATAAAAGTTCTACTTAGTTTTGTTCATTAAGAAGTTGTTCAAATTTTATGAGCTAAGATATATTACGTCTACTGCGGTTTATTATCTACCATCAGTTTGGTGCTACAAGTCAACGATCGCCAACAGCAGTAGGCACTCCACAGAACAGTCTAATCTTGCTTGTAAATATGCTTTGAAATATCAATCATCCTATTATTTTTTAAATGCAGTTAAAAACATCTGATACCATCCATAATGAATGATTGTGTGTCAGAGATGAAAGACTATTCAGTTCATTTTCTTTCTGATTTTTTTTTTATAATGAAATGAAGTCTTTCTACGTTATTGAAAAACTATTGATGTCAACAGGGTCTATTTCTACATATAAAACCACTGCCCCCACAATTGTTTTGTATGGTGACCCATGGTGACTGTGGCATACACTGGCATACAATAACAATAAATCAATACCATATTCCAAACCTTGTCATATGTCTTGTGTATCAATTCAATGAAACATAACTCGGAACAACAACAACAACAAATGGTCAAAACGAATGACATGTGACTCTAAGAGTCGAATGTCGTTAATGGAATGGTCAAACAAAAAATGTTCAACTTACAAGGTCTAGATGTTTGATGACTAGGTTCGGGTAATATGGTAATAGAAGTCTGAACACAATGGGAGAACACGTTGTCGGTGTAGGGATGTTGTTTTGGGTATTGATGAAGCCGCCACGTATCTAGTTAGCTATTGATAAGCCAAGGTTTTTTGTTGTTTTTTTTGTTAGCGATTTTGAAGCCATGTATCATGGTTGTAATTGTGAAGTCATGTCTCATACTTGCGATTGTGAAGTCATGTCTCATGCTTGCGATTGTGAAGTCATGTCTCATGCTTGCGATTGTGAAGTCATGTGTCATGGTAGTTATGGTAAATATAAAACGGCCGTGTGTGGTAACTGTTAAATTATTGTTTTTGTTTATTTGTAACTGTAAGATTTATTTTCGTTTGTTTTTCATTTGTTATTAACATTTTCGTGTATTCTATATGAGTGTAAAAATCGTCATTGATATTTCTAAAGTAAAATGAAGGTAAATTCAGTCACAAATGTTAAATGTTAAAAAGGCGAATTTTGTGAACTCTGAATGTATGCAATTTTACATCAAATCTTTCAAAACTCACTTCCCGTTACAAAATAAACATGCATTACTTTAACCAGATATTACAAAGTTAATAAGAGCCTTTCGTAGCAGTTTGTGCTAACTGGATAAGGATAAACGAATAAGCGCGCTGGAGTTGTAGTCTGTGCTATCGTAGCAGTTTGTGCTAACTGGATAAGGACAATTGAATAAGCACGCTGAAGCTATTGTAGAAGAATGGATTGATCTTACAGTTTCTGTCAATAGATCATGTGATTAAGTGATAAACAAAATATAAATATAACATAAATATGAAAACTATTTCCAGGAGGTTAATCTTTGTTGTTGCCCAAGAAAGGGGCTGGAAGGTTAGAGAGTACAAAGACGTAGAGTTGGATAAGAAGATTGACAAGGAAAAGAATTGCTCTCTTTTATAAAGAAGGGGGGGGAATTGTAGGGATAGAATAAAATGAAATTTAAGAAACAAGAATACGGGTAGGCGTGGTAAACTCTGGAAACACTGATACTATTTCTGCTATATAAGTGTAGGCCTACAATAGGATATCACCTAGTCATGGACTCTGTTCAGGAGTCACAGTCATGTATTGTTACAGTGGCAAATTGTATGAGCTGTCAGGCTATGTCAACGACTTGCCGGCTCTTTTGAAATGTCAGAAGCTGTTGTTTGCAGATGATATTGTGTTGTGGGAGTCAGGGAGGGATCGCCAACAGCTCATTGGCACTCTCCAGCAGGCATTAACAACTCTATCCTGCTACGCCACTCGGAGTCGGTTTACTCATGGTTTACGCTGGGCCGTGATATATTGAAGGAACCTGTCGAGCTACGAATGGATGGCAAGATTCTGGAATGGGATAAAAAGCCCAAGTACCTCGGAATAATTCTCGATCAGAAACTGACTATGTGCGATCATATCCAACAGGTGAAGGAAACAGCTTCCGAGAAGCTGAACATCGTAAAGAAACTAGCTGGAACGAAGTGGGGAGCGAGAGCGGATGTGCTGAGAGGACTGTACATGGGTGCAGTACGCTCTCACTTGGACTACAGTCTTCCTGTTCAGGTCTGGGCTTCGCAAACGACTCTAGCAGGCCTAGATGCTGTTCAGAACCAAGCCATAAGACTAATCTGTTGAACCTTTAGGACAACGCCAATTGCCGCTGGTGAAATTATGGCAAACATTCCACCGTTGAAATTGCGCAGAGAGCGAGCCGTCATACTAGCTCACGAGAGATATATGCGGCTGGAAGATGGATGCCCACTCAGAAGTCTGGTCGACAACTGGGAGGGTAGGAGACGCCTCAAAAACCGGCCCTGCTTCATGCATGTGGCGCGTGGGTTGGTCAGAGAGGCGAATCTGCCGGTGGAGCGGGCTGCTCTTTCCCCGTCCGGTTCTATCTTCCCGATGGAGGCCCTCGGCATGCCGACTATTTGGAAGGACCTACTTGACCCAGTGGTGACGAGGCAGAGTCATCCCACACGGCTACTACAAGCAGCCAGAGAGACTATAGCTTCATATCCAGCCGGAGTAACCACCATCTACACAGACGGCTCTATGCAGACGCTCGAGGGAACGGTGAAAGCTGGGTACGGGGCGGTAGTCCGACTCTCTGGCAATCCCGAAAGTGACGAGCTCAGGGGATCCTGTCAGCAGAGAAGCAGCCTCGAGGCTGAACTCGAAGCAATGTTCCAGGCACTGGACTGGGTGGCAACGAAGGTACGTAACAGGACTGCGTCAGCGAACGACATAGTCCTTTTCACGGATTCGATGGCCGCGCTAGAGGCCTTAGAAGGGCTAGATGAAGGTGTCAGAAGGGTATGGGACGTCCTAACGGTCGGAGGGCGTCTCCTACGATTCGGAGTGAACGTTACTTTGCAATGGGTGCCCGCCCATTGTGGGGTGGTCAGCCACGACTTGGCTGACCAGCTCGCGAAAACCACGGTCGCAACGGCGCTTGAACATGATGAACCGTGCACTTATCAAAGTGTACGATCCCTGGTCGACAAACGCATGTTGACATTTTGGCACGATGGCTGGGATTCTTCGGACAAGGGACGTGAGCTTCACCGGGCAATGAGTAGACCAGACAAAAGAGATGCATGGTGGCAACTTAATCGTGCGGAACAGGCAGTCCTAGCCCAGTTCCAGGTCGGACACTGTCCAATTGGTGCTTACCTCGGACGGTGGAGGAAAATTACGACACACGGTGTTGCCATTGCATGGAGGACGATGAGACAATAGAACACATTCTTTACGAATGCAGAGTTCTGCATGAAGGACGATTGGGACAAGGAATAGATAGAGAAATGACTGGTTCATGGCCAACACATAGGTTGTCCTTGTACGCGGACGAGGTGACCTTAAGACACACTGCTCGCTTCCTCTCACGTGCTCTAAGGGAGTAATTCTCAGCATGTTTTTCGTTGTCAATGGGGTTTCTGACTCGATTCTGACTCGGCTATGGTGGTAGTTTACTAATTATCAGGTTGGATTTTATTATTCGTATTTCTTGGAGTTCAACTGCTATTCGTTTTTCTTGGAGTTGAGCTGCTATTCGTTTTTCTTGGAGTTGAGCTGCTATTCGTTTTTCTTGGAGTTCAACTGCTATTCGTTTTTCTTGGAGTTGAACTGCTATTCGTTTTTCTTAGAGTCGAACTGCTATTCGTTTTTCTGGGAGTTGAACTGCTATTCGTTTCGATTAAATTTCATGCTTTCATTTCTTTCTGCGATTCTTTGGTACATGACATATTTCTTTGTATCCCCCAAGTCAGTATTTGTTACTCCTAGCGGGATTTCTGCAAATGTCCCTCTTTTCTAACGCTCTCTACCTCTCTATCTCTCTACCCCCTCTCTCTCTACCTCTCTCTCTTTCTAACTCTCTCTCTACCTCTCTTTCTATCAATCTCTCTACCCTCTCTCTTTTTCTAACTCTCTCTCTACCTCACTTTCTTTCTCTGTCTAACTCCCACTCTAACACTCCCTCTGTTACTAACTCTCTTTTTTACCTCTCTCTTTCTTTCTTTCTAACTCTCTCTCTACCTCTCTCTCTCTCTCTCCTCTCTCTCTCCTCTCTCTTTAACTCTATCTTTTAACCTCTCTCTCTACCACATTTCTACCTCTCTCTACCTCTCTCTCTACCTCTCTCTCTTTCTCTACCTCTTTTCTACCTCTCTCTACCTCTCTCTATCTTTCTTACTCCCTCTCTCTCTACCTTTCTCTCTCTCTAACTCTATATCTCTCTACCTCTCTCTCTCTCTCATTTTAACTCTATCAACCTCCCTCTATCTCTCTATCCTCTCTCCCTCTTTCTAACTCTCTCTCCTCTCTCTCTTTCTCTCTCCTCGCCCTCTCTCTTTCTTTCTCTAACTCTCTCTCCTCTCTCTCTTTATTCTCTCTAACTCTCTCTCTCTCCTCTTTCTCTCTCTTTTCTCTTTCTATTCTCCCCTTCTTTCTACTGTCTCTACCTCTCTCTCTTTCCAACTCTCTCTCTCTCGACCTTTCTCTCTCTATAATTCTTTCTCTTTATCTATAATTCTTTCTCTTTATCTATAATTCTTTCTCTTTATCTATAATTCTTTCTAATTTCTTTTATCTCTCGCTCCCACTTTCTTTGTCTATTTCTCTCTGTCTCTCTCCTATTCTAATGTTGTGACTACCAATAGTGAGAACCACTGAATACAAATATGTATCGCATCCCTATTACCCAATGTATCTAGAATCTCCTTTAAAAAACAGCCAATATTAATAACCCGAGCTAATTACAGACTGACAAAGAACTCAGATCTAGATCTAGTTGTAAATGTCACCCAGGTAAGAATCACGTAAAGGTAAAAACAAACCTAGCATTATTGTTTCATCTGTTGTGAAACGTGAACAAAGAAATATGAGATCGTTTTGTGTGTCTCTTTCTTCCCACTCAACAGTATAAATAACTCAAGTCGCTAGCACGATGTATCAGGCGTTAAGGAGTGTCGCTAGCACGATGTATCAGGCGTTAAGGAGTGTCGCTAGCACGATGTATCAGGCGTTAAGGAGTGTCGCTAGCACGATGTATCAGGCGTTAAGGAGTGTCGCTAGCACGATGTATCAGGCGTTAAGGAGTGTCGCTAGCACGATGTATCAGGCGTTAAGGAGTGTCGCTAGCACGATGTATCAGGCGTTAAGGAGTGTCGCTAGCACGATGTATCAGGCGTTAAGGAGTGTCCCGGTTAATAACCGAGAAAGTGTCGCGCCGGTGAGGAGGAGGTAAGAATAGAGTATTCCGTCCCGGAACGCGATTATTGTGCATTTGGAGATATAGGATGCAATACGCTCCTCAGGATTGGTGCAGGAAGTTTAACTTGCTTGACCAGGAGACTTCTGGTTAGTGGCTAATTTTGGAAAGAAACGTCGTTCAGCTTTAAATAAATAAATCTAAATATATGGGAGGTGTCAATTTTATCTGACATGTAAATAGGGCTATTACGTCCAGCCATATTTGAATAAAAAGTGTTAGTTGAACAAAAGTTAGGAAACAAAATAATTTAACCTATGATAATGCTTTAATATGTTTTAAGATCCGGATCCTTACCTTATAGGTCTAATGTGTTACTTCTCTATAAGATCCACCAAGGTCCCTAACGTTTTCTATTACTGTATGTTAGTTGCCTAAGTATTTCCATATTATTTACCAATGTATCCATTATAACTTATACAATGTTAACTTCTTGCGACAGCCACAAGCAACTCAAGAGCGATAAGTTTCTGATTCTTCCTACTTAAATTGTCTGCACGTGTTAAAGCGTAAAGCCTTAGCTCCCACATACGCTTATAACAGTCCGGATTTATAATATTCTGCTAGAGGACTTATAATTCTTTTTAAAAAGTCTAAAAACTTTCGTAAAAGGAGGAAAAATAGATCTTCTTGCTCTGGAAGTAACCAGCCTCCACACTTACACAGTTAAGAACACACTCTATAATCATCTCTTCTGCCAACTCCCCCTCCCTAGACACTAATTGTATTTTCCAATATCAGTCCACAAACTGACCACCACACAGTCCTTATAATCTCTCGCTCTTAATTCCTAATTGTAAAATTCCAGCCTATTGTAGATTTTTTTTAAACTTCTAGCTTTTGTTTTTCTTTCTATTTGACTTTTGGTGTCAGAAGTTAGAATTTTCAGAACCTCTTTTAGTTCTTCTAGCAATGCCAATGCAACCAAAAAGTAAAAATTAAATAGTGGAACTTATCATTACATTGATTCTATTAAGTAGCACACTAGATCAAGATCAATTTTTTCTACACCTACTCACGTGTATTATTTCCTTATTTACAACACACAGCTCGAGCCTTATCGTCCTATAGGTGATACGTGACTCTTATTGATCTCCTGTGTAATGGTGTGTCCTGTTCACATCTTGTAAAGCGATAAAACTATTTAAAAAAAACAACAACAACAGAATTTAGTAACTTTATAGATTAAAGCTGAAGTCATTAGTTCCTCGCTGCATTTATCTGGGTCTGTTATAATTAAACACACGCAGAGTTAGTAATCGTTCGTTTGCTTTGAAAGTTTCTGCGACATAGACGTTTGGTAACGATCTAGAGATAATAATAATTGTTTCGTTCCATTTCACGGGCTGTTAAACATCACGATTTTGTATTTTGTCAATCTAATGCTGATGTAAGCCAAAGCTAGAAGGTGTTCAATTTGGGTTTTTTTAAACACAGCGACGTAAATAGTCTACACCAAGAAAAACATAAAATGCTTTTAAAAAAATAGTTTATAGGAAGTGTAACTGTACAGGTTAATTTGGACCAGTCTTGTAATTAAATCTGTAATAGATCTAGACCAACAAGAATACATCTGTGCGATGAATGATATTTTTTAAATATTGTTTTTGTTCAGCAATATTACATGCTTTTTAGTTTTCTCACTGCGCTATGATCCTATCACTTGTCTGGACCAGTTGCGAACATGAGGGGTGGGGGAGGGGTTGGAAAGAAAAGAAAGAAAGGGAGATCTGGGGGGATATTACCGTAATTTTATTTTAAAAGCATTTACCAAAACAAAAAATAAAGGTGGGGGGGGGGGGGGGAAGACACGAATTTGAATTCTCCGGCCGACGTGCTAATCACACTGCTAGTGAGGTATTTATGACTAGAGAAGATTGTTTTTTATTTACAGCGGCGATTTACAAAAGGGACTAATTCATCTTATCTCTTTAGTCACGTACTATTTATTTCCCTTGTTAGAGATAATTAATTACCAATAGATAATTAACTAATGTTTTATTTTTTGTAATTGATTCTTGTGTTGGCAGGTAAAATAAATAATTATGCAAAATTTTAGCTTGATCAGAGCTTGGGTGTCGGAGAAATAACGTGTACACATTTTTTACCAGACAGACAAAGAGAGATGAAGGACTTAAGATTTACCTTCCCCAACCAAAAAAGAAAATACTAAAGCACATGAAACTCACCAAAGCGAGGGGCTTTAAGTTTAACCCACCTCCATAGGGCTTGGAGTTTAAGGCCTCCTTCAGGGATTAGGAGTTTATTCTTAATTCGTAATTTAAATGTACCTATGAATCCAACGGAAGAAACTTAGACTTTTTCTTTGAATGAGTTCCTTTGTCAGCATACATTCCTAAGAAATCAACAGGCAACAGTTCCCCAACGGTGCACACAAGAGTGAGGTCCGCAGACTCTGAATCACTGAAGAATCCAAGTCACCGTTTCAATCAAAACTTTTACACAACACCGAACTGGAGATTTCTGTTAAGTGTTGTATACGATCTTATAGTTCCACGTCAATCGTTAAAATGTTTACTCTACATCGTAAGTGTGCTGATACCTAAAGTCATGTGCTGATATCTCAAGTCATAAGCTGATATTGTAAGTCATCTATGCTCGTTTTTTTGTCTATATTTATGACTGTCATTTAGTGATCCAAATGTGTTTGAGGATCTCCTATGCTATAGCTCAGCTCGGACCTCATGCGACTGATTTCTAGTGACTACAAATTAGTATTTTGTGGTGAATGGTAGGTGAACTATGTTTTATTTCAGTTTCTATTTCAATTACATCAACACAAAAGACGGATATGGTATCAAAGGGAGGTATGCACTCAGACTGTTCACTATGGTCTAGCAGTTTAATTAGATTGATCGCCTACTATGGCGTAAGAGTCCATAAGCCTATTCCCCTTTGCTGTAGTTTGCTAAAAAGAAAATAGATTCCTCGATATGTTCAGTGTTTGTACAAATACTTGTAACACGGACATTCTCGTCCATTCTCGACTATTGAAAAATGATCTCATTTCCATATTTTATTACATTCCCACTAGCCAGCGCCACTCCACGTCATGCAAGGGGAAACAATTGATATTAATTGTCGGCATCAGTTATCCTCCCACTTTACTTAAATGTGTTTGCCTGTTTTTTTTCTTACTTTATCTTAGAATTCTGTGTAGTATAATAATTGATACAAAGGCTATAAAGCATATCCATTAACAGCCCTCTCTTCCAGTAGTGTTGGATTATGCAACTCTTTAAATCCGTTATGATTCTCTTCTAGTTGGCACTCTTTAACATATAGTATTGTACTTTATGGAAACGCGTAAATTGTGGTTTAGGTTATTTTTACACCCATGCGGTAGTAAATTGCAAATTAAATATATAGCATTTTGTAAAAATATTTTCTGTGCCTTGAATGTGGCTTGCAATCTTCTACAGGATGGCTGCTTGTTCGTGCGGTATGCGATCTGGACTGTCATCTCGATTGTCCCGGGTTCAAACCTTGCTCATCTCCACCCTCTTTCAACGGGAGGTCAGGTAAAAGATGTAACAGGGGAGGGGAGGAGTTATCTGGGAGAAAGTTTCCTAGCTGTAATTTGGGCGCCCATTAAACACTTTTCAGCTCGAGTCAGGATTTGAACTCATACCCTCTTGGTAGGTAACCAAGCAGTTTGTGATACATGGCCACTCATCCCACGCTTCACAGTTTTCTACGATATATTTGTTCCGTGAGGGAGAATGTTTGAATACATTTCCCGTTGTGTAATTTCCAGACTAGTTAGTGTAACTTTTGTTACTAAGAGCCATTATGTCTAGCATTAATCTGATCAATATTGTAAAAATAATAATTCTAGTCCATAAAGTTATCTTTCATACTTTTGACGACTCTCTGAATTCATTAATTTTTTTGTCGTCAAAATGTAGATCTTGTTATATAATTAAGGTAAGTTCTTCTGCATACTTTTCATTTTTCTTGGAAAATTTAGACGATGTTCTGCTTCGGGAAAGTCCTTCTCTTGTTTTACGGCTTCATTTGCATGCAGAAAAGTGATTTGAGATGTTAAATGTCTCCTTAACTAAGAGTTTTGTGGACCACCTTAAGTTGCCTCCATACAAAGTCATACTTATTTTATTTTCATGCAGTGCGTAGACTGAATCTAACAAGAGAGATTTGAAGATTTTTCTATCGAATTCTAGTTTATGATACGTTGTACCTTAAAAATGTTATTAAGGGCCTAAAACAAGCAATAGAAAAAAAAAGCTTTAAAAAAAACCAAAGTTTATCTAAGGGAAAGAACCTCTTATTACTGAAATTTATCTGAAAATGATAGGATTTAGCTCCATTTCTGCTATGTAAAGCAAAATTAATTAATTAGTACTAAATGATTAACTAATTGGTTATTTTTTCTTGTTAATTGATTCATGTCGTGTCATGTTCATTGAATAATTGTACAAATTTGTAACTTGACCGAGAATGGGAAATGAGAGAAAACGATAAAACCTTTCAGTCTGGTCCCTTTTTATATTGATATGAATCAACAATGTATTTCAACATTTCTTGTCCTAGTGATATTGATTTTCTTGTGTCTTTTTTGTTTCTAACTACCTTCAATGTAATTAAAGAAGAGTATGCAGAGACAGAGTGTGTCTTGGACTGGTCAGAACCTATTTCTTTGGTCAACCGTTGTGTCATTGCAAGATATTAGATTACTTCCGGACTGACCAGAACCTATTTCTTTAGTCAACCGTAGTGTCATTGCAAGATATTATATTACTTCCAGGACTGACCAGAACCCATTTCTTTGGTCAACCGTAGTATCATTGCAAGATCTGATATGCCACTATACACAGATTGTTCCTCAAGTTGTCCTTTCTTATTATGGCGGACACCCGCACGGCTGATTTGGTACAGGGAAGGAATGGGGAGGAGTTTCCTTGATGTCCTTGGTCTTTGGCGGCGCCTCTAAGGTGAGCGTCTTGGGATACGAGGCTGTTGAGCCTTCCTCATTCTCTCTAGTTCACTTGCATTTCTTCTCTCTTCTTTTTGCCTCTCACATGATTGCCCAACCTCTTTTTACAAAACTTGAGTGCTCTTTTGTCTTTGGAGATTTTCAGCAACTCCTGGCATCTACTTTCATATGGAGAAAATCCAGCAATTTCTCTAACAAGGTCTCTTACAAATTTAGCATGCTTTGTTGCTTTCCCCTTTCTACGAGAAGGTCTTGTCTTTCTTCCACCTTCAATTTTGTGACTTTATGACCTTTTGTCCAGGCCTACAGCAAGCTTGTAGCGAATGCCCATTCTGTTCGCTTAAGATTTGATTCCTTATTAGTAATATTTATGCATTTTCTTTCCATTTTTTTTGGGTACACTGATGGATAATGGGTACTTTTGTGTTTATTTCTTGGTAGTGTCTATTTACTTGCACCTATTTAAAAATATATATAGTTGTACCAAAGGACAAATCAATTACCAAGAACATTCACTAAATAACATTCAACTTGTCCCTTTGTGGGCCATACGATTTTTGTCTGTCTTGTGTATTCTGGCAATTAAAAACTTTATAAATACTAAATAATGTATTTCAAAGGTGTAATGACAGTCCTCATTCCAAAGGTATAAGAATTATTTCTCAAATCAATGACATTAATTAGATGAATCGGAAAGGTATCAATACATAAAAAAAACATTACATGAGAATACATTTATTTGTGTTGGGGATAGCGAAGGGAGAGAATTGTGTAATTCCAGTATATAGCAGAAGGCAAGACAAAACAGATTCAGTGAAACGCTACTAGGACTCGATCATCAATATTTTAGTAGAGCCACTGTGTTACCGCGAAGGCGAGATCCCAAGTACCCACGTCTCACTCCCTAGGGCGCCGTATGGTGAGTAATTTTTCATAGTTAATAAAACTGTTCCGTTCTTTAATCGCGAATTTCTTTGGTTTTTCACTACAGTTTATTCTTAGCATCTCAGTTTGTTGATGTTTTTTTGGGTGGATGTGTTGGTGGACGTGTTGGTGGACGTGTTGGTGGACGTGTTGGTGGATGTGTTGGTGGACGTGTTGGTGGACGTGTTGGTGGACGTGTTGGTGGACGTGTTGGTGGATGTGTTGGTGGATGTGTTGGTGGACGTGTTGGTGGACGTGTTGGTGGACGTGTTGGTGGACGTGTTGGTGGACGTGTTGGTGGACGTGTTGGTGGACATGTTGGTTGACGTGTTGGTGGACGTGTTGGTGGACGTGTTGGTGGATGTGTTGGTGGATGTGTTGGTGGACATGTTGGTTGACGTTGGTTGAAGTGGTGAACTAAATGTTTTGTAATGAAAGTCACGTGACTTTATGATAAAAGAAAGAACGAAATGAAAGCCATGCAACTTTTTAAAAGAGCATCACGTGTACAGTAAGAGGGACAATGACTGGTGCTATCCACTGGCCACATAAAGTCTTCTTTCGCTAATTTCTTTTTTAGTATTATTGATTCCTCAGAAGTTGATCGGCCAGCAAAAAAAAACAAAACAACTTAATGCTTATTTTGTTTTATCCTCTCTAACATCAAAGAAGTTGACTGCTCTTGGGTGTATTTTGTATTTATGTTTATCTGAAGGTGTGAAACTTTGTGGACCAAGATAGTTGTATTATATATCATTAAATAATTGTTATTTTCTCACCAACAAAAAAAAAATTATAATTGATATTTTCGCACATGCCAATGTATTTAATTTAAAAAAATGGCCTATCTATATATCTACCTTTTGATTGTATGAGTCTGTCTGTGGCATTTTACGTCTCGAGAGACGATCTTTTCCCTTTGCAACTTCTTGTGTGACTAAAGAGGCCAATTCTTGATACACAGCTGCGATCGCAGGTTGGGCATATATAATCACCAGGCGCCGTTGCATTTTCACCCTTCTTTCTGCTTCTGTTGTGTTTGACATCTGCAATCTTTGACCCTTCCTTTATGCTCTCTCTCCATGAGGATCTATCCAGTGCTACCTCTTCCCAGTCGCCAGTGTCGATTTTGAAGAGCTTCATGTCGCGTTTGATTGTATGAGAGAAAGCAAAAGATGCATGGATACAAAACTCCAATAGAAACGAGACGTTTGTAAAGTATCTTATTGTTGTATTCTTATATCAAATACATCGACTTTAAAACGGCGGTGGGACCTTTCACAACATTGACGGGAGAAGGGAAATGTGGGGGTGGCGGTGGGGTCTCCCTTTTTTCATGTAAAATTCATGACAATAAAACTCTGAAAGCTAGTTTAGATATCGGGTGACATGGCGTCTGTCAAAACTGCATTATCAAAAGATGTCACACTGACAAAGACTGGTGAAATATCAAGTAACAGCGGAGAAAAAAAAAGCGCCCCAACACCCCAATTTGTTTTTTCCAAAGCTTATATCAACTCTGTCTTTCAGGCCGGAAATCTTTAATACGTTTTTCTCTCACTTCCTGCTCTCTGATCAAGTTGAAACCTTACAAAGTCATTCATTGTCGATGACAACACATGAATCAATAAAACATTAACCAATTAGTAAATCAATTAGCCATTATTAATTAATTAATTTGGTTTTATTAGGAGATAGCAGGGCCTAACATAAGGGAGATAAGCCTTGTTTTAACAATTAGGTCGTTCGCTAAATTATTGAAACTATCAAAAGACTATAAAAACTTTTACTTTAAGTACTAGGATAGCTCAATGGCTAACAAGTCGGCATTCCAGCGTGGAGGCTGGAGTTCGAATTTAGACTCAGAAACTTTTTTTTGTTCTTAGAAAATTGTTTTTGAAAAGGCAGCACGGAAACCTTCTTGCAGATACCTCTGCCCCCCCCCCCCCAAATGCATTACTAAAAATATTTCCAATCGCACACATTTAGTATTGTTAGTCTGGAATACATCTACCAATAATTAATTATGATAGATACAATTCAACTTGATAGAAGTATATGGAGACACATCGGAATGTGATCAGCGGGCTATTATTTGTGAATGTGTTTTAATTAAGTTTGTTAAGTTTTCTTGTTGTGTTCTCATTGAAATACTGCATTTTGAAATATGAAAGCCGTTTTCTCATGTTTACTTTATCAAGCGTTTTTCTAATTCTAAATGGGTCGATAAAATATGAATGTGTTAGTTACATCTCTTTTTTACTTTCGTATGCTCTCTCTCTCTCTCTCTCTGTATGTGTTTATAAATTGAAACGTATTTTATCTGTCAGCCCTTCCCACCACTACTAAGCCTTATCGATGACACCAATGTCACGTGACAGACATATAATTAGTTTTGAGCTAATGTTTTGATCGCCCGTCAAAGGTTTGAACAAATTAATTAAATTAGACCTGATTCTGTTTCCATGAAATAACATCTTTCCCTTTCTCTCTCTCACTCTTTATAATTTTACCTCTATGAAATTCTATTTCCTTTTCATTTTCAATATATCTATCTATCTGTCTATCTATCTGTCTGTATGTATGAATGTATGTATGTATGTATGTATGTATGTCATTCTGTCTGTCTGTCTGTCCGTCCACCTGCCCGCCCGTCTCGCTATCTGTTTGTCTATCTATCTATCTATCTATCTATCTGTCTGTCTGTCTGTCTATATATATATATAACACATTGGGTCCACTTGATCTTATAATCAAATTGACATGCGCTTGACACGAGATATTTATATATATATAACAATTGTAAACATAAAATTGTAAGTATTAAATTGTAAACAGAAAGTAATATCTCGTGTCAAGCGCAAGTCATATATATAGCAAGCGCAAGTCAATTTAATTTTAAGATCAAGTGGAACCAATATGTTCGATCTAGTTTTGCATCACATATAGCTATTGTATTATGCTAGAATCAAGAGAAATAAGTAGCCAGTCTTTAAAAAAATGTAGTACAAATTCTTACAAAATAAAAAAAATTAACATGTGTGTGTGTGAAAGAGAGAGAGACAGAAAGAGAGAGAGAGACAGAAAGAGAGAGAGAGAAAGAAAGAGAGAGAGAGAGAGAAAGGAAGAGAGAAAGAGAGAGAGAGTCATTGAAGAGATAAGAAAAGAAAGAAAGAGAAATTTGGGGTAAACATTCAGAGGTAAAAAAGAAAACACAAACTGGCCCTCTAAAAACAACAATGTGTGTTCTATGACGTATGGCTATTTGGGTTGGCTGACAATTCTAGTAGACAACTACAAGATAAGATGACCACATAGATCTACACAAAATGCCAAAAAGACCAGACCAAAGGCTTTCTCGTTCGTTGTTCAGTACATCCCATCCATTAGTTAATTTCATAATGCATTCGCTTTATTTATTTTCTGAAATTGTATCTAAAATAAAAAAAATTCACTATCAGACCTTGTGGTCTAAAGGGCAGATAGTGTAAAGTTCATTTGTTTCTGTGGCCTACGGTTAACGAGGGTGTCATGAGGCCAGCACAAGGACCAACCGTCTTTACTTACTGCATCTGTCTGTCCTGTACACAGTTCGTACACGTTATTCCTCTCACTTCCAATTCTCGGATCAATTATTCATTGTATCTAGCTATTAAAAAATTAACCAATTAATTAATTAATTAGTAATAAATAGTTAATTTTGTTTGATATAGGAAAAAAAGGAAATAAATCTTACTGTATTGAGATTTAAGGCTAGAAATGTGAAATCTATTCCTTTATATCAACTTCTTTTTTAAAGTATTATATTTATTGTTTTTAGAAGTGTTTCGTTAGTTTATGTGTTCCCCATTTAGAAACGATTCTTTGATAACATCTCAAAGTGTCGCTCTACGATGTAACTATCTGCTTCCTAAGGTCTAAGTTACTTGTATTGGGCTCTAGTGTCGTCTGTTTAGGATGACCTAAAGAAACAGCCTAGCAGGCTGCTGACGCTGCTTCCACTCTTTCTCTTCTTCCTATCTCCAGGGTATATTTAATGACACACTAGAACTTGCCATATCTTGAAAATCCAAGTCATTCAAAATCATAAGTGCCTCTTCCCGTGGCCCTAAATGTCTTGGGTTCCCAACGTTGATTAGGAACCGGAAATTGAGAAAAATATGTGTGCCTAGAGTGCGTCAAAGTAGTGCTTGTATGGAGCCTCAGTGGCTAGTGTATCAATAGAGTGCGTCAAAGTAGTGCATGTATGGAGCCTCAGTAGCGAGTGTATCAATAGAGTGCGTCAAAGTAGTGCATATATGGAATCTCAGAAGCTAGTGTATCAATAGAGTGCGTCAAAGTAGTGCATGTAAGGAGCCTCAGTAGCGAGTGTATCAATAGAGTGCGTCAAAGTAGTGTATGTATAAAGCCTCAGTATCTAGTGTATCAATAGAGTGCGTCAAAGTAGTGCATATATGGAATCTCAATAACTAGTGTATCAATAGAGTGCGTCAAAGTAGTGCATGTATGGAGCCTCAGTATCTAGTGTATCAATATATAGCATCAAAGTAGTGCATATATCTAGCCTAAGTATCTAGTGTATCAATAGAGTGCGTCAAAGTAGTGCATATAGGGAATCTCAATAGCTAGTGTATCAATAGAGTGCGTCAAAGTAGTGCATATATTGAGCCTCAGTAGCGAGTGTATCAAACGAGTATCAAACGAGTACATCAATGTCCAGCGACATTAATCTTTTTAAGAATAGTTTTACGTATACATTGGATCAAAGGCTCTGAATTATGAGTAAATGACGTCATCACTTTGTTGTGAAAAATAATGATTAAAAACAACCTCCAACACTTTTCACACATTGTTAGACTCCGTAATAACAATAACATCTTATATAGTAGCTACAGTATCGAATAACAAAAAATAACTTTTTTTCACTAACGATATAAAAATTAAATCCTATGACAGACACAAAACCTAATTAGGAAATATTCATTTAAAAAAATGGAAAGAAAAGTGGCAATTTTTTCCTAATAAAACAAATACCATTGACTATTGATAAGTTCTAATGGGAAAGTAAAACTAACCCTGTGTTTGTGTATTTGCAATAGTAGTTAGCATGGATTTGTTTAAACATGCACTGGGGAAAAAGACATTGGCTTTATATCTAATGAATAAGCTTAATTAACGTATGCGCATAATTCTTAAGTTTTGTTGTTATCAGAAAATTGTTTTTTATTTGATAAAACTTTCGTTGACTTTCACATTCACCTAATCCCTTAGTCTGTTGTCTCGTTGGGAACCACATATGATATGTCGACTGTCTTTCTCCATTCTTCTTTCTTCCCATGACAGGATCATTTATTCTATAATGCTGTCATCCCGTCGCTTTCTCTGTCTGCCTCTTTTTTTTTTTTTTGTCCTGGTACTGCTCTCTGAAGGAATGTGTTTGTGAGCATTGATGACCTTTTGATATGGCCATAGAGTTTTAGTTTGCGTTTCTTCACATTAGTGAGCGGGTCATTGTGTGGGGTCCAATCAATGTCAAGTACAAGTAAAGTTCCCCTTTCCGACCTTGAGATCTATAGGGCAGACCAAGATTAGGTTAATTGTTTCTTTGGTCAGCGATTTTCTAGCAGGGTGTCAAGTGGCTAGCACAACGACCTTTACTTTCTCCAGCTTAAAAGTCAGGTACTATCAGAGTTGGGTGGACTCAGGGGCGTCCTAAAAGTATCATATAATTCAAAATCCCAGTCTTCACCGAGATTCAAACCCAGGACCTCAGGTTGGTAAGCCTAGCCACTCAAATACCGCGCCCCTGGTACAATCGCTGTACTGCAGGTTATCGTTGGTTAACTGTTGTGATTCTATTTCGAATCACTTTATTTTTGATGGATTCAGGTGAGAACTAAGTATCCTTCTATAGCATCTCGGCCCAACGTTCGGATTGTTGAATTCTTGTTATTAGACATGACATTAGGAACTTGTGTTATTTACTAACATTTCACATTGACAAGAGATCTATAGTAAGCTCTGCATTCACACTTATAGCTTTGAAACTATTGTTTCAATACATTCAGTACTTTTGATCTAACATGGCCTATAGATTCTAAGCACTGCATTCCCAGTTGCTCAGCGATAAACTGAACGATTTGATAATGATGAATGTGGTTAAATGACAGGAGAACAGGGGACTGAACTCAACAAAGATAAACCTGATCAAGTGAACAAAGAAACTGATCGACATTCAATATGTTCACATCACATTTCAAACGATGATTCTAATGGAATAGGAGAAAAAAATATATCCAGGGGAGGCAATTTAAGCAGACACATTGGAATTGCAGAAATCAATGAATTATGTTAATTACACATTGCGTTGAAAGCTGAATAAGGAAAACTTTACCTGGAGCAGGGAATTATAGGTGTAGGGTGTATCTATAGACGTGTAATGGCACTGTATGCATTATGTTACTTAATATTAAACAGGTAAACGACATCAGTTAATTAATTTAAAAGATCTACTTTGTTTTTACGTAAAGACACGGAAAATAAGCGATAACATAATTTTCAAATCTGAAATACACGACTAATCAATCCAAATAAAATTATCAATCGTCATAATTTAATCTAACCATCTCTAAACATAACAAACTCAAGTGTGTTCCGATGATGTATTTTCCCTCAATACTTAATCTTCGGATTTATCTGCAATATTGTTATAGCAAAATATGTAGGTCGAAGCTAGGGCTGCTTAGCCACGTGAAATACTGAATTCTTCATTAATCTTAGGACTCGAAGACAAGCCATTTTATTATTAATCTTCAGAATCCAAAGACAATGCCTCTTTATTTATTCTACTTATTCCAATAACAGCCTCCTGTAATCAATTACGAGAGTCACAGGTACAGACTTGTACAAATAGCATGTAGCTTAAAGAGGTTTATACTTTAATAGAGAGAACGAAAGAGAGAGAGAGAGTATGTGAGAGTGAGATCTACAGAGAGCATGAGAGATTGAAAGATTTAAAAAAAACAGAGAACAGGAAAGATTTACAAGTAAGCAAGTGTTTTTGTGTGTTTGAGAGAGAGAGAGAGAGAGAGAGAGAGGGAGAGACAAAGAGAATATAGAAAAGACAGCGATATGAAACTCATACATCAGACAGAGAGCCAAGCAGAGAGCAACTTCATTCCCTAATGTCTTCCGTTTTTTTTTCGAAACATCTTGTGTTTATATCGAACCTATTGTTCAAGAGTGTCCACCCTTTAGTTCATTAAGACAGTGTCCATCATGGCGATTCACTTTGAAGGACTTAATTAAAAGAAGTCATGTTCCTTAATTAAAGTCAGCCATCTTCCTTTTCTTAATCTATTTTTTTTTTACGTTGTCATTTAAAACAGAAATCTGAAAAAAAAATAAAAAAATTCTTGCCACATTATTTCATTTTTATTTCACATTTTTAAAACGTAATTTCCAAATGTCCTTTGCCTTCTAAAAACATTGAGAGATTTAGATCCTACTCATCGTTGAGTAGTCCATTTCCGGTCTTTTCTGTTTTCTTTTTCAAACAACCTTGTAGTCTGACGAGTTTCAATCTGAACTCAATAAAAAACTATTGGCCTGAAGATTTAATGTTTTTTTTTGTGTGTGTACAAATTGATATATCTTAGACGCAGCTACAATACATTTAGAAAGCAACACTAAAATAATGTTGAACATTTTGTAGCTAACTGCTCCAGTGATTAGCAGTGATCATCTCACACACTGTCCACTACAATATTTGTACACGTTATTTCTCCAGCGTGTACTTGGATCAAGTTGAAACTTTACATAATTATTTGTTAACAAAACATAGATCAACAAAAATATTAACCATGCAGTTAATTAATTATTGGTAATATATTGTTTTGTTTGGTATCGAATAAGGAAAATAAATGTTTCTTATTGAGAGATGTGTCTGTATATGTGAACTTATTCTCTTATCACGTTGTGTACACGTAGTCCTTCCTACTTCCCGCTCTGGATCAAGTTCACATTGAACAGTTGATCTAGTTTGCTGAGAACAAAATTACTAGCTGTCTGGCCGGCCACACGTGGAAAATTCTAGTTCGACCCTTTAAATTTTTTAAGTTAAAAAAAATAAAGGCTAGAGAACTAGACCTAGATCTAAATGTAACATTGGTTTTGAGAGAAATATCGTATCTTTGTCTGTACTGTACTGTATATGCGTGTGGGTGGGGCGGGGTTAATAAAAACAAGAGTCATGTGGTCGACTAGTTTTAATTGTGGATGGAAAACAAAAGTTTACTTTTGACTGGGGTCACATTTGTACTGTCAATGTTTGACTGGGATCACATCTGTACTGTCAATGTTTGACTGGGGTCACATCTGTACTGTCAATGTTTGACTGGGGTCACATCTGTACTGTCAATGTTTGACTGGAGTCACATCTGTACTGTCAATGTTTGACTGGGGTCACATTTGTACTGTCAATGTTTGACTGGGGTCACATCTGTACTGTCAATGTTTGACTGGGGTCACATCTGTACTGTCAATGTTTGACTGGGGTCACATTTGTACTGTCAATGTTTGACTGGGGTCACATCTGTACTGTCAATGTTTGACTGGGGTCACATCTGTACTGTCAATGTTTGACTGGGGTCACATCTGTACTGTCAATGTTTGACTGGGGTCACATCTGTACTGTCAATGTTTGAATGGAATCACATCTGTACTGTCAATGTTTGACTGGGGTCACATTTGTACTGTCAATGTTTGACTGGGGTCACATCTATACTGTCAATGTTTGAATGGAATCACATCTGTACTGTCAGTGTTTGACTGGGGTCACATGTACCGTCAATGTTTGACTGGGGTCACATGTACTGTCAATGTTTGACTGGGGTCACATTTGTACTGTCAACAATGTTTGAATGGAATCACATCTGTACTGTCAGTGTTTGACTGGGGTCACATGTACCGTCAATGTTTGACTGGAGTCACATGTACTGTCAATGTTTGACTGGGGTCACTTCTGTACTGTCAATGTTTGAGTGGAGGTCACATCTCTACCATCAATGTTTGACTGAGGTCACATTTGTACTGTCAATGTTTGAGTGGGGGCCACATCTCTACCATCAATGTTTGACTGGGGTCACATCTGTACTGTCCATGGGATATGGGATCAAACATTTTTAGAAGCCCTGCTCTATAAATCTATTCTAGGCTCGTTGAAATTTGAGCCTGTGAAATGTTGCCATGCAAACAGCAATCAATAGAACTTAATGTAGTCGCATGTGTGAATATTGTGTGGGTGGGAATCGGAGGGTGGCGGGGCTTGGGAGAAATGTAGATGACTTTGTAATTTCAAGTAAGAACAAATGTGTCGTGGGGATCCAGAAACACTATTTTTATAGAGGGATTGATCGGTTAAATATCTTTGTAAGTTGTGATTTTGATCTAATGCTTTTTGAATTCTTTCTTGGGGCTAAGCAAAAGGCGCCTGGGCGTTGGGCTGTTCGCAGTACATACTCGTTAACCATTGAACTGAAACAATATTGCAGAAAACGTTCTTCTTGAGGTAAGGAGGAGAAAAAGAAACAAAAAGACAAGAAAGTAAATTTCAAGTAAATTTAAAGTAAAAAAGTCTCATCTAACGAGTCCTGCTATACATGGCTATAGAGAAAATATGTTCAGATCTTAATCGTCGGCATTAATTAAGCGTATAAAAAATAACCTAATTACCCAACAATTCGATTCACTGAGTCTTCTAGAAACATTCTTCCCCTCCTTGAAATAAATTAATTTCTATTAGCCTGATAGCTGACACTAAGCAATGTATAGAACCTTCAACTATTGGTCCAGTACAAGTACATAATATAAAAGTGGACGCATTATTGACATACATCAAGCGATCAGTGGTGGTGCCCCATTTCTCCCTCCCCGTTTAACTTTCTCCCGACCAATTTTTTTAGTAATCTGAAAAAAGAAAAGTACTTCAGTTGAACTTGACATTAAATGGGAACATAAACTGGGCGCTTTTCTTTAAGAAGTTCTCTATAAAGGTATTACAAAGTTGGCAGTCAGGAGGGAAGAATTTAAAAAAAATGAAACTTTCATAAAGAGAAATGGGGGGAGGTGTGAGACGTGAGCATAATGTTTTCGTGGCGGTGAAATGAACCATAAAAACATAATAGAATAAAATGGCGTAGAGTTTTGCGAGCTATTGCGGGAGAAGTAATCGGTCGTGTTTCACCAGATCCGAACCTGTCTTGCCCATAATTGCACTCGGTGATCGGCTTTAGCCGAAAGCCGGGCGGTTTGTTTTTCTCGATGATGGCTACCCGACGACTCATGCGATCAAGTCTTTAGCTATCAAAGCAAAGGGAGGTCAAACGGGAAAACACTTGCCAGATTAATTCACTTCCCTCTACCTCAGACAAGAACGTTAACTCACTGACTCTTTCCATACCATCTTCTCTCCCCTTTAAAATGCGCTTACCAAAGACCAAGTCATTCCTACATTTGGTTCTGAAACATCGTAAAACAAAAAAGAAGAATTGAGCTTGTCATCGATGACCTAATGATTCGTTCACCACTTCATACAGTTGCTTATACAAGTAGGACCTAATGATTCGTTCACCACTTCATACAGTTGCTTATACAAGTAGGACCTAATGATTCGTTCACCACTTCATACAGTTGCTTATACAAGTAGGACCTAATGATTCGTTCACCACTTCATACAGTTGCTTAGACAAGTAGGACCTAATGATTCGTTCACCACTTCATACAGTTGCTTATACAAGTAGGACCTAATGATTCGTTCACCAATTCATACAGTTGCTTAGACAAGTAGGACCTAATGATTCGTTCACCACTTCATACAGTTGCTTATACAAGTAGGACCTAATGATTCGTTCACCACTTCATACAGTTGCTTAGACAAGTAGGACCTAATGATTCGTTCACCACTTCATACAGTTGCTTAGACAAGTAGGACCTAATGATTCGTTCACCACTTCATACAGTTGCTTAGACAAGTAGGACTTAATGATTCGTTCACCACTTCATACAGTTGCTTAGACAAGTAGGACTTAATGATTCGTTCACCACTTCATACAGTTGCTTAGACAAGTAGGACCTAATGATTCGTTCACCACTTCATGCAGTTGCTTAGACAAGTAGGACCTAATGATTCGTTCACCACTTCATACAGTTGCTTAGACAAGTAGGACCTAATGATTCGTTCACCACTTCATGCAGTTGCTTAGACAAGTAGGACCTAATGATTCGTTCACCACTTCATGCAGTTGCTTAGACAAGTAGGACCTAATGATTCGTTCACCACTTCATGCAGTTGCTTAGACAAGTAGGACCTAATGATTCGTTCACCACTTCATACAGTTGCTTAGACAAGTAGGACCTAATGATTCGTTCACCACTTCTTACCGTTGCTTAGACAAGTAGGACTTAATGATTCGTTCACCACTTCATACAGTTGCTTATACAAGTAGGACCTAATGATTCGTTCACCCCTTCATACAGTTGCTTAGACAAGTAGGACCTCTTGCAGGGCTACTTATTGGTTGTAGAATAAATTCTGTTTTATGCCACTCATAGAAAATTACAATTCATTTTGATACATACATATAGTGACCATAGTCTACATACTTTTCTTCGAATTTATCATTTGGTTTATAGAGTTTTTAAGATTTGCACATAGCTGTATGAATACAGATATTAATTTACTATTTATTTACTAAGTAATTTTTATACTTATAAATTTACGCCTAGCTTGTAAATTGATGTCATTGTAACTAAATAGCTTGGTGGCTTCTGTTGTAATTATCAACTGTCATCTTTATGAGTACTACCTCTCTCTATTTGAAGTTGAATAACTATTAGAAATGACTTAATGTCAACTGTGTTTCTTTTCAGCCAAACAGAAATGTTGATAAAACAATTCAAACTTACAGATTACATGCTCAATAATTAGCTTTTCCAATCAACAAACATCTCAATTCTCATCTCATACAGGCGAATCATTCGTTAGCCGTTGCCAAATCAAATCATACGGGAACAGCTGCCACTTCTTTGTACTCTGACTAAGGGTTGTAGGTTTACAGTCAGAGAAATTGTCTTTCATTTCCTGTTAGTCTTGCAATTTATCGGACCCAAAAAAAGCTGAAAACCCAAATAGATAGTTCAATATAGATTGATGACACAAAATAATACATTTAGACGCTTGGGCAGAAAAGAATACATTTTTTTCCGCCAGAGCGCTCGACACAGGCTTTTGTGTTGTATTAATATTTGATGCTAATTGACCAGCATTTCTTGTGTCTACAACCTTTTAGTCATTAACTGGAAGTGGAATAATTTTTTTTTTCAATTGACTGTTTAGAAATGTGAATTCTATCTGTCTATCTATCTATCTATCTATCTATCTATCTATCTATCTATCTATCTATCTATCTATCTATCTATCTATCTATCTATCTATCTGTCTATCTATCTGTCTATCTATCTATCTATCTGTCTATCTATCTGTCTATCTATCTGTCTATCTATCTATCTATCTATCTATCTAATCTATCTGTCTATCTGTCTGTCTGTCTATCTATCTATCTATCTATCTATCTATCTATCTATCTATCTATCTATCTATCTATCTATCTATCTATCTATCTATCTATCTATCTATCTATCTATCTATCTATCTATCTATGTGTCAGTATGAAAGATAGATCTGCCTACCAAATGATTAAATGAGTGGAGAAAAAAATTAATAAAATAAAAAAAAACTGAACATCTTCTGCTCTTTCGGGACTATCTAAACATCCAAACCCTTCGCGTCTGCCTGTCTGTGTGTGTTCCAGTTTGTGTGTGTGTGTGGGATGTTCTTTTCAACCACGAGTAGGACAATTGCCAATAGTTTAAAGTGACATGAATTTGACCAAGAGAAAGAAGAGATGGGTCACTTATTCCTTGGAGATTTGTTTGAGTCTTTTGTTAGACTTGAATTCAAACTAATAAATGAAATTGTGAAACTCATTTCAAATATTGTGTCCATTTATTTCTCCTCTCTCTCTCCTGATGTCCTCTCTCTCTCCTGTCCTCTATCTCTCTCCTAACGTCCCCTCTCTCTCCTAACGTCCACTCTCTCTCCTAACATCCCCTCTCTCTCCTAACGTGCTCTCTCACCTAACGTCCTCTCTCTACTTACGTCCTCTCTCTCTCAGAACGTCCTCTCTCTCTCCTAACGTCCTCTCTCTCTCCTGACGTCCTCTCTCTCCTGACGTCCTCTCTCTCTACTAACGTCCTCTCTCTCCTAACGTCCTCTCTCTCTCCTAACGTCCTCTCTCTCCTAACATCCTCTCTCTCTCCTAACATCCTCTCTCTCTCCTAACGTCCTCTCTCTCCTAACGTCCTCTCTCTCTCCTAACGTCCTCTCTCTACTAACGTACTCTCTCTACTAACGTCATCTCTCTCTCCTAACGTCATCTCTCTCTCCTAACGTCCTCTCTCTCTCCTAACGTCCTCTCTATCTCCTAACGTCCTCTCTATCTCCTAAAGTCCTTTCTCTCAACTCACGTCCTCTCTCTCAACATACGTCCTCTCTCTCAACTTACGTCCTCTCTCTCAACTTACGTCCTCTCTCTCAACTTACGTCCTCTCTCTCAACTTACGTCCTATCTCTCTACTAACGTCCTCTCTCTCAACTTACATCCTCTCTCTACTAACGTCCTCTCTCTCAACTTACGTCCTCTCTCTACTAACGTCCTCTCTCACCTAACGTCCTCTCTCTCTCCTAACGTCCTCTCTCTCTACTAACGTACTCTCTCTAAACTTACGTCATCTCTCTACTAACGTCCTCTCTCTGCTAACGTCCTCTCTCTACTAACGTCCTCTTTATCTCCTAACGTCCTCTCTATCTCCTAAAGTCCTTTCTCTCAACTCACGTCCTCTCTCTCAACCCACATCCTCTCTCTCAACTTACGTCCTCTCTCTCAACTTACGTCCTCTCTCTCAACTTACGTCCTCTCTCTCAACTTACGTCCTCTCTCTCAACTTACGTCCTCTCTCTCAACTTACGTCCTCTCTCTCAACTTACGTCCTCTCTCTCAACTTACGTCCTCTCTCTACTAACGTCCTCTCAACTTACGTCCTCTCTCTCCTAACGTCCTCTCTCTCTCTCCTAACGTCCTCTCTCTCCTTACGTTGTTTCTTCATCATGCTCGCTTATTAATGTGTCTGCTTATATGTTTATGATGTACAAGATCCATCGTTCTGTCGTCATTTTCGTCTCTTCTTACAAAGCTTCTATCAACTCTGTCTGACTGTCTGTCTGTCTGGGATAATGTTTGAGCAGGTTATGCCTCCCACATCCATTTTCGGTTAAAGTTAAAACTTGGCACAATTCTTCATTGCCGAAAGTAACCAATGAGTCAAATGAATTACTGGTATTTAATTATCTTGTTTGATAGCAACAATGGAAATTGATCCTTCAGTAATGACAGATATGGCTAAATTTGACGGGTTTTGTCCCTTAAGATAATTGTACTTGTATTTACTCACACCTACTCCCTATCATCTCTAAGTTATGTGCATACTTAAACCTCATGAGATCATAAAGGAAGCACCAAGTCAATGTTGACCAACCTTGACCTTCCGTGATCACATTTTTGGGTTCACTTCTAATTCAGATTTGGCATACACATTTATACCAAGGTCAATATTTAAAAGTATTTGATCATTTTAATGTATTAATTCTAAATGTAAAACAAATACTATTTAAACAGTATTAACAATTGTAGATAAACGACAAAATATCTCATGAGGGCAAGTTAACATCAGTTGTTTTCATGAGACTTTCCTCTTTACTTTTCAACATATCTGTAATACGACGAGTTACATTCGTTAGTGAACGCCACAGAAAGATCCTCAAAGTAGAATCTGACCATTGTGACTTTTTTCAATTGATCATTTTCACGGATGAAAATACTTGCTTGCATTTGTATGTTGCTCTGAAGGGACAGACATCACTTGAAGCAAGTTTTCTTAGTTCTGTCAAATGTTCACAAGGTGATGTAAGCATTTCAGATGCATTTCGGAATGAGGAAAGTTAATAAAAGTTCAAATTCAGTTCCATGTTTACAATACATTTTTTTTAGAATATTTCCTTCAGTAATTGTAAATGGATTAATAAATCCAAGCATGCAGTTTTCTTCTTTAGCAAAGTTCCGAAAATATATTTAAATTGCTCTTGTCGTAATAGCTAGTGATTGTAACTCCTGATTGGTCTTTTGTTTTTCTTACCTGCAGCTATTATTACTTTTTTAACGAGCCGGAATGCCATTTTTTTCCCTCAATGGCATAGTACGCTACTTGTAATCGTGCAATATGCCACTTTTGGAGCATTTTCCACAGGTTGGCCAACCTGGCACTAAGGCATATTCTCACTTGCCTAGAAATCTTCTGGTCTTACCTGGAAATAATTGAAGAATAAGGGGAAAAAAACGATTTTTAAAAATTTGATGGAAGTGTAAATAGCGCGTGGGATTTGAACCGAAGTACATAGTCTATAACATCTCGAAAGAAAAAAAAAAGCAAAAAGCATTTCTTAGACAGCTAAAAATAAAAGAGAATCTTTGTAAAAAAAATATTTTAAAATGTAATATTTAATTAAATTATTAAGCATATTTCTGGAGCTAAACATTTAGGAGCTAAAAATAATTGAAGGCAAATATTTAAATAATACAAACTTTATAGTTACATTTCTTAAAAAATTGTATCTGTCGTTGTCAGTCATTGTCTTTCATTGTCTGTCGTTGTCTATTGTTGTATGTCATTGTCTGTCGTTGTCTATTGTTGTATGTCATTGTCTGTCGTTGTCTTTCGTTGTCTGACATTGTCTTTCATTGTCTGTCTATATCTATCTTTGTCTGTCATTGTCTGTCGTTGTCTATCTTTGTCATTGTCTGTCGTTGTCTTCGAGGCCATAAACGAATTAAGCAAACGAGCTTGATATTTTTGATTGGATTACATCAATCAGAACAAAGAGTTTAATTATGCTTCTTTTTCCCTTTCATCTTTGTCTTGTATCGCTGAAATGCTACGCACAACAAAATAATCTATCTCGCTTGTCTATTATCTTAAGCCTACCGTACAAACTATTCATTTGTGTTTCAAACCTAACAACCTACAACCTTGTTACTTAATCAATATATAGATCCTAAGTCATCTTATCAAGTAGCTAGTGCGAAACAACTCATAGATTGGGGTGGGGCATTGTTTATATTTGTTAGATTTGTCTCCAATGCTAGTGCAATATAATCAACATATCAATTTTTTTATATACTTATAAGCGATTTCTAATTGATCGAATCGCCCTTTTGAAAACATTCAATTATTATAATTTGTGTCTTCAATGATATGCGTGCATTGTAGAATAGTTTTAGTAGCTTGATTATACGTGTAGTCCAAACCTGGTGTAGGAGGGATGACAGCGGGCAAGATTTCAGCTCAGACCAGTGTGAAGACACTCCTAGGCGCATAGCACACAAATAAGCAGCCATCTTAGCGAAACGGAGTGTCAGTTATGCCTTCATGCTGAGATGAACTCGAGAGGAGGAGCCTAGCAATGAAATTGAGATGCTACATCTAACAAAGACCGCATCACAAACAAAGAGATTAGAGACAGGATTAGCTCAACGAGGTCCCCATGACGATGCCAACTACTGTCAAAAAAATAAAAATAAAACTCTTTGGCCATATCACAAGGTCTTCGGGGCTTGCATAGAGCCTCCTTCAGGGAAAATGAGAACGAAGAGGTAGACTGAGAAAGCGATGGCAATATAATGGACGAGTCTGTCATTGAAAGAGATTTTATCCAAAGCGAAAGACAGATAGGAAAAGGGAAAGACGCTGAACAGATTTTGTGTGGTGACCCGACGGTCCAATTATTTAAGGCAGGCATGTCAAACATTGAGTTCGTGGGCCGCATGCTGCCCACTTGACCACCTTAACAATTACCAAAATAAAACGTAACAATCAACTTCGTTGAACTTTTAAAGTATTCTTTAATGATCAGATTTTTTAAAACAAAAAATTTTTCGAAAATTTATTTGAAATTGAATTCGATGTAGTCATATTTCGATTATTTAGTTCCTTCGTTATTATCGTTCCAGTTATCGTTTAAGTTTAGTCTTGATTTTGTAACTTTGTAATTATTATTAATTGTTAATATCGCCTCACAAATAAGCCATGAGTTTGTGTTCTTTGCTACACAGAAGGTCCCGCTGGCTCTCATGTCATAAAGTATTGAATAGATTTTTTGCACTGCGTGAGGAAATTGTTTCTGGACATGAAAGATTAACCTGTTAAACATTTTTAAACTGACGAATGGGTTCGGGATTTGGCATTTGCAGTTGATCTTACTGATCACCTGCAAGACTTTAATTTGAAACTTCAAGGTAAAGACAAAATTGTCACAACTGCTAGTGATCATGTGAAGTGCTTTCAAGCAAAGTTACGACTGTAGATAAACCAAATATCAAGAGAAAATCTTGTTCACTTCTCAACGTGTCAGGAACTAAAAAGATTAAATACGGCGGCAACATTTGGTAAATATGTCCTACACCTGGAATCGTTAGTAGATGCTTTCAATGACAGTTTTCATGACTTCGTTTCATACGAGCAAGAATTTTTGTTGTTTTTATCTCCATTTTCATTTGATTATGAAACTGCTGCTGGTAATGTGCAACTAGAGCAGATAGAATTGCAGTTAGATTCTTTGTTGAAAGCGAATTAGATAGAAATGGCTGTACCAAAGTTTTACAGTTATTTAGCTGAACGGGATGTTGAATTGGGGAAATTCGCAGTACTTATATCTGAAATCTGAGAGCAGTTCTTTTTCATAATGAAATCTACAAAAACAGCTCACCGTTCGAGATTATCTGAAGAAAGTTTGTCATCAGTGATGAAAGTGTCAGTGGCAAACAAACTTCATCCTGACATTAATAAACTTGTATCCTAGAAAAGATGTCAAGCATCAGGACAACGAAAATAATGCGTAATCAAAGTAATTTTTGAATGAATAAAATAGTACAACAAATGTATCTAAGGGGGACAGGTATGCCATTCATGATTGTATTCTCTTGAATTGTTTCTAATGTTAAACAAATAAGTAGGCTAGACTGATTTTTAGCTGCGGCTCTGTAAATCATTGTAAGTTTTGTATGTGGCCCATACACCTTAATGTGTTTGACATGTCTGGTTTAAGGGATAGGTGACTGTGAAGTTGAAGAGAGAGAGAGTCAAACAGAATTGTCGAGAAATAAGTTTGATCAAGATTTCCCGACAAAGTACCTACCGCTGTAAGTGGGCCTTCTCTGTTCAATGTCTCTGGTTATGATACAAAGTGAGGGTCTCACCTTGTTCTGAACGGATAAATGAAGTTGAACTGTATAGCAAAAGCAAAGATATCGATCAGCATTGGTCTCTACATTGAAGAGAACCGACGAGTTTTATTTGCGCGAACTTGGGACTGAGCAGTGACCAGTGATGGCTATTGAATCAAGTGGTTTCAGAGAGAGTTCAGCCAGAGTTGACTCTTGAGAGGTCAGCATGGGATGTCCCAGTTGGTGTGAAGGGCCAAAAAAACTATTTGTATTAGTATGAAAGTGTGTGTGTGAGTGTTTGAGATAGAGAGTATGAGTTTTAAAAGAGGGGAAAAAGAGGAAAGGAGGGAAGTAAAAGGGAGGGGTAATGTTGCTTCCAAAGTTTATTATCTTTAGACTTTGCTTATATTCTTTGATGGGGCTAAATGGCTGTAGTAAAGGTTCTGGCTTTCGAATCGAGGGGCCTCGTGTTTGAATCTCGGTTCACAATGGAAGTTTGAATTTCAGGGACTTTTTTTTTGACTTCCCTAATTCCACCCTGTAAAGGCTACCTAACCCTAACCCTAACCCAAACCTTAACTACAGACGTTTCTTCAAAGAGTAGCTAACATTCCTAACCCTAACCCTAACTTCATACGCTTAAAGATAATAAAAGAATACCTTTGTTTGTTAACTAGAACAAAATGTTAGAGAGATTCTGCTAAAAATATTCAATTTCTTTCATTAGTTCAATTTCTTGCCCAGGGCCGTTAAAGAATTATTGGTAGCTCCAGGCACTTAGATATGAAGAAGTAATTACAGCTTTTAATTATATTTCAATATTAATTATTCATTAATGTAATCTTATTAACTTTTTTGATATTATAATTTTGTTTTTTACAATTATTATAAATCTGAACGACTATTTAAAAAAAAGGATGAAAACGCTGGACAAAATGACTGCTAATAAGATGACAACAAACAACAAAGAAAATGACAACAAACAACAAACAAAATGACAACAAACAACAAACAAAATAACAAACAACAAACAAAATAACAAACAACAAACAAAATAACAAACAACAAACAAAATAACAAACAACAAACAAAATAACAAACAACAAACAAAATGACAACAAACAAAATAACAGACAACAAACAAAATGACAACAAACAAAATAACAAACAACAAACAAAATAACAGACAACAAACAAAATAACAGACAACAAACAAAATGACAACAAACAAAAAAACAAACAAAATAACAAACAACAAACAAAATAACAAACAACAAACAAAATGACAACAAACAAAATAACAGACAACAAACAAAATAACAGACAACAAACAAAATAACAGACAACAAACAAAATAACAAACAACAAACAAAATAACAGACAACAAACAAAATAACAAACAACAAACAAAATAACAGACAACAAACAAAATGACAGCATTAAAGGTAACGATGACAACGTCAACAACAAACAAAGAAAAACAACCACAACAATGACAAGGACAATCCCTAGAATAATACTCGTTAGTCTCTAACATAAGAATGATAATAATATCTAAGGAAAAGAACTCCGCACTTACCTTGGCAGCGGCAGAGAATGAATACTTGTTCTTTTCTTACATAATAATAATAAAATTAACAATGAACCCCATTGTTATATCAACCGAGGGGCTAATAACAAGTGACCTCACAGATACCTTCCCGGCCCCAACATTCCCAGGAACATCCTCGTTGCCTGTCAGAGGGCGGTACTGCTGCAGACCTGCCACATCAACAGAAAATTCCTTAGTGGAAACTGTTAAAGGGACTACAATGAATTTTATTCTCTTGAACGAAACTCGACCCTGGCAGCGCCAGAGAATTACTACTCGTTCGTTTCTAACATTATAATAACGGCAAAATGTCTTGGATTCTAAACATTAAAAATAATGATAATAACAAAAAAACGTTGCAAAGCAAAAATGAAGACGACTGCCCAGAACAACAAGGTGACATCAACGACATCAACAACCACACCAATCACATCAACGACATCAACGACATCAACAACCACACCAATCACATCAACGACATCAACAACCACACCAATCACATCAACGACATCAACAACCACACCAATCACAACAACGACATCAACAACCACACCAATCACATCAACGACATCAACAACCACACCAATCACAACAACGACATCAACAACCACACCAATCACATCAACGACATCAACAACCACACCAATCACATCAACGACATCAACAACCACACCAATCACAACAACGACATCAACAACCACACCAATCACAACAACGCCAATGCTAGGTAAACAACTTTTGTTTAGTTTACTTCCATACCACAATGCTACCACTTGACTGTCAATCATCAACAGACTTTTGCATAGCGCTGACTGGCCAGTACTAGGGTAACGATGAGAACTGCATCCAGGCGTTCCACTCTAATTATTGTACAGCAGCGGAGGCGGGCAGGAGTATAATGTAGACTTAATTAATGTGATGAAGTGCCTCTGTGTGTGTGTACGTCTGGAAGATGAAAGGAACATGTCTTGTGCAATCCTATTTCCATGATATTTAGATTGATATCATTGTAAATTTTTGTTTTCAAAATCAATTATATCGTGACATTAAGCCTTCGTTGGAAGTAGAATAAATTCAAATTAGAATTAGAATTAGTAATTAGACTTGAAAAATGATTATATGTGAAGATCCTATGGGGCTTGTTCGGTTACTTTCTTTTTATTGGCGATGTAGTCATTCTAACCACATTAATGTAGTTTTTTATTTGTTCTATGTTTTTATCCAAATATTTTTGCTTGTTAGTTTTGAACGAATACTACATTAATAAAAAAGAATTTTAACAAGATTACAAAGAGAGTTTGTGTTATTACACAAACTCTGAGGTGGCCTCATCTAGTCCGCAAAGGGGCAAGGAATATTCAAGCCACGACTTTTTAAAAATTTTTAATGTAATAGAATTTCAAAAAAATCTATTGGCGTTACTTTTAACTTGAAAAAAAAACTATTAAAAGGAGAGATCAGCTATTCAATATCTTTACGAATATTTAAAACTGTTATTGTAACAGATGACGTACAGAAAGACAATAGAGGTCTTACATTTTATGATGGCCGTTGAAATAAAAAAGATCATTTAAACCTTTTCATTATTTTTTTTTTTTGGGGGGGGGGGGGGGAGTTGATTCCTGTGTGTACGGAAAGCTCGCCACTGCACAAAATACTATATGAAATCTTTCCATTGTAATGACTCAATAGTAAGACGCCTAGAAGTTGGGTTTAATTGGGTTTTTCCTTAGTGACGCAACAGTACGTTTAAAAAGTTAGAACGGAAATTGGTGAGAACAATTGACAGACGAAAGACGAAGAGTCTGCTTGTTGCAAATAGTGCCCTGTAATAAATTGGTGTTTGTTTAAAAGGCTGGATTATTTCATTCTATATACTATATTGTTTATGCTGTGGTGAGTTGTAGGCTACTTACGAAACTCGCAGATGACATTCCAAGTAAATAGACATAGATTAATGAACATCAGCTACACTCCACTTAACTAGGTCTAACAACTACCTGCACCGTACTCCCTTTTAAAAAAAAAAGCTCCCTGTGTGTACATGCACGCTACTGCCCAAACTACTTCACAATACATTTCTCCGCATAATAGCTTTATGATGGGCAGCACTTGAATGTCTTTAATTCTAATCAGTATTTGTTGGCACTTGTGTAGCTGCTAGACAACATGTTATACAATATTCTAAAGATCAGCTCTCGTATTAGTGTCTTGTATCTCCATATTCATTCGTTTGTGTGCACAAAGTTCCCTGCTGTGATGAATGTTGTGTGGTTGGGGAGTTCCCTGGAACACGTTATGTGGGGTGGTCGGGAACAGAAGGGAGGAAATTTATATTAAAAGGACGGGGGGAGGAAGGGGGATAGTCTGATTCGGACCTGAAGTATGTCAATGACCAATTAGTCAATGGCTTTTTTTTTGGGGGGGGGGGGGGGGGAGGGGCTCACTTGGGCTCAGGTCAGCGTGTTATAGCTCAATCACACGAGTCCAGGAGTTGGCCTAATCTCATTGATTTGACCATTGGTCATGTGTTGCGGTAAGCTTTTCTGTTGTATGTTTTGTTTTGTTTGTTTCTCATTTAGTTTGGGAAGGATACAAAAAAGGGAACACAAAAAGTGATACATTTGCACAACATTTTACCTTATACAGTGACTGTGACCTGTGACCCCACCTCCACTAACTTAGTCTTTCCGATTTATTAATTTTACACGAACTTTCTTTTTTTTAAAAAACAAAGCTTATATTAACTCACAATTATTCTCGGATCACGTTGAAACTTTTGAATAATTTTTCATTGGTGTAGACCAGGGGTTCTCAACCTGTGGGTCGCGACACCCTTGGGGGTCGATTGACGATTTGCCAGGGGTCGCCTAAGACCATCGAAAATATGGATTTTTATTGTCTATTCTTCTATTGCTGTGTGGGTGGTGGTCGCGGCATAGTGGGGGATTATAATAAGGGGTCGCCGAGCAAAAAAAGTTGAGAACCGCTGGAGTAGACGATACATGAGTCTATAAAAAAATCTAACAACTAATCAATTATTTGCTGGTTATTAATGATTTAGTAGGATACCATTTTATCGCACTAAATAAGTGTACACGTTATTGTAGGCCCAGTGTCGGATCAAGTTGAAACTTTCAGCAATTATTTATTTGTTCCTAACAAAACAGGAATCAATATTTTTTAAAAATCAAACGATCGGTTAATTTATTCTTGGTAATCTAATATTTTGTTTTATATTTAAAAAGTAAATTACTTCTACATTTTTGAGTGATACAGTTATAAGTGTGGGTTTTGTCACCTTCGATAAGTTTAGTTTTATTCAAAAAAGATTTTTTTATATTTTACTTTTTTTTTAATTTATTTTATTTTATTGTATTTCTACTTAGAATTCAAACGAAGAAACATTTGGTATTGGAACACAGTTTTTGGACTCCTCTAAATAAATGAAACTTGTACTAGTCTTCTTTTTCTTCTTTCGCATTGTTTGAATTAAAAATGCAACAACAGCAATGGACCTCATTCACTAATTGTAAACAAACATTTAGCCACGTGATTCTATATCTCTTCTATACAAATTACGTAATACACAGGCTGTCACGTGACAGTTTTTTTTCGTTGTTTTATCAATATTATCACATGGCTGAATGTTGTTTGTTTACGATTGGTGAATGAGGTCCATTCAAAACACAATAATTTCTTGTTGTTGGTTTTTTTTCACATTTTAACCAGGGTGTGTCGATGGTGGATTTAGTAGAAAATCTATTGCAAAACGTGATCAAGAGTAATATCTTCTTTTTATCTTGTCGCTTTCGCTTTTCTTTTTGGGTGGCCAGGTCCCCCTCGATTGCCTTTCTATCAGAGGGTTCTCGAGTTCAAATCTCGGGTAAGACTTTTATGGCCCAATGTCCATCCAGACCGTACGTGACATATTTTGGGAAGAAGAGGCAGCTGATCTTTGTGTTAGCCACATGAAACCATTGTTAACCGTTGGCCATTGAAACATGAGCTTTACGTCAACTGCGCTCTTAGAGCACAAAATCTGAAACATGGTGTTTTGCCTTTCACCTTTTTTTTTTTTTCAATTCTTATTACGAAAATACCAAAAATTGTGTGAGTTCAACTTGGTCTACAGTAGATGTATGTGTTATAGGCCACATCACTTCATATTTGTTACTATGTTTTCTTCCTGATACTATCTGATACTATCTATTCATTGAATAATACCTAATGCCAAGTTGTATCAAAATCAATTTCTTTAAATGTATCTGCTGGAATCGATGCAAAACAATAATAGGAACTTTCTTTACACCAAGCCCCACCCTCGTACCAGTGTGTTGTTTGCCCCTAACAACTTCCGGAACTGAGCAGTCGTTATTCAGCAAATACGCGATCCTAGCGAGCTTAGTAAAAGTGTCAACAAATTACCAGTTCACTCGCTGCTCCCTGATCAATATTTGTATGCTAACTGTATTTAATTTTCAGGCCATGCTCGAACCAAAGAAAAAAATAAAATAAAATGAAGGTCAAACTTGGCGCATTGAATGGCAGCTATATTAAATAAAGCTTAAATGGGTTAGAAGATCTGGCCACTAGGCCTTCATAAGCATACACACAGAAAAAAATGAACAACAACAGAAAAAAAACGAAATAGCGTCAAATACAGCATGAATAATACAAGAAGTTAACGGAGACCGTTGACTTGAAAACATTGACAAATTTGGATGTGTGACGTAAGCGGTTGAGTCTTTCAATAGAAAGAAGGGATGGGTCGGGTGAGGAATCAATGACTATACTACATCAAGAGACTTTCTCACGCACTCCTGCAGCTACACGCACACAAACATACAACAATAGCAGTAACAACTAAAACAACGAATAATACTTTTGAAATATTTAAAAGTAGAGATACTGAATGCGAGTTAAAGAATAATGGCCGTAAGTGAGAGCCTAGGAGACGGGAGTAAGCTTAGCCCGGCTAGAAAGATGTTGCTTCATTTGTATCGCAACATCTAATTATGGTTTCAAAAGAAAACGACTATTTCAGAAATTAAAATTGGATGGCTGCCTGGTCATGCGGTTTGCGCGCTGGACTGTCGTTCGGATTTATCGATGGTCGAGGGTTCAAAACCTGTCCGCTCCCATCCCCCGTCGTCCTGCGGGAGGTTTGGACTAGGAAGTAAACTATCTTCAACTTTGAAGGAACATCTGAAACATGTAAAACATTTTACAAATATTTAATGTTTTTATAATGTTGTTAGCCTAAATCTGCTCTAAGTTTTTTTTAAATTATTAATTCGTTTCTACGGTGCAAAACAAAAAGTGAACAAATGGTATCTACACCGGATACACCAAAATAAAAAGCTTTCTAATCATGACTTTGCCTTCATTTTAGGAAAATGGTCTAGAGGTAGCGCTTTTTTTTTACATGAAAGAAAAACAATGACTATGAAAGCATTTCACTATGAGTGTCTGAATATGCAAGGTTTATTATTTTCACTCGTGTATGTGATGGGTTTATATTAAGTAGTCAAGCATTTATTAGCCTTAAACTCTTCGGTCAATAGGGAAAAAAGACTCAGTATCGTTTAAAGACACTTCGTTTAAAAACGATTCGATTCATAAAAGCTGAATAAAGTATATTACGTTGCTGTACTCAGTGCTAGATTTACCCAATAGAAACATAAGCCTAATCTTAGGGCCCCCACTCCTCCAAGTATTGTTTTGAAGAAAGAAAAAAGGAATTATACTGATTACATGGGGCACCATTTCTCAAATAGCTTCATCTTCACATATCCTTTAGTCTATTTAAGTCTTTGGGGTACCTCACAAGATCACTTGACCGTCGTTCTCAATTCCTCTCTGTGCTTTCAATTGGATAGAACCAGTTTCAATAACAGGCCCGTCCACTATTTTATATTGTCTTATCATCGCTTTCTCCGTCTGCCTCTTCTTCTTCTTCCTGGTGCCGTTCCCTGAAGGAAGGTCTCTGCTAGCTTTGAAAACCTTGTGATATGACGTAGAGTTTTAGTTTGCGTTGTATTTTAGGACAGAAGTTAGCATATCATCATAGGGGTCCAATCACTGAACCAATCCTACCTCTAATCTCTTCGTTTGCGATCGGTCTTCGTACGAGATTCTAAGGATCTTTACCTAACGCTTAGAGTCTAATCAATTCTCTATCCGGCCCTGGCTTTAATTTCAGATTCAGGTGTAGTTACTATGACCAAGAATTATGTTTTGAGTTTTGAGGTTTAGAAACAGCAAGTTGTTTGAAAGATTTCATTAGCAGTCGTTTCAAATATATCCATGGTGTCTATCACTGATACGTCAGACACTTCTAGAAGCAGCACAATTTTGTCGTGGCTCGCCTTGTACTGTTCATTAGTGCGAAACAACTAATGTCTAACAGAAAGTGTTATGGAGTCAGTGGCCTTGTAAAAAGTTGAATGGAGTCAGGGGGCGTTTAAAAAAGTTGGATGGGGTCAGGGGCGTTCTAAATTGTAGAGTTGAGTCTAAGCTTTCTAAAAAGGTGGGTGGAGCCACGGATGTCCTAATAATCTCAGTTCAAAATCTCATTGACCACCAGGATTCGAACTCAAAACTCCTCGAGCTCTACCAAGCAGTCTCCATGACCCTTTGTTTTGAATTTTGATACTTAGGATGATTAGTTCAATTGAAGCATTGTAAGAACTTATTTATTCTTTCTGTCTTGAATTATAGTTCTATTTAAAAATAAATCAAATCAATTTTCTTGATTGCGGTTCCTCTTCTAACTGCCAGCCTTTAAATTCTAGAAGAATGCCCGAGTGATAAATTGTTAGCTATTCACTTTAATAGCATCTCTTCTTCTTGTACAAAAAAGTCAAACATTTACTAGTGACCGAAAGGAAACAGACTGAAGTCTGTGCCAGTTAGATTGTACTAGATCTACTAGCAGTCTCGTATTGCGTGACAACATTAAACTACATTTCGACCCGTCTGGAAATAAAACCTTCAAGTTCAAACTTTTTCTGGCACGTTTGGGAATATTTTGTGTCTTCAATAACTGTAAACACAAAACCCTATGACGTCGATATTATTTACATGACATTTTTTTTTGTTTAAGAAATGCATTTTTTACTATTCTTTTAGTTGTCTCTCTTTTTAAAATCTACATTTAAAAAAAGAAAATTAATTATCTTTTTTTTTAAATCTTGAGATTAAAGAAATGGTGGATAATTTAAAAGACGTTTTTATTTATAATTATTTAGTTTTAAGTTTAGACATTTTTAGAGTTTATCAAATGGACATTTAGTTATTTGCTCCCTGTATGCAAAATATGTTATATATAAGAAATATTATAAATCAGCTTATTAGGTTATACTTGCAGTGTCCTTATAGTGAGGTACACATGGGCGTAGTCGGGGAGGGTAGGAGTGGGTTGAACCCCAATGAAGTTCCGCAGGCGAAGGGGGGATTTTTATTACTTATATTTTGGTTTGATTTTGTTTATTAGATAAGATTTTAATGATAAACCATCACTTGCCCCAGCGGAGCCAAAGGGGGTGGGGGGGAAAGGGGTTAAGATTAATGTGCATAATAGTGAGAAAAAATTCTCAACTCATTGGCCAAATCGGGAAAACTCGAAGTCGACCGTTATATCGGGTTTGAAAATGGCTCATTATCTAAAATTAACTTTGGCTAAAAAATTTTATGAATGAAATTTTCTATATGACGTCAATGGGAAAAAAACTTGACACCGCTGACGTCACTAGGCTCCCAGCAGTACACTAAAACAAGAAAAAGTTTTAATGATTCAATTGGCCTAATTAAACATTTGCGCACCGTCTTATTGTACATTGATCCATTATGAAACTATGGAAGAAAAATAATGAAATTAAATATCTTTAGGCCTATGTATGTATGTAGGCTTTATAAATTGTTTACACTTTAATTGGGTACACCCGTAGGTAGCTTTTACTTTGTTATGAATTATTGCAATGTGTTTAAGCTTCGAAGTCTACTGTCCAATACCAAAACATAGGAAATGGTCATAACACAGCTTATCTATGCTTTACTTGCACAACCAGGGCCGGCTCTAACATGCCCTATGTAAAATGGATTGCGCGCGGACCAGTAAGGGTAGGGATAAGGATAATAAGTGAAAATATAGATTTTGTATTAGAAAATAAATTCGTATTTACATTACATTTTTATTAAATGAAAGCTGACGATGCCGTTTTTTATATCACGGGAGACCACGGGAACACTATTATAAATTATAATGGTTTAATTTAATACTTTACACCTAGAATTAGCGCGGGTCTTTTAAACCTTCGGGGTCCACTGAGGCAGAATAGGCCTAAGGCTGGCCCTGATGATATTCAGCTCGCAGTCAACAAATTTTCATCACGCTGCTGCTTTTTTGGTTAACCTATAAACCTCGGTTAAACAGAAGTCATGTTCCAGAAGTCACCCAATAAAACCTACTCACCCCAAAGATCACCGCGCATAGATATCTCTTAAAGTGGTAGATAACTTCACATTATCTGGGAAGTATAGTATCAAATGACGCATTGCTTTAAAGAGAGGTTGATATGTGATCAGGGATAGTCGTGCTTTTGGACGCCTCCAAGCGAGAGTGTGGCGAAATAAATCGCTCCGCCTGTCTACATAAATCAGTTTTAACCACTGATTCTTTCAACCCCTCTATGTGGATCTGAGACATGAGTACTTTATAGAAAGCAACTAAGACTTCTTGAACGACTTCACCAAAGACCGCAATACAAACAGCGATATTCTTGCAAAATGGTATGAACTTCTTATAATCCGACAGGGCACTTATTCCGTATGGAGGACGAATATATTTTTGCCAATCTTTTTTTTTGTATTAAGCTGAAAGGTTGTCGGAGTAACAGAGATGCCTCACAATAACGCTTCTTTAGAATACTAACGCGAAGTTTTTAAGTCTCTTAGGAAAAAATGCGCGATTTTACTTTGTTACTAGGTGCACGTTGTACACTATAACGTAGAGATTTTGCATCACTTGATGATTCTTAGTAAAGCCATAATAATAAGGCTTGTCTTCGAGATCAAAGATTAGTGAGGAATGCAGTATTTCCAATGGCTGCGCATCCCCAGCTGTGACCTACATATTTTGCCACATCCAGGGCAAGCATAGCCAGTGTCCGCAGGTGGCCGATTTAGATGTTCTTTTCACCGTCTGCGTTTGTCCTCGGCAGCAGATTTTCTTTTGGTCTCAAATGTGTATCGTGACCCCCAGCTGTCTCGTTCGGAGGCCATATACAACCAGGTGCTCTCTTCTATGTCAGCCAAGGAAAGTTGACGCCTAAGCAGGTTTTTGAAGCGTTTCTGTTACGTCGACCACCTTTTAGCTCACCAAAAAAAAGACTGCCTTTGGCATACGTTCATCTCCCATACGGGATACGTGCCCCAGGCAGTGCAACTGTCGGACCATAAGAAGTCCCTATATTCTGACTATACCGGCCTTGGCAAGGACATCGCTGTTTGTAGTGCGGTCCTGCCACCGTATGTCCATGATGGAGAGCAAGCATATTTGGTGAAAGCACTCAAGAAGTCTTAGTTGTTTTCTGTAAAGTGTCCATGTCTCAGAGCCAAAATGAATATATTAATTGCAATATTAAATGTCAGAAAGTAACCATTTTAGAAGTTATACTGCAAAGACTTTCTTCCAAGCCTATAATAGCCCAATAGTTTTACACGAAAGAAGCAATGTAAAACGTTTCTTTACCTAAATAAATATCTCATCATTACAATGAAGGTTGGGTGATCAGATCTAGGTTCAATGGCGGTGCATTCCCATAAAGACCACAAAATTATATCACTTTGTAATAATTATTGTGCACATTTTTCATGACTGTTAAATCAAGTGAGAAACAACGTTTTAAGCAAATAGTGCAGCAAATATGACTGTAAGAAAATCTTCACTAATTTAGAAGTGGATCATTAAAAAAAAATCAAGATAGAAAACCATGTCTTTAAATAGAGCTGAACCACTGAATAATCTATCTTTGTAGACAGGAGAATGAGCTCTCATTGATACTACAGCCAATGCTGTCAGAAAGCGTCTTAATGTTATTGGAAACTTTTCGACCAGACTGCCATGAGAAAGAAAGAGTCTCTTTCATGAACTCTGCAGCACTTGTGGAGATAAGTGGCTAGATCAAGATCTATACAGTTTCCCATATATAGTAATCGTTCCATACTAAGCACGCTTTCAACGTCAATAGCCACTGCATTTAACAGTATTTGCACACTTAAAGCTGTAAGGAGAATCGATAAAGCAATAATTACTACTCCCCGATCTCATGACCTGTTAATATACTCAAGCAATTCAACGCTTACATTACCCACAGATTGCTGTATGGGGCATGTATTGAAGGTGATGCTGTCAAAAAAATTGTTCAATTTACGTCAGTCGGCAGAGATATAAAGTTACTTACGTAAATGGACAGAGATATAAAGTTACTTACGTAAATGGACAGAGATATAAAGTTACTTACGTAAATGGACAGAGATAAGGAGTTACTTATCCTGCCAAATGATTGTTCAATTTACGACAAATCGTCAGAGGTAAGTAGTTACTTATCGTTCAGATGTTAAAGGGGGAGGGTGTGGCTATCATATGTGTCACTAATCGCATTTAAAATCTGTTGTTTGTTTAGTGGGTGGGCTTTGGGAAGGCTCGTCTATCTAATGGGTTTGATTGCTGGCGTGTATATTACAAACCCCAGTCCAACGATGAGATTATCCTCTCTAGATCGAAGTAAAGTAAAAGTAAAGTTTCCATTTCAGACCCTGCGCTCTATAGGGCAGATGATATAAAGGTTATCTGTTTTTGTGGTCGACGATTAACGAGGGCATTATGTGGCCAGCACAACGACAACTCGCCTTTACCTTCCCCAACTATTTTCATGTGTCTTCACCAGGATTCGAACCTGCGACTAGTTTGTTGTGAACCCTAGCGCTTTACTAAGCCACTCGTAAAAAAAGGGGGGGGGGGGGGGGAACTCGTACTTGCATAACAAGATTTCTATTTTAACATGTGTCTAATATGGACAAGACTCAGGATTGTAAAATATGTACTAAGACTCAATGTTGTATAATACATACAGAAAACTCAAGCTTGTATATGTACAAAGACTCAATATTGTATAAATATGTACAAAGACTCAAGATTGTATCAATATGTACAAAGACTCAAGATTGTATAAATATGTACAAAGACTCACCATTTCACTGTCATTAAAGGGAAACTCCGATAGTTTTTCAAATTTTAGTTATTGACTTATTTAGATTCTGCGTAAAAAGTTGTAATAGTAAACATTATATCATTTTTTATTTAAATGCTCAGAAATTTTATATTTAATAAATTAGACAGAAAATTCTTCACGTCCCAAAAAAACGGGGTTCTGCGAGATGTTTATAGTTTTTAAAAACGTGACGTCACAAGGGTGCTGGCTAAATTTAGATCTAGACCTATATAACCGATAAACTCTCTAGATCTAGACCTATCGGATCGCATTTATTGTTACGCTTCACAGCTAGATGTAGTCTCCACGTTGATTTATAATCGGTCTCTGTTTATAAATAATATTCTAGATCTAAATCTCTATTTCTACTTGAAAATGAAATACTGTTCTTCAGCTTGTTGCAGTAGTTCCAATCACAAAGATAATATCAGCAAGTATGCTGATACAGAAATTAGTGTCTCTTTTCATTTGTTTCCAAGAGATGAAGTTTTAAAAGGAAAATGGGAAAAATTTATTCGTCTGAAGAAAAATATTTTACAAAGGCATTAGCTGATTCCTGTTTATGCTCAAACCATTTTGAAAGAAGCTGTTTCAGCAACTTCATTGCTGTGGAAATGGGATTTGAAAAAAAAAATGAAGCTAATACCAGGTGCAGTACCAACAATACATTGGATTTCCAGGACAAAGAATTCAATTATAGGATTTGAGTGCACCCTCGTGACGTCACACAGAAATTCGGTGAAAATCTGACCGTTTTGGATGCGCAGAAAAATTATGTCAAAAAAACTTCAATTACTAAGTTATTCTTGCAAATAAAAAAAAAGAATAATATATTCATTATCTATATATCAAAACACATATTATATAAAAAATTGTCAAAACCATCGGAGTTTCCCTTTAAACGCTAGTTTCGATGCTTTAGCTCAAATTTCGATACATTCTATATGAGTTCTAAATTCATAGTTAGGCTTAAATTATTATATTTTTTTCTGTTACTAGAAGAGCTAAAAACAATTAATTTGTATGTTTTTTCTGCATTTACTTAGAAATTAATGTACATGCTGGCCTAATAGCTAATTATTTCAATTGCTCGTGGAACCCCATAGACAACTCATAAAGCTTTTGCAAATTGTTTTATTTTTATCATTGTGAATCCAACTGTTAGAAAACATGCTATTTGATCTGTTGTAAAAACTGTTGGATAAAGCGACATTAAAATGCAGACATCACAAAAGTTAAGAACAGTATTGGGCAAATATAAATTATTTTATTTAGTTAGAAAGTGGAGTAATTCATTCATTCCGTGCAGTCCACATGGTTGAACATAAGAACAGCATTCATGAAGGAAACTCAAAAATGTTCTATTAATTTACATTCACAAAGTATTTTTTAAACCCTTAAACGCATGGTTTAAACATGTTATGCCATAAAAAAAGAATACGTTATTAAAGGGGGGTAAATTTTGTAAAACCATTTTTAAAAAATAGGCCTAGAGCTATTCAAACCTTGACTTGTATCACGCAAAGCGAGTAGCTGCTGTTGACTAAGTCATTTCTAATGCACAGACGTCCTTTCCTTTCACTTCCGGGACATTAGCTGCGGGCCAAAATAAAATTCCGAGGCTAGCGTTGAAATAACATTTTAGCAACAACGAATATTATAATTATTATTTCTTCAATGTTAAGCAAACATTCCGAAATGGAATTAAACTAAAAAAGAATGTATCGGCTCATTGTGAAACACACAAAAAAAGTATGAAAGGATAAAACTGTTCACTTTCAAAATGTGTTTTAGATGATTATCAGGTTATGATGACATCATTTATTTCGATTCAGATTTCGTTTTAAATTGTGGAGTAATTAAAGAATGGATTTTTTTTTCTTTCCAACTTTACAAAAAGAATCTTTCACTATATTCAAGCTGACGAGCTTTATGACTAGTCTGCGGGATTTTTCAGGCATAAGCGTGCAAAAGAGTTAGCGTGTACGCGCGTGAATCCCTGAATTTGAAAAAAAATGTTAGACAAACGTTGCTGCTGCAGCCGTTAACAATGACCATATCGAATTAGGCTCTAAAAGTAAACACAGTTGGATATCCTGGTGCATTGTTTCAGGCAGAAATACATTTTTTTTTGTGTTTTGTATTTTAGAAGATCGATGTCGTTGTTGATGTTGATGTATGTGATAATGATGTTGTTGATATTATTGTTCTTGCTGTTGCTTTTCTTAAAAGTTCAGAAATAGCTGTGACTTAAAATAAACAGCACACAATTAGTTGTAAGAGTGCTTCCAGTTCATAGTCGTATTCGTCGTTCATTGATGTCTATCCATGTCAGAGGTGCCAGATGCTACAATAATAATGACAGAAGAATAAATCTTAGAATTTTCAGACGTCGACTCTGATGGCCCGATCTCCAATAGTATGCCAAAGATTTATGTTTGTGTGAAACAAAAATAAAAATTCCTATTAACGAAATATAATAATTTAGAAAAAATACTAAACTAATTGAACATACAAAACTATCAATTTACAGTATTACTTTATTATTATATCTTACATTCACAAAAGTGATCTTAATTTTCAAGCCTGACCCAGCTTATTGTGTTCCCTTGTATTTATACCCTCTAAAATTAGCTTCTCCAGCAGACAGGAAACAACCAGAATATTCGACTGATACCTGCTAATTACAAATCTTATATCAACTCATTCTGTCTGTCTATCTGTTCACCTGGTAAAAAATTGCACAAGTTGTTTCTCCCACACCCTTTTTCGGATGAAGTTGAAACTTTGCACGATTATTTGTTGGCACAGACAAAACAGGAATACAAAAAATATATATATATAAAAATAGTCAATTATGTACTGGTAATTAATTATTTAATTTAATGCGGTAGGTATGTTTCACTATTTGAGAATATAGATAAGGCTAAATATGAAGATTTCGTCTCCTTATATAGGTTAATAATTTATCTTGGACACCTGTTTAAATATCAAAACTTTAAATAATTCTTTATTGTATGTAACAAAACATGAGTCCATTTAACAATTTACCAATTATTCAGATAATTATTGGTAATTAATTATTTTGTTTGATATCGAATAAGGAAAATAACGTCTACTGGTACAGTTTTGAGAGATATAGTTTTAAGAGCTGAGTTCTTTCCCTTCGATAAGCTTTTTTTTTTATTTTGCTTGTTTTCAACTCTCTTGACTATTTTTAGTATTATAGGCACTCCAACTGTTGTTTCTGGCAATGCAAATTATTTCAATAACATCCCTGACACTTATGTTGTGTTACAAAAGCTCTAAGCTAAGTAGCATTTACCAACGCCAACACGGGTAACCACAGAGTAGCACTGGTGTTAGTAGAAGTAGCGCCTCTACTAGCCATTGAAATCTTATGACAGATAAGAGGAAGAAGAATTAAACGCAGCTGCTCGGCGTCTTAACCAAAATTATTCCTGCTACTATAACCTTGTGAAGGCCCGGTCACCCAGTGGCTGAGTGGTAAAGCGCTTGGCTTCCGAACCGGAAGGTCCCGAGTTCTAATCGGTGGCATGGGTACCTGACATTAGTTGATGAAAAGTTGTGCTGGCCGCATGACACCCTCTTTAAGCATGGGCCGCAGAAACAGATGACCTTTATATTACTCCTATAGATCTCAAGGTCTGAAAGGAAACTTTTTTACAGTTATAATAGGATCAACAAAAATAAAACTTCTACTTTTTATCTTGTTCCATCTCCAACAGAAAATGTTATGTAAATGAACTACACATTTTTTTCCCCAACAACTAAAGTGCTTTGACATTCTCAGTTGTTGAAATAAAATGAGTAACTATTTCCAGCCTCTATGATTCACAGATCTAATTTCGGCGTGCACTGTTACCCGGACCAGTGCACGTCACAAGACGATAAAACTACAGTTTAATTACGACTTGTATAGGAAATCTCTTCACCACCGATACCCAACCTACAGCAAACGGGTCATTTTCGACCCGTGAAGCTGTGAAAACGTCTGTCAACAACGCCTACTGAAGTCGCGAAGGATGGGTCCCATTGGATGCAGCCCTTGTCACGTGTGTGGAAAATTTATATGCTTCCTCCCTCCCATGTTGAACAAGTTTGAGTACCACACCTCTGCACAATTAAGTTTTCCATTGTAACTTTATCCTTTTTTTATATGTCTTCTTTGTTACGTTGATATTTTTCCTCTTCAAAGTTTAACTTTAAAAAAAGGGTGAAACTTGATTTAACGGGGAGATCAATTGGCTTTCGAAATGTCAAAAACTTGACATCACAAATCTACAGCTCATTGTTTGTGTACTGTTTGGAAATAAACTGAAATCCCCGGAACAAAGTTCGTTTGTCACGCTAGATGGACAGAGAGCTGCAGTCCATTAAGTAGGAAAGTAGCCAGGGATTCTTCCGTTGTGGCGTCCATAAAAAGCTGCTTGAGTGGTCAATTAAAACATGCGGTTCGTGGCATGAGATGACGTGGACGCACTATCAACAATAAAAGTTAAAACAATATGGAAAGAGAGAGAGAGAGAGAGAGAAAAGAGAGAAAGAGGAGGGGGGGTAGGGAGTAACGTTAGAAAGGGAATAATGCAGATAATACAAAAGGACGAAAGTGCATGAAATTCGAGATAAATCGAAATAAGGAAGTATGTGTGTGAGAGAGAGAGGCAGAGAGACAGAGAGAGAGATAAAGGGAAAGAACAATAATGTAAGATGAAAGAGTTGAAAGAGTCAGAAAGAAAGTTATAGGAATGTTAGTTTTAAAAACACCTATTGGTACATTTTGGAGGAACTTTGTATATATTCCTTCTGAACTTTTTTTTTTTAAACAAAACCTCTATTTAACTCGTACCTTCCTGAAAACTAAACTCAGGACTAATAAACCATGGGTGGACACGGCTCTTAAAAATGGCTCTAACGATTTTCCTAGCAATTAGACAGTTGATATAAATCGTGTGGAAAAGAGCTCGTTGCTCGTTGGCCACACCAGCTTTGATGAAGCGGGGTAAAACATGTCATCTAAAATTCATTAGTTACTAGTTATTGTGAGAAAAAAAAATTCTCTATAAGGTGTATAAAGGAGGTACTGTCTTTTTTTTAAAGTATGTTTTTCTTGTTTATAGTATTTTTTTCTTTAAATAACCATTTTAACCATACTTACATAATAAGGTTTCTTCGAGTCTGAAGATAAATGAGGAGTGCAGTATTTCACGTGGCCCTAGACCAATCGTCATAGGAGGCCTGAACAGCTGACCCGCAACGTAACGTCGCAACCTGTGGAGACCAATATGGCAACGAAATATTGGTTTCGGTGCCCACAGGTTGCAACTTTGTAGGTCAGTGTTGAGGCCTACTATAACGAATGGTCTCGCGTGGCTACTCATACCCAACTGCGACCTACATGTTTTGCCACATCCAGCGCTGACATAGCCCTTACCCGCCATCGGTCGATTTAGGTTCTCTTTTCTTCATGTACGTGTGTCCTACGCAATAGATTTTGCATGTGTCCTCGAGTGTCTTAGTAACGTAAGACTTACACAGACAAGATACAAGACTGTAATAGTAGTATGTTTATTTCTTTTTCATTAACTAATGCTTAACATTTTCCTTACATTTTATTTATAGATGATCCCGAGATTTCGCCTAGAGGTCGCCATTGTCACATTAGCCGCCATTATTATCACGTGTGCACAAGGACTTAAAATAGATTTTTCACGGCTCGCTGCACGACACACACCAAGTTATTTGACACAGAAACGTAACGAGATGACATGCACAGGTGAGTGAGGACCGCTGCAATTTTTTAACTTTAAGGGGGCCAGGTAGATAAAAGGTGGAAGATGTCTTTTAGATGGCCAGGTAGAAAGTAAGTGGAACTTGCTCTTCAACGGCCACGTAAACATTAGGACGAGCTTGTTCCTCGGTGCATGCCACTTAACGTTCATTAATCTTCAAAACAGAAGACTCCACTACAGACTGCATATTTGTCTGCGTCATGTGTGATAAAATATGTAGTTTGTAGTCGATGTCTGGCCAATTTATATGCTTCCTTTCTCTTTGATTTTCAGTATCAGAGACAACTCCATATTCCATATAATTATATTTTGATGCAAAATGTTCAACAAAAAGACATGATGTGTGACAAAATATGTGATATTAGAAAATGGAATGGGTTGCCTGAATCACCCATGAAAAACAACGACTTAGCAGAGTTAAAGTCATTGATTTACATGCATGACTAGATTGACACATGAAATGCGTAGGACGTAATGATCTTCTTTTTGTGAAGTCACAACGTCTGTACTAGTTTAGATCAGAAATTAAGAGATGCATTTAATTTCACTTCTCCCAGTAATCTGGTGGACAGGTGGTACATCACAAAGTAATTGCCAACTTTCTGACCTTCTTGCGACAGCACGTTATAAATCCCTAATCAGAGGACAATTTTGTAAAAGCAGCTGTACCCAACATGGTCACGTGGAAATACACGTGTGCCAAGGATTTAATCAGAAAATTAACAAAAAATCCAATAGTCGAGTCAATAAAACTACTGTTTTTGCGGCTCACTCATGCTATGGGGGAATATTTTTTGGAGGGTTCCAGATAGCAGCTCATCAGTAGGATGGGCATCACTCATAGAAATGTCTTTCTGAGTAGGTTCCCCTTGTTCATAATGATTGGCATAATTTCATATACCTACTTTATACAACGATTTTGAGTGCTTTTAACAAATCTAATAACAACTCTGTTTGTCTGTCTGTCTGTCTGGGTAAATTTTTTGATACGTTTTCTCCCACGTCCCATTCTCTGATCAAGTTGAAATTTTGCATATTTATTTATAGTCGAACATTAAATAAATAAATTGAAAAATCAACCAATTAGTTAATCAATTAGTGGTGATTAATTCCTTGTGTTTTATTTTGAAAAAAAGGAGATAAACCTTGCAGTGTTGATAATTATGGCAATGATTGTGCTGTTTTCCCCCTTATATAAGTTTAGTTGTTACATTTTTTAAAAATTTTGCTTGTTTCTTTCACATGGTTGTAACTACTTTTAAAAAACAAATGAAAAATATCACGGGATGTAATTCATCTGTAAACTATACAGGAAAATCGTGTCGGCTAAGCTTCAAGCCTTTGTTTCACTCTGATTGTAATGTAAACAGTTCAGTCATACTATCAAATTTTGTGAAATTAAGTTTTCCTATTTTGTAAATATTTTATCATTCTATATTAACAATTTGATCGGCGTCACAGTTGTATTATGAAATGATCGTTACTGCCGCATTGCGCTACACAAGGCTACACAATCTTAACTCTAATTGCTATTATAAATTAAGCATAAATATTGCCCAAATGAGAAGAAACTATGAACGACATCTCACTTTTTACTAAAAAAAAAAAAAAAAAAAACTTAAGTCAAATGTTTGACATGCTTCAGAGGTGGAGATATACCACTTCCTAGTCCAAATCTCCCGCAGGACGACGGGGTATGGCAGCGAGGAGGGCTTGAGCCCGGGACCATCGAGACGACCGAAGGACAGTCTAGCGGGCCTACCTCACGACCAGGCAGCCATGATGGTTCATATCAGAAATGAACAAGTTTGGCTACTTTTCACTTGAACCTTTTAATTTCGTCCCATGTTATACAGTCACTAGTGTTTACGTCATTACGTAGAGCGTAGACCGGCTAGAACTAGACTTTAAAATGGATTATACTGTTATGTTTTTTTATTTCGATTCTGTCTGAATTTTAATTTTGATTGTAGCCCTTGGGTGAAAGCAGCCAAAGACTTTGTGTTTATCAATAACCGTTTTAAAAAAAAAGAAAATCAATAACCTTATCTCTACCATTTTACGAAAAAAAAATTTAAAAAAATAAAATTATTTTATTTTTCAGTTATTCCGGATCGATGCTTCATTACAAATTATCTTCCCCCATTACTCACGCCCAATAAATGCGACGTACTGCAGGTCGGGCCTAGACTAATAAGAAAATAACTTCTGCTTAGACGGACTGGGGTGGGGGGTCGGGAAAGAGTGGCTGCTGGGCTGGACCAGGATGCACATGAATGATCACGCTGTTAAAAGAAAAAGGTCAGATCGATAAGAGAGTATCGGATATGATGCTGAATTTTAATGCGTGGTCCCTTGTGGATATAACCTTCTACCATCCGCCGTGTACCTTTTATGTGATGTGCGTGCGTGCGTGTAACGTGCATACGGCTTTTTTTTTCAATGAACATTTCCATCTTATTGATAGCAGAAATGATAAAGGGAGGCTATACACAGGGATTGCCTCGGTCAGACTAGCGTGGAGGTAAAATACTGGGTCAATATGGACGCTGAACGCTGTGGCTGAAAGAAGAATCCAAGCCTTGGAAAGTAAATGCTAGAGAACACTGCTGGGCATCAGATACCAGGAAAAGAAGACAAATGAGTCCACACTCTGGCTGTCCAAAAAGGAGGAACTCCTCAATACTGTGAAGAGACCAAAGGCTGAGTTGGTTTGATCATATTGTAAGACTGGACTCACTATCAAAAGTCATTTTTCAAGGTACAGTTGAGGGACCATGAAAAAAAGGATTGTTCAAAGAAAAGCTGTCTGGCTGGACAATGTAAAAGAATAGACCGACCTCTATCCTGCTAAGAAAAGCTGCTGGGGGTATTTGGTTACGCCAACTGTCCCAGCACCCCTACGAAGTAAGTCAAGGGACAGACGAAATGATGATTGTCAACTATTGAAACGACAATTTTATGTATAGAGTTGTGGAATACATTGTATCCATACATGATGGCTTTGAATTTGAACAAAAAAGACGTGCCAATGACAGAATAAAAATAATATTAATACATATTATGCGAGAAACAATCTAAGTAGGCCTACATATTGCGCACGGACGTCTGTAATTGGCGTGATCTTTTTTTTTTAAATATTCTTCGTGGGCTTTTTTTTTCACCACAAAAGTCATCACTATAATGAAGTGCAATAGTCGGAACAAATGCGGCCATTCTGGGACACAAACTCCAGAAGAATCCCACTAGCGGAGACGTTTTGAAATGTTTTCTTCATAACGTTTTGATCCATTATGTGGCATATGCCTTTCGCAAAAAACGGTCTACTTTTAATAATAATAATAATTTTATTTATAAAGCGCTGTTAACAAACAAAATGTAGGCTCAAGGCGCTGTAACAACATTACAAACAAAGGCATTAAATCCATAATGGCAGTTAATCTAAAAAAGTTTTAAACAGATAGGTCTTGATGTTCATCTTAAAAGTGGTGTAGCATGTTGTCTGTCTGAGATCAATGGGGAGTGAGTTCCAAACCTTTGATCCGTGAACTGAAAAAGCCCGCAGACCGTAGCTTTTGAGGGAGAAACGTGGCACTACTAAAAGCGTTGAGTCCATTGAGCGCAGGGCTCTCTGGGGGACATATGGAGTAATCAGTTCGCTAAGGTACAAGGGCATCGCGTTGTTATATATACACTAATGACAAAGTGTGTAATCCATTCTCGCTTTCACGGGAAGCCAATGGAGCGTGCGCAAGAGCGTAGTAGCAGAATCTTGTCTATTTTTTTTAAGGACTATTCGAGCGGCGTTGTTCTGTATACGTTGCAGCTTGGCTATTTTGTCATCAGGTATACCTGCTAGCACGGCGTTGCAGTAGTCAAGGCGGGAGAGCATGAATGCCACAGCTAGCGTTTTTGTTGACTCCGTTGTTAAATATGGTCGGATCTGGCCTAATCTGCAGATAAAGACCTTTGCAGAGCTGACTTACGTGTGGGTCGAAAGATAGTGTTGAGTCGAAGAAAACTCCAAGATTCCGCACTACATGGACAAAAGGAACATGGCAGTTCGTGATAAAGAGAGAATCTGTGCTTTAAACTTTTGAGACATTGTTCCTAGTGCCAATCTTAATTATTTCTGTCTTGTCTTCGTTCATCTTGAGTTTATTTTCAACCATCCAATCGCTCACCCTTGCAACGGTACTACTGATTTTCTCTGCCAGATGCGACACCTCTGAGGGTACTGATGAATCGTATAACTGTGAGTCATCGGCAAAGAAATGGTATAAGATACCGGTTGGCCGTATGACACCGCTGAGTGGATATGTGTACATAGTGAACAATACTGGGTCTAGAACTGATCATTGGGGTACTTCGTACTTCAAAAGTAAGCTTGTTGATTCCGTCCCGCTAACAACGACACTTTGGATGCGTTCCATCAGGTAGGATCCAAGCCACTTTAGGACGACTCCTGCTAAACCAAAAGTTGCAGAGAATCTGGCCATCATAATTTCATGGTCTAGTGTATCAAAGGCTGCGGACAAGTCCAGCATGGAAAGAATTGATATGTGGCCTTTGTCGGAATTGTGAAGTAAGTCGTTTAGTACCCTGACCACTGCTGTCTCTTTGCTACGGCACTTCCTATTTGCAGATTGAAATTCTTCCAAGAGACAGTACTGTTCAAGATGAGAAAGAATTAGCGCTAACACGATGCGCTACAGAAGCTTTGACAGGAAGGGAAGATTTGATGCCGGGCGATAGTTTTTTAGACATTCCGGGTCAAGACTGGATTTCTTTAATAAGGGCCTGACAAGTGCATGCTTAAATTGCTTTGGTACAATGCCTGAAGTCAGTGAAGAGTTCACAATGTTAGTAATTGTAGGTACAAGCTCATCTAAACATTCAAGGAGCAAGAAAGTTGGAATGGGATCAAGGTCACATGACTTATTTGTCATCTTTAAAATAGTACTTTTGACATAATCTTCAGATACACGCTAAAACTCGCAAAAAGGAGTATTTTGAAAAATTGGAGAGTGGTCAAGCTGTGATGAGAGGGATGGCATGTCATTTCTAATCTGCTCAATCTTTCCAATGAAGAATCTATTGAAGGAATCAGGAAGTTCAGATACTGGGATAGATGACGGCAAACGTTCGTTATTTGCTTCCCCTAACATTTCAGCGGTGATCCTAAATAGCTTCTTTGAAGAATCAGAAGTTTCAATTTTTTGTCGAATATGACTAGCTTTTGCGTCTCTAATCATACGGTTAACCTTGTTTTTTTTCTAGTATGTATATTTGTCGATGTATCGTCAGACCTGTCTTTTGAAATGTACGTTCGGTACGTCGGCGAATAAGTTTGGCAGTCTTTATGTCTTCCGTCAACCAGGGTGCAGATGGCCTAACTGAGACTGTACGAGTGACAAGAGGTGCATGGCTGTCCAGCAACTTTTTCAAGCAAGAATTGTAATTGCTGAGAACGTCTGTGTTGCTCTGTTGCAACAGCAAAGAGGTCACGTCCATTTTGAAGGAGGCAATATCTATGGCTTTAAGTTTACGGGAAGTCACGTTTTTCTTTGGCTTTTTTGCTTTTGATAGGCGCATTTCAAAGTGTACAAGAAAATGATATGACAAGCCGCGGTCTGAGACATTGAGTTTGGCTATAAGCTCCTTGGCTTTTTTGCTTTTGATAGGCGCATTTCAAAGTGTACAAGAAAATGATATGACAAGCCGCGGTCTGAGACATTGAGTTTGGCTATAAGCTCACTTGCATTTGTAACAATCCAGTCAAGAGTATGGCCTTGACATTTGACAAAGCCTTATTAGTAGACGAAACGACGTCTCTTACTTAAGATATTGTAATGTTTCAAACATTGGTAATAATGTAATTCTACTAATTTTAGATAAATTACACCTCCCGTTGATGTTGGTTGGTCGTTGGCTTGTCGCTCCAAACATCTAGTACAACTAACCCAATGTGGGCGTTTAATATAAAATATTTAACTAATTTTTTATTATTAAGCCAAAAATTTAAGAAAAAAGAATGAACCTTTGAATAATGATTCGGCCGCCCCATAAAGTCGACCGCCTGCTTGCAGTGCACACATTGCACAATAGGTAGCGGCGGCCCTGTTCATATGCCAAGAACTATTTTATTAAACTTAATCGAATTAGAACTTATAACAAATAGTGTCTCGTTATAGACAGACCTTTACAATGAAACTTTATGAACCAAAAAAACTGGGTTATAAAACTTAATCGTATTAAATCTTAAAACCAATAGTGTTTCGTTGTAGTTTAACAGACTCTAACAGACTTCAGAATAAAACTTTATATGCCAAAAACTAGGTTATTAAACTTAATCCTTTTAAAAGTTATAACAAGTAATTTATTGCTTCTGACATCAATAACAATTGCTAGCCTTCTATTTAGCATTTTATTTCAGATTCTCTCTATATAGGCCTATTTGTTTAAGAGATTAGCCTTTGTTATATTATAATTTTTTCTTTATCTGCCAAATCTGATACTTCTTTTTAGACAGCGTGGGTTAGGAAGAAATGTCATAGGTGAAAAAAAACAAACGAAACCAACTTCATATTTAGACTAATAAAAAAGTGTCTTACGAATATTGTACTAATTCAATAAGCACTAAAATAAATTGAACGAGACTTGAATATAGAATGTACCAGACTGGATTAGTGTGTCCTATTTAATTTGTTTATGTTTATATATAGGATAGCAGTAATTAACCAGATCATGGTCTATCTAGGGCCAAAGAATCATGTGTATTGAGGATAATGCCACCAATCAACATTGTTACAGGTAACTCTCTCATTAAAGGAAAGCTCATCCGCCCGATAGGCATCTTATTTATTTTCTTTGAAAAACCCATCCGGATGAGTTCACGTGAATAAGTTTCAGATTTGACCCAGAGAAAGTAAAAAAAAAAAAAAAGCTAAACATGTAATCGAATGAACAATCTTTTGTTACATCCACTCATTGGTTGAGACTTGCTGGTGAATTACAGTCCTCCCCAACGGACAGGTCACGTGATATATCCATAGTGTTAATCATCAGACGTTTGCACAGCCCATGAGAACAAAGGGATTAAAATTCCATTGAAATGTGCAATGGCCGAGAAGGTAGATATTTATCAGACCTAGATCTGATCAGCGAGAAATCGATCAGCTCACTTGGTATTAACATAGAGCCGATGTTGTTAATATTGATTCTTTATTTCTCATCGTGTAGTCTTATTAAAGAGTCAATACACATTGGCAAGGCTTTCTTTTGTATACTTTAAAAGGCATAAAATATTCAATTGTTTTTTATTGAATACTAAGTAGTGAAATAGCGAACGCTGTTGATGTCAGAAGCAATAGTTTTGCTTTGCCCATCCATATTTAAGGCTGCAGGTCACGCCAGAAAATGATGCTTTTTAGAAATGTATTATTATTTATCAGGTAACATTTGGCCAATTACCTTTGACCAATTACCTTTGACCAATAACTTTTGAGCAATAACCTTAGACCAATAGATTTCAAAACGTCTGCCTTGCCAAGAGTCTAGTAGGTCTAGTACTTATCTTAGAATTGAAAATTTAAGTGCATTTATTTCCTAATCACCTTAAACACTTGTCACCTCTTTTGGGCTCTTTTTAATGTTATTTCTAAGGCTAAGTAGTATAAACTACTGGCTTGACGACAGCAAAACAAGACGTTTTGGCCCAGCCGATATGGCGCAGCCGATCTATTGCACTTGCCGCTTCGGCACCGTCATTTTGGCGCTAATGCTTTAGACATGTTTTATTACATTATATTTATTCATTTATTACAAAACTTATTTCAAATTATTGTGTCTGTCTGTCTCTAACTATCTGGTAGAAATTTTGAAAAACGTAATTTTTCCCTGAGCCACACCCATTCTTGGAAAAGGTGAAACTTTAAACAATTATTTATTGTACCTAAGAAAATATGAATCAATAAGAACATTAACTAATTAGTCAATTAATTACTGTTTATTAAATATTTAATTTAATATTAAAAATTGGAAATAACTTCTACATTATTTAGAGATATAGTTGTAAGTGTGGAGTTAAACGTATTAAGATAAAAAAAAACAAAAATGTATCGATGTCTTCCTTTGCGTTTTGCACACTACCAATTATTTAGGGGGGAGGGGGGAAATATTAAATTAATTTTGAGGTCTCAGAACTCACCATAGTTCAAGATATGTATTCATGAATTAGTAAAACCCTTTATTAAAACATTTTTGGTTGCCTGGGAGGGGGAAAGAAGGAACAAACTTATACTTGATCTATAGTAGAGTGAAAACAAAAAGAATGAATTAATAATTGAAAAAATTAATTATCGTCCGAACTTCTAGCGCTCAAATATACATGCCAATAACGTCTGGCACCAAAGCAGCGAATCTAAAACTGGTGTGCCAACTGACAGGGCTCGAGTGTGAACCCTGATATAGATTTGAAATTCTTAATTTGAGATTTGATTCGAGCTGATTGGTGAACGCTGAATACTGAAGAGCATGGCTGACCCACTCTCCCTGACCACCATCCCGCAAACGTTCAAAACCAAAGACTGGAGCAGACGTGACACTTTCAATAGGAATAGTGAAGAGGCGCTATACAAAAGCAATAACAACAAAACTATTGTAAAAAATAACTACAAATTGTACTCTGGGTGTGTTTGACACAAACTCGTCAGACGGAGCCCCGATCTTGAGCTTTGTATGCTAATAAAATATTCGACATAACATAGTCAGGGCATGGTTTAGTTTGGCCAAGACTCCGATCCTAGGGGTCTCAGCTACGTATCGAGGTGAAGACTCTAACATTTGTGTTTATTTTTTTTCCAACGATAAAAAGGAGTCCTCGCAAGATGCCATTCAACATTGTAATGACGTAGTCAGTGCCACAGCAAGATATTCGTTCAAAAATAGGACAAATTTAGTGTGTGACAAAAATACAAAACAACGAATATTGGAACATTTCTTCTACATTTTATTGTCGCCCCCTTCATTGTTGTTGTTTTTTTCTGCAACAAATATTTTCTTAACCAAAGTTTCTCATCCCCTCCCCTTACAGTAATGGGCCTGCTATTAATAATTTTATTAACATACAAGGGAAAAACAAATCGTCGCCACTAACGAACAGTACGAATACAAAGCTTATATCAACTCACTCTGTCTGTCTGTCTGGTAGAAAGTTTAAACACATTTTGTCTCCCATTTCCCATTTTCGGCTAGTTGGTTATTAATTATCTTGGTTGATTACGAAATGTATATATATATACAGTCACAGTGCTTTTTTTTTGTGACGGTGCGCATCGGTGCGGCTTACCGTCACCTTTTCAGAGTGAGGATGAAAAATTTGCTTTTCATATATTTTAACGTTTATTATTGATTTATTAGTGGTTAAAGGTTGGGCAACCCATTGCTGAGTACCGGCACCTAATTTTTTTTTTTTTAAAAAGGCACTACTTTGGCTATATATATATGGATTTGGTCCTCTTCTCGGTTTAAGTTGAAATTTTGCTTAATTATTCATGGTAGATTGCAATTCATGTATCAGCCCAAAAATTGAACAATTAGTTCATCATTTAGTATTCATTAATTAATCGGTCATGAGGAATAGGTCCAAACGCGATAGGTTCCTTTGCGCCACGCAATGAGGGCCTTGTTCGTGTGCATGCACTTTCCTAGTTTACACACAAAGTGGATTCCTACTTAATTGAAATTTATATATAGTTATTACTGATCTAAGAAGGGTTTGGTTATGGATACAATATGGATACAAAATTTGCATTTCGTGTAAATAAAAATGTATTCAAAGCTACAAATAATTAGACAAGAGAGAGAACTACTGATTTCTTTCTGGCTTTCTTTTGACATATCCTGGTGCTCTTTTTCATTTTTCTTTAACTTAATTGAATTTTAAACGGAAAAAATCTAAGGGAAACAATCGATAATTTAAAATTTAGAAGAAAAAAAATCCATTACGCAAGAGCCTACTTCTTTTTTTTTTGTCCTTTTGTGATTACCGTAACTTTTTTTTCCATTACAATGCATAATTATCGTTTAAAAATAGAGAAAAGATTGCGTTTATCAATGAACATTGTACAATTTATTTAGCCCAGCGTCTGAAAATATTGTCTCTCATAACATTGCATTATTCCGTACTTCTTAAGTATTATTACATAAATTATTTCACTAACACACGTATACTTAGATGTTCAAATACATCCATACACTATTATCATTACTATAGATTGAAAATGATCAATCATAACTACGGAGACGGTCTCAGTAGAGTACAGCCTTTGTGTAATTGACCAGTATCGTGTTATTCAATTCTCATACCATATCCGGAAACTTCACATGTACGTACAGTTATAGTGACAGAACCAAAATAAAAGGGGCCCAGTGTTAATAGTTAAACTTAGTTTAACAGGTCACCATCCATGGATACAAGAGGAGAGAATCAACAAATTATTATGAAATAAACATTCGTTCTTCCAGTGTTCCTGATAGCAAACAGAAAGAAGCATTGGATAGAAAACAACTTAAGGCCCACATACTGCTCTGAAAAAAAACAACGCATTTATTTACATTAGTATAGTGGTGCTGAGTGAGGTGTTAAGTTCAGACATGTAACTTTCAGAATAGCACTCAATGCTATGTAGATCTACTTTCTTACATGGATAACAAACATGCTATATCCACGGCAACTTTGCTGATGTATTGGCTACGTAGCCCAAAAATATGGAAAAATGAGATCTCTCACTCTTGTTTGTAGACACAACTGTAATCTAGATATCTTGCAATTTAGCACACACACAAAATGTTTGGTAATTTTCTAAGACATCAATATATATATTTCATTTTCTTGACTTCTGCACACAGACTATAAAGTCGTTTGCTGTTTCGTCCCCCTTTGTCCTCATTTTTATTGTCTTTAACCTATGGAGTAGATCTTAGTCTCCCAGATGCAAAGTTGATTTAATAAAGACGTCAATCCATGTGTTGTATTTAAAAATCCCCCCCCCCCCCCAGGCTCCCACTTGAAGGGGGACCCAAATTGAGTGCTCGAAATTGTGTTTTTTATAATTAAATATTAAATATTGCGCAAAATGAAGGAGCCTCCCAAGAGGTCAAGCCCCGCGGGCCCCCAAACCATGGCAAATTCCTAGCTTCGCCACTGGTTCTTCCTCGCTTTTTCCAACTCTTTGTGTACAGACGATCGATGCACAATGTCCATCTCTAATTGTTTTTTCACGCCTTGGTATCTTTATGCTCTTGGGTCCCTAGACACTGTAGGAGTGTGCAGGGGAGGGAGTATCATGAGAAAGTCTCTGAAAGTATTGTACAATGCCCTAAAATTTAATTCTATGTAGGCGGACTGAGTTGATTCCCTTTAAGTGAAAGTAGATTACTTCAGCAGGAGAAGAGAGAAGTCCACACACACAGAATGGATGTCTGGTCGTATGCTTTCTGGACTGTTCCCGGTTCGGAGTCGAACCATGACAATCGCTATCCCTTGCCGTCCTGCCGGAAGTTTATTACAAAGCTAATATCAACTCACTCTATCTGTGTGTCTGTCTGTCTGACCAAAAGTTTGTACATGTTATTTCCCCGACACCGAAACTCGGATCAATTTGAAATTTTGCACAATTATTTCATTTACCTGACAACACAAGAATCAATAAAAAAAATAATTAATTAGCTATTGGTAATAAATTACTTTGTTTGGTATCTCAAACAATGAAATGAAATAGTATTTCCCTTAAGTTGTGATATAAGCTGAATTATTCCCTTGTATATTAGGCTGCCGTCTCTGGTTAGTGAACACAAACATAAAATAGAAACAATCTTTCATGCACCTAGACTCTATGCTAGTAGAGTGGTTACCGCGTTGGCTTGAAAAATCTGAGAAGGCTTTAGCTCAGTGTTCGAATTCAAGTCGTTTCTTTACATTCACATAAATACTTTACATTCACATAAATACTTTACATTCACATAAATACTTTACATTCACATAAATACTTTACATTCACATAAATACTTTACATTCACATAAATACTTTACATTCACATAAATACTTTACATTCACATAAATACTTTACATTCACATAAATACTTTACATTCACATAAATACTTTACATTCTCTGACGATATAATGACATACGGAAATTACAAAGTAGAAAGATGTGAAAGTGCTCTAAGTGCGCTGCTCTTATGCCACATTACAACTTGGATTGAAGAAAGTTCTGTTGAAGTAGACAGCCTAAACTTGTGACTGTTCTATTCGCTGTTGTTGCTTGTTCTAGTTGTTGTTGTAGATCATGCTGAATGGACATCAATCACCAATCGTAAACAAACAACATTTAGTCACGTGATAATATTGATCAAACAACGAAAAAAACTGTCAAGTGATAGTCATTGTGTATTAAAAAATAAATCTTAATTTGTATAGAAGAGAGAGAATCACGTGGCTAAATGTTGTTTGTATATGATTGATGAATAAGGTCCATTGATGCTGGATAATTACTCTGTAGTACACGCCAGTCCAATTCTAACAGAATACAATGCAAATGAGTGGATATACTAGAGAAACAGCTTGTTGAATATCCATCCATGAGTATTTTACACGTGCAAGAGGGTCGTCTAAGTGGAACTATCAGTCTCTCGCTATCACAATTCAATATCAAAGATTCTAGTCCTAATACTAAATCTTTCAAGGTGACCTTTTAATGACCAACCGTTTACATTTATTTTCATGTGCTCCTAACCTAAACGTCATAATTCTTTGCACCACGTGACTATATCTTTCTCTAATTTCTGAGAAGCTTTTGTATACAATTTTATAAAATTAACTTTGATAAACATGATGAGATTTTATGAGTGTATTTTGATTATGTTCGTCTCAATGTTTGTAACTTGCAAACACATATCACGAGCAGAAGTTTCTAGTCGGTTTCTTGTATGTGTTTAAGTTCATGACGTCACTGAATCCATCTCTATCAAATAACAAGACGTATAGACAGTCAATCTGGACAATGTCCATGCAAGATATAAAACTGGAATCTGTTTTTGAATTCAGAATCAGTGATTGTGATTTGAGTTATAGCCTATACGTGCTAAAGGGTTCAATATTCATTCGATAATATTCAAGTCAATAATATCTTTTGATCTTTGGTTTAGGTTGTCACAGAATTGTTCGTAAATGACAGATGAGGGCTGAGTTGATTCTTGTTCAAATTATCCAATCGGATAAACTAGCTTCGAGCGAAGAAATTATTTTAATTCTATACATTTTTCCCTTTCCTTCGGACACTCTAAGGTCGTCTAGAGAATTCTAGAAGTCCGCGAATCGCAGTTTGAGAACCACTGATATGTGGTATATAATAAAACTGAGAATATATTTTTTGGCTTCAAGTTTTGAATGCTAAATAACAATGCGAATTCTCTATTGATATTCATCTGACCTCGGCTGACCCTTGTTAAACTGACACAATCACACGGCTTAATCTGTACGTAGATTGTCGACAGAATTTCATTTTCGTTTCGCAGTTCTACATTAAGATTCTAATGTTACCCGGATGTACAAATGAGAAGCTTTTAGGCATTCTGGGAAGACGTTATAGACACAATGGAAAGTACTTAACAACCGATAAAGTAGAAGTGTCGCACTCCCTCAATGGCTGTCACGTGAGAACAACTTCTTCAACTTACCTTTCTGCTACAATAGAACAAAGTACCAGGTCATCAATGACGATTCATTTGGAGATTTGTGTCCACAAACCTTGTATGGTAGCTCATGCACAGGATTTAGACATGACTTTTATTCTGCCAACTGGACTACAAATATCTGACATTCTGAAGGGAGAATGGCAAGCGTCCATTTTTACAGTGAAAACCTTGTTGGGTGGTTGGCTTTCTAAACATTATTTATAGGTTATGGAGTGTGTGTGTGTGTGTGTCAAGTGCCTGATGTAACTTTAGGTAGGATTGATGCATGTGATTGGGAGGGGAGGGGATTGAAAGAAAGACAAATGGGGAAACAGCAGACAAAACCACGTGATGTCATTATTGCATAATGAAAGCAAAATATTTGTAGTGAAGTGCGGAAACTAGCGTTGCGTCATTCAATATCTTGAGGTTTCACATATTTATTCATATGCCTACACTGATATTAAAAGTTGTAGATGATTTTGAATAAAAGTCAAGTGTTTTTGTTTTTAAAGAGCTGTACGGAGCTGTTATGTTCTCTAATATCCATAGAAGTATCTACTTCTCTAGTTTTTTGAAACTGTACGAGAAAGAGAGAGAACTCTTCTTGAGTATAGAAAATCAATGGAATTTAAAGAACATGAACATTCAGAAAACAGCAAAGAACCACAAAAGACAGGGAAAAAATTGTTGTTTTGTTGCGATTGTTCATCCTATTTATTTAGGACACAAAAAACAAAACAAACTAAAAATTAATATTTTGACAAAGCTTATACCAACTCTTGTCTGTCTCTCTGTCTGCTCAAAAGTTTGTACACGTTGTTTTTTTTACGACATTCAATCTAGGATTAAGCTGAAAGTTTTGTACAATTATTTCTTTTACCTGAAAACACAAGTTCAATAAAAAAAAATAACCAGTTAATTAATTAACAATTGGTAATGGATTATTTTGTTCTGTATCTCGAACAAGGAAAATAAATTTTACTTGACTGAAGTGGTGATATAAGCTTAATTAGTCCTCTTTATAGGTCGCCGCCCTAAATTGAAAAAAAAACAAACTATATAAAGCTATACAATTTTATCTAGTCCTAAGTACCTCGCCATCAGAGTGGTTAGCAGGTCGGCCCGAGGAAGCGAGAGCCAAGAGTCCGAATTCAGGTCGTACCGTGTGAATGTTTTTAAAAACCAATTTCAGCAAAATTCAAAAGATATCCCTTTCTTTCTCCCCACCCCATTGTCTCAGCTGGTCCAGACAAGTGATAGGATCATAGCGTATTGAGACAAGTGATAGGATCATAGCGTATTGAGACAAGTGATAGGATCATAGCGTATTGAGAAATCTAAAAGCAAGAAATAGCGCTAAACAAAAACAATTGGTAAAAATATTGCTAATCGCACAGATTTATTGTTGTTAGTCTGGATCTTTTACAAATTTAATTACATGACTGATCCAAACTAATTGACAAAATTACAATTTGCATAACCTTTTTTTTTTAAAGTATTTTTTTTTTATCTTCTTATTCTTATATATCATTATTTTATAAGTTTTGCAGTGAAGTAACAAAGACGTGATATAGTTCGATGACAATCCATGAATCACTCAAAACATCAACCAATTATTTACTCAATGAGTCCTAATGAATTATTTTTGCTTTTACATACAAGTATTTACTAATCTAAAGGGAATTAGGCTATGCATAGAGAAATAGTCGATGTTGGAAATGAACGATAGGTAACGGAAAATAATATAATTCAATGATATCAAAGACTGTATGTATACTAATCAATTATAAAGAAAAATGTGTAATGGATTTAGTAATTAACATTGCCTTTTAATTACTATTTTCATAATTGATGTTACTTCTGCAAGAATAGTTTATTAACTCGTAATAAACACACAGAATAAATACCGTAAGCATTTCTTATTTATCCTTTATAATCATATTATATTACAAAATTACAATACATGCGTTGTTTTTCCCTTTATTTCTATTGTGTAATACCATATTTCATGGACGTAGCCAGGGGGTGGGGGTTAGGGGTCGAACCCCCCAAAACACTCGAAATGAAATCCCCCCCCCCCCCCCGGGTCGAAATTTAGTGACTGATTTTTTTATTTGATTTTGTTTATTTTAGGTGAGATTTTAATACTAAACCATCACTTGCCCCAGCACAACCAAAGAGGTTTTGAACCCTACCAGGGGTTTTTGAGTTTAAAACCCTCTACCAGGGGTTTTTGCAGTTAACTCCCCATCTTCTATAAAACAAAACAAAAAAAAATGCAAACGAAAATCCCCTAATTCAAGAGCACAGTTCAGAAAGATTTTGATTTTAAAACCCCCTCAAAAATTTACGATAAACCCCCTCTTCAATATAAAAAAAAGCTACTTACGCACTCAAAATTTTATGAGCGTAGCTAAATGGGTTTTGACTCAGTTTTGAGTTTAAACCCCACTTCAGAGGGGTTTGAAGGTAAAAACTACCTCTTTAATAATAAAAACAAAGCAAATTATACACTCAAAATGTTTTGAATGTAGTCAAAGGGTTTAAACTCCCCTCCAGTGGAGTTTGAAGCTAAAAAGTACATCTTGAATATAAATAAAAGCAAATTGCTCACTCTAAAATCTATGAGCGTAGCCAAAGGGGTTTTGAGTTTAAACCCCCATTCAGAGGGGTTTGATGCTAAAAATGCCTCTTCAATATGAAAAAAAAGCAAATTACACACTAAAATTATTTGAGCGTAGCCAATCCAATCGGGGGTTTTGAGTTTTAACCCCCTTTCTACATATGGCTTTTTTTAAAGTTTAAAACCCCTCCAGATGGTTTTGAGTTTAAAGATCCCCCTACAGAGAATTTTGAGGTGGAAAACCCCCAACAGATGATTTTGACGATAAAACTTCTCTTTTCGATATAAAATCTAAAGCAAACTACAGTCACTTAATTCTAAGCGCGTATTCAAGAGAGGTTACAAATTTTTATCATTAAAGGGCTCCATTAATAAACTGCAGTGAATAGTCATCTGCCGAAATAGAAAAACACTAAATGTGGCTCAACAAAGATGGCTAAGACAGATTTTAGGAGTCAGTTATAGAGATCGGGTCTAAATCAAGGAAATCCGAAATGCCGAACTGGGAGTCGACCCCTTAGTAAGATTGTAAGAGAGCGACGCATGAGGTTTGCGGGATATGTTCTCCGACAAAATGAATTACGCATAAGAAGAGTTGTAACGATATCCTAGTACAACTTGAAGCCACTCATTCATGGAGGTCCTCATGGGAGATGGGAAAAGGCTTCAGACATTACCAGTGACAGATTTTAATGGAAACAGCTTGACTTCAAATGTTAGGTTTTTGAAATAGAACTTTTTAATAGCAGGAAAATGCACTGTAGATACCTCAGAATATGCATTTTGTTGGTTTTTAATATCAGAAATAGTATTTGGAGGCGGGCTTCGCCTCGTACTGGGGGAGCTCCTAGCACTCCCCCAGACCTCCTTGTTAGTAATGGCGGGGAATCTACAATTTTTCCACTAACTCTTGGAAGAACCTATTCTAGGGCACAATAAACGTCTTCCGAAAGAATGAAGGGTCAGAATGTAATAAAGATTATGTACACACACACACACACACATAAATACATATAATTTTTTTTCTCCAGGGGGGGGGGGGTCGGGGGGTTGAGAAAAAAATCCACCACCCCCCAAAACCCCCCGAAAAAAAATCCTGGCTACGCCCATGCCAAATGTGTACAATACAATTTTAAATGCTCCAACGAAAACCTTTTGCATTATGTTTCTTGGAATTTGTGGGCTTCCATAGAAACTTAAGACAGTTCCTTTCGAAAGAATCTCAATGTCAAGGACCTCGTTCGTTTGGGATGACGCATGTGTACGTACATGTGTCTACAACAGAGAACAATAGACAACCTAATGATCGTCTCAAAGTTGAACAATTACCGAACAATGTTCTCACCTGAATAGGTTGTGTGGAAACATGGCGGCTTTGTCTTACGTGTGTTTGGCAATGTCAATCTCCTACTAAATAAAAAAAAAATATTTAAAAAATTTAAAAGCGACTTAAAACACTAGTTTAGATTACACAAGAAGGACTAGTTTGTATTTAATTTCCTGTTTGCAGTGGTTCGTATTTCTTTATTAGTAAACCCCTTAGTCTGCCTCTTACGATCAGGTCACTTCGATCCCAAGAACTGACCAGGTCACTTCGATCCCCAGAACTGTTCAGAATCACTTTACTTAATGATGTTAACATAGCTTACAGTTTCGTTCTGCCATTCAAGTCTGTGTACGTCTGGTCATAAAATGACATTAATCATTATAGCTCAAGCGCTTGAGTAGTCCTCTTGGCTAGTCCTGCTTAGAGCGGTAAATGGAGTGTGTGTTTACAGTATATGGATAGCTAATTGTATTAAGAACGAAACACTCACTCTGTAGATCGGCCAGACGGACGGACTATTGCTCCGACGTCACTGTAACTTTATGGACTAATTCTGTTTTCCTTACTTTCCCAGACATCCTGCACATGTTAAAAGCAAATCTTTTTTTTTTTCATCTTGCACAGACCAATCAATGGTAACCCCTAAAGGTACCCACAGAAAGGGCACTTTCTCTCCGGCGGCCCTGTATCGGGTTGCATAATTCATAAAGTCGTTCAATAGATCTCTCAAACTTATTAGGAGTCCCTCTCCCGTGACAGTTGAACAGTTCTGCAATACATAACGGAATTCAGGCAATGTTACGTCAGTCACGAAGTTATGATTAACGAAATGTCAAAGTAATTGATTAAAGGAGTCAAAATAACAGAAGTGATTACTAATCTTAATCAGATTTCGTGATTTAATCTCACAATGGACATATTTTTGCTTGGATTTGTCTATATAAAAAAATGATATTATGCTTAGATTTTGATTTTATTTCAATCACCCTAATTCCGTTTTCATTTCGGTTGGGGGGGGGGGGAGTTGAACCCCAACACTCTACCTGACTACGCCCGTGATTTTAAATAAAAAGTCACCATCACCTTTTTTTTTTTTCATTGTTTTTCTGACAATTAATTCTAGCAACTCTAGCGATTAAAACAACGTACCATAAGTGTGATGTAATGTAATCGTCACAACAAAAAGGAATGCAAACAAATGTTGGCTTTTAGGGGGTTGCCTTTTACGGAGACAATTCCCACAATCTGCAGACTAGCTAAATAAAAATCAAAATATTGGCCTATCGCCTTCTCCATCGTAGCGTCAACCAATTGACTTTTTAAAAACGTTTATGTTATATACTATCAACAAGCTAAAAAGGAATCAATTTAGATCTGCTAAGATAATAAAATGAGCAATATTGATTAGCCTTTCCCTGTTCTAGACTAGAGATACCCAGATTCTAGAGTTTGTTTATGTAGATCTGTGGTACTACTACTTCCTTCGGCCAGTTTGACATCGTTGGCTTCCTTCTGTCGTTACAACTTTGATTCATCTCGTAGAGCTCTTTTTCATGTGACTGTGGAGCCATATTCTCGAGAGACACTCCCATCCACATAAGGCGCAAGCTTAAGGGTGGCTTTGATGGTAGCGAAGCAAGCCATTTTTCGTTTGACAAGCTTTTTTTCATAACTGAGGCCCATGTTTTTTCGCTGTCCTTAACTTTCTTGGTCACCATCTCTCTCCACATGGTGCGGTCTAGGTCTTTGTATTCCTAATAGTTAGTATCAATATTCCCTGCTTTGAGGTCTGGTTTGGTTGACATAGAATTTCCGACAGTGACGAGAGTCGCATCAACGCTAAAAATGGGCGAGTCTAATGAAACCGATCCTCTGAGGCTTTATTATAAAATGTGGTCAGGGGTTTCGGGAAGCCGGATTTCATTGCACCATGTGCCAGATGTGGTCCGCGGACTGTTTTTGAACATCACTAAACTGTTGAAGAGGAACTCCTCCGTCAGGATGGCTGTCTGATCTTGAATGAGCTTCCAAGTGTCATCACAGGGGTTTCGAGTTGGAGTCTCGCTGTCGTCCTCATTTTTGGATCATGTCCTCCGTCCAGCAGACTTTAGCTTTAATTTGGAAAATGTCCGGTTTATACAATGTTGCAATAGATTGTTAAACAGCTGACCTTCTTTTATCTGATTGAAAGACACAGATTTAAGAATTACTTTGAATACATATTGTTATTATTACAAATGTTATGAAAGGGTTAGTATGTTCATAAGAAACCTGTTACTCAGAGCTGGTGAGGAGCAACATTTTGTTTTCTTCTTTTGCCTTTTTGCATACGAAGCTATAGATGAAAGTAAGTTATCTCTGACCAACACAAAGTGGACAAGAGGTAGAAATAGACTCTCCAACGACGATTGGGAAGCATTTTTCAAAAAGGTATTGGTTGTAAAATCTGAAGACCATGCCATGCAAATAGAACTTTATACATATTCTTAGCCAGAATGATGAACTTCTGGGACAAGTCGCTTTGTCTGAGATTTTTTAAACATTAGTAGTTTTACAGCCTATAATCTACAAGGCTAATATCAACTCACTCTGTCTGTCTGACTGTCTGGTACAAATTTTGTACACGTTATTTCTCTCACTACCCATTCTCGAATGAAGTTGAAATTGTGCACAGTTATTTCTTGTCCGTAACAAAAACATGAATAAAAAAAAAAATGTGGTCTAGTCTGGTCATGTAAACGTTGTCAGTTTGGCATGCTTTAAATGAAGGTTACTTTGACACGTATCTGAAGTGCTAATGCTGGCATAGAGTCATAGACTACTGACAAGTTTTAAAAAGTGTACCACATTTTCAAATATGTCAAAGATTTATAACACTCTTGGACAGTCTTGGTTGGCCATCAGGCACTTAGTTTCTGTATATAGAACACTCTTAAACACACTCTTTGGTTGGCCATCAGGCACTTAGTTTCTGTCTTTAAGAGTCTTAAGAGTTCGTTTTCTTACCGCAATAGTTTTGTTTACTAAGTCAATAGTACATTTCAACCATGGGTCATACTTTGTTGTTCGCCGCATCATGTCGCCAGGGATTAATATGTATTGTGCTGCCATCTCCCAGGTTTGTGTGTGTCTCTGAGTGTGTATATGTGTGGAGGTGGGTACTTTATGGATGTATATACGTATAAAGCAAGAAAAGCAAAATAATAATAATAATAATAGTGATCTTGTGTACGTCTGTATTAAGTGTAATTGTATCAGTTTGGATCAATCATGTGATTAAGTTTTATAACAGGTCTAAACTAACAAGAATAAATCTGTGCGATTAGAAATCTTTTTTTACCACTTGTTTTTGTTTAGCTCTTTCCATACTTCTAGCTATCTGAATGCACAATGATTCTATGACTGGCCGTCTGGACCAGTTGGGAAACGAAAGGTGGGGGGGGGGGGGGGGGGGGAGAACTGGGTATCTCTGTAAAAGTTACTGTGATCGCTTATTAAATGCATAAAAAAATAAAAACGTGTTCCCTCAGGTCTCGAGCCTCCTCAAGAGGACACTACTTTAAGATCATTGTTGTCAAATAGAATTTCTTTCCCTTGTTTGATAAACAAATTAATTAATTACCAAAAGTAACTAATTTTTTTTTTATTGATTCTTGTGTTGTGCACAATTTCAACTTGATCCAAGATTGGGTTTTGGAGAAATAACGTATACAAACAATTTTTGACCAGACAGACAGACATACAGACAGAGTGAGTTGATATAAGCTTTGTAAAAAGAGTGGAGAAACACACAAAGGCTACATGGTTTAGGTAGCCTTTTTGAGAAATGTTAACTTGTGTGATGGTTACATCAGATACTTGAGTTCACTAAATTCACAAGTGTCCTTCACCTTACAGGTAACCCTTGTGAGAAGTGGAAACCTTTCCTATGTCAAAGTTCATCCAAGTGTATCACAATCAAGTCTATCTGTGATGGGTTCGCGGACTGTGAGGACGGGTTTGATGAGGATCCAGAAGTTTGTAACGCAGGTAACAGTGCCCTGACATTTTGGTTTAAAATAATTTTTAAGTTTCAAGTTCACAATTGCGGATCAACGTTGAGACAAACAGACGATTAAGGAATGTGACCTAAGGTTACCAGAACGACCAACAGCCTTTACTTTTCCCCAACTAACGTCAGGTACCCATTAGAGCTGGGTGGACTTAGAGTTGCCCGAAGATCCCGAAATTAAAACTCCCAGTCTTCACCAGGATTCGAACTTTGGTCCCGGTTAGGAAGCCAAGCGCTTTGCCGCTCAGCCACTGCGCCTCCACTTTCCAACTAATACCCATTAAATTTTGGTGAATTCTGGAACGTCCGAAAAATCCCGAAGCAAAAATCCCAGTCATTACCAGGAATTCAATTAATTTTTTGAAAAATGGCTGCAGATCCGACTTTTTAACATTAATTACTTTAGTAATAAAAAGTAGTCTTATTATAATTTGTTTTATTTTTTGTTATAGATTCTACGCCTCATGAATGTCCGCTAAGAGAATTGCTCGATGTCTGTCCGAGAATCGGCTGGACAAAATTCATTTTTCTGGTTTTCCATATCAAGATTTCCCAAACGCTGGTTTAACACTTTATAGAACAACCTAAGACAACCATGTATGCTCTGATTGACGCATTACAACTCAAAACGAAATATAATGTCGCACAACTGTTTGGCCTAAAGAGACATTCAATATAAAGAACATTCAATCTAACAAAGGAAAAAAAACAAATGTTGCAACCCCATTATGTATGAGAGTATGAAACTGGAGATCAGACTCATACTGATAATAACGATCCCTTATTAAAGAAATAGTTTGCATCAATATTCTCAGCTAGGCTTTAAATAACAAGTCTACCAGCTAAATTTAAATCAAGCCCGGACTGATGTATTAATTACTCAAGAGAAACAATGACTTAGAAAAGATGTCTGTAATTAGTATATCTTCATCGATGCAACTTCCTCAAGAAACGTTTGTCATTTATAAGATGAGATAAGCCTGTTCTATAAGTGATCACTAAGTTACTATGAAATACTAAAACGACTTCCGCTTTTGTTGATCTGTTAAGTGACAGAGGAACATATGACACTTAAGTTGACTTAAAAGTACCTATTCAGCATAATTTTGTTGTGCTCCTAAGAACAATGGTATGGTTTTAAGATTCTCTAACATATTCAGGATCACATGATCATAGTTACATTTTTTCCTTCACAGCATCAAGACCGACAGTGGAAGACATGACGGTGTTTCTGAACAATGAAAGAAAATGGATGGTTCCCCAGTTGTTTAACGGTGCCAGTATTGATCTTATCGCCCATGTGTTAACAGGTACTCACACCTAAACTTTCTATTTAGCGACCTCCGAAAGGGGAAAAAGCACAGTAGCTTTTGCTTGGTCTGTCTATCCGTCTGTCTGTCCGACTGTCACGATTAAATCGCAAACACTAGAAAAGATTACAAATCTGGTATTATGGTATTACAGATCTTGCAGCAAAGTTTTGGTGTAACGACTACTTTTTTTGTTTTCTGAATGGGAACCATTTGTTTAAATTAAATATGCCAACGATTTGTTTAATACACCACATTGTTAATAAAACACTTTAGAGAATGTAAGCCTTTATAGAATAGGTCACAGAACTCTACAATTATAACTCTTTCATCATTCATAGAGATTGCTTCACCAAAAATGTTGTCATGGATATTTTCAATCTATTTTAAGAAAGAGCAAAGAAAAAAATGGTCTTATGTTGATTACGAAGAGCCCAATATCTCAGAAAGCTAAGGACCTTATCAAGTCTTAATCCAATACTGCATAAACAAAATTTAAAAACTTAAGAGTTACTTTGGGTCCAAAGACTAAAAAGTAAAGTAGCAATAATGCATGAAAGCAGTAATGCATAACTTACTATTGAAATAAACACAACCGAATAAAATACCCCAAAAAGTCATTGATATATTATCAATAATTCATATCCCATATGCCATGCGAGATGCACGGAAGTGCTCATTTCTCCCAACTGTCACTCTGGGCTAGCTTTACAATGTGCAAGCCACAATTATTTTTTTTTAACATAACAACTATTACTATTAAATAGTTCATTGCATCAACATGTATTATATAAAATGCATTGTAAGCTCAAACGCAATTGGGGTCAGTGGGTTAATTTACGTCAATCGTACGATACACTAAGTATGTTAACCCTCTATGTCTTACATATTTAAAAGCCTGGGATAAGAGGCTTGATAGTGATTCAATGTATATTGAGGGACCCCTGCTAGGCCCGGGGCCCAATTTAGAGCGATCGGTCAAAATTAGCCTAATGCCGGCCCTGCTGCCAAATGAGCTTAAATTACACTACCTTAGTTGGTCAGAAAGACCAGTGACTAAGCAGAATTCAAGTCTCTAATTAACATGCACAAGATTAACACATGGACTCTAAAACGACATAACATCGTTTTTCAGTAATTCAGTAATTTATAGGAAAAGAAAAACAATTATTAGGCTTATAAACCTATTTCTTGTGGTTAACTTCATTATAAGATGAAGGCATATAAAAGTTTCCAAACATAGAAACATATTATACATTTCTGACTGTAAAGGTACAACATGCAGCGAGAGAATGGTACAGACTGTCCTTAGCCACAAGGCGATGTTGAAAAGAAAATAACAACGTCACATTGACATGATATTTGTCATGCTCCACTTCAATGACATCTAAAGGTTTTTGATCAAGCATGAATAATGGGAGACAGAAGAAAAAAATCATTTATCTGATGGCAAATAGTTCGACCTGTTGACATTATTTGCATCATTTGTAAGAGCCTTTTATTCCAGAAAGGTACGCAATCAATGTATCTCTCTGTTTGACATGTTCAGGATTTCCTCCCCTGTTTTGTGCTCCACGTCAACCATCTTAGTACTGACGCTGTCAACTCTGCTGTTTTCATTTTCCCATTGATCTTGATGAGTGAATGCAGCTCTACGGACGTAAGGCCGGGAAGGGGGAGTGAGGTTGAATGGGTTGGCAATGATGGGGATAAAGATGCTAGATGAAAGAAAACAAAAAAAAAATAACAAGGAAGTAAAACATGGAACAAAGTTGTGTCCCCTGAAGTCTGACTTGAATCTTATTGATTTTGTAATGAGTTGAGATCGGTGGACAAAACACCTAAACATGCACATAGACAGAAATATAAATAGTTAATATAGAAACACTGACTATGGAGGAATAGACAGAAATATAAATAGTTAATGCAGGAGAGCCGCTGGTCGTCCACTGCTAAGGTCTACAGATGTATGCAAACGCGACTTGAAGCTCTTCAAAATCGACACTAGCAGCTGGGAAAAAGTAGCACTGGATAGATCCACATGGAGAGAGAGCATAAAGGAAGGGTCGCGGATTGCAGATGCCATACACAACAGAAGCAGAAAGAAGGGTGAAAATGAAACGGGCCTGGTGATTATATATGCCCAACCTGTGACTGCAGCTGTGTATCAAGGATTGGCCTCTTTAGTCACACAAGAAGTTGCAAAGGGAACAGATTCATTCTTGAGACGTAAAATGCCATTGATAAATAGTAAATATAGAAACACTGACTATGGATAAATAGATAGAAATATAAATAGTTAATATAGAAACACTGACTATGGATAAATAGATAGAAATATAAATAGTTAATATAGAAACACTGACTATGGAGGAATAGACAGAAATATAAATAGTTAATGTAGAAACACTGACTATGGAGGAATAGACAGAAATATAAATAGTTAATGTAGAAACACTGACTATGGAGGAATAGACAGAAATATAAATAGTTAATGTAGAAACACTGACTATGGAGGAATAGACAGAAATATAAATAGTTAATGTAGAAACACTGACTATGGAGGAATAGACAGAAAAACAGATGAAAAGAAAGATAAACATCGTAAATTTATATGAGGGCAAACAGAACTAGCAGGTTTGATTTGCAAAGATTTTTCTTTTTTTTTTAATGTAAGGCTGAATATGAGATAGATAAATAGATAGATAAATAGATAGATAGATACATAGATAGATAAATAGATAGATAGATAGACAAACAGATAGACAAATAGATAGATAGATAGATAAATAAATAGATAGATAGATAGATAGATAGATAGATAGTAGCTATCAGCGTCGACTATCTTATATTGTTGGCCTTGCGCCTGTGTTTTTTGATTTCGTTATTTGAGTGTTTAGTGCGTTTAATTCATCTGCATACGACACAGCATGCTTAACACTATGTAGCTCACAGCTAGGGCTGACCAGTCAAGTGAAATACTGCACTCTTCCGTAATATCCGGACTCGAATTAATATTCAAGAACAAAATAATGAAATTTCGGAATCGAATACATTGCTATTATTGTAAAGACTTAATTTCGTAATCTTGGTCTTGAATATTAATTAGCATTTAAATAATGAGTTAAACAGTCTGTATCATCCCGAACTTGTCTGCCTGGTACAGCAAGTGTCAGTGTTTACCGTTGCCGCTGTCTGACTGACTCGAGTTGATTTGCTGTTGTCGTTGTCCACAAATCTATTGCATCCTATTGAGTCTCCTGCCCTTCCCCATCAATTAATCAATGCACATCACTTTACAAGTCTAATGAGCTGAACTTCATTTACATAATAATAGGTCGCTTTTCCATTGAATTTCAGTGGCCAGCGGGATGAATGATTTAAGGGAGTCCTTAGGCCTGACGGACAAGAACGTCGAGCTCTTGGACACTGCATTTGTCAGTTCGATTGAGGGAGACGAAAGGCCGTTGTTAGCCATGGGCATGCCTGAAAGGTCATGGCACGAGGTAAGGAGAGCTACATGTGATTTACTAAACCTTTTTGGTTGCTGTTGTTGCTTACACTGACAGATATGGACTGTGTCATAAAAATCATTTACTAACGTGTTTAACTTTTTTTACCCTTCTCATTTTCAAATGCATACAATTCTATTATTGTATGCAATGTTTTCATAATACAAGGTCAGGGCATAAAGATCTCCCAAGCTTTAAATGAATCGACCAAAATAACTCAACTATCTAGACAAAAAATGCTTATGTTTCTGAAATGTAAGTTTAAAAAAACAATGTTGCTTTTATGGATTTAAACAAATGTTTTTGATCTAGTACAGATACATTTTGACTGAATGCAATGCGTAGCTATTACGTACAGGCTGTTTTCATAATATGCTTCAAGAAAACCACAATGTTCAATGGTCCAATTCATGTTGGGCTGTGAAAAAGGAAAAAAACATTGTTATAAACATTACAAATGGTAGAGCCTAGAATACAAAATGAAACATGTCCTACCTCTCTGCTGCTACTAGAGCCCGTAAGGCCCCCACTTCAAATGTTAGAGACCTTTATGCCCCACCCTGTATATCAACCTGTCTGATTGTAGATGTGATACCCATGTGACTCTTATATTACAATTTTTTATTGTTTGTTATGTACATACACATCCATTTGTTTTATTAATAGTGCTGTTTATAAGCTTTTATTGGATTAGATTTATGTAGGCCTAGGAGAGAGCCTAAGAGAAACATGTAAAACAAACAAAACTTATTTTTACTTTACTTGTATATTTCTCTTATCCCTAAGTAATAATACAAATATTCCTATTAATTATTTTCAAACAAGTAGTTTTTTATGTTAAAAATTAAAAAAAAAAAAAAAAAAAAAAAAACTATTTCGTCGCATTTCTTCATTACTTGTGGAACAAATGTAAACATTGGGGAACAAAAAAAAAGAAAAAATTAACAGAGCTAGCCTGAGCTTTGTTTCTATGACATAGAACTGAGTCACATCTCACCTGCCATCTTTTACTGTGCTCCTGTTTTCATCCAAGCGTATATCCTTCATTAATCATTAACATCCAGTTATTCTTCATTTTCTAGCAGTTATTTTAAATTTCTAAAAATGCTAGTATTTTTAGCTTTTAGATTTAAATCATACACTTTGCTTCAAATGTTTTTTTTTAAAAGCAACAATAAATCAAACATTTTATTTTAAGAGAGAAAAAATAATACCAATATATTTTATCGCATCTTTTAGTTTCGTTTCTACTAGTTATGCGTGAGGGGGTTATGTGTGAGGGGCTTATGTGTGAGGTGTACGTGTGTATATCTTTTGTTTGAAGGTCTGATTATTGAGGTCCTATTTGTTAGGATATTTTGTGTGAGTATATTATAAGTAAATGTATCATATGTTAGGATCTTTTGCGTGAGTGTTTCATATGTGAAGGTATGATATGTGAACATGGGCGTAGCCTAGCCCAAATGAAATACACCTTCCTGCAGGGGGGGGGGGGGGATCGGAATTTAGTGACTGATTTTTTGCTTCGATTTTGTTTATTTTAGGTGAGATTTTAATACTAAACTATCACTTGCCCTAGCACAGCAAAAGAAGTTTTGAGTTTAAAACCCCTATCAGGGCGGGGAAGGGGGTAAGTTTAAAACCCCCTACCAGGGGGGGGGTTCGAGTTTAAAACACCCCTACCAGGGGTTTTCGCGGTTTAATTCCCCTCTTCTATAACACAAAACAAAAAAAAAATGCAAACGACAATCCCCCAAATTTCACGCGCACAGTTAAGGAAGATTTTGATTTTTAAACCACCTCCAAAATTTACGATAAACCCCCTCTTCAATATAAAAACATAAAAACATAAACATATAAAAACATAAAAAATCTATGAGCGTAGCCAAAGGCGTTTTGAGTTAACCCCCACCTCCTCTTCAGTAGGGTTTGGAGGCTAAAAAATACTTCAATACCCGGTATAAAGAAACGCAAATTACGCATTCAAACTTTTATGAGCGTAGCTAAATGGGTTTTGACTCAGTTTTGAATTTAAACCCCCTTTCAGTGGGGTTTGAAGCTAAAAATACCTCTTTAATATTAAAAACAAGGCAAATTATACACTCAACATGTTATGAGTGTATTCAAAGGGGTTTTGAGTTTAAACTCAGAAATTATGAGCGTAGCCTCCGCAAGCGGGGTTTGAAGCTAAAAAATACATCTTCAATGTAAGTAAAAAGCAAATTACGCACTCAAAATGCTATGAGCGTTGCCAAAAGGAGTTTTGAGTTAAACCCCCTTTCAGAGTGGTTTGATGCTAAAAAATACCTCTTCAATATAAAAAAAAGCAAATTACACTAAAATTTTTTGAGCGTAGCCAAGACAATTGGGGGTTTTGAGTTTAAATCACTCTCCTACAGATGGCTTTTTTTAAAGTTTAAAACCCCTCCAGATGGTTTTGAGTTTAAAATCCCCCTAGAGCGTTTTGAGGTGGAAAACCTATATCTTCAATATTATTCTAAAGCAAACTACAGTTACTAAATTCTATGATCGTAGCTAAATGGGGTTTTGAATTAAGAAAAACAACAACATAACTCCAGAGATTTTTTAGTTTAAAACCTCCAACAGATGATTTTGACGATAAAACTTCACTTTTCGATATAAAATTTAAAGCAAACTACAGTGACTTAATTCCAAGAGCGTATTCAAGAGAGGTTACACATTTCTACCAGTGGCGGGGCTCAATTAATAAAGTGCAGTGAATAAAACACTAAAAGTGGCTCAACAAAGATGGCTAAGACAGATTTTAGGAGACAGTTATAGAGATCGGGTCTAAATCAAGGAAATCCTTTGCCGAACTGGGATTACTCCTTAGTAAGATTGTGACAGAACGTCGCATGAGGTTTGCGGGACATGTTCTAAGACAAAATGAATTAGGCATAAGAAGAGTTGAGATGACATCCTAGTACAATTCATGGATGTCCTCAGAGCAGGTGGGAAGAGGCCTCAGACATTACCAGTGACAGATTTTTGTGGAAACAGCTTAACGGCAAATGCGTCGAACAGTGCGGGAGGGTCTAAGTCAGTAAGAATAGCACATTAGGTTTTTGAAATAAAAGTTTTTAATAGCAGGAAAATGCACTGTAGATACCTCAGAATATGCATTTTGTTGGCTCTCAATATCAGAAATAGTGCTTGGCTCCTAGCGCTCCCCCAGACCATTTGCTAGCAATGGCGGGGAGTCTACTATTTTCCACTAACTCCAGGAAGAACGTATTCTAGGGCACAGTAAGCGTCTTCCGAAAGAATTATGAGTCAGAATATAATAAAGATTATATACACACACACACATACATACATACATATAAATATTTTTTTTTGCTTGGGGGGGGGGGGGGCGGGGGGGGGAGGGGAAATCCCCCCCATAAACTCCCCCCCCCCCCCGAAAAAAAATCCTGGCGACGCCAATGTATGTGAAGGTACAATATTTGAAGATATGATATTTGAAGGTAGGTGTAACATGCTAAATGTGTAATGCCGTAGAATACGGGGTTCGTGTGTCCACTTAGCACGCAACGAACATGAACAGTAAACAAAGTCGATCTTCAGCAGACAAATATGACGTTTATTCAATAATAACAATAATGTACTGCACTTTTAGTCATTATCTTATCTTATCTTATATGATACAGACGTTACTTCAAAAAGAAGATGATTACGTCCTACGAGTCATGCATTTAGTCATGCATATAACCAATGATCTAATGCCAAGTCACTGGTTTTCCTGGCTAGCTCAGGCAACCAATTTCATGCTCTAATAGCGCTAGGGAAGAAAGAGCATTTGTACAAATTTGTCCTAGCATACGGAACGAGGAATGTGCTTTTATCTTTTCATTAAAAATTTTGTTTTTGTAATAGAAGATTTTGGTTATTTGGTTCAGTGTTTTATGTATAATTGCTACTTTACTTTTACTTTACACAAAATTATCCAGTTGCAATGTAACTACATCCGCATAACAGCGATATCAAATATACAAATCTTTTAAATTATCACTTCACTACTAGAATACATCCGCATCACAGCGGATAACAATAAACTTCAATAATACGTTTCCAACTCTAAGTGCAGAATAATAACTATTAGAAATACGTATACTGTCTCAAGTCCCAGAGACGACTCTACTCAACTCAAAGTTACTACTCAACTCTCTAAGTGACCACTCTACTCGACTCTTAAGGTTACTACTGACCCAGAATCTATTTAGTAATTCTTAATTCCTGTTGCTATATCAGGGGTTTTACCCTTATGACCCGAGGTGAACATATAACAGGTAATGTCAACCGAGACTGTGACAATATGATATACGAGCATCTTAGGTGTTATGGGTGGTACAGTGGCTGAGCAGCCATGACTGAATCTAAAAGGTTCAAAGCAGTGGCCTCATGACCAAGGACCATTGAAAGAATTGAAAAAAAACAAAACAAAAATTCTATACATCGGACAGAATACAAGAATTTGTTAATGTCACACTCAACCTTCTAAAGTTTCTAAAGAGAGGGGTGCATCATCTTGAACCCCAGTCCTAGGGTACGTTACTACGCCTCTGGGGTCATATGTATGAGATCTATTGTGTGAGTGTCTATTATTATGTGAGGATGATATGTATATGGAGCTTATGTTTGAGTGTCTGATATGTGAACGTCTTTTCTGTTAAGGTCTTACGTGTGAGCATCTCATATGTGAGAATCGTATGTGTAAAGGTTTAGGTGAGTGTTTTAGGACTTTATATTGGTGGGACGAGCTTTGACGTAAGAGATTTCTGTGTGGAGAATAAAGCATTCCGAAACTTTCATAAAAAGCATTTCTTTAATCATTGCACATCGTCTAGCAACAGGATAGCATTACTTGATATTACATCTTAATCAAATTGACTTTAGATCTACCTGGTTCTTTTTAACAAAAATACTTCCTTTTGTTTTCCACAGGTCCAGTATGTATTCCAGAAACTTTATGACAGCGGGTTCAAAGTTTAACATGTAACGTCATGTGTCACCAGAGGTCAAGGCAATACAATGAGATATACATATATACAAATATATATAAAACAAAGGACCAATCGAAGCAGTTTATTTAGAAATATTTTGTATGCAGCTCCCATTCTTTTGTGACCAAACTGAAAATCAATTTGTGATCTAAATGTTTCAAAAACAATAAAATACATGTGATATTTATGTTAATTATTTAGAATATATTTCCATTTCTATTCATCGCGTAGCTTACACAGAAAATATTTTTTTTTGATGGTTTGTAAAGGCGAAACATTTCAGAAATAAATCTCCGCTCCAAAATTTTTCATTTTCCATGAGTGTTTTATCTCACTAGTAATTTTTTTTTGTCTGTTGTTTAATTTAATATCAAAGTGTGTCTGCTAATAATAATAATAATACAAAAAATATATATATCAGTTTGTTTTTGTTTGATTCGAATACCATTATGCATAATATATTTATAAACATTGGATTTTATTTTTAACGTAAGTTCGTTTTGTACAATTAATGTTGCTATTTTAATTCTGTAATTGTGTGGATTTGTGGATTTGTTCAGAGTTGTTAATATAATTAACATAAGCAGGGTGATTGTCCGGCAAGGAAGCTGTTAGTAACGCATTTTTCACTGCCCAGCATATTAATATCTGCCCAACACTAATATCTTGTGTTTGATATGGGGACATGGTTTTAGAATTTCGCAATTAGGCAGCAATAAGGATAATTGTTTAAACATTCGTAGTCTAAGTCAAAGCAGTGCTCTGTTATTAATGTAGTTTGAACAGGTCCCATATATTGAACAGGTCCCATATATTGAACAGGTCCCATATATTGAACAGGTCCCATTTATTGAACAGGTCCCATATATTGAACAGGTTCCATATATTGAACAGGTCCCATTTATTGAACAGGTCCCATATATTGAACAGGTTCCATATATTAAACAGGTCCCGTATGTTGAACAGGTCATGTATATTAAGCAGGTCATGTATATTGAACAGGTCATGTATATTGAACAGGTCATGTATATTGAACAGGTCCTATATATTTCAAAACATAGAACTGAGTGGGTACATAGTAATAATAATAATAATGAAACTTGTATTTCAATACAATTACACTTTACCAAATAATTATAGGCTTACTAATGAAGTGATTCATGTGATTGCTCTATCAGCCCTGCTCAATTCATTTAGTCAACTCTTACTTCTTGAACATCTTTGATGACGAGAGCTTACCATTTAATAATCTTAATGAAACTGTCTCTGATTTGTAACTCTTCATTATCTTGTCCAAGAGGAAATAATAGTGACTCCAGGAAAACATAGTCTGCGGGACCAGGCTTGAAGGGGAAAGTTTATGGTTGGCTCTTAGTGTTGGCGCTCCCCTGGGAAATATAGTCAATGAAATTATTTAAGGCGAGGCCTTGATTTAATACGAAACGAATGCACATTCACTTATCTCGGCCGGCGTTATTGTGTTTTTCTCTAGATTAATCCGCTGTGAATATTTAAATAAAGAACATTTTAAAAAGGCAGATAAATACATAAAATGAGATTCAACCTCTCACAGGCCCATGTCAGGAACTCATTTGAACTGGAGGTAATAAGGAACACAATTGGGACACAAAATAATGCCCAAGACTGCACCGTGGTTTCATTTCAGTCTTTGCACACACATAAACCAGTGGTTTATACTAATAAAGATCCCACTTCTGTAGGCAATATAGCCTACTATAATTTTGAATAAACATTCTTAACTCCCTCCCCCCCCCCCCCCCCCCATTAAAAAATCTTGTGAATAAAATATATGTCAGTGAAAATTTTTCAAAATTTCAAAGTAAGTAGACATGTGAAGAACAAACACTAACAAATGTCTGTGCCTCAGATTCACTAGCTAAATGGTTCATGCTGAGGAAAGGTTACAGTAAGGTTTTTAAAAGCAATATCAATGTTCCCCAATTATTTCTTCTAATGATCTGTAGGCCTACCTTTAAAAATATCTATTAAAGTTTCCTTGCCGAAAAATCACCTAGAACATTTGACATTAAGATATAGGCTAGTGATTCTTCTTTTGTCAGATACATATTTCGGAACTGTGAAGGATATTGTCGGATTAATCTAGGGACTTGTTGAAGGGACATTCTCTGTTTACTTGTTACTTGGTTCTATCTCATCAATATTTGTAATGACCATTAAACTATAATGGACATTTTATGTGACTTATCTTCCTTTTTAATATAGACTCAACATATAGGGCAAAGACATAGAGTACACTTTGTATGCATAAAAAGTAAAGTAAAGTTTCCCATTTCAGACCTTGCGATCTATACTGAAGATGATGTTAAGGTCATCTGTTTCTTTGGCCAACGGAAAAGAGCAAAGTGTCGTGTGGCCAGCGCAACACAACGACCAACCGCATTTACTTTCCCCAACTAAAGTCAGGTACCATTAGAGTAGACTAAGGGGCGCCCTAAGAATCCAGAATTTCCAAATCCATTCACAAAGATTCGAACCCAGGACTCGAGGTTCGGAAGCCAAGCCCTTAACCACTTTATATACATGCACGTATCAAACAACCATGAAGGGAAGAAAATGTTGCAAAATGTTAAGGAAGATGAAATAACTGTAAAAGAAATCAAAAGTTCTTCAATTGTCAAAGAACGTAAAGGTTTGGCAATAGTTTTGTAATCAAGACTGTCTTTCTTTGCAGGAAATCAAAGCTGCATGAAAATAAGCTGGAGTGATTTAATAATAATAAGGCTTGTCTTCGAGTCCGAAGATTAGCGAGGAATGCAGTATTTCCCGTGGTGGATGCGCAGCCCCAGCAGTGACCTACATATTTTGCCACATCCAGGGCAGCATAACCATTATCCGCAGGTGGTCGATTTAGATTTTCTTTTCGCCGTCTGCGTCTGTCCTCGGCAGCGGATTTTCTTTTGATATCTAGAGCCATCAAACGATAGTCTGGGCGATATCTGTCGGTCTGAGTGACCAACAGGTATATCTTGTAGTTTCTTGGCAAGACATTGTTTTACCATAAAAGCCACTCCCGATTCCTGTGCTCCTCAGGACCTCTTCCAGACCAGTATAGGATGAAGCCAGCCCGCCTTTCAGTCAGCGATCTCTGGCTCGCCAAGCGTACCTCACTTAGGGCAGCTATGTCTACATCTAGACGAACTAACTCTAAAGCCACCAGTGCAGACTTCCGTTGAGGGCATTCACTTTTATTGCTGTCCTGCAGTTTGCGGACATTCCAGCAGACGACTTTGAGAGGTGATTTAATATACCAACGGAATTAACAGAGTACATTTTAAAGCTATACAAATAGTAAAAGCTGAAAAGTTTATTTTAACACTAGTGGCGTAGCTACCAATATGCGGGTGGTGCGGGCCGCACAGGGCACCAAGTGGAGAGGGGCACCAAAATTCCCCCAGTGTGTATTAATTTCCTATTTCCCTGAGCGTTTCAGTAAAAACGACTAATTGTATGGACACGAACAAACTTAAACGACTGTATTTTAAACATGAACTAACGATTTATAAACTAGTTATGTTGCTATTTTGTTTCATCTCCTTGACTATTTCTTCCATATAATGTAAGCTATAGAACAGTTTGAATCTAATTTATTAGATTTATTTCGGACACACAGTACATGTTGTTACTACACTGATCAATGCTTTGTAATATAAAGAAGAAGAAGAAGATAGGCCAACCTTTTTTTACTTCATTGTTTAGTCCACTGGTTTAATCTAGATATTGAGTTTAGAAATATATTTCTAAACTCTAGCTCTAAACAATTGTCTTAGTTTATTCATTTCTTTATGATTCTTTATAGTTTAACTTTGGAAATAATTCTATTGTCAATATTTTTAAATAAGCTAACCTTTGTTTTCTACGAGTTTTTTTTAAACTAACTAGTTTATTGTAATATTGTAACGTAAACAAAATGATGAACAGTGCTCAAGACTGACTAGTCTGGCTGGCGCCTCAAAACCCTTTTAAGCTCAGACGGAGAAATGCCGGCATCTCTGGTTCTGTCCGGTCTGGGTAGACTATAAGGGCCCCATACCCAGATCTATCGGGGTCCCTCATTACTGAGTCATTACCGACCCATCGGTATAACAGAAAATGGCATCTGATGGGTAAGACTTTAGTGTAGCTGATGCCAAGTTTTGGAGTATGGCAGGTGTTAATCGCCTCTTGGTGGCTCCCTCTTGCCATATAAGGGACATGCTTTTTTGGGGGGCGGCATTCTCCTCCACGTAGGGCAAGTACTATTTCTTCTAATAGTAATTCTATCAGTGGAGAGCCCAGCTGATTTTGACAAATTGGCCGCAATGTGGAGGAACGATCGCATTTTATACGGTTCCTTTCTCTCCACTGTTGCTCTAATATTGAGGTGGGTAGCCTAGAGTCGCCCTTTTTGTAGCGCTCATAGGCCGTAAGTACCGCCCTCTGCGTCCTTAAATGTAAAGGTGCCACGTTTATTAAGATTTCAGCAGCGTTTGTTGGGCTTGTCCGAAAGGTGCCACAAATGAACCTTAGTGCCTGTGATTGTACTCGGTCGAGTGATTCGAGGGCAGTTTTACAAGCATATACTTGAGCTGTATAGCTGTACTAAATTTGAGATCTGACTGCCCCTAAGTACAATGTGCGTAGCATGTAAGCTTTGGCACCCCACTTTGTGCTGGCCAGCTTTCTTCGTAACGCTAACTTCTCCGAGGCTTTTCTTTCAACGGGGGCGCGGTGGCTGAGTGGTTAAGAGCTTGGCTTCCGAACCTGGGGTCCTGGGTTCGAATCTCGGTGAAGACTGGGATTTTGAATTTCGGGATTTTTAGGGCGCCCCTGAATCCACCCAACTCTAATGGGTACCTGACTTAAGTTGGGGAAAGTAAAGGCGGTTGGTCGTTGTGCTTGGCCAAAGAAACAGATGACCTTAACATCATCTGCCCTATAGATCACAAGGTCTGAAAGGGGGGAACTTTAACTTAATTTCTTTCAACATCCTGGACGTGCTGGAGCATTGACAGTTTTCTATCCCCTAGATATTTTGGCGTGTTTTCACGTTGGAGTCGCAGCCCACCGAGTTGAAGCTCGAATGGAGCCTTAAGAATGTCGATCCCTAGGCTGAACAGGGACCAGGTCGTTTTGGCAAAGTTTATCTGAATCTGTCATTTGTCGCAATACGATGAGATGGTTTGGAGGTCTGCTAGTAATGCCGCCTGTATTTGGTCGGCTTTCTTGCCGGTTGACCAGAGGACAAGGTCATCTGCATAAAGCAGTTTCTTTGACCGCAGTGAGGTGCGTTTCTTAAATTTCTTAAGTCTAAAGAAGCATCGAGACGATTTCAAGTCACATCATTGCCAGAGTCCACCGACTATAGGCGAGCTGTTATTGGGTATGAATTAACTGAACAATTAAAAGCAACAAAGCAAGATGAGATGGTTATCATTGAATCCAGAAATAAATGATGAGGCCGACATCCTGAAAAGAAGAAAATGCTTCAATACCTCAGGTTCTAGATACTAAAGGACAGCACACAAACATGTCTTTAGTACACTCATCAAAAAGTCATACTGAAGAAGCTGAACCATCTGACAGGGTAAACAATACAGTAAGCAGGATAATAGACTCTAAACTGAACGACATTGGAGATTGGCCTGATGTCATCACAGATAATATTCGCATACACTTTGTCACTCAAGGATCTGAAAAAGTTCATCGTATGGACAGTCAATTCAGAGAGGCGTATAGACATCAAGAATCAGCAAAAGGAAAGGCTAGAAAGCTTTCAAAGGCTTGGTTTTTCCGGCAAATGTCAAACGGCGAGAAAGTTCATAAAAAGTGAATGTGTTATTAGCCAAAAAAAAAAAAAGAATCCTTATTTTGCTTCCTCTGCATACTCTTCTCAACAAGATCAAGTACCAAATCTTCATTGAAATCCAAAGATGGATTCAATGAGTGGTGGAGGTTATCCCCGAAAATAGAAAAACATGAGACCAGCAGAGCTCACATTCAGTCATTGCTTGCTTGGAGGGAACTTGAAGTTCGCCTGAGAGCAGGGAACAATATTGACAACAAGGCCTAAGATTTGATTATACAAGAGACGAAAACCTGGAGAGTTAGTAAAATTACTATCAAAGTACGATCCACTCTTGAGGGAGCATGTGCTTCGAACTAACCTTTGTTCCAGACCGAATACATACATGTCTCCACAAATACAAAATGAATTTATTACAATATTGGGGGATCACGCTAAAAAACAAATCATACAGCAGCTAAAACAAGTCAAATATTTCTCTATTATTTTTGACATTTTTTCCCCAAATTTTACGGTATGTTGTCATGGATAATGACAAGGTGCAAATTCGTGAGTGTTTTGTTGACTTCATCAACACAAACGACAAGCATGCTGCAGGAATCACTGAGATGATTCTAGAGAAATTGCGTTCGGATGGCTTAGACATAATGGACTGCAGGGGTCAAGGATATAATAATGCTGAGGTCATGAAAGGTCATTAAGGTCATGAAAGAATTAACATATTTGATTTATGAATACATATTATTTTGAACAAAAAGTAAGGTTTTGCAATGTTATTAATTAGTTGGTTTTTTTTTGTTTTTTTTTGGGGGGGGGGGGGGGCATCCAGATGAGGTACCGCACCAGGCATCATATACTCTAGCTACGCCACTGTTTAACACTAGCAATGTTCGTTTGTTTATAAATGCGTTTATATAAATAAGTAAACATTTAATTTATGTCTAATTATCCTAGTTGAAACATTAAAAACGCGAGTATTTAATTTCAAGAATATATTTAAGGAGATTCACCATTTTACTTTTATTTTCTACATGTGAATTATTTACATTATAATGTAATGTGGTACAATCTTCATCCTTTTTTTTTTCAATAAGTCTTTTCATACTTACAAGCTAGCGGAATTTCTAAAGATAACACACAAATAAAAACAAAGCCAAATTCAGATATATGTCCTGGCTAAAACAATGATGCTCATCTACACGTTAAAACCTGCCATTAAAGAATTGCAGACTTCTGAATAGCTTTAACTTTCGCAAACACTATATAATGAATAATTTAAGACTGTGCTGGCATGTGTAGGTACAGCTAGGGCTTCGTATCTACATGAAGTACTTCACTCCTCATTAATCTACGAACTCGTAGACAAGCTTTATATTGTCTTTCTGTTAAGTCCAAAGTTGGAATTGATCAAAACATAATTACAATTTGGTATTTACTGGAGAGACTTCTTCACAGATTTTTTTTTTTGCGTGTGTTACTAATTTATTGTAGTGCAGAACGTGTACAGATTTACAAATAATAACAATATAAAGCAGAACAAACTTTAATTTAAAATTTAGTTCCAGAATGATTATTATTGTAAAGAAATTATTTTCCTATTTAAAAGTATTTAGTTGGCACCAGATAATAGGATAAAAGCCCTGAGTTGTGAAAACCTAAAACCACCAAACTTTTCTATTTATAAACTAGCCGTAACACCCCCGTGTTGCCCAGGATACATCTAGAATAGGTCTACCTCTCTTTTTTTTTAATTTTAAATAACACATTTTCCACACCTTTCTTTTAAAGTTACTGTATATGGGGACTCGATCATATTCTACTGCCTTCTCAAAGATCTCAGGAAAAGTCATTCCAAGATTCGTCAAATGTGCTGATTTCCAAAAATTAACATACAGGGATAATAATGCTAGTCTGCGAGCTCGAAGATTAATGAGGAATACAGTTTTTACCGTGTCCACACAGCCCCAGCTGTGACCTACATATTTTTCCACACCAATGTCCGAGGGGTGGGGGAAGAGACAATATTTGTACAATAAGAAGTTATTTTGGAAACTTAAGAAGAAAAACAAAGCGACACACGAGGGTTTCCCGAGGGTTTTTCCATAAGCACCGACTCTTTCCTGACCTTGAATTTTAGCGGGTATTTTGTAACATTTGTTTCGAGTCGAATAGCCCACCCTGTAAGTAGATCTAGTAGATCTAGTAATTAGAATGTCAATTTTAAAACATTGTCACAATGTATCTCGAATGGGGGGGGGGGCAACTTCCTTACAAAAAGAGGTGTTATGTAGAGTGTGCGTTTCCTAGGCGGCGTTAAGAAGAGGTTAAGCGATTGATTGGGGGTTATGCATTTAAGATGATGAAATTAGCATAATGCAAATGTAAAACGTCAGACAATCTTGAGACATGAAAGAATATAGACGTTATTTTGTGATGAGCTAGATTTCGTTTAAATATCAGTAAATTTCATTAATATTAGATTTAGATCTCTATCTCAAATTTAATCTGTGAAAATTGTAATAACAATTATATTGTTGTTTTTTTGTTTTTCATAAGAAGTTTGTCCAAGTTATTTAAAGTTTATTTAGTAAAAATATAAAACGCCTTCATTGGTTCAGTTCTACTAGCTGTTTGTAGCGACAACGACCATCTAACAACAAGGAGAGGGGGCGGCGAAAACATGTTTTATTTTCAGTGTAATTTATGTGAATATTAGTAAAATTATATGTTCAAAAATTAAAAAGACGGCGTTTTATCTTCTAATAAGATCATTTTAAACCTAGACCGCTTTTACGGCGCTCTTGTGCAACAGTATGGGTCAAAACGTTTTAAAACGTCTCCGCTAGTGCGATTCTTCTGGATTATTTTTTTGTCTCAGAATAGTCGAATTTCTTCCGCCTATTGCACTTTATAATAGTGACGACTTTTGTGTGACAAAAACCTCCCAGACAGAGACGTCTTAACACGAAGAATATTGTTAAAAAGCTCACGCCCATTACAGACGTACGTACGCAATATGTAGGCCTACCTAGAATGTCCCTCGCATAATACTATTGGCCAGGGATGCCTCTTTATTATTATATTTAATATGGCCCTCGACTTTTTTTATTAGGATGAATAATGCATTCTGAAAGAAAACACATCAATATTAGCCTTTTAAAAACTCTCTCTTCTTACTAAGAGAAAAAGGCCCGAAGACGCTTAGCACCGAGTCCCACCCGGAATCAAACCCTTTGTCGACTTGAGTGAAAACCTGTCGCATCTTCCATTCTATCTCCATGAAGAAACTTTTACAACGCTTACAATTTATGTAGGCAACATTATTCCGGAAAAAAAACTGACCATAGACATATTATATATAGGTTTCTGAAACTGACTCATATTAGTGAAATTTCAATTTCATTCCCTAAATTTGGATTCTTTACATAGTGTTGAAAATATAAATGAAAAATAAAACCTAAAACTAAATTTCCTTTCTTTCTCATTACATTCTTTACAAAAAATGCAAAGTTAAAATTGAAAATAAAACATCTTAGAGGGAATGGGGAAACGACAACGATGCGAATATAAAAAGAAAAGGAATGGTACAAAAATGGATTTAAATCAAAGAGCGCCTTAGGTATAGTGTCCAGCTCAGTCTTAATGAATTTTTTTTCTAAAATAAAAAAAGGGGGTGGGCGGCATTTTTTAACTTCTCACGCAGGCGGCCACAACCCTCGCGGCGGCCCTGCAGGTGGGGCCACAGTCCCGGGGAATCTATATACTGTCCTTACCGGCATTGGCAACAACATCGCAGTTTTTAGTGCGTTCTTGTCATTGTATGTCCATGATGGAGCGCAAGCATCTTTGGTGAAAGTGTTCAAGAAGTCTTAGTTGTTTTCTGTATAATACCCATGTCTCCGATCTAATTAGAAGACTTGAGAGAACCACTGATTGGTAACACTGGTTTTTGTAGGCAGGCGGAGGGATTTATTCCGTCAAACTCTAACCTGGAGGCGTCCAAAAGCACTACATGCCCTGGCCAGACGGTTGTCAAACTGCCTTAAAAGCGATATCATGCTTCCTAGATATCTGAAGTGGTCTATCACTTTAAGGAAGTGTCCATTTATTGGACTGAGTAGGTTTTATTGTGTGACTTCTGGAACGAACAAAACTTCTGATTTCCCAAAGTTTATAGATAAACCAAAAGAGGTGGCTGCGTATGCAAATTTGTTGACCGCGAGCTGGAGATCATGTTCTTTGTGAGCTAGTATGGGATAATCATCGACTTAGGGAAGACTACTTGCATAACATAACAACAACTTACAAGTTTCTGACCCGTCGAAATTCGGATATCTGTGGCATTTTACGTCTCGAGAGACGATCTTTTCCCTTTGCAACTTCTTGTGTGACTAAAGAGGCCAATCCTTGATACACAGCTGCGATCGCAGGTTGCGCATATATAATCACCAGGCGCCGTTGCATTTTCACCCTTCTTTCTGCTTCTGTTGTGTATGACATCTGCAATCTTTGACCCTTCCTTTACTCTCTCTCTCTCCATGTGGATCTGTCCAGTGCCACCTCTTCCCAGTTGCCAGTGCCGATTTTGAAGAGCTTCATGTCGCGTTTGCATACATCCGTATAACGTAAAAGTGGGCGACCAGCGGCTCTCCTGCCTTCTATTAGATCGCCATACAGGATGTCCTGTGGAAGTCGACCTACTGGCATTCTACGAACGTGGCCAAGCCAGCCAAGGCGTCTGCTGCTGATAACAGAGCGGATGTCCTGGCTGTCAGGTGGGATTTCAGATTAGCTAGGGTATGATATGACATTACGGTCCCGTATCCCCAGCCTGAACAGAGTAATACAAGAACCCAAAGGTAATAGCATGTAAACTACAAACATTGAATAGCAGTTATTCAACTGAACATTTAGTGAATAACAACAGTTGCCAACAGGAACAATATTTAATTAGACTTAGTAGTAATTTTCAAACATATTAACATGTACATCAATATCATTGAAGTTAGCATTTGATTACTAATTAGTCTAGTATCACACCAACAGGTTTCCGTAACACACCTTCACGATCACACTCCATCTCGGCGCCCAACAGAAGCTCAACTCCCTACACCTCAACACCGACAGTTACTACACAACTCCAAGGGCAGAAAGACGACACACTTTCCCATAGCCCAAACCTAACACCGTACCCTTACAAGGGGAACCAAAAAACCAGCTACCCAGCTCACAAAAGCAGCTCTCTCTCTCTTGCGGAAACTAAGGATGACGTAAACACACACCCACACACACAATATTCTAGACAACAAAACGCACATACAAGAAACTACTTCCTATACCCTAAAACACCAATATTAAATGCAAAGAAAAACTTCAAGCGCGCACGACACTGGCACCCTGCTCTTTGTAGCACTTCCTCATTGGTTATCAAATCCAACAATACTCTACTGGATAAAGACATAAACAACAGGATAGCCAAGGCAATGGCCACCATGTCACGGCTGCAGAAAAGAGTCTGGGACAACATATTGCTGACTGGCAGTACTAAAGCCCTAGTCTACCGGACCTGTGTGTTGAGCACCTTGCTGTACGGAAGTGAAACATGGTCAACCTACTCATGGCAGGGAAAAAAAAAAGGTGAATGTTTTCCACCTCCGATGCCTAAGGCGGATCTTTAAAATAAGGTGGCAAGATAAAATTCGGATATATTTGTATCTATTTTGTGGATGTCCCTTTCTTGTGGATGCCCCGGGACTGTAGCTGTAGCCCCATCTGCCCTGTCTTAAATCCGCCCCTATCCCCATATATAATTCGCTTTTATATTTCAGCAAGCATTTTGTATCATAATTAATTGACATTTAAACACCTCCATGTATAATCATAGGGGTATCATTTACATTATGCATTATGAGATATAGAAATATAAATATTCTACACAAAAAAAAACAACAACTTTGATTAATGTTTCGCTTAGGATATATGTACCGGTATCTCTGAACATATAAGATATAAAATTGTTATTATATCGGGCTTGATAACAAAGGGGGTGAATAAATATAAATTTTATTTAAGGATTTAGATAACCCACGAGATTCAAAATGTAACCCCTCCTGCTCAAGCTGCTAGGTGAACTGGAACATTTTTAAGAAAAGGGATGAACTCAATGAGAACATAAGAACATTCAAGAACCAATACAAAGAAAGGGTCCTACAAGATCTGCCTCATGGATCTGGATACAATAGACATCCTCTTCAATCTACAATAATAGTATTGTTGAAGTGAAAATTATGAGAATAAAAAAAAAGTAGTTCCCCTTTCAGACATTGCAATCTGTAGGGCAGATGATAAAAAGGTCATCTGTTTCTGTGGCCCACGGTTTACGAGGGTGTCATGGCCAGCATAATGACCAACCGCCTTTACTTTTCCCCAACTTATGTCAGGTATCCTTTATAGTTGGGTAGACTCAGTGGCGCCCAAAGATCCAGAAATTAAAAATCCCAGTCTTCACCAGGATTCAACCCCCGGAAGCCAAGCACTTTACCCCTTCGCTAAAGTGCCTCCATAAGAACCGAACCATTTCTAATGTCAAAGATCAGCTTAGGCGACACGAGATTTAGTGACTGGTGATTACATTAGTGAGTACTAATTGACAGGGAATTTAGTGACCGAAGATTACGTTAGTGGCTACTAATTGACAGGGAATTTAGTGACCGAGGATTACATAAAAATTTTTTAAAAATGTTTTACATCTTTCGAATGTTCTTTCAGAGTGGAAGATAATCTACAATTTAGCCCAGACCTGCCGAACGACGAAGGGGGATGGCAGCTGGCAGGGTTTAAACCCGGGACCATCGAGACGATTGAACGATAGCAGGCTACAGCGCGCATACCGCACGACCAGGCAGCAGGTCAGGGTATTCAATGATTATAGGATTACATAAGTGAGTTTTTAAGTGCCAAGGTGATTACTTAGACTAGGAGACAACGTAGGGCCTAACTGTGGATTAAGTTAACGAGAATTAAGTGAGAATTAAGACAAAGTAAAAGTCCAAGATCAAGACATATTCAATGAGCAACACAAAGTGGTAAAACTGATCAAACAGGAACAATACGTTGATTTGAACATGTGTTACATATTACAATCATCATCATTTTATTACACAAGACCTATCATTTGATTACGAAATAGATGATTCATAAGCAAGCTAAAAAATTACATTTCTAATCACCCAGAATACTACAAACAATCAGTCTTAATCCATTCATAAATCCTAATTAAAAATATATAGTGAATTGATTTTATTATTGAACGGTCTAGTGAGAGAGACAGTCTAGTCTACTACTTAGAAGCTGGTTTTCCACATTTGTGTTGTTTTGTGAAACTGATGTAACCAAAGGTAGACTATTAAAAAAAAAAAAAAAATGAAGTTAATAAACAAAGTTTTAAAGCATACTAAATACAGTCATTTACCATAATAATAATTATTATTATTATACAAAATCAGACATAAAAACTCCTTTGTTTCGAAAATTGAACTTCACCAGAATATATAAATCAAATTCTGGGCATGCATTCTTCTTCTCTGTAATGTTCCAAAAGAAGCTTGCCACATGATTCATCTGCCTGCCAGAACATTCTTCATTCTAAATTTTTACAATAGCTCATTTCTTAGTAAGGAACACTAAGTGAAAACAAAAATAGACATAATTATCAATCTTGTTAGTTGTCAGCGCAGAACTCAAATTCTTTAGACTCAAAGTATATTTTATACCATATACCATGGGCGTGGCCATGGAGGGGAGGATGGGGGTTCAAACCCACCTCCACCAAAATGAAATTCCCCCTCCCCGCAGGGGGGGGGAGGGGGTTCGAAATTTAGTGACTGATTTTTTGCTTTTATTTTGTTTATTTAGGTAAGATTTTAATTCTAAACTATCACTGGCCCCAGCACAGCAAAGGGGGTTTTGGTTTAAAAACCCCTACCAGGGGGTTTTGCAGTTAAATCTCCCTCTTCTATAAAACAAAACCAAAAAAATGTAAACCACAATCCCCAAATTCCAAGACCACAGTTAAGGAAGATTTTGATTCTAAAAAAAAACTCAAAATTTTCGATAAACCCCCTATTCAATATAAAAAAAGCAATTTACACACTCAAAATTCTATGAGCGTAGCCAAAGGGAGTTTTGAGTTTAAACCCCCCTCCAGTGTGTTTAAAGCTAAAAAATACCTCTTCAATATAAAAATAATAATTACTCACTCTAAAATATATGAGCGTAGCCAAAGGGGTATTGAGTTTAAACCCCCTTTCAGCGGGGTTTGTTGCTAAAAAAATACTTCTTCAATATTTAGAAAAAAAAACATTAATATTATTGATATTTAAAAAAAGAGCAAATTACACACTCTAAAATCTTTGATCGTAGCCAAAGGGGTTTTGAGTTTAAACCCCTCGCCAGCGGGGTTTGAAACTAAAAAATACCTCTTCAATATTTAGAAAAAGCAAATTACACAGTAAATTCTTTGAGCGTCGCCAAGCCAAATTAAAATCCCCTACATAGAGTTTTGAGGTTGAAAACCTTTCTCTTCAATATTATTCTAAAGCAAACTACAATCACCAAATTCTATGACCGTAGCTAAATGTTGTTTTTTTTTAGTTTAAAACACCCCAGCAGATGATTTAGACGATAAAACTTCTCTTTTCGATATAAAATCTAAAGCAAACTACAGTCAGCTAATTCCAAGAGCGCAGTCAAGAGAGGTTACACATTTTTACCAGTGGCAGGTCTCCATTTATAAAGTGCAGTGAATAGTCATCTGCCGAAATAGAAAAAGACTAAATGTGGCCCAACAAAGATGGCTAATACAGATTTTATGTCAGTTATGGAGATTGGGTCTAAATCAAGGAAATCCTAGGTCGAACAGGCAGTCGACCCATTAGTAAGATTGTGAAAAAGCATCGCATGAGGTTTGCGCTCCCAGCGCTCCTCCAGGCCCCTTAGCTGGCAAGGGCTGGGAGTCTAAACTACAGTTTTTCACTAACTCCAGGAAGAACATATTGTTACGACTTTAGAGTAGACTGAAGAAAGTAAACTCACCGATTGTCAGGTCGCCGATGTCCTTCTGGTTGCAGAAGCACAATCCATTACGAATAGTCAATAATCCAAGTAATCGAAATAATTTCACAGTTCTCCTAATCAGATGTACATAATTATTCACATAAACCGATTTAAGAAAAACAATCCTCCGTTCAAAAATCCGCGATCATAACTCCCGTTACTTTACACATCAACACACTCGCTCAGGTCAGTTTCGCCTCCAAACATAAACAAAATTCAAAAAGTTCTCACGTGGGAAAAATGGTCAGTCGGGGGGGGGGGACAAGTTTACAACAATATTCTAGGGCTAAAAAAAACGTCTTCCGAAAGAATGAAGGTCAGAATGTAAGCAAGATTAATTATGCACACACAAACACACATACATACATACATATATATAAATCCTGGCTACGCCCATGCCATATACTTACCAAATCAATAGCTATCTCAATTTCGAAAAAAAAAATCTTTTGTCGGCGAGTGACAATGACAATGACTTATATAATTTTATATTATGCTATTGCGAAAATAGATCTATTCTCTATCTCTAGAGATCTCTAGTCTAATTATCAATAAACATTAGAGTTTTAGATAGACTAGATAATAATAATAGTAGGTTTGAAGATTTGGGCCTTCGATGGGAAGTTTTACCGATTTGACTAGATGCAGACTAGATCTAGATCTAGGTGTAGTTTTAGATAGATTCTAGATCTGAGATTCTCTGTCTCTGTGTATCAACAAATATGAATATTCTCACAATCATTGGAATCATCATGGTAACAATCATCCAACAATTAACAGTAATAAATTAATAAATTAAATTAAATAAAAAAATGAGAAAGTCAAGTAAGTATATAGACTATATATATAGTTATAGAATATAGTCTAGGTCTAGTATTGAAGTAACTTAAGTTAAGACTTAGACTGTCTTAAGTAACTTAAAACACTCTAATGTCTCTAACACTGCAACCTACGGGCCCTACGACTCCTCAGTCTCCTGCCACTGTTACCTCAATTACCTGTAATAGTGACTAGTGTAATCAAGTGTAATGTAGTCTGTAGTGTAGCCTACCTACCTGTATCAGTGTATGAGTATGTATTGTACTACTACTAGCTAGTGAGACTAGTGGTAACTAGTACTAGATCTAGTTCTAGATTAACTAGATCTACATCTAGTCTAGATCATCTAGACCTGTCGAGACGGAGATCAGCAAGTCTGGGGCAGTCAAACAGAATATGAGGCACGGTTTCCTCTTCTTCCCCGCAGCGGGGCACCGTGAATCAAAATTTGGCCATAGCCGCGAGAAATATACAACAGCTTTTGGCATTTTAGCTGAGCCGGTAGGTCATTTATGAAGGCCGTGAAAAGGGCGCATGACAGGACGGAGCCCTGGGGGAGGCCGTGCTCGAGGGTCATTTCCCCTGAGACTTCTCCGTACATCCTTGCTCTTATTGTACGCTCTAGTAGGAAGTCTCTAATTCAGTAATATATTCATCCCCGCATCCCCACGGCTCTTATCTTATGAAGCAAACCAGGCCGCCATACTTTATCATATGCCTGTATTAAGTCAATGAAGACTGCGTATGTGCTTTCGGTCCTTTGGAATCCATCTGCTACGCTCTGCAGAAAGATGTTGACTTGGTCTATAGCAGACATTCCAGCCCTGAAACCAGCCTGTTCTGGAGCTATAAGACGGGCACTCTCAAGGTACCAAACCAGACGCTCATTAACCATTTTCAGCCATCTTTCCCACACAAGATGTGAGTGAGATGGGCCTGTAGCCCTCAGCAGTGGAAGCATCTTTTCCCTTTATTGGTATAGGAATAATGGTGGCACATTTCCAGGCCCTGGGCAGATGACCATCTGCCCAGGTTCTATTTACGAATGCCAAGAGCACGGCCCTTCCTTCCCCCCCCCCCTACATGCTTAAGCATTTCGGTGGTGATACCATCTGGCCCGGGAGCCTTTTTAAGCTGGCATTTCCTTATGGCAGCATTAAGCTCGCCTTTCGAGAAGGGGGAGTTCATCGTTCCCTCAGCACTTTCGGTCTGTGGTTCCTTTCGGTATTTTTTTCATCAGCTTTGCTAGCTTTAGATATGGCTTTGAACATTGGGGACTTCTTGGCAGCCTTGTTGATCTTAGCAAAATATTTGTTCAACAAGGTGGCAATTTTCTTCTTTGATAAAACGGTTACCCCACTGGGTGAAGATAATGGGGTTGCTGTTTTCGTACGCCCAGCATTTTCGAGATTTCTCAGAAGACTCCAAGCCTTAGAGCTATCCCTTAGGTTTAACCTTGCACAGGTGTTAGTCCAAAGTTCCCGTTTTTCCCTGTTCACAGACGTTTTGACTAGTAGGCTGAGTCTGTTGTATTTCTGCCTGAGTGTTGGATTGTTTGGGTTCTTTTGGACCTTTTTGTATGCCCTTCTCCGAGCCATAACAAGTTTGTTGATTTCAGCCGTCCAAAAGTTTTTGAATTTTTTACAAGGGTAAGTTCGAGGAATAAACTTTTTAGTCATGCCCAGGATAGCTGTTGTTATTTGAAGGTACACAAGGTCGACAGAGCTAGACTCTACATGGATTTTTTCAAGGGCATTGTCGACAGCTGTCTCGTATCCTTTCCAATGAGCCTTACTATAGCACCACTTTCGTGGTTCTTTAGTGGTCTTGGTGTTCATTTAAGAAAGAGTGGCAGTCAGTAATATTGGAAGGTAGTCACTACCAATATCGCCTAGTACTTGATAAGTTATGACAGATTCCAAGTTAGCAGAGACTAAAGAAAGATCTGGTCGTGATAGTGAACCATTGCTAGCATGCAGAAGAGTAGGAGAAGAGTGTTTATTTTGCAAAAGAAAAGGTTAGTAGAATTGCATAGGTCATGAACTTTTTTACCAGACAGATCAGTGTCATCATAGCCCCAGGAAGGTGAATGGGCATTTAGATCTCCAGCTATGATAGTGTCTACAGTTATTGTCTCTCTGACATCTAAAGCCAGTTCTTGTTTTGGTGGATTATAAACATTGATGCATTTGAAGCGTCAATTATTTTTCCAAATATCTAATACCAAAGTGTCTGTCCTCCCCTGACTCAAGTCTGTGGACACTTTCTTGGCGACCAGAGCATTAGCCACCAATGTAACCAGGCCTCGGCAATCCCCACAGGAGCAGCGGAAAACAGAGTACCCGGGTATTGAGACACTTCTTTTTTCACCTATCAGACATTCTTGTAGTAAGGCGACATCCACACACTCTTTGTGGAGCAGGTTAGTTATTTCAAGTGTCTTTGGAATAAGTCCTCGGACGTTACATTGAAGGACTTTGAAAGTTTTAGCATCAGATTTGGAAATTCGGGGATCATGTTGCTTTATCTGTCCACCTAAATTAGTGTGGGGGATACTTACTTTCCCAGAATGAAGTGTTGGTGTTGGGTTAATTTTTTCTGAGACTTTTGGTTTTTTAATTGTAGTGTTTGTTTGGGGGAAAAAGGATGTTATCAGGGTTTGTGTGTTGGGAAGAACGGTAGCTCTTTTTTCACAACGTGGCCCGTTCTCCTTATGTACCAACTTTGCGAGGCGATTAGTAGCACATTTTTCGATGCCAGGCCTAATGCCCTTTACCTGGCTCCCGGAGCCTGTTAGGGTCTGCTCAGACCCGCTTTTCTTTGTAATTTTACTCGACATTGGTATGGGTTCCTCCAGGGGGAGGAGATTTGGGTTGCCCCTTAGAGCGAGCAGTGAAAAACAGTCCAGACATGAACATTGAACTATGAATCGATCGAAAGATCAGTTATTTCAACCACTCGCTCGTATGGGCAGGGTTTAATCCACGAAAGTGGAGTGAGGCAGGAGACCTTTTTTTTAAAGCCACCAGTTTAGGGCCCGCAAATTTTGATGGCTTGACCCTCCACTAGTCTCCAGGGCGGCGGCTGATCAGTTCATCATTAGCTAAAGCCCCGACAGACACAAATCCCTACACCAGACGAGCGTGCAGGGGTTATGTCAATCAGAGCTTAGCATTACCCAGACCTCACCAGCAGAACTCTGCACCAGGAGAGCATGAGAGCCTGCTAGAAAAGTTGGGGTTCCCGCAACGTTAGCCTTTTTCAGACCACCCTGAGAGCAAAGGGTGGACTTATCCAGTTACCAGGGGACACCACGAGGAGATTAGATAGTAGATTGTCTAGAATCTTTTCTAGCTAGACCTCTATATGACTAGAATCTAGATTATCATGATTTAGATTTCTTTTAGTGCTATTACTATTACATTATTTGATAGAAAAAAAGGAATTTTCCTGGCTGAAGAAAAATGTCGTAGACACTGGCTACGGGGGTAGAGTGGCTAAAACTAACATTTTGTATTTTTAATATATTTTAGATTTGTATTAGATTTTATTTTCAGAAAAATGAATTGGCTACAAAAGTGTAATAAATAAAATTAATTAATCTAGAAATAATTATTACCAGTTTTAGTGATTCGAATAGAACAGAAAATTTTCCAAGTACTTTAAACCTCTTATTTACCCAAGCTTGTTGTGTGTGGCCATTAACCATATTCCTAAGCATACACTGCATTCTTTCAATTACTAGCAAATGTCTTCAACTTTTAAAAATGCTAAAATAATAATTTTTTTTGCCAGCAGTTTGATAAATAAATGAAATGATACATATTGCTTAAAATGTCCTTTTAAAAACAATAATAGAATGAACAACATACATTTTTTTAGTTAATGGGACAATCTTAAAAATGCTCTTAACTGTGAAACATGAGCATACACTTTATATTTTATTATATTGATATAATATCTAAATGTTCCTAGATCTAGATTCTAATTGTTGCTTCTAATTTTACAACATTTATTTTTTTTACAGAAATATGACATGTTTGAAAAAGAAAAGTTGAATTTATTTATTCAAATCCATAATTATTCAATTGCTAGAATGAGTAAAGATTAAGAAAACAGGGCTGTGCATCTTCACCTTACAAAGAACAATGATCTCAATGTTTTATGTGGAAACGAAAAGCCTTGACAGTCCAGTACACTGTATTTGAAACAGAGATCTATATAAATATATATTACTTTTCCCACAAACAATTATGTCTTCATGTGCTGCAATTACCTGAGCATTTCAATATAAATTTTTTTACAGATTTCACTCAAATAAAAGTTTGTACTGAATAGGAATGATTCACTACAGCAAGGCATTTTATTAATAGTTTAGTCTTACAAGATCCCAATGTTTCTGGTGACAATAGCTTAACATCTAAGGAACATTTTAATCACATGAAGAGCACATAACTGTTATAAAATTTAAAAGTTCCAATGGAGTAAGTAAGATGACCTTCATTTGCAGAGAGGATAAATCATTCACATGTGAAATTTGCCGCGAAGAATTTAAAAAAAAATATTTACAAAATCACCAGAGAGTTCATACTTGGAGAACAAAAATACAAATGTTACTTATGCAGCAAAGGTTTTTACCACCGCTCCAAACTGAACAGACACGATCTGTGCCATTTCAAACAAAAAACTTACAGATGCCTGACCTGCAACAAGACATTCTCTATTCTATCGAAGCTTAAGAGACATCTGATGAAGCACACAGAGAACATGTATAAATGTCCAGTGTGCCAGAAAGACTTTTCCTGTCTGCACTACTTAAACTGTCACCGTAAAATTCACACTGGAGAGAAACAGTTTCATTGCAATCAGTGTGGCAGTGACTTTTCACACCGATCCAACATTGCTCTCCAATTAATTATACACACTGGAGAAAAGCCTTTGAAATGTCAGATAGGTTTCAAAGGATTTTCTGAGAAAGGTTATTTGAAGAAACATCAAGTTGTTTATTCCAGGGAAAAACCTTATCACTGTAACCTTGTGTCATAAGAAGTTTTCTTTCTTATCAAAGTTAAGGAAACATGAAGCTACACATAATACCGGACGGCAGTTCATGTGTCTTACCTGTAACCAGATGTTTTATCTGAAGGAGCAATTAAAGGCTCACCTTTTAACTCCTTTTTTACAGGAGCTGACATCCACAACTGTGAGTTTTGTGGAAAAATTTTTCACTGTAAAACTAAAATGAAGCGCCACCTTGTGGTTCAAACTGGGGAAAAGCCATTCAAATGCTATGTATGCTTTAAAGGATTTTCAGAAAGAGCCTACATGCAAAAGCACCTAGTTGTACATACTGGGGGCAAAAGATTTGTGTGTCAGTTGTGTAATAAAAGATTTCCCAACCCTGCTAAGTTAAGATATCATGAGGTGATTCACAGTCGTCAGTCTATATATAAATGTCTTATGTGCAATAAAGTGTTCTGTGTTTTAAGTAGGTTTAATCTTCATGTGGCTAGTCATATTGAGAACAAATTTACCCTGTGCTCTCTTTGCGGCAGAGCTTTCTCTTCCATCTACAATTTAAAAAGACACCAGGCCCTAAAATGTAAAGATAAAGAAATGAACTTTAAGTTTGCATCGTGTGATGAATTGTTCTTGAAAGATGACATTTCGGAAAAGCATATTTTAAATCTTTCTGAGCAAAATCGAGAAATATCCACTCAGAAATTATGTACGAAGAACCATGAGTCTGATGATGAGGGAAAATCTTTTCACAACAATATGTCAGGTGAAGTAATTCTATACAGACATGGAAACATCAAGGTGTTCCAATGTCACCTGTGTGCTTAAGTTTTCACCAGAAGTAACTATTTAAAAAAACATCACTTGGTTCACTCTGGTGTCAAACCATTTGAATGTGACACTTGTCATAAAGGATTTTCGACTAACTATAATTTGAAAAGACATCAGCTGATTCATAATGAAATAGGAAGCAGTTGAATGTCTTAAGTTTTGAGTGAAAGTAACAGAAAGTTCTTCATAAAAGTAATAGTTGGCTGACTTGTGCCTACAAATGTCAGCCCTGCTTTGGACAAAGTTGTGTACACCATCATTCCACTAGACATGGTTAATTTTCTTTTTTTTTTTACCATAATGAAATCTTTTTAACATGTCATTTATTAGTCATTTTAAGAAATAGCTTAGCTTCATCATAAGTCTAAATATGAGTTGGGGTTTTAACACCTTTGAATCAATTTTTCTTTTTATGATTCTGCAGTTTAAAGTAACATTGATCTTATATATTTGTTTTGCTTTAAAAATAACTCTACATAAATATTTGGATGTGAACTCATGTATCAATGTGTGTTTGATACATTGGTGTTTCTTAGCATAGGAGTGTTTGATACATTGGTGTTTCTTAGCATAGGAGTGTTTGATACATTGATTTTTCTTAATATAGGAGTGTTTGATACATTGGTGTTTCTTAGTATCAGAGTACTGGTATGTGAAGTTTTGTACAGTATTGACTGCATATATAAGATAGGTGTTAGCCTGATCATTCTTATGCAGTATATAGGCAATATTATATATGTAACTATGCTCTTCCTCTGTAAATATTCCCTTTCGATAGAGCTGTGCACATGATAACATCCTCCATTCCATTGAAAGGAATTGAGGCCTATTGAACTTTTGGATAAACTGCAGGTTACTTTATTGTCAGTCTTGTTGTTAGAAATTTCTTTATCACGTGTCATAGACTGCAATAATTCAAACAAGTTTATACAACCTTGTAATTATCATTACACAGATTTTACCTACTCTGTACTTGTCACTAAGTAGACAGACTAAACTGTAAGTTCACATTTCATTGAAGACTAAAGCTATATGTTTTGATTTAGTATTATTTTAGTCTCCAAGCATCTTTGAAAGTGAACTTCAAATCTCAGTAAGTTTTAGTACTAGTGCACAATCAGTGTATAACTATAAGTTTGTTTGGATATTATTCAATTCTATATCATTGTTTTTTGTTGTTTCTTTAACTTGTAAAGATGTGATATTTAGATCTAATTAAAATGAGAGCTTTAATCTCTACTTGTAAATTTATGAAGTTTCAATTTATTTATATTGTGTAAAATAGTCTACAGTTTGTATTGCTCTGTAGAAGCAGAACAAGGGATCAGAAATGAGAAATTAGCACGATAAAAAAAAAATAATTCAGAGCATAGGAGTAAAACTAATGGGCAGTAATAAATGATAAACTTCCTTTTTTTTCTGATTTATTTTTGTTTTTTGTTATGCTTTCCCTTTACTATTCAATTAGTACAAGACAAGAGAATTGTTTTGTCTTTTTTTTTTTTTAGATACCGGTAATTAGGTCTATGTATCTTCCGAGCACATACATTAAATTGTAGAAATAGTTAGCACTTAAAATTGTTATTTTTAAATATTCTAGACTAGAACCTGCCTCTATTTAATGAAAAGTTATCACCAGCAACACAGTTCTATAGGATGGATGGGCTAGAGAAGATATTCATTTATTTATTTAAAAAAAAAAAACACCATAAATTGTACTAAGTATAATATATTAAAGATTTATTTATATTAAAGATGCAGTATTTCATGCGACCACAAAAAACCTGTTACGACCTGCCACATCTGCTACAGACAAAGCTGTTGTCTTTTGGGGTCTATTTAGGTTCTTTTTTTTTTTGGCTGTCTGCGCCTATCTTTGGCAAGGACTTTTCTTGGGTCTTGAATGTGTGTCCCATTGTGAAAGCTCTCTCTTTCCTCTATCATCTATGTGAAATAATAATTAAGAGTATAGGTTAATTCATCCTGGGTTGAATCCTGTACCTATGGGATCTTTTGAGCCTCTCTGAGTCCACCCTGCTCTATTGGGTACCTGACATTATTTGGGGAAAGTAACAGTGGTTGGTTTTTGTGCTGGCCACATAGCACTCTTGTTAACTGTGAGGCACAGAAACAGAAGACCTTTACATCATCGGCCCTATAGATTGCAAGGTCTGAAAGGGGAACTTTTTAAAATGCAGTTAAGATAATTATATCAGTTTATTTTAAAAATCTACCGGATGATTTGGTGAAACAGCCTATTACATCATAGATTAGAAGATGATAATGTTACAACACATTTGAATATAAATAGAATGCTCGCAACAAAAGTTTGCTGTACACATCAGCATTCGACTTTTTGATGGACTATTCTATTGCGTCAGAATCCATTAACAATGTGAACAAAACAAAAAGTTTAAAGAAGCATTCAAAGCTTCCTTTAAAAAATGTTCAAAAATGATTGCTGCTCAATTTGTACAAGGGGTTTGTGCTTTGTGTGAATTATCACAAAATACTGTTAATTGAAATTTTAAAAAATTAAGTCTTTATGAAAGGTATATAAATATCCTATTTTTAAAAAATCATCACAATTGATTCATTAAATTTACTTATCTGTCCTGTTTCTCCATGCTGATTTTGTTTGAGAAACATTTTGTAAAATGTTTTAATACTTGAGTAAGACTAGAACCCATGCAAATGAAATATGCTGGTGCATAATTTTTGTTCTTTTGCTTCTTCTGATTAAGTCAGATACGGCGTCATTTATAAGATGCCAGAAACTGTACAATTTAAGATAAAAATAAAGACACATCACCAGGCATTTAATTTTATTATTACAACAGAACTATGTAAATCATTTATAAAGTGAATTTAAACCAATTAGTTAATCAATTAGTCATAATAAATTAATTTTTCTTTATATGAGTCAACATGCAAAATAACAGACTCGTTTAAATAAGCGTCCTACCTTTCTCTTCCAATGTCAACAAGATGCATGCTTTACTTCATAAACTTTTCACTTCGTAATTATAAAACATGATGACAGAAGATGTTATAATATTTTATAATTGTATAATTGTATTGTAATTATAAAACATGATGACAGAAGATGTTATAATATTTTAAAATGACAGAAGATGTTATAATTTTTTAAAATGACAGAAGATGTTATAATATTTTAAAATGACAGAAGATGTCATAATATTTTAAAATGACAGAAGATGTTATAATATTTTTAAATGACAGAAGATGTTATAATATTTTTAAATGACAGAAGATGTTATAATATTTTAAAATGACAGAAGATGTTATAATATTTCAAAATGACAGAAGATGTTATAATATTTCAAAATGACAGAAGATGTTATAATATTTCAAAATGACAGAAGATGTTATAATATTTCAAAATGAAGTACAGTTATCAAAAAGTAACTAATAAGGTGTATTGTATTTTAAAATAGTTGTTAAAAAAAAGATAAGATTATTTACACACATTTGACAAAATAGAAAGAACTTTTCCTTTATATAAGAGAAAACATTAAAGGGGATAAAAAAATAATTTCCTTAAAATGTCAGAACTTTCTCTCCCTTGATTCGATTCTTTCTCTGTAGTTAGTCTCAAATATTGTATCACGGTAATAGCCTTTTACTATGAACAGACCATTTGAAATATTTCCCTATCGAGTTTGTTTCTTTAGATTCTTAAGATTTAATTAGAATCTGATTATTTCAATGTGAATTTCGGCTAATGTTTTAAAAGAAGGCTAGGAAAAAGTCCATCATTTTCTGAGAATATTATTTAGACAATTTTGGTAAATTTAAACCTAATAGGTTTCTCTGCTTGTGCAAAGGGGAGATAAATGAATCTCTCAAAAGCTGACTCTGGCTGTAGATCAATCTGAAGTTTTTGTAGCACCTAAAATGACAAAAAATTGTAAAGTTTGTATTTTAAATGTTTGTGATTATTATGGACAGGATAAAATATTGAAACTTTCATAAAACTAGTTTTATAGTTTTTTTAGAACAAATAATTTTATTTTAACTTTTTTAAAATTGGGATTGAATTAACACAAGTCCTTGCATTTCCCAAAAATAATAATTTGAAATGGGCAATGTTTATGATAAAGAATAAAAAATTACCTTGACAGCTGCCAAGTAAATTTCTTGGACAGCAAAACGTCGACCTATACAGTTTCTGGGGCCATGCCCAAAAGGTAAGACAATCATGCTTTGAGCTGAATCTTTCTTTGTATTGTCTTCTGACCTCAACCATCTCTCAGGGAGAAACTGATCGGGCTTCTCAAAATGTGTTCTCGCAGGTCTTTTGTTGAACATAAAAACTTTCATCTAGATAAAAGGGAACAAAATTTTTAAATAATTAAGAACATATTTAATGTGTTCAGGTCAATGTTAGTTCATATAAATAATTTTAAACCTTTAAAAAATAATTTACATCAGTTATTTTGTATGCGGTTAGAAAGGTTTTGGCGCAAACATTTTTTGTTTGCAAAGACTTTTTAGGCACGAGAGCTCTGATGATAATTTATAAAACAGAAAACTTTTATAATAAACTTTTTTCCCACTTAAATATATTATATATATTAAACATTCTCCCCACTCCCCGACCTGAAAAAGTAATTTTAATTTTTTTTATTTCATAAATGCATATTCAGAACTATGGATGACTGTCTGGTCGTGCGGTATGCATTGGGAATGCTCGTCTCTATTGCTGCTGAGCTGTGAGCTCTTTTGCAGACTGTGCCAAGGAAAAAAAGTGTGCTGTTTTCTTCAGTTGTTCATCACTGCCGTACAGGGTGTTGGTTATGTTGGGCTGTAGTGGAAGTAGGGTCTGCCTAAGGTGGATTAGGGAGGGGCATTCAAAAAGGATATGGTTTACGGTTTCAAAGGGATAGGCGCAGTGTCTGCAAAGGGGGAGTTGTGTGGAGTTTATTTTGTTCAGGCGGTAATTTAATAGTGGTGTGTGTCCTTATTGACGGAGGTCTGGATTGCACTACACCAGACGGAGGTCCTTGTCTCACTACATTCTAATACTAGATATAAATCCATCATGAAGTGTTTTTTTTTCTAGATCTGGTGAATGTGATATCGTGAAGGTGCCTGGATCCAGGATGTGACGATTCCACAGGGCATACCCAGGGCACAGTCCACTTTAAGCTTTCTACTGCAGAAAAGTTCCATTTGGAAAGCTCTATGGATGGCGGAGAATGGACCATTGGCCAACCCCACCTTGTCCCAATGATATTCGGGTTACAGTCTTCAGACCTAGATGTTTCCTTTTATGTCAGTATTGCCAAGACCGAAAACTCCCTTAAAATGCGGGGACTATATATTTATATATAAAAAAAAAGCCTGAGGAAACACCCAGCCTACACTAAATGGATCCTGGTTCAAACCCTGCCTGCTGACATCACACTTCGTTCTGTGGGTTGTATGGGCAAGGATGCAATAATCTCCAATTCTAAAGGAATCTACAAAGCATGTAAAATAGAAACTTTGAAAGGTCAGATTTTCATGTACCCCCCTCACTAGGTCTGGGAAATGCATTGGATGACATTCAGCAGTTTTTTTTTTAGTTGGAGATACAAAAATAAAAATTTGTGTGAGCAAAATAAAATATAATGTATCATTGTTTCTTAATGTTTCTTTAAGAATGTTAAAACCCACAAACACTTTATATTGTTAGTGACACACTGACATAACAATTATTACACAGAAAACAAACGTAAATCCCAAATATAATAGACACAGCTACTGTTGTTGACATACAAATAAACTTGAAAACAAACACAATACAAAACATAAGAAACAAATCACCCTTTTAAATACATATTAACAGTGGCGTAGCTAGGATGGGGGGAGGAGGGGGGAGAAATTAAAAATCCCCCTAGGCATCCACATCAAAATCGCCAAAACAACCACCTATTATGGTGTGTGTTATGTGATATAGAAAACGAGTATTTATTGTTTGTGGTAGAGAGAAAGGATTAATTTAATGTAAGTCTTGTAGAATGATGCAAGATAAGCGGCACTGTAGTAAGGTGTGTTAAGTATGCCAAAGGATTCTAGGATGCCAGAGTGTAAGGACACTTTTTTATTGTGAGTTTAATTTGTTCAGATATCCGTTTATTTCATTTCATCTCAAATTTAATTTGTCTATATTTTAATAAAAATTCTATTTAGTTTTGTTCACAAGGAAGTTATTTAAAGTTGTATAAGTTAAAACATGGTGGAGCCTACCAGCAGTTTGGTGCTGTATGTCAACGACCATCACCACCACAGCACCAAAACATCCCCCTTCCCTTCTATGAATGTACATTACATGTTATTGTAAGACATATTTCCTTTAGGAGTGTAAGAATATTATTTATCTAATTATTAATACATCATTTACTTTTTTAAGAAAGAATTCTACCATTACTAATTCTTCAACCTACCCCGGCAGGCACCTTATAGCCACCTAAAACTACATCAACTGGCAGAATCCTGGTGTTACCAATTGCAACTGGTGGGATCATTCTATATTCAAGAAAAATCAAACTTTTATTTTCATGTAAAAATAATACTGTTTTATAAAAAAAATATAGCACAACAAAAAATTAAAAACTGATTTAATAACATGATTGTTGCAAATAATAATAATTTTCCAGTCCAATACAAATTGTTAAAATCATTCACACTAATGTGTCAATCTCCAACACATAAAAACTAATTAGATATTAGTAAGTGACAAGTCTTATTTTCTTCCTTCACAAAAGTACATTTCTTAATATTACATTACATCACATGTGTTATAAAGTTGGGTCTCTTGTGAAATCCAGAATAAGTCAAAATAACAGTCTGAGTTGTAAAGCGCTTGGCTTCCTAGCTGGGTGGTCTTGAGTTGAATCTCGGTGAAGAATGGGATTTTAAATTTTGAGTTTTTTAGGATGCTCCTCTGTCCACCCAACTTCATTTGGGGGAAGTAAGGGCCAGTGCTGACCAAATGAGACTATTGTTAACCGTCAGCCATAGAAATAGATGATCTTTACATCACCTGTCCTATTGATTGCTAGATCTTAAATGGGTACTTTAGTTTTACTTTTTAAATAGTCTATTTATGAAATTTGTTCTTCAAATTTAGCAAATGTTTTTCAATTTTGTGTTTTATTTAGCAAACTTTACCTAAACGATTCTTTCAGTGCAGCTTTTAAATACACCATCTTTGATAACGCCGTAGCGGTCAAAGGTCCTTCTGGTCCCAATAGGTCTAAAATTTCTTTTCTTAAATTTTGCTGCTTCTCTTGATGTTTGGCCAAATTGTATAAAAAGACTTGAGTGTATTTGGCAGTCTGAAATCAAGAATTGTAAGTGAAGGCAATGAAAATATTTCCTTGCATAAAATATAACTTGCTTTGGCTTTTTGTTAAGTTTGCATTCTGTTGCCCTTAAGAATGTAAATTTAGCGTAACACTGGAGAATGTTTTTTTTTTATTTAAAAAAATAACTGTTCTAACATAAAATAAACATAAAACAGCAAGAAATAACTGAAACATGTATATAAAGAAAGTAGAAAAGTTGCACATGTTAACATCTCCCACAGTGCACTATCGTCCCATAGTCTTTGGAAGAGTACAATTATTTTTAAATAATTAAGCAGACCTAGCTGTGACCTACATAATGTGTCACCTCTGGTTCAGAAGAAGCAGTTGTCTGTATGTGTGTTTGCACACTGAATGTTCCAAATTAAATGTTTCTCTGTAGTTCTGTATTTATTTTTCAGTTTATGCATGCTTTGGTTTATGACTACTTATGCACTAGAATAATAGAAAGATAATACAGTTCAACAAATTAAAGTTCTTGAATGTGGGTCCCATTGTGAAAGCTCTCTCTTTCCTCTATCATCTATGTGAAACAATAATTAAGAATATAGGTTAATTCATCCTGGGTTGAATCATGATGAAAGCTGGGATTTGTACCTATGGGATCTTTTGAGCCTCTCTGAGTCCACCCTGCTCTAATGGGTACCTGACATTATTTTGGGAAAAGTAACAGCAGTTGGTTTTTGTGTCCCATTTTAAAAATGTTTCTTCAAAGTTCAAACGGTTTTCATCTAACAAAAAATTTATTCACACAAACCAAAATTCAGCATAAAATCTTATATTTAATGATAGTTTTTGAGGTATGTTGTCAAAACAACTCATACTCCTACAAAGTAAGTGTTTTTAAAGGCATCCTAAATGTGTTGTTTTTTTCCTCCAAGTAGATTAGTATATTTTTGTCTCCAGGTAGATTGCTATACGTACCGAGTCAGTTCCACCAAAATAAAGAGATATCATTAAATCAGCTACAGTTTCGTTGGTCAACTTCTTATCTGACAATAAAGAGTAAAGCAAGTTCGGGCTGTCTTCATTAAACTCTCCTGTCTTCATTTCTTGCTCTAAAACTTGTCTTGCTTGCTCAATATGACCAATAGCAACCCTGGAATGGGACATTATAACAGTATAATTCATTGGTTTTCTATTAGCCAAAAAATGTTGGTTAGTAGATGTGAATAGACCCACATTAGAGACTGTTTTCAATCAGTCTGTTGAATTTCCACTTCATAACACTTGACATTCCTGGCCATATATGTAGGTCTCCACTGTCCAGTGAAGGGTCTTAACAATAGTCTGAAATAGATTCGCTTTAAATCTCCAGGGGGAGGGGAAAAACATTCAACCTATCACTTTCACCTCTGTGGTTGGGTCAGAAATCTGGACGAATTTGCTGACACTGCATTTTTTTTTATATTCTCGGGTACCTACCTGGAGGTCATAGGCCCAATTCCCAAGTAACAATTCGCTATGTCCGCTTTGTTGTGAATAAGGAGGAGGAGGAGAGGGGCGAATACTTTCACGTTTTTTTTTTAAATGCAAAAAAAAATTAGAACAGAAAATGTCATTCTATATTCTAACTTATTTCAGTAATCAGATCAATAACGTTGTTTAAGGTCTTTTCATTTATTGGAGATTTTTCATTGATAATGGAAGATAAAATATACCGTCGTTCAGATTATATTAATGTCATGAAAAGATAACCTCTGTTAATTTAAAAAAAAACAACAGAAAGTAATTAGTTTGCTATTAAACTCAAAGCTCCCTTGCTTCAAACTTTTAATATTGTCGTGTTATTTTTTTTTTACATTCTATAAAAATGAGCAAAAATGTAACAATCAAAACAAATATGATAACATAAAATTGTCACAAAAATATTATCATCTACAACTTGTTAAAAGAACAAATACTTTTTTTTAAAATTATTATTGAAAGCATATCATACGGGCGTATGTTTGCAACACCTACGAAGTCAGAATAGACACCTCCTTCGTTTGTAATTATAAATGAATATTAAAATGAGACTAACCTCCTCACAAGGTTCTGGGAATTTTCAAATGTTCTGTAAGTCTTATTTCGGTACCATTTATGTGCTAGAGATTTTCCAAGACCTGCTTTTTGTATCATATGGAGTGAAGTTTCGGCTGCCTTCAAAAAATCGACTGATCCTTGATCTGGATTGGCCTCAAACAGTCCAAGTCTTTTATTAAAAATTACAACGGCTATACCTACAAAACAAAACACTGGCATGGTCAGGTTTTACTCTCGGGTGGAATAAAAGAACAACAAACCATGCGTAACACACTTAATAAAACTTTATGATGGAAGAACCTTTTTAAAAAAAGATTTAAACCAATTACCAACACACGTCTCTCATAAGGTTATAGTCTCAAGTCTTAGCAATAAACTGGTAGGAGGACTCTTTTAGGGTTCATATTTTGTCACTTTGAAAAGCAGCTTATTTACCTATTTTATTGAATTAGTACCACATCTCTGTCTACATATTATTGGCTTTATTCAGCTAACCTTGTTAGCCTGTATATATGTGACAATTTTAAGTAAACGAACCCCCACACACACACACAAATGATTTATTTCATGGGCGTAAACTATAAGCAAAATGCAGGTCAAATACATTTTCTTTCGTCTTTAGCTTAGTAAAGAAACAAAAAAAATTGTTTTAATAAGAATTTCAAATTTGAAATCTATTTCAGGTTTCACTCTCGTAGAGACTGCTTAAATTGATATATCCTATACACACATATTTTTCAGTGATCTCGTCCATCATATTAAGTGTTTTGTTTTACATGGAGATTTTCAATGTAATGTTTAAATTCGTGCAATTTCAAACTGACTTAATACCAAGAGAAGCATATGGTGATAGTTGGATGAGTGGCCTCACCACTTGGATGCTAATTGAGGGGGCTTGAGTTTGAATCCTGACTTGAACTGGGCTGTGCTTTCTGATCGCGTCTTCTTCTCCCAAATATCATGTCCACCCACATGTCAAGAAAACAAAAGATTGGGCAAAAGTGCATTGAGTATGTTTATGTTTTAATGCCACGTAGCCTTGCAAAGAAAAAGTACATGAGGCGTTATAGTCTTCAATGAACGCAAGTGAATGGAAACATAAACATTTCCAATTTTCGCAAAGCTTCTCACTCTAAGCCACTAAACACATGTCAAAGGCACACAGCCTACTTGTGAGGAAGAACAATTTTATTGTCTTGTGCTTTTGGTTTGGCTTAACAATTATATCAATTGCATTTTTGCGTCAATGGACATCAATATTCAACTTTTATATTTATTGTTTAATCTCATTTCTCGACACCAATATTCAACTTCACGCAAACAAAGCCGACTTACTTTCTGAAGCGTAACGGAAGAAAAGATCTTGAGAAGTTTCGGGAGTAAAATTTCGTGCTCCCAGAATATGAACGAAGTCGTCTGTGACTTTATTTTGTTGTTCCAGGTAGTGGGTAGCAGAATCAGCTTTCATTAATCGTTTGTTGACTGGAGTTCTTATCGCGTGCCAGGCTTCACCTTGACTGGAACGTCAAACATTTTTTTGTTAGAAAAATAGACCCTAGAAATTAAGTCATTTTCATTAAATGGAAAATCTAAAATGCACATGAGCCCTAGCCAAGAATAAGTTCTACATCACAATAGCAGAGCTAGGGAGAGTTAGCTTAGTAATTAGACACAATGACTTGCAGATATGTAAAACAATATCAATATAACTTAATGAAGTTTATACTAGATAGGATGCGCAGTTGAATGTAATCATGTGGGGCATTAACTTTTTAATGATCAAAAGTAGAGTTGAAAAGTACTAAAAATTGGGATCGAAATAATTTACAAGTTGAATAACTCTACTATGGTGATTGATTGAACAGTCAAATAGAGCTAAATCTGTGATCGATTACAATTAGAAAGCTTATATCAACCCACTCTGTCTATCTGTCTGGTAGAAATTTTGCACGGACAGATTTGGCCCAGTCAATCAACATGGCCGCCTACAGTTGGGAGCCCTCAGACAGGACAGGGATGAAGAGCCCCATGTCCAGGCCTGGTTGTTGGATAAAAGCCTATCTAACGACCAACGGGATAATGGCGCCTACGGCGCAGACGCCCTACTGGACTTCACTGAAGGTAGAAATGTTGAGCACGTTATTTCTCCCATTTTGGAATTTAGGATCCAGTTGAAACTTTGCAAGTCATTCACTCTTCCTAACAAAATTATGATTCAATGAAAAACAAAATTATTAATGAATCAAATAGTGGTGATTAAATAATTTTGTTTGAGATCGAAAAAAGAAAGAACATCTTACAGTGTTGAGATATAAGACTGTAAATTTAGAGTTCATCCTCTTAGATATGCTTTTTAAAAATATTTTTCTTTACTTGCTTGTTTATATTTGAATAGTAGTCATATTTTGATTGATATCACTTACAGTTGTCCAATATTGTCTTGAATGTTGTTTCTTTTGTTGTAGGCATCAAGGATAGAAAAGCCTGGCCTCTGAGGATATCTCCCTTCATTTCTGTACACCGTCTCAATGTCTTTAGGGTCACTGATGACGACCACTTGAGAACCTAATTGTAGCTTGACCACAGTTCCATATTTGTCATGCAACTGGTCTAAATACTCATGGATAGTTTCCGTTGTAAATTTGGCTAGAGATGTGAAATCAAAATATTATGATATGTTAATAGTTCACTTCTGTTCTAAACCAATTACCTCACTTAACCCTTAAAATGCTTGTGGTAGTTAAGCCTCTAATCAACACAATTGTAATTTCATTATGCACCCATTGTAAAACAGCTCAGCATTTTAAGGGTTAAGCAGTTTAGTGTTAGGAAAAATAAAAGCATAAATATAAACATAGCAAAGCCTCACTTCTAATGCGAGAGTATGGATCATATGCATAGCATGGGCGTAGCCAGGATTTTTTTTCGGGGGGGATTTTTTCTCCCCCCCCCCCCCCGCCCCCCCTGCGGAAAGAAAAATTATATGTATTTATGTGTGTGTGTGTACATAATCTTTATTACATTCTGACCCTTCATTCTTTCGGAAGACGTTTATTGTGCCCTAGAATAGTTTCTTTCATGAGTTATGTGCTATTCTTACTGACTTATACCCTTCCGCGCCGTTCGGAGCATTTGACGTCAAGCTGTTTCCATAAAAATCTGTCACTGGTAATGTCTGAAGCCTCTTCCCACCTGCCATGAGGACCTCCATGAATTCATTTTGTCGGAGAGCATGTCCCGAAAACCTCATGCGTCCCTCTCTCACAATCTTACTAAGGGGTCGATTCCCAGTTCGGCATAGGATTTCCTTGACTTAGACCCGATCTCTATAACTGACTCCTAAAATCTGCCTTAGCCATCTTTGTTGAGCCACATTTAGTGTTTTTCAATTTCGGCAGATGACTATTCATTGCAGTTTATTAATGGAGCCCTGCCACTGGTAAAAATGTGTAACCTCTCTTGAATACGCTCTTGGAATTAAGTGACTGTAGTTTGCTTTAGATTTTATATCGAAAAGAGAAGTTTTATCGTCAAAATCATCTGTTGGGGGTTTTCCGTCTCAAAATGCTCTGAAGGGAGGATCTTAAACTCAAAACTATCTGGAGGGATTTTAAACTTTAAAAAAAAAAAAGCCATCTGTAGAAGAGGGGTTTAAACTCAAAACCCCTGATTGGATTGGCTAGGCTCAATTTTAGTGTGTAATTTGCTTTTTTATTTTATATTGAAGAGGTATTTTTAGCATCAAACCCCTCTGAATGGGGGTTTAAACTCAAAACCCCTTTGGCTACGCTCATAGATTTTAGAGTGAGTAATTTGAAGAGGTACTTTTTAGCTTCAAGCTCCAATGGAAGGGAGTTTAAACTCAAAACCCATTTGACTACACTCATAACATGTTGAGTGTATAATTCACTTTGTTGTTATTATTAAAGAGATATTTTTTACCTTCAAACCCCGCTGAAGTGGGGTTTAAACTCAAAACTGAGTCAAAACCCATTTAGCTACGCTCATAACATTTTGAGCGCGTAGTTAGCTTTTTTTATATATTGAAGAGGGGGTTTATCGTAAATTTTAGAGGGGGGTTTTAAAATCAAAATCTTCCTGAACTGTGCTCTTGGAAATATGGGAGTTTCGTTTGCATTTTTTTTGTTTTGTTTTATAGAAGAGGGGGAGTTAACTGCTAAAAAACCCAGGTAGGGGGTTTTAAACTCAAAACCCTTGGTAGGGGTTTTTTAACTCGAACCCCCCTGGTAGGGGGTTTTAAACTCAAAACCCCCTGGTAGTTTTTTTTTAACTCAAAACCCCTTTGGTTGTGCTGGGGCAAGTGATGGTTTAGTATTAAAATCTCACTTAAAATAAACAAAATCAAAGCAAAAAATCAGTGACTAAATTTCATTTGGGGGGGGGGGGGATTGAGCCCCCCCCCCTGGCTACGCCCATGATGCATAGGTAATAGGGATGTAATCGTTGGTATCTCCTTGGATCTTCCCAAACAGAAGTTTGTTCAGACAGGCAGATGGAGGCAAGCTTCCATAGGCCCAGAGTTCCAGGAGTCTTAGACTCAACTCTTAGGACAAGCTTCCATAGACCTAGAGTTCCAAGTGTCTTAGACTCAACTCTCAGGACAAGCTTCCATAGGCCTAGAGTTCCAAGAGTCTTTGACTCAACTCTCAGGACAAGCTTCCATAGGCCTAGAGTTCCAAGTGTCTCAGACTCAACTCTTAGGACAAGCTTCCATAGGCCTAGAGTTCCAAGAGTCTTAGACTCAACTCTTAAGACAAGCTTCCATAGGCCTAGAGTTCCAAGAGTCTTAGACTCAACTCTTAAGACAAGCTTCCATAGGCCTAGAGTTCCAAGAGTCTTAGACGTAACTCTTAAGACAAGCTTCTATAGGCCTAGAGTTCCAAGAGTCTCAGACGCAACACTTAAGACAAGCTTCCATAGGCCTAGAGTTCCAAGAGTCTCAGACTCATTAGTTGTTACACACTGTAGCTTTCTCCTTTCCCTACATAATATGGTATGGAGTGTGTGTGTGTATTTTGAGTGTGTTTCTATGGTGACGGTTGGAAGAAGTTAGCGATTGGTTGTGAATGATGCAAGATAGTTGACATTGTCATAAGCGGTCTTAGTTAGGAGAGAAGACTCCAGAACGTAAGATTGAAAAGAAGTGTTATTGTAGTGAGTTACATTTTTAAATATCATTTTATATTATGACTAAAGCTTACTTTATGTATTGCATTTCATCATAAGTTAATTTTGTCCATATTTTAATATAATTTATATTTAGATTTGTTCACAAAAGAAGTTATTCAAGTTATTTCAAGTTTTAGAAGTTTAAATATAATACGCCTACAGCCAACTACAACGGTCAAGTTATCTACCAGCATTTTGGTGCTAAAACTCTACAACGGTTAACAACACCCCCCATCTCACATATTAGACATAAACTACTTTAAAATGAAACGCCTCTTCATCAACACCACACTGTTTTTAGACCTTGTATATTCATTGAAACAGCCATCAATACAACAACAGCGCAACATTTTTTTTTGGCTACGTCCAATGAAAAAAATTCTTTTTCCAGCGATGAACTTTTACACAAAGTCATTGTATTTATTTTAGCATCCCTCAAATAAAATGCCAGTAAAGCTATTAACAATTTACCATCAAAAAAGTGACAAAACAATGGTGACAAAAATCAAATAGACACATAACGAACTCTTCGGCAATTAAATTATTGAATCGAATTTAACTTTCTGCTAAAAACTTCGCATTTCGTTTGAACGAAACAGTAGTAAGAATATATATATATATTTTTTTTTTTGAGTAATGCACAAGTTGAAGACAAATTTCCTCAAGGATAAAAAAAATCCTATTATTAATATTCAACAATACATTTGTATTTTTAAAAAATAGGCTAAGTATGTTACTGAAGGCTATATAATGAATTAAATAAATCTAATACTTACTAAAAGGTTTAAAGTTTAATAAGGATCCAATTAATGGCCACTGATACAGACCTCCTGGTCCCGGTATGGCATTAAATGGTTTGGCTTCGACCTCATCAGAGGATATGTGTCCCACAGAGGACGTCCTGCAACGAACTTCTGTACTGTTTATAAAACCTTTATTAAGAATATTACGCAGAAATGTTACATTTTGAGATCTAAACATCCTTGACCTTTTTTGATCAGTTGTTCTTGTGTGGAGCTAAAAACGAAACATAAACAGAAACTATTCACAATCGTCATACACAATCACAAAACGATTGTGAAGTCTGTAAAAACGTAATTATTGGTCCAGGCAATAAAGTACCATATACGGAATGAGAAACTTTCAAACTGCACCAGTTCCAAATACATGCGACCTGCTGAATACAACAGTGACGTTAGGGGGTTTGAATGAAAGTAAGATCCAGTTCCGGGACATCTGCGCTCTCTCTTCACTCTGTCCACTTCTCTCTCTCTCTCTCTCTCTCTCTCTCTCTCTCTCTCGTGCTCTTTCTATTTATACCGTTTTTATTTTGTATGACCACATAGATGATGATGATGCGAACAAAGTGCTATACGACTTAAGATTTGCAATGATTACATTGAATCCCCCACCTCCATGCTCTCCACACAAACCCAGCTACCGCTACTCTGAAATATTTTAACATTGTTTTTTGATCCACAATTGCAAAGCAGGGTTAAGAATAGGAACCAAAGTTACACTTTCTGACACTCGCGTTGGTTAGATATTACAAGTCTAAAACGGGACTTTCATTTACTGCTGCACCCTGAACATTTGTATTGAGTTTCCAAACATGAATACAATCCAAGCTACTCTTGTACTGCACAGACACTTGAATTCTGAATTTGTATTGAGTTTCCAAACATGAATACAATCCAAGCTACTCTTGTACTGCACAGACACTTGAATTCTAGATACTTTTTTTAACAGTTAGGGCGGTCTATGTCCGTGTGTGTGTGTTTTTGAGTGTCTGTGTGCAGTACTATATAGAATATAGTCTGACCCATTTCAGTACATACATTTAGTATTATGTGTGCAGAGATTACTCCCTTATCTAATACACCTGGACTGGGTCATTTTTTAAAACAGATTAACAAACAAGTGGTCGAAATGTTTGTTACTAGGGCAGAGTTATTGAATTTAAAAAAAAAAAAGAGATTAGTTTCCATGACATATTAGGCATAGATTAATTATTGTTGAATTTTGTATCTTTCATTTAATTAGTTTAGATTTCAAGTCATTGTTCAAGAAAATACAAAAGTATTTTTAAGTAAAGAATTGTTCCTAGTCAATTGTAACTACATTCTGCGTGGTATGTAAATGCAGTGAAATGATTGATTACACGTTTGTCATCCATGTATCGTTGGGAGTTAGGAGAATGTGATTACAATATTGATGTAGTCTTTTGCTTTAGTGTTTTCATGTAGTATTGTAATGTAGTGTTTTGATGTAGTGTTTTCATGTAGTGTTTTGATTTAGTGTTTTGATTTAGTGTTATTTATGTAGTGTTTTAATGTAGTGTTTTGATGTAGTGTTTTAATGTAGTGTTTTCATGCAGTGTTTTAATGAAGTGTTTTAATGTAGTACTGTAGTGTAATGATGTAGTGCTTTAATCTAGTGTTTTAATGTAGTGTTTTGATGCAGTGTTTTAATGTAGTGTTATTGATGTATTGTTTTAATGTAGTGTTTTGATGTAGTGTTTTAATGTAGTGTTTTAGTGTAGTGCTATATTGTAATGATATAGTGCTTTAATGTAAAGTTTTAATGTAGTGTTTTAATGTAGTGCTGTTGTGTAATGATATAGTGCTTTAATGTAAAGTTTTAATGTAGTGTTTTAATGTAGCGTTTTGATGTAGTGTTTTGATGCAGTGTTTTAATGTAGTGTTATTGATGTATTGTTTTAATGTAGTGTTTTGATGTAGTGTTTTAATGTAGTGTTTTAGTGTAGTGCTATATTGTAATGATATAGTGCTTTAATGTAAAGTTTTAATGTAGTGTTTTAATGTAGTGTTTTAATGTAGTGCTGTTGTGTAATGATATAGTGCTTTAATGTAAAGTTTTAATGTAGTGTTTTAATGTAGCGTTTTGATGTAGTGTTTTGATGCGGTTATTTGATTTAGTGTTATTGATGTAGTGTTTTAATGTAGTGCTGTAGTGTAATGATGTAGTGCTTTAATCTAGTGTTTTAATGTAGTGTTTTGATGCAGTTTTTTAATGTAGTGTTTTGATGTAGTGCTGTAGTGTAATGATATAGTGCTTTAATGTAAAGTTTTAATGTAGTGTTTTAATGAATTTTTTTAATGTAGTGCTGTAATGTAATGATGTAGTGCTTTAATGTAGTGTTTTAATTAAGTGTTTTGATACAGTGTTTTAATGTACTGATATTGATGTAGTGTTTTAATGTAGTGTTTTGATGCAGTGTTTTAATGTAGTGTTTTAATGTAGTGCTGTAGTGTAATGATGTAGTGCTTTAGTGTAGTGTTTTGATGTAGTGTTTTGATCCAATGTTTTAATGTAGTGATTTAATATAGTCTTTTAATGTAGTGTTTTAATGTAATGCTGTAGTGCTTTAATGTAGTGATTTAATGTTGTGTTTTGTTGCAGTGTTTTAATATAGTGTTTTAATGTAGTGTTTCAGTGCATATGTACTGTATTTTTGTTTGAGACTGTTAGGTCGCTCTAACTTGTTCATTGTTAGGTTTATTTCAGTAATCATTCTCTCTAAGTCACATCAACACACACTGTGAGGTAAAACAAACGACACAGTTCTTCCATCAACCAAGAAGTTTAATACGCCTTTGTAACCGTCTGCCTTCTCTTAGATGAAGTTAAGGTTACAAAATGTAACTTCACCGGATAGCCCAGACTGGCATGACGCCAATTTATCACAGCTTTTCATATATAAAGTGGTAGGCCTAATGATAACTTCGAAGAGTATCATTTTTAAGTAAATATTTTAGCACAGTTGAGATCTACATGATTTTTTAAAGGCGTAATGAAAGTACTTATTTTAATTTTATTTAAACGGCTCCAAAAAGGCTTCGGTAGACTTCTACGATATCTGAAATCGAACGGATTATTTACTAAGCAGAAAGCTAGCGAACGTATTATAAAACAGCTAACAAGCATGGAAAATATACCACTTGAAATTCTTGTCATGTTCCATAAGGGGAAAATGTATGATCCAAATTTAAATCAATGTTATTTAAATATTCTTTTAAACATTAAGGTTTTTATTAATTAAATGCTCTTTTAATTATGCTAAAAACGTTTCAGAAATAAAAATTAAAAGTAAGACTATAAGAGCTTTAAGTAAAAGATACAATTTTACAGATAAAGCTACAGGCGTGAAGTGAAGTTCATACTTTGCATTGTTCCAATTTTACAAGTGTATCATCTAAAAGGGGAAAATACAGTTTTAAAAAGGTACACAGTAATAATGTAATTATTCTAGTATTTAACTTTCTTTTGCTTAACGATCATTATGGTTCCACCAATGTTTTTTGTTTAAAATATTCTTTGGTCATTACACCGTTCCTCTGGAATAGACACTTAATGTATTATAGTATACTAGTCGACCGGCGGCGTAACATACGCCGCTATTTTGCATAGCCGGTCTTAGGCCACTGCAAAACTATGCGTCGCAGTGGGCCCCGCACTTTCATAGGACCCGCACTTTCATAGGACCCGCTCTAATTCACGGTGTATAAATTATTAAATTAAACCATTTTATAACATAAAACAGATTTCCCGCGCCCTCCTGTCGATTTACCTGGAAATCTCCCGAAATCGCAAAATATACGAAAAAGTTCTTAAAATATACGGAAATATGTAGACAAAAATTGTCATTTTGGGGTGTCATTCAATATGGAAAACGCCAATCTTACGCTCGGCATCATGCCTCAGCCGTAATTGTGTAATCTGGTGAAAGAAGCTTCTCGCGCCGCAAACTAATGAAGAATTACTTGAGGTCGAAAATTCTCAAAGATAGATTGATACATTTGGTAATTCTTGCTATTGAGCGTGATCTATATAGGAAACAGAATTATTATAATATACTGTATGACTTTGCTACACGCAAGGCTCGTAAAGTAATTCTGTACGTAGTAAAGAATGAATAAAATGCATAGACGAATTTATTTTCTAATACAAACTCTTAAATTTCACTTATTATCCGCTTCCCTACCCAAATTTGGCCCCGAGAAATCTGTTTCGCATAGGGCCCCACAATGGTTAAGTCCGGCCCTGCTATTTAGTAGATTACTTAGATTAGTTCCTAGTCCAAACCTCCCGCTGGACAAAGGGGGATGGGATCGGGCAGGGTTTGTTAAATGTAAACGACAGTCCGGCGCGCAGCCAGTCATCCGTAGTGTAAATACTACTCTTGTTTTCTCGTGGAGTATCTGCAGAAATAGAGAGTGATCTTTCTTTTACTTCTTGTTTAAACTGTTGAGGGAAGAAGAGAATTATAGATAGAGATTTTTAAAAATGAATACAATAAAATTAGTACACATATTTGTGTGTGCTTATTAAAAAATATATTTGGTCAAAATTTGGTGTATACATTGATTTAAATTTAGTTGTCTGACTTTTGTCCTATTTATCTAGAAACAATTCGTTATACATAAAATATGTATAAAAATTTTAAGTTTTACAATTTGAAGGTTCATATAAGATTTGAACCCCCGCCTAAAATAGACTGGAGCATGTACACTAGCTCGACGGCCACGCTCCATTTACATCCAATTCATATTGAAATCTTAACAGATTCTTTTGGCAGCCTTCAGTAACAAAACGACACAAATCGATACATTTGAAAATCAGAAGCTTTGCAGGGTCCGTCAAAATGCTGAAAGTTACACAATAGTTAATGGTTTCTGTTTTTTTCTTGAAGTCCTGGGCTTATTCGTAAAGGTCGTGGAAGTTTTTTAGTGCTTTTAGGTGGTTAGTCCAGTTAGCCAAACAACGCTAACAAATCGGTCATTCTAAAGCTTTTTGGTGTAAGTCTTTTAGGGTTTCCTAAGAGGACAAAAGAGAATGAAATGAAGTGAACTAGGAAAGGCTACTCATCTTGAAATTTGAATAGGTCACTGCTCACAGCGTTCATATAGAAAGTCTCTCAGGTGCCCAGTCATTCAAGTTAATCGGTTCCAACATGGAGTAGTTTTATCAACAAGCCGCATCACGCTATGTTAATGCTTGGTACAGTAAAGGGACAGAAGCGTTCAGGTCATAACATTCTTACTTTAGTTCTATGGATAGATATATATTATTCATATTTTGTTTTTCTGAATTGTAACTCTATAAGTCAAACTTTTATATGTTGCTGCCACATTGTTCTACTAGACTTGTCATATACAAAAATATGCCGTATCAATGTACACACACAAACACATAATATATAGCCTATGCGGTCTATATGTAAAGGTCATCTGTTTTTTGTGGCCCACAGTTATCGAGTGTGTCAAGTGGTCAGCTCAACAACCGCCTTTGCTTTTCCCCAACTAATGTCTGGCACCCATTAGATATACCTAAGAATCTCTAAATACAAAATTCCAGTCTCTTCACCAGGATTTGAATTCAGGACCCTCTGGTTCGAAAACTAAGCGCTTTACCACTCAGTCACCGCGCACCTTAGATATATATACTCTAAATTTTCGTAATGTATATTTAGTAAATCTTGTGCGTCCAGTTATTTTTTAAAAAGTAGGTCTTATATACCACGAAATAGGTTTTTACTGGAGTTAATGGCAGAGGCTCGCGAAGCCTGTTTTCTTTTTTATCCTCTCTCTGTTTTGCGATGGTACTGAGATCTCCTTAATTGCAAGGCTTTTATAGATATGGATGGTGTAGGGATGTCTGGTTAAAAGTTTGTACACTTTATTTCTTCCACACCCAATCTCAGATCAAGTTGAAATTTTGCACAATTATTTCTTTTTTCAATAATTTAAAAAAAAAAAACAACAGTTAGTTAACTATTGGTATTTAATTATTTTGTTTGGTATCGAACGAGAGAATGAAATTGTACTTGGCTGTAAAGGTGGCATACGTTGATTTAGTTCCTTTTATATTTTGTAGAAAAAAAAGTTTGAAACTAACAATAGATTGTGAAAGACTGGTGGGAAGGTTGTTTCTCTTGTTATAGACATCAATGATGGAAAAGCCGGGTCTATGAGGATATTTTCCTTCATTTCTGTACACTGTCTCAATGTCTTTGGGGTCGCTGACTACGACAACTTGAGATCCTATTTGTAGTTTGATCACAGGTCCATATTTCTCATGCAACTGGTCTAAATACTCGTGGAAAGTTTCTGGTGTAAATTTTGCTAGAAAATTGAAATACCAATATGTTGATGTCATACTGGGTTGCTTCTATTCTAAATCAACCTCCTCGCATGAAGAGTTTAGCGTTAGGAAACATCTGTCATTTGATGTACATTACATGTACTTACATTCAATATATGACCTTTCAAGTGAGGTCAGGACAAATAATACAAGAAGTAAATCTTCATTCATCTAAGATAGACATTGGGGCCTTATCTTCATTCATCTAAGATAGACATTGGGGCCTTATCTTCATTCATCTAAGATAGACATTGGGGCCTTATCTTCATTCATCTAAGATAGACATTGGGGCCTTATCTTCATTCATCTAAGATAGACATTGGGGCCTTATCTTCATTCATCTAAGATAGACATTGGGGCCTTATCTTCATTCATCTAAGATAGACATTGGGGCCTTATCTTCATTCATCTAAGATAGACATTGGGGCCTTATCTTCATTCATCTAAGATAGACATTGGGGCCTTATCTTCATTCATCTAAGATAGACATTGGGGCCTTATCTTCATTCATCTAAGATAGACATTGGGGCCTTATCTTCATTCATCTAAGATAGACATTGGGGCCTTATCTTCATTCATCTAAGATAGACATTGGGGCCTTATCTTCATTCATCTAAGATAGACATTGGGGCCTTATCTTCATTCATCTAAGATAGACATTGGGGCCTTATCTTCATTCATCACCTTTAAATATGTCAGTTTTAAAGCTGATTAATAGAAACACTGTATATAACCTATATAGCTGTATAAAGTAGAATAAGGTGTTTCAAAGATGTTATCCACATTCAAATACTTTTCTGTTCAAAGATTAATTAGCTTGTGTACACCTTAAAGGGATATCTTGCCATCCCCAAATACACTAAACTTACTAGAACGAAGCTAGGAGGGTTCCTATTAGTGAGAGACTATGACGTGTACTAGTGGAAGCCCTCCGGAAGTAATCTCATCGACATAGACGACTAAGACTTCAACCAGGATAGGGACCTGGAATATCAGAACCCTGTATGATAGTGGCAGAATAAACGAAGTGGCAAGCGAAATGAGAAAGTACACAATCAAGGTTCTAGGCCTCAGTGAAACATGATGGAATGGAAGTGGTCTAAGCAATCTGACGAGACCATTATTCATTTTGGACATGAAGATCTAGACCACGATCACACACAGGGAGTAGCACTAACTCTGTCAAAAGAGTCATCAAAGGCTTTGTAAGAATGGGAGCCAGTTTCCTCGCAACTAATGTCAGCCAGGTTTAATTCGTTAGGAAACATCGCTAACTAATTAAATTACTCAAATACGACATTCTATATGGCTTTTAGTTGATTCGCATTACATTTTGAACTATTAAAATAACAAAGACGTCTATTAGTTATGTCACGTATTACAAATTGAATTCTACTTTTAAATGGCTTGCCTAGGGGAACGTGACAATAGAAAAAGGTAGTTGTGTCACTTATCTTAAGTCTGAATTTAATCAAAGACTTACAATGAATAACAAAAAAAAAATGACACAAGAAATCGGAAGGTAAAATATCAACTTAATGTTTAATCATAATATAACTCAATACAAAATGGAAGGGTTGACCAAAACCCTTTTACAAAAATGGCTTGTAAAAATATTACAATACAAGAGTTTGAAAATATAATTACAAATACAAGCAAGGCCTTGAAAAAGAAAAATCTTAACTTACACGATCAATTGGTATACCACGCACGGGTCACGCAATGTCTCCGCTATTCTGTCTCACGGCTGTCTCCATATGTCTGTCCGTCAACGTTACGCGAGCGGTCTTTATATAATCTACCGCGCGTCGATATCTAGTAATTTCTAGAACAGAAAGTCATCAACACCCAGATCTAGAACGCTCTTCAAAGAGACAGAAGAAAAGAAAAAAAAAACCACCCTCCTTTCAACCAGAGGTACACACATAGGTCAAGGACCGGTCACTGTCTGTGTGGCTTGACTCACCGTGAAAAATAAAATTTAAAAAAACTTATTACACAAGGGGCAGACAACCTACAGGTCAAGAGAAAAAAAAAATAGTATCTAGGTAACAATGCCTAGATACGTAACAGTTATAAAAAAAAAAAAGGACAAAAAAAAGCCCCCTGTGAAGCCCAGGTCAATGTAGATCTAGAGCTAGTTATTGAATACAACCCATTCTTTCATGTCAACTTCACATGTGATGCTTGAGTTCAACTGTGGTATGAACGTTAAATTGTTTCGTTATCTTTGTAGTGTCAAATACACAATTTGAAGGCAACATTTCATCAACGATAATGAAACATCTTATTATAAAAATTCTATAATCAATAATGACATTGATTGGACCCCACGATGACCTGCTAATGACTGTAAAACGGAAACTAAAAGTCCATGGCCATATCACAAGGTTCTCAAAGCTTTCAAAGATTTTCGTTCAGGTAATAGTACCGAGAAGAGGCAGACAGAGAAGGCGCTGGGAAGACAACATAAAAGAATGTACAGTCCTGTCATTCAAAATGACAAGTCGAAATGAAGAAAGACTGTCAACAGATTGAGTGTGGTGTCCGAACGGTCTAACAGACCAACGGGTAAGCAGATTTTTTTCAACAAATAGATTACAAAAGGCTATATAATTAATTAAATAAATCTTAAAAACTTATTAAAAGGCTTAAAGTTTAATAAGGATCCAATAAACGGCCACTGGCAAAGACCTCCTGGACCTGGTAAAGCATTAAATGGTTAGACTTCGACCTCATCAGAGGATATTTGTCCAACAGAGGACGTCCTACAACGAACTACTGTACTGTTTACAAAACATTTATCAAGAATATTACGCAGAAATGTCACATTTTGAGATCTAAACATCCTTGACCTTTTTGATCAACCAACTATTCTTGTGTAGGGTTAAAAATAAAAGAAAATTGACACAGAAATTATTTAGAATCGACCAACACAACTAGCGAAGAGTAATGAAGCCCAAGCATTCATTAGTTTTACATTTTATGGAAGAAAATAAAGTGTTATGAATCTGCACCCGTTCATATTACAGGCGACCTGCTTGCGACGAAATGATTTCAATGAAAATAGGATCCAGTTCCAGGACAGCTCTCTCTGTCTCTCTCTCTCTCTCTCTCCTTTGTGTATTGTATATGACTACCTAGATAGGGCCTAGTTATGCAGACAAATAGGAAGTGCTTTACAGCCAAGGATTTCCCTCATATTTAAATTCCCCCCCCCCCTACAGCCCCGCTACTCTGAAGCAATTAACATTACTTCTGCAACTGAAGGGGTTTAGTAAAGGGAGGAGCAAGGTGGTGCATCATACTTAGTGTGCCACACTCAAATGGGCGCCCAGTGGCGTAGTTAGAGTGGATGGAGACCGGGCCCCCACTTGAGGAGTTCTCCTAAATTAGTGTCTGAAATTTGTTTTAACATTAAATATTACGCCATTATCTCATGTCATAATGAGTGTCGAATGTCAAAATGCAGAGGCCCCTAAAAAGATCAAGCCCACCAAGCCAAAAGATCTCGAAGGCAAACACGATTTTTTGGAAATGTTCAGTTTTTCATAAAGTAAAGTTCTAAAGAATATATTTATAATTAATAATAATAATATTTTATTTATACAGCGCTGTTAACAAACAAAATGTAGGCTCAAGGCGCTGTAACAACATTACAAACACAAACACAATATCAGACATGATGAACTAATCTAAAAAAGTTTTAAACAGATAGGTCTTAATGTTCATCTTAAAAATGGTGTAGCATGTTGTCTATCTGAGATCAATGGGGAGTGAGTTCCAAACCTTTGGTTCGTGAACTGAAAAAACCCGCAGACCGTAGCTTTTGAGGGAGAAACGTGGCACTACTAAAAGCGTTGAGTCCATTAATTAATAAACATTAAACAATATATAATGATTAAATTACTTCATTCGTTTCTTGATCAATCAATTATCGCAACACTATTTCCTTTTTTTGTTTCATTCTACAAGAGACTTCACTCGTGTAATCCCCGTGTTGCATAAAATTCATTTCTAATCGGGTTTTCAGTGACAATATTTGTCCTACTGGCAAATCATATTCTAGATAGAACGGAAAGCCTTACAAAGTAGAATTGCTATAACAGCGTTCAATGGTTTAGTTGTAGAGACATTACTTGTTTCCTATCTTTAAATACTTTTTTTCAGTTTAGAATAGTTAGTTTTGTTTTGTGTGTGTGAGTTTTTGTGTGTGTGTGTGTAGTGTTGAGGCCTGCGTTTTAAAATATAGGTATTGGACTTCCAATACGTTTCAGGTGGCTGACAAAAGGGTCGCGAAATATTGTTTTTTTAAGGATAAGAAACTGTTACAGTTGCATACCAGTTATAGATCCATAAATGTTGAAAGTCCTTAAGTTAGTAGATATTGATTTTAATAGCAGAAATGTTTTTCAAACAATTGCGTGGTCGAGAGGGGGGGCTTGAGGTTCGACACCCGACTCGGGCAGAGCTGTGTTTACTGAGCGCCTAAAATTAAGAATGTTTCAATAGCGTTTATTTTACTAACTGTCCACTTTTCTTTTGTTTTCAGACACAAAAGTTCTTTGATTCAAACAAAAGCAATATCAACACCTTATTAATGAAATATGATCGCAATTTTTACTCCTGAAATTGCAGAAACTATTCTTTGAAAACATTTCTGCTGTTAAAAACAATATCTACTTACTTAAAGGCTTTCACCATTTCTTCTCGGTGAGAGTCGGTAAAACATGAACAAAAATAAAAATATGTATTCGTTTGTTGGTTTTCAACTGCGCATGCCAGAAGCCGAATAATTTCACAAAGCTTATATCAACTTACTTTGTCTATCTGTCAGTCTGTTTATCTGTTTATATTCGTCACAATAATTTTGATAACGGATCAAGATTGAGTTAAAAGATAAATCGATTTAAATATTAGCGTTAAATCTAAATGTGAAACACAATGGCCCATCAGTGTTGCTTTTCAGCACGACAAAAGGATTTTGTAGAAGCTAAGTTTGGTAGAGACAAATATCATAATACATGTAGGGACCTATATTAAACATACTTTGAATTAGGTAATACATTCTATTACGTTCTTGATTTTAAATACATTTTATCTATTTACCAATATTATTATGTGTTTCTTTTTTTAAATCTGAGAGTAAGGGTAAGTAGCCTTGTACAGAGTGCTAGTTCTGCTAGCTTTGCCTCTGTACCAATGCTAGGCAGCTTAAAAGACCATGAACCAAAGTTACAGTTTCTCACCCTAACTTAAGCTGTATATTAAAATGTTGTTAAATGTTAAATGAAGTTCCTATGCCTTGGAATGCACCCAGAAATTTTGTATTGAGTCCCCAGGCATGAATAAATTCTACGCCACTCTTATACAAGACAGATCCTTGCATTCTAAGGGGAAGACATGGTCAACAAGTTTTTGTCTTTATGTATGTGTCTTTTCGTGTGTGTATGTGAGAAGTAGGGGTGGTAGAGAGGCTAAGTACGCTTGAACTTGGCTACCTCGAAGGGGGCTCAGGGTTCTACACCCGACACTAGCAGAGTTGTGTTTACTGAGCGTCTAATAGCGGCACGGAAAAATCATTCTCCAGATACCTCCTAGCCCCCCCCCCCCCCACACACACACACACAAACACACTGGTCCACAAATGACATTGGACCATAGCGCTCTATAAAAGCAATAATTAATTAAAGTAATTTATAAAAGTCTAAACAATTTAAATATTTAGAAGTTAGAGTGTAATCCCGTGCCTTATAGGGCTGCCTAGGCTGGGTCTTTTTTTTTAACAGAGTAACGAAAAAGTCGTCGATTTGTAATTAAGTCTGAGTCATTGATTTAGAGAAAAAAAAAGTTATAGTTTCCATAAAATTCACATTTTTAGGTACACATCTTTATAGACTTCTTGTTGTTCGATTTATCTTTCCTAAATTGAGTTTCATGTCATTTGTAAAGAAAATATAAACTGGCTTGAGGGAATGGATCGTTTTCAATGTCTCGTACCTACGTTCTGCGTATTATTTAAATGTTGATACATTTGTTAGTTTGGTTTGTGTGATTGTGTTTACAACATTGATGATTGATGTGTGTGTGTTGATGTATTGTGTTGGTGTATTGTTTTAATGTAGTGTGTTGTTGCTTAAGTATAATAGCTTTCCCTCTACAAAGCTTATATCAACTCACTCTGTCTGTCTATTTATCTGTCTGTCCCTATGTCTGTCTGATTATTTCTCGCACACCCATTCTCGGATAAAGTGGAAATATAGCACAATTATTCATTGGCATAGACAAGACATGAATCAATAAAAAAATATCCAATTAAGCAGTCAATTATTAATAATTCATTATTTTTTATGATACCCACAAAATAATAATCATTCAATATTCACAGATACGACTAAATATGTAGGGTTTCATTCTCTTGGATTATTGAACAAGTTATTTCTCCGTCACCAATTTTATAATCAAGTTGAAACTTTTAACAATTATTGATTGTAACTGATAAAACATGAATCAATTAAAATTAACCAATTAGTTAATTAATTATTGGTAATTTTTTTTTAATTGATATTGAATTAGGGAAAAAACATCTACGTTATTGACCTATATGGTTGTAAATGCGGAGTTATTTCCCTTAGATACGCTTTTTTTAAAAAATATATTTTGTTTCTTTTACTAATCATATCTCAACGGTTGTTATTCGCAATTCTTTTTACATCTGATTTTAGTTTAAGTAATCAGCACATTGTGAGGTTAGTATAAACTAAAAAGTTTTTTTTTCCTTTAACCAAAGAATGTAACATGCATTATTGTTACGTTCCTTTCTACGATGAGACTCTTTGACACAGTACAGTAACACTAAACCAACAATGTCTTCGTTTAGAACTCATTTAATGTCCATGAACACACTAGAACACTATTTCATTTCTTTTTCTCCATTTTGGTTCTCCTATCCGTTCCACATTGACACAAACATGCGCACGTATTAGACTCCCTTCTACGTCGAACGTCCAAAATACAAATCACTGAATATATTATCAGACTATTCCAAGCTTTAAAAAATTCTAAATTCTCTGTAACATACAGAACCATACTGTAATAACCAAAGAAAATCATACACAATGTCATGTTAATACCAATACAATTTTATCATAAATTAACAATTATATTCATCACTGTTATTTTGAGCAATTGAAACAACTTCTGTTAACATATATCTATCAATGATTTGCTAAACAAAATTGTATCACATTTCATTCATACAACTCCCCACTCATAATTTTATGCCTGTACAAAACACTCTCATTCCAGCCGCAATCAAATAGTTCACAAACAAAGTCTACCTTGCTCCATGCATATTGTACCCCCAACAATCTGACTCACAAGACTCCTAATACAATAGATTTGCTATTTACCTCTTAGAAGTATCAAACCTATATAATGATTCTAGTCTTGACGTTTCTACCACACCATTTCGATAATTTTCTTACAAATGTAATTTGAATATAATAACTATAATCAAACAAAATCACACACAAAAAAAAATACATTGTGCAAAAACTACGTATCTACTTTCCACAACAATATCCAATTCATTACACATATATTTATTCATTGTAGAATAGAACAATAATTAGTGTCCATCATCCCCAACTTTCTATATCTATATCTATATAATTCTAACATTATTGACATGCCATTCTTTCGGCTTCCCTCCTTTGCAATGATGTCCCATTGTGATCCCACTACATAATGAGCTAGCTGTATTGTTTACTACCCCGCTACTATCCCTCTCTTTTCTCGTATACACCTCTCTACCCTTGTACCTTAATTCCTTAACTCTGCTTAACTGTAGACACTGTCTCCTAATGTGTCCCCTTCTCCCATAATTAAAGCATAAGATGTATGGACTTGTACGTCTGTATGTGGGTTTAAATCGCTTTCCCTGTACCACTGGTTGCCTTACTTTACTTTGATTTGGACCCATTCCAATTGCATTGCTTTCTACCTTATCTGGTAATTCTTTCTTCTCGTGCTCTCTGCTACCCATGTCGTCTGATTGCTGGGATCTTATGTCTTCTTCCACCTCCCCATTTCTACCTCGAGTAGACTTTATCCCATAATATTTCTTCCAATTCTCAATCTCCCCTACTGAACATATTTTCACCCCATGAATGTTCCCAATAATTACATCTATCTCACCCTGATCTACAACACAAGATTCCACTGTCCCCTTAACATACGGTGTGTCTATACTAACTTTAGCAATCGGTAATTGTACAATATTCCCATTAAACATAACACACTTCCTAGATTCGCCTGTATATACATAGTCTTGCACTAATTTCTTATTCACTCCAATAATAGTGCTCCCTGTATCCCTGATGGTCTTGGCTGCCTTGTTCCCTACGAATGTCTGAAAAACCTCCAATGTTCCAGTATCAGATGACAATGATAAGCCTTGCTCTATTCCACATTTCTCCAAGTCCTATTTCTTCTATATCCCTGCCTCTAGATAATTTCTTCTCGGGATGTGCCACTTTATAGGCCCTTATCAGTCTTACTATGTCTTCTATGGATTTCGGTTTCCTCTCCTTTCAACACGCATTCGCACCATTTCACATTTGTAAATCACTTTATCCAGCATGAGAAATGTCTTTAGACTGTCAAAGGTTTTTTCTACCTCAGCGGTTTCTATCCAGTTATCGAAATGGCTGCTCATTCTGTCCAGGAATGTCTGTGGGTTCTCTGGTTCTAATTCACAATTCACAAACTGTTGGCGATAGAAAGCCTCTGTTTTCCCGAAAGTTCTAAGTAATTGTTCTTTCACAACACTATAGTTACCCTGGTTCATACATATTTTTCCCGGAACCTCCGCTGTAAACGATCTCGACAATAAGAATGTCCATTTGTCTTCAGGGTACTCCAGTTCTCTCATTTCTATTTCGAACCTTTTCAGGAAAATGTCAATGCCCATTTTGTCTTCGTTGAATATCAAACCTTTATATTTGGCCAGTTTATTCCCTGTAGTGTCACTCTTTCTTTTATCACTCTCTTTTTCTTGGTTTGTTTTTAACTTTTTTTCCGCCGTCTCTTTTTCAAACGCCAATCTCTCTCTTTCAATGGCATCTCATTCGTTTGTCTTTTCCCTTTCAATGACTAGCTTTTCGTTTTCTTTCTGTTCCTTCATAGCTAACTTTTCTCTTTCTCTTTTGTCCTCCATGTCTAATCTTTTCTTTTCGTTTTCTCTTTCCATCGCTAATCTCTCTCCATAAGCCTTTCTTGTACGTATTTTCAAAGTTCTGCCCCTTCACGCTCCAATAACCTCCCTTCTTCTTTTAACGCTGCTACCTCAGCCTTGTCCGCCATTTTCTATTACTACTAATCACTGGCGGATCCAGAACTTTGGAGTGGGGGGGGGGCGATTTTTTTCCAAACCCTAACCCTAACTCCCAGTAAACCCTAACCCTATGCATAAACGTGAGTACAGCATATCTATATATATATATTCGATATATGAGAATAAAATAAGACTGTTTCTCAATCTTCGGTGAAAAAAAAAACAGTCATGTTGAGGCCTTTGTCTTGCAAGCTTGGGGGTCTGGGATAGCGCTGTAAGCTTCCTCAGTGGCACCCAAAAGCGTTTTCTTGCATTTTTCACGGCTGAAACGCATTCTCCTGACATCTACAGCACATTATTTATTAGTGAGGTTCGGGGCGAATTCCCGACTCCAAAACGTTTTCTTGCATTCTTCACAGCAGAAACGCATTCTCTTGACATCTACAGCTTGTTATTCATTCTGTTATAAAGTGCCTTTTGAATAATGTTGAAAAATATTCTAAAATGAATTTATAGTCTCTTAATACATTGTAAATAAAACCGATTTGTTCTTTGAAAAGATAAGATACCCCACTTATTTAGATTAAGGCTTTGAGGATCGCCGCCGAAAAAAAAAAATTAAATAATATTCAAAAAAATTCAAGCATAAATTGTGAGTTTTAGTCTTAAATTTATTTAACTAGAAAAATATGAGATAAAGGTTGGAAAAAGGCGACTAGGAAAAGAAATTTCTTGCTTTTGAACTCATCTGAACCGTGACTGTTATATTGTAAAATTTCGTTTGAATTATAACTTTTCCAAAGCAAAGTTTTTCTTAAAATAGTTATGATAAATTCATGTGAAATTACACAAACTCTGTCTGGAAAGGGAAAGGGCGGTAAAATGAAAACGATTAATCCTCGCTCCTTTTTATAATTTCTGCTAATGTTTGCATTTTGTATTAAAGAAATAGGGTTTTGCGACTCGATATAAGAATTTACTTTATAGCATATATAAATTATATTAGTGACAGATTTTTTTAATTTTATAATTTCTTACTATAATACAAAAAGAAAAAGTTTTGGTTTGTCCGATGGGGGGAAGGTGATTGCATGTATCGCACTTCCACCTGTTTATATCCTATATTCTTAAGCCAGCAATTCTTGTATATATTTATAAATTTTATTTCGAAAACGGCTCTAACGATTTTCTTCAAAATTGCAAGGTATGTGCATAATAGTGAGAAAAAAATCTCAACTCATTGGCCACATCGGGAAAACTCGAATTCGACCGTTATATCGGTTTCAAAATGATTCATTATCGAAAAATTAATTTTGGCTAGAATGTTTTATGAATGAAATTTTCTATATGACGTCAATGGGAAAAAAACTTGACACCGCTTACGTCACTAGGCTCACAGCAGTACACTAAGACATTTCTTTGCAAACAACAAAAGTTTTAATGATTCAATTGGCGTAATTAAACATTTGCGCACCGTCTTATTGTACATTGATCCATAATGAAACTATGGAAGAAAAATAATGAAATTAAATATCTTTATGTATGATTAGTTAATGTGTTTTTAAAGGTTTTATAAATTGTTTACATTTTAATTGCGTACACCCATACGTAGCTTTTACTTTGTTATTATTTTGCTGGTGAATTATTGCAATGTGTTTAAGCTTCGAAGTCTACTGTCCCATACCAAAACTTAGGAAATGGTCATAACACAGCTTATCTATGCCTTACTTGCACAACCAGGGCCGGCCCTAACATTCGTATTTGCATTACTTTTTTTATTAAATGAAAGCTGACGATGCCGTTTTTTTATATCACGCATAGGACTGGCGTTTATCATGTCTTTTTAAGGACATTTTATGAGTTTCAGGAGATTTCCAGGAGCTCCTTGAAAACAAGGAGACCACAGAAACCCTATTATAAATTATAATGGTTTAATTTAATAATTTACACTTAGAATTAGCGCGGGGCTTTTGAACCTTCGGGGTCCACTGCGGCAGCACAGGCCTAAGACTGGCCCTGATGATATCCAGCTCGCGGTCAACGAATTTTCATCATGCTGCTGCAATTTTTGGTTAACCTATAAACCTCGGTAAAACAGAAGTCATGTTCCAGAAGTCACCCAATAAGACCTATTCAGCCCAAAGATCACCGCGCATAGACATTCCTTAAAGTGGTAGATAACTTTACATTATCTGGGAAGCATAGTATCAAATGACGCATTGTTTTGAAGAGAGGTTGATATGTGATCAGGGATAGTCGTGCTTTTGGACGCCTCCAAGCGAGAGTGGCGAAATAAATACAAATATCAGTGTCAACCAGTGATTATCTCAACCCCTCTATGTGGATCTGAGACATGAGTACTTTATAGAAAGCAACTAAGACTTCTTGAACGACTTCACCAAAGACCGCAATACAAACAGCGATATTTTTGCAAAATGGTATGAACTTCTTATAATCCGACAGTCACGCTTTGCAGGGCACTTATTCCGTAAGGGGGACAAACATATTTTTGGCAATCTTTTTTTTAGTAAGCTGAAAAGTTGTCGGAGTAACAGAGATGCCTCACAATAACGCTTCTTTAGAATACTAACGCAATGTTTTTAAGTCTCTGAGGAAAAATGCGCGATTTTACTTTGTTACTAAGTGCACGTTTTACAATATAACGTAGAGATAACCCCCCTCCCTGGATCCGCCAGTGCTACTAATCAAATTGAATAGTATCCTGTCGCCAGATCTAGACTATGAATATTTCTACAGTCTGTTGACAGGAGATCCACTGTGTATAGAGGACTACGTAGGTTTTACCTTTACGTTGGGCGCAACTTGTTACGTTCCTTTCTACGATAAGACTCTTTGACACAGTACATTGACATTAAGACAACAACGTCCTCGTTTAGAACTCATTTAATTTCCATGAACACACTAGAACACTCTTTTGTTTCTATTTCTCCATTTTGGTTCTCCTCTCCTTTCAACACGCATTCGCATTATTTCACATTTACACTAACATGAGCACGTAGCAATTATCAATCTTCGCATTCTCTTAGACGAGCTTAAGAATTACTAACTGTAAGTTTGTGTAACAAAATGTAACTTCATGGAGTAGCCTAGACTGACATGGAGTCAATGTGTTACATTTTAATCCTTTTGCTCTCAGTTCATTTGACCTGTTAATTTGTCGCATTGGTGAAGTTGGAAAGTTGAATTTCTTAGTAAATATTCACTGTCAGTGTCGTATAGGAGGGTCACTTTGTCGAGCCTTGGTCAGTGCTGTCCTTTATTTTGCTATGTTTAATTAACCATTCGCTCTCATTAAAAGTAGGTTCCTAATGCTGCCTTTATAGATGTCAAATGTCAACAACAGCATGGCCAGCATGCAGCCGAACATTCCGGCTTCAGCTACAACAGCATTGCAGCATGCAGCCGAACATCACACGTGGAGTAATATCCATAAGACTCATTGATAACAGCAGTGTCTTTATCTTTATGGACGAGCTAAAAATAGCAACCAAACATAGAATCAAGTAAAACACACTTTTAATGGAAACATATTTTATTGTTTCCACCAGTCTAGTGCATGATTCTCTACAATGGGATACATATAGATCTTACAAATAAAATATTTTTAAAATACTTTTTTAATAACAAAGCTTATATTAGGCGTACTTGTATCAATTAGTTGGGACCAGTCATGTCATTAAATTAAATCTAGACTAACAATAAAAAAGCATTTATAAAAATACATTTAAAAAAGGGAATCGAACTTGTGAGCTAAAGCCTTCTCAGCTTCTGAAGTGAACGCGGTAAGCAATCTACTAGATTATTAAGTTATCTATTGTTTCTATTTCATGTCTGTGTTCACTAAGCCTGAGACGGCAGCCTAATATAAAGGGGACTAATTCAGCTTATACCACCACTTCAGTCAAGTACTATTTCATTCCCTTGTTCCAGATACCAAGTAATTTATTACCAATAGTTAATTAACTAATTTATTAATTTTTTTATTTATTTATTCTTTTTTTTTTTTGTCAGGTAAAACAAAATGTGCGTGTTGGAGAAATAACGTGAACAAACATTTGACCAAACAGACAGACACACAAACAGACAGACACACAAACAGACAGACACACAAACAGAGTGAGTTACTTAGTTACAAATATTAACACACAACAGTGTTAACTTAAAATGACCAAAATCGAAAGGTCTGTACAAAAAGTGTACACGCCCTTTTTTAGCGGATGACGAATGTCTTGGATTACGGGGAAAACAGCAAACTTGTACAACTTGGTACAAACACCAGCTGGTACACAGTCCTTAGGAGATGTCTTCGACGTTACTTTTTTCTTTTCGGTTTCAAACGTATGCACGTTCAGTCTTTATGTACAAGGTCTGTTTTAGACGTCTTATTTGTAGGCTATATAGCTAGATAGAATGGACCTGGTCTAAGGAAACTGATAATTATATTTTAAAAAATGCTTATAGTGGGACAATTAATGTGTTTGGCCCATTAATTATGTCTATTATGAAAAGGCACTTAGGTTGACAATAATTGTTTAGTTGGTAAATGCAGAGAGAAGAGAAAAAAAAAGAGAGAGATGACAATGTCATAATGACATCTACAAAACATGAAAGACAGCAATGGGAAAGAGGTGGACGTAAAGAGACTAGCTGTAAATAAAACCGTGATTTCCCTTTTGTGTTTCATTCACTTTCTCCAATGCTATCCCCTGCTTTAACTAATCTTTGTAAATTTAAAACCTATTGGTTTTTCTGCCTGGGGGAAAGGGAAGTAAACAAATCTTGCAGACGATGACTCAGGCTCAACATCCACTTGAAGCTTTTGCAGAACCTTTAAAAAAAATGTAAAAAATATTGTGAAACTGGGTAAACACAGAGCTCGAAAAAGGCTCTAATGATTCTTCTAGAAATGAGTTAATGTATATCTTTGTGGAGAAAATTACTAGCTAATTGACAGCACAGAAAAACTATGATTTTGACCGTTATTCATTTTCAAAATATAATTATGTTAGAATTAAATTTGGTCTGGAGGTCTAGACAATTTATATCTTGAACACAAGTGGGTTATGAGTTCATTAAAAAGTTAAATAAATAATTAGACGTTCAGGAACATTTTGCGCGCCATCTGATCGTCTGCCTAGACTATCGTCTTTTTATGTTTCTATGTTTTTTGTTGTTTATATTATTTTTTTGAAAAGCACCCTCTCAGTATGCTGCCATGTTTTTGATAAAGAAAAATTAGCAGCTTGGCCACCACTTTGTTAACTCATAAGTTTAAATAAATTCTTCTTGTGTATCACTGTCTTTCCAATATATCTGCCCAAAGTAAAGTGTACTTAATATTGATAAAATTAAAGACATCTGGCAATAGTCACTGGGATGCATGTCTGTTGTCTTTATTTTCGGAGTGAGTACGCTACCAAAAATCTAACATTAAGGTTTTTTCTGAAAAAGAATGTTGCCCACATAGCTCGTTGCCATGCCGTACAGACCTGTAACGTAGCAACGAGCTATTGGTGTCCACAAGTTGTGACGTTACAGGTCATTGTTCAAGCCTACTACGACTATTGGTCACTGTCTACTAGAGCCAAAAAGAAAAATAATTCTTTGAGTAGGCCTGTCATCCAAAATTTAATGCAAAGTGAAACTTTCCGATTTGATATCTATACAAGCAACTCACCACAACGTTTTAACGCATTTACCTTCAAAGCAACTAGATAGATCTCCTGGACAGCAAAGCGTCGACCAATACAGTTTCTGGGACCGTGTCCAAAAGGTAGGACAATCATACTATGAGCTGAATCTTTCTTTGTATTGTCCTCTGACCTCAGCCGTCTCTCAGGGAGAAACTGATCGGGGTTCTCAAAATGTGTTTTTGTTGCTCTGTGATTAAACATGTAAACGCAAACCTACAAAAAAAAAAGGATGAGAAAAGTAAATAAAAACAAAACAGTGTCAATCAACACAGTGAGGGCCTCAACATTTGTTTTTATCAATTATTCATGATTTTGTGATTAATGGGCAGTTTTTAATAGTGGTTTGGTTTTGTTTTGGGTTTCTTTTGTTGTTGTTGTTGTTTTTTTGCTGCAAGAAGGATGAGTATAAATAGTTCGTACTTTTCCTAGAATGACTTGTACAGAGAACTTCACAAAAGTGGATGAGAACATTTTTAGCTCAAATAGTAAATTCTTTGGCTACGGAACCAAGTACGATCAAAGTAAGGGTAAAGTAAGAACAAGAAATGTAGAAATAGATTTACAGTCACAAAGTCTTGTACATTTTCTAAGGTTGAAAAGTCTTTGGTGTCAGAAACTCTTCAGATACTGACTCTGGCAGACATGGTTGCCACCTTGATGAGGAGGAAGTAGTGTTCCGAATCTCAAAGGAGGAAATCACTAAATTGTCATATGAAGGGAAAAAATAAAAGAAACAATATAAATGTTTGGATACCTACGTATGTATATATATATGTATAGACACGTTTAATACAGGTTAAAGAACTAGGTTATGTAGCAAAAAGTACAAATGGAAACAACCCTAAGCAATGGAGATAAAGTGAAAAAAAAAATGTGACTAAGACTAAGAGGTTTTCAAAGTTTAAATATCATTTAAATGTGCTACTTTCACTTTTTGATTGTTCTATTCTACAATCTATTGCTAACATTTTCACTGTATATATATTTTAAGTACTTTACATTTTAAAAAAAATTAATTTTGTGCTATTATAAAAACAATGTCGTATGATGAATAGCCTGTAGAAAGCAACATATAACGATAAAATGCTAGGACAAACTAAATGTAATTATTTCATTTCCATGTTTGATCACACTGTAATTATTTTATTTTAAATTGTAACTATTTAATTTGTCCCTATTACTAATAAAAAAAATTATATATTAAAAACAAAAGCCCAATAAAGAGGCAAATAGCCCATAAAAAGAGGCAGAGCCCAAAAAAGAGGCAAAGAAAAGAGGCAAAAGCCCAAGGATTCCTAGGATGTCAATGGCTCGACAACTGACGCCAAAAGCTCAAAAGCTGATGAAGCCTAAAAAAAAAAGAAAAAAGAAAGTCTATGGTGTACTTTTGAGTGGAGACTTCACCAATAAAACTTTGTACACAATAAGTGTGAAATCTATATCCTCTAATTTATGAACCTCAGGAATTAATCACTAGTTTCGTGGCCAACAAATTAATGATTATATTACAGAGAGATTTATATTGACTAATATATTTACTCGTTTACTATAGAATAATGTAAAGATATACCTACACCAGCAGGGATTTTGTATCCCCCTAACACAACATCTACTGGGAGAACTCGATGGTTTCCGATGGGTAATGGAAATACTAACCTAAAGCAGAGAGATTCAAAATGTATGAGTTATTAAGATATTAATGGCATAGTTCATTTGGAGCTGTTAACTTCATATTTAAAATATAATATTGAACTATTTTGTATAAGAATCACTTTGGATATTTTTGAATGAAACTCACAAAGGGATTAAAATTGTTGATTAGCTTGGCCTAAACACAGCTTTACATAGTTTATAAATGTTCCATGTGCTGGGACAAATTTGTACAAATGCTCCTTCTTCCCTAGTGCTATTTGAGCATGGTATGGGTTGTGTGAGCCAGCCAGGAAAACCAGTGACTTGGCAGAATTTAAGGCATTGATTAACATGCATGACTAGATTGACCTAGGGACACCCGTAAGCCGTAATATTCTTGTTTTTTACAATATCTCTATTCAAGTCACTCCTTCATGGAAACTAGCAATTTTCCTAAAAAAATTAACAATTGATGTATATCGCTGAGAAAAGAATTACTAGCTCGTTGGACATATGGGGAAAACTCGAATTTGATTATTATCATTTTTTTAAGTTACAAAAAAATTCAATTTGTCTTGAGATCTATATCTATGATTTTAGGTCAAGATTCAACATCGATTTTGAAAGGACTATCAGTTCTTGAAATAACTATCGCGTTCCGGAATTTCCGAATGTAAGAATCAATAAGATTCAAGCATGATTCAATGATACAACTTTAATAAATTAATGTTCAGGAAAAGTTAGCGCATCGTCATTTAAGTCTAGGCTTCTCTTAGATCTAAATGCATATCATTGGAATATTAGAAAAAGTGTACTAGCTTTATGCATTCACAACCAGGGGAGAAGGAAAGAGGGGGGGTGGGGTAAGAAAATGTTCATTTTTTTTAAACCTAACATTCATTAATTTTTACGTGAAAAAAAATCGCTCTATAAGCTGCATATAGAGGGTGTTTTCTTTTTTAACAAGTATTTTTAACATTTTTCTTGTTGAAATAGCGTCTGTATTTTATAAGATAAAATAATGTTTAGTATTAATGTTTAGTTCTCTAATCTCCTGAGGCCATTTTTCAAAGTGACGCTTCAACTTTTCAACTTCTTCAGCCCATCAAAATAGTGAGCCTAAGTTTAGTTATTCTTTGCTAAATTTTTGGTTTAATAGATCAAAATAAGTTTAATTATAAATTCGCAATCATGGTAATCAGAATATTAACCGAAATGATTCTTTCAGTGCAGCTTTCAAATAAACCATCCTCGACAAGGCTGAAGAGGTCAAAGGTCCGTCTGGTCCCAAAACGTCTAAAATTTCTCTCCTCAAAATGTTTTGTTTGTCTGGATTCTTGGCCAGGTTGTACAAGAAAACTTGACTGTATTTCGCCGTCTGCATAATAAGAACAAGACAAAATATATTTTAAAAAACAAAGTATATGTTAAGTCTAATTGTATCATTCAATTAGGATCAGTCATGTGATTAAATATGTAATAGATTTAGACTAGCAATTATAAATAAAGACTTATCAAGGCAATGCACTATTCACTGTGTCATTGAAGTGCTTATGAAAATAGAAGGTTTCCTAGCTATCTATTGTTTGTTTCAAACTTTTAAGCAACGACCTAATTCTCTGCACAAACCATAAAGGGAACTAATTCAACGTATACTATTACATCTATGAAGTACAATATCCTTCCCTTGTTCGTTACCAAACAAAATAATTAATTACCAATTAATTGAATTAATTTTATTGATACTTGTCAGGTTAATAAGTGTGCAAATTTTCAACTTGATCCGAGATGCGTGGGGGAGAAATAACATGTTCTAATTTGTTACCAGACTGACTGAGTGAGTTGTTAAAATAGAAATAATCAGGAGAATATTTCCGATTTTTTATCATGATAGTAAATACAAGTACTCGTGTACTACTAGTTTGTTGTGTTGTACGTACCGAGTCAGTCCCAGCGAAATAAAGGGCAATCATTATATCAGCGACTTGTTCATTTGTTAGATTTCTCTCAGACAGAAGAGATAAGAGAAGGTTGGGCTCCTCCTCTTTCAGCAGTCCTGACTTGACTTGTGTGTCCAACACCTCTCTGGCCTGTCTTATATGACCTAGTGCAACTCTTGGCAAGGACACAATTTGAAGAGGTTTTTATAATTGGAACGATTTAGCTGTTTACTTTTCTTTATAGTATTTAAAGACCTCTGACCTATATATTTTATTAGGTTAACTGTTGAACAACGGAACTCACCTTCTAATTAGATTATGTGCTGTCTCGAATGTTCGGTATGTCTCATTCCGAAACCATTTGTGCAAAACAGATTTCCCATACAATGAGTTTTGGATCATTTTGAGTGCTGTTTCTGCTGCCTTCAGGAAATCGACAGATCCTTTGTCAGGATTGGCGTCAAATAAACCAAGTCTTTTGTTGAAGAGCACAACAGCGATACCTGCAATTAAAACAATAAAACTGTTTTCTAGCAGAACTATTGACGTATACCTAAGCTAGAAGAAGGCTCTGACTATTTTCTCATTCACACTACAAGCGCATTATGTTATAAATATAAAACAAATAAATGAGTTGGAAAATTGTTTTAACAGTTGCGATCTATGGGGCAGATAATGTAACGAGGGTGTCATGTGGCCAGCAGCCTTTACTTTTCCCTAACTAATGTAAGGTAACCATTAGAACTGGGTGGAATCAGAGGCGCACAAAGATCCCGTGCTTAAAAAATCCTAGTCTTCACCAGGATTCGAACCCGGGACACCCGGTTCGGAAGCCAAGATCTTTACCGCTCAGCCTTCGCGCCTTAAACAGTTGGTATCTGTGGCTTTTTACGTCTCGAGAAATAACCTTTTTCCTTTGCAACTTCTTGTGTGACTAACGAGGCCAATCCTTGCTACACAGCTGCGGTCGCAGGTTGGGCATCTGTAATCACCAGGCGCCATTGTGCTTACAACCTTCTTTCTACTTCTATTGTGTATGGCATCTGCAACCCAGAATCCTTCCTTTATGCTCGCTCTCCATGTGGATCTATCCAGTGCCACTTTTTCCCAACTGTTAGTGTCATTTTTAAGTCCGTTTTGCATACAATTGGTATATAGTTACTATATCCTAATTCCAAAAAATGTATGACATTTTTTTTGGTACCGTTGACATTGTATTCCAGTGTGTGTTTAGTTCCTGCTTCTGCCTAGGTAACTCTTTGGATCTTTGACACACACTTTTGAGGCAACACATTTTGTTTGAGATTATTCGTGTCTATAAGCATGGGATGTTGTACTACTTTACCATCAATGAGATGTAGCTGCTGACAACAGTTAGCCATCTTGGCATTGCAATGTGAAAAGTATAACAGTTGCTTAATTGTTTGAAGGGAGGCAACTCCAGAATATTTTCTTCCCTTACTGCTCTTACTTAAGTCCTTGACGCAGAAGTAAATAGCTTAACATAAATACAAGTGGTCACGTCATGTGTTAGTGTATCAGAAGAGCACACTTCTACACCAAAGAATCTGATTACAAGTGGTTCATATTGTTTCATTATAGCTACCCAAAGACCAAGCTTGTCCAAATGCCTGTGTTTACGCAAGTTTAAACATATGTAAATTACCTACAGGACAAACCTTTCCAGCCAATCATGAATCCGAGAGTCCAAGACACAGCCCAGTTTGTTTACCAAGAAGAATTATAACTTACCACAGCCAGTAGTAGCTAGAAAATCTACCTGAGGCTAAGTGCAGGTGTGTTATGGCTTTTAATCTGTAGCCAGGCGCAAAACTTCACATGGTCAAATAGATCCCCTAACTATAAAAGCTTTCAAAATGCCCATCTTTACATATAACATTTTCACCTTCAACGAATATCTCTATATATAATTCTCTTCTTGGCTCAAGAGTTTGGACACAAAGTAATGGAAAGATCACTCTTTTATTTCTGCAAGTCGGACGGATTAGATTTATCCCACGTAATTATAGAGGCGAAAAAAAAGAGGGGAGGGGGGAGCTCCTGGTAAATCAGGAGGGCGCGGGAAATCTGTTATAAGTTATAAAATAGTTTAATTTAATAATTTATACACATAGAATTAGCGCGGGTCCTATGAAAGTGCGGGACACACTGCGGACTCATAGGTTGCAATGGCCTAAGGCTGACCCTGCAAAATAGCGGCGTATGCTACGCCGTCGGTCGACTAGTAAGAATAAAAAAATCTATAACTGCTTCAAAAGGTTACACGATAAGTTGTATTGCATATACTGATATTACTAAATCTTTCCACTTATACTCCTACCTAATCTCCTCAAACAACATCAAAGAGTTTCAAATGTGCATGAATTAAAAATAAACGAACATACATTTTTAATCAACATAAACTAATCACTAGAGTCTATATGATTTTCTTAGAGTCCGAATAAATATTTTTTTTACAAAGCTAAAGTAAATTTACTCAGTCTCTATATCTTGTACCATTTTTGTACAAGTTATTTCTCCCAAACCCAATCTCGGATCAAGTTGAAATTTTGATCTTTATTATTTCTTGTACCTGAAAACAAAAAAAAAAAGAATGAATTTTTTAAAAAGGAAAGAAATTGTACTTGTTTGACAGATATGGCGGTAAAAGTTGAATTAGTCCCCTTTATAATTTCTTTAGAGAATTTCGGTGGTCGCTTAAGTTTAAAGTTGGATACCAACAATAGATAGGCACTTTGTTGGCACAGCGGCTAGTGTATTGGCTTGAGGAGGCTTAAGGAGGCTTGATGAGGCTTGAGCCCTCAAGTTAAAATTCAAGTCGTACAAGACTTTAAAAAATACATTTTAAAAGCGATCACGGTAACCATCACCCAAATACCAACTTCTTTCACCACCACCCTATTCCCAGCTGGTTCAGACAAGTGAATAAGATCATAGCATCTTGACAAAGCTAAAAGCATGAAATTGCGCTGAATAAAACCAAATGGTAAAAATATTTCTAATCGTACAGATTTTATTATTGTTGGTTTAGATCTACTACATATTCAAAACCATGACTGATACAAACTATCATTCATATTTCTCTAATGTTACAAACCTTGCATTCTAAGTGAACAAATGAAAATCTTGACACTTGATTTCAATCTGTTACAACTGAATTCAGCATTTTTTACTAAAACGCCAAGTACCAATAATACATTTTCCTCAAAAACATCAAAGATCTTTGAGGGTCTATTAAAGGTGTTTGTGTTTTAGAGACTCTATTTCTTTATTGGGGGCGGGGGTTTGTTGGGGGCTTGGGACGAAATTCAAAATAGATTCTTTCAAATAGTTTGATGTTGTATTGAAAATTGCACGGTGGCTAGTGGTAAGCGCTTGGCTTCCGAACTGAGAGTCCCAGGTTCGCATCCTGGCGAGATTACATTTTAAAAATATTTCTTTGATGTTGCTGACATTAGTAAGGGTATAGGCGGTTGTGCAAGTCACATAACACATAACACATAACCATTACGGATGCAAAACAAAACAAAATAATAAAGAGGGGAGAGGTCCAGAGAGAAAGAGAAGGAGAGGTCCAGAGAGAAAGAGAAGGAGAGGGAGAGAGAATTAGAGAGAGAAAGAGAGAAGAAAATAACATAATATAGTTTGGGAATAAATCAAAATCACCACAGCCGGTATGTAATGTTAGTATAATATAGATCTAGATATATTACACCTGACCTTTGATTTGCTTGCTCATGAATCTACTTTTATATCTCTCTTGTGATTAATTCTCTTCTGATCATTGATTAATTTTTTTTTCAAAAGAACATTATCATAAATATATATATATATATACATCACTTGCCTATGAAATAATAATAATGTATATCTTACTCTCGGAAGCATAACGGAAAAAAAGATCCTGTAATTGTTCCGGAGACAGTTCCTGTGTTTCAAGAATTTTGACAAAATCTTCCACCACTTGGTTCTGTTGTCCCAGGTAATGTGTGGCCGAGTCCACTTTCAGAAGTCTTTTATTCACAGGAGCTCGGAGTGTGTGCCATTCAGGACCTTGTCTAGGAATGATAACGATAGAAAAAGTTACAAATAGCTTGCCATGTAAAGTTCAAGTTGCACATCTACATTTGTTTTTAAACCCCGATTTTGGCGTTTCATTATGTGTTTATTTGTCACTTGTTTGGGTGAAAATGTGATAATGATATTTTCAATCAGCCGAATTCAACATTATGGGATACAGTTTGAAGTACATGGATTAACTAACAACAATCATTAATTAACTCTGGGTACTAGGACTATATCAACTTACAGCTGTCCGAGGGTAGCTTGAAGGTTATTCCTTTTATTGTATGCTTCGAGCAGATCAAAGGCTAGACGGCGTGGATATTTTCCTTCATTTCTGAAGACAGTCTCGATATCTCTAGGGTCAGCCACCACAACGACAGGATATCCCAAGCGTAGCCTGATCACAGGTCCATACTTGTCGTGGAGACGGTTGAAATAGTCTGGAATTGTTTCAGGGCTATACTTCGCTGTCATGGAAAAAGAAACAACAAAGAATGTCTTAAGCGGATTCGTTAAATGATGATTCTCTATTTAATGCTACTGAAGAGTTAAACTAAAAAAAAAAATATTATAATGTTCGATTTTATTCTGTGTATGAAGGTATGATAGTATGTGGTACTTTTAACAGTGTAACACGTAATGTATCTGTGACTAAGATTTTATTCTGTGTGAAAAGGTATGATAGTATGTGGTACTTTTGACATTGTAACACGGAATGTATCTGTGACTAAGATTTGTATCTGTGTATAAAGGTATGATAGTATGTGGTACTTTTGACATTGTAACACGTAATGTATCTGTGACTAAGATTTTATTCTGTGTATGAAGGTATGATAGTATGTGGTACTTTTGACATTGTAACACGTAATGTATCTGTGACTAAGATTTTATTCTGTGTATGAAGGTATGATAGTATGTGGTACTTTTGACATTGTAACACGTAATGTATCTGACTAAGATTTTATTCTGTGTATGAAGGTATGATAGTATGTGGTACTTTTGACATTGTAACACGGAATGTATCTGTGACTAAGATTTTATTCTGTGTATAAAGGTATGATAGTATGTGGTACTTTTGACATTGTAACACGGAATGTATCTGTGACTAAGATTTTATTCTGTGTATAAAGGTATGATAGTATGTGGTACTTTTGACATTGTAACACGGAATGTATCTGTGAATAAGATTTGTATCTGTGTATGAAGGTATGATAGTATGTGGTACTTTTGACATTGTAACACGGAATGTATCTGTGACTAAGATTTTATTCTGTGTATAAAGGTATGATAGTATGTGGTACTTTTGACATTGTAACACGGAATGTATCTGTGACTAAGATTTGTATCTGTGTATGAAGGTATGATAGTATGTGGTACTTTTGACATTGTAACACGGAATGTATCTGTGACTAAGATTTTATTCTGTGTATAAAGGTATGATAGTATGTGGTACTTTTGACATTGTAACACGTAATGTATCTGTGACTAAGATTTTATTCTGTGTATGAAGGTATGATAGTATGTGGTAATTTTGACATTGTAACACGAAATGTATCTGTGACAAAGATTTTATTCTGTGTGAAAAGGTATGATAGTATGTGGTACTTTTGACATTGTAACACGGAATGTATCTGTGACTAAGATTTGTATCTGTGTATGAAGGTATGATAGTATGTGGTACTTTTGACATTGTAACACGGAATGTATCTGTGACTAAGATTTTATTCTGTGTATAAAGGTATGATAGTATGTGGTAATTTTGACATTGTAACACGAAATGTATCTGTGACAAAGATTTTATTCTGTGTGAAAAGGTATGATAGTATGTGGTACTTTTGACATTGTAACACGGAATGTATCTGTGACTAAGATTTTATTCTGTGTATGAAGGTATGATAGTATGTGGTACTTTTGACATTGTAACACGTAATGTATCTGAAAAAGATTTTATTCTGTGTGAAAAGGTATGATAGTATGTGGTACTTTTGACATTGTAACACGGAATGTATCTGTGACTAAGATTTTATTCTGTGTATAAAGGTATGATAGTATGTGGTACTTTTGACATTGTAACACGTAATGTATCTGTGACTAAGATTTTATTCTGTGCATGAAGGTATGATAGTATGTGGTACTTTTGACATTGTAACACGTAATGTATCTGACTAAGATTTTATTCTGTGTATGAAGGTATGATAGTATGTGGTACTTTTGACATTGTAACACGGAATGTATCTGTGACTAAGATTTTATTCTGTGTATAAAGGTATGATAGTATGTGGTACTTTTGACATTGTAACACGGAATGTATCTGTGAATAAGATTTGTATCTGTGTATGAAGGTATGATAGTATGTGGTACTTTTGACATTGTAACACGGAATGTATCTGTGACTAAGATTTTATTCTGTGTATAAAGGTATGATAGTATGTGGTACTTTTGACATTGTAACACGGAATGTATCTGTGAATAAGATTTGTATCTGTGTATGAAGGTATGATAGTATGTGGTACTTTTGACATTGTAACACGGAATGTATCTGTGACTAAGATTTTATTCTGTGTATAAAGGTATGATAGTATGTGGTACTTTTGACATTGTAACACGGAATGTATCTGTGACTAAGATTTGTATCTGTGTATGAAGGTATGATAGTATGTGGTACTTTTGACATTGTAACACGGAATGTATCTGTGACTAAGATTTTATTCTGTGTATAAAGGTATGATAGTATGTGGTACTTTTGACATTGTAACACGTAATGTATCTGTGACTAAGATTTTATTCTGTGTATGAAGGTATGATAGTATGTGGTAATTTTGACATTGTAACACGAAATGTATCTGTGACAAAGATTTTATTCTGTGTGAAAAGGTATGATAGTATGTGGTACTTTTGACATTGTAACACGGAATGTATCTGTGACTAAGATTTGTATCTGTGTATGAAGGTATGATAGTATGTGGTACTTTTGACATTGTAACACGGAATGTATCTGTGACTAAGATTTTATTCTGTGTATAAAGGTATGATAGTATGTGGTACTTTTGACATTGTAACACGGAATGTATCTGTGAATAAGATTTGTATCTGTGTATGAAGGTATGATAGTATGTGGTACTTTTGACATTGTAACACGGAATGTATCTGTGACTAAGATTTTATTCTGTGTATAAAGGTATGATAGTATGTGGTACTTTTGACATTGTAACACGGAATGTATCTGTGAATAAGATTTGTATCTGTGTATGAAGGTATGATAGTATGTGGTACTTTTGACATTGTAACACGGAATGTATCTGTGACTAAGATTTTATTCTGTGTATAAAGGTATGATAGTATGTGGTACTTTTGACATTGTAACACGGAATGTATCTGTGACTAAGATTTGTATCTGTGTATGAAGGTATGATAGTATGTGGTACTTTTGACATTGTAACACGGAATGTATCTGTGACTAAGATTTTATTCTGTGTATAAAGGTATGATAGTATGTGGTACTTTTGACATTGTAACACGTAATGTATCTGTGACTAAGATTTTATTCTGTGTATGAAGGTATGATAGTATGTGGTAATTTTGACATTGTAACACGAAATGTATCTGTGACAAAGATTTTATTCTGTGTGAAAAGGTATGATAGTATGTGGTACTTTTGACATTGTAACACGGAATGTATCTGTGACTAAGATTTGTATCTGTGTATGAAGGTATGATAGTATGTGGTACTTTTGACATTGTAACACGGAATGTATCTGTGACTAAGATTTTATTCTGTGTATAAAGGTATGATAGTATGTGGTAATTTTGACATTGTAACACGAAATGTATCTGTGACAAAGATTTTATTCTGTGTGAAAAGGTATGATAGTATGTGGTACTTTTGACATTGTAACACGGAATGTATCTGTGACTAAGATTTGTATCTGTGTATGAAGGTATGATAGTATGTGGTACTTTTGACATTGTAACACGGAATGTATCTGAAAAAGATTTTATTCTGTGTGAAAAGGTATGATAGTATGTGGTACTTTTGACATTGTAACACGGAATGTATCTGTGACTAAGATTTTATTCTGTGTATAAAGGTATGATAGTATGTGGTACTTTTGACATTGTAACACGTAATGTATCTGTGACTAAGATTTTATTCTGTGCATGAAGGTATGATAGTATGTGGTACTTTTGACATTGTAACACGTATAATGTATCTGTGTGACTAAGATCTCTAATTGTGTAAAATACTGTGAGTTCCCCATTCTAAAATTTACCTACTTATTTTATGTATTTATTACTATGTAGAGAAGGAGACGAAACGGTTTGTTCTGGAGTAAGTGTACCTATTGGCATTGGGTGAAGATATTCTGATATAACCATGAGAAATCACGCGTGGTGTCCCAAATTTGTAACAGACTACTGGACAGGTGAAGGAGAACCATAAACAGGTTTTGACCTAGTATTAGGATAGGACACTGGTAAGTTGGTACAGTGGTACTTTGTGGTCCCAATTATATTATCTAGGCTAATAACTATAGCCTCTAGATGTACAAAACTACTAAGACAGACAAGTCATAAGTCTGAGATTTTAGTTGCAACAAAAAAAAAAGAAGTTTATATACAAACAAAAGAAAAAGATCATGGAAAATATAAATGGCAATAAAGGCTCACCAAAGAAAATAACATAAGGAAACAAAACAAAGTAGCAAGACAGTTTCCAGTCAATATAATTAAAGTACCACCATCATAGAGGCACAATAATGTCTTATGCCGAAAAACCAAAAAGATTTACAATAATATCATACATGCATTAACAATGAAATGACGTCATTCATGAGATGTCTCGTATCTAAACAAAAGATGTCTTTAAAAAAAAACATACAGGAGAGGATAAGAGACTAAGTAGACCTATACCATTTACATAAACCAACTTAGTACTAACAAATGAATAAAGTCTACTTAGCTCATTATCGAAATACTCTTCCCACAACAGTGGCACACTCCTCTTGAGTAACACAGCAATAGTACAACAACACAATTATTAGTTAAACATAATAGAGATTTAGTTCAAACTACACTGGTCAGTTGAAAGACTTAAGAGAGAGTGACAATTGTAAACAGTTAACAGGGACTTATATCAAGTAATAAAGTGGACTAACTCTAATAATAATGTACAGGTGACCACCCTTATTGTCCCTCTTGTCACAATAGGGCTATCGCTGATAAGTGAATTAAAAGGGGTGAATGAATGTACCGCTAATTACATACCTTTGTGACAGGTTGGATTTTTTAAAAATACCTTTGATTCCGGTTTTCTGCATGGAGCGTTTGTAGATTAACTAGGAAATCGCTAAGTATCTTGATTGCAAATAAGACCATTCGAAGATATTTAGGAGATTCATATATCCGAGAAGTACACATTTTCTCTGATGACCGAATTACCAAATTGTCCCCTTACAAGCCCCGTAATCGACATTTCAATTCTCTCCTGCTGGGCGAAGAGATCAGGAGTAATCTACTCTCATTGCCTAGGGCCCCTAATGCTCTAAGAACGACCTTGTTGCTACTAGATGCAAAGAATGACTTGTTTTACCAGGTGCAAATGTCTGCCCGTTTTCTCTATCGTGTAGATATTTTTATGAAAAAATGTTTTGACCAGTTACAAAAAAAAAAAATAGATAAACTTACTGAATGGTTTGAAGTTTAACAGTGATCCAATGAATGGCCACTGGTGCAGTCCTCCAGGACCTGGGATAGCATGGAATGGCTTGGCCTTAGCCTCATCCGAAGACATTGGACATCCAGAAGTGGACAAATCACGAACTGACTTATTCAACTTCATGACAGTGACATGTCTTATCAAACAATTGTGAAACACGACACTGAATCTCAGCATTTTCATCGTCAGGCCTGTAAATCCACTTTGATATTTCGTGATCTTCACTGGGTGTTAGAATGTTAGAGATTTAAACCCATGTCACATAAGCCTGTACAAGGTCTTCAATCTTTTCTGACAGCCAAATACTGACAAGATAATAAACAAGAATTGTCTTGTGAATAGATATGAGTACGTTGGCCCCTGGTAATAAATAATTATCTGATTTTATTAAACAGAAAATTACAAGTTAAACTGATTTACATCTTGTATATTAAAAATTAAAAAATGTAATTAATACAATATAAAAAATATAAGTTAACAAAAATATTTAGTAAATGGATAATATAATTAGAATCATTTACAATTTGTTTAGCTAGAATAGTTGAGACGTATGTTTTATGGACGTTGGCAATTCATTGTTGGTTCAAAGTCATTTAACTGATGTTAGCTTCCGTTCATTACATATGAATCCCCGGTGTCAGAAATGTTCGCAGTTGCTTACCACAAGGTCACATCATGTACCAAGTGGTTCTCAAATCTTTAACATTTGCGGCTATGACGTACACTGTCTCGCTTCAAAGAATGTTTTAACTAGAATCTAGGAATCATTGAAATTTACCGAAGTAGAACTAAGAGCATCATCTGGATTTTGAAGCAAAACAAAAATTGACTCCATGAATCTTTTTATTTCAAAGAGTAAATCACATGCGAGACAATTGTATAGAGCAGAGAGAACGAACTTTTATACAATCAAGTCATATAGTTCTATAAGAACAAAAAGCACGTTTCATTACAAGACACCATTTGGCTAGTTTAAAACACTGAAGAAAGTCACACAGCATTCGGACCTTCACCTTCTCTTTGGACGGGAACGTGAGGAAATACCATCCTGTACTGACTGTACTCAATGGATAACAGGGTAGATAACAAGACTGACCTTAGTTTGACCCAGAAACACTGATATGCGCATCCAAGCACAAAATGACCGTACTTACCATTGGCTGAAGCTGAAATGTAAAGGTATTAGCTATTTACCCTCGACCGGGAAACGACAAATTTCAATACACTTTAGTTCCTATGCGGAGTGAGCATCCTTTGATAGTAAGCTTAAATGTTTAGAGGTCACTTTTAAGTGCAATGAGGTTAACCCCCTTTTTATGAGGTGCTCTGGCCAGGGGCGTGGCTTACTTTCGTAGAGAGGGGCGGGGGAGGTGATCAAGGTTAACTTGTTAAATTAGCTGCTTGGATTCACTCAGATTTTTTGGCACCCGCGAGAGGATACAATGCAAATAGGGACAGAAATTGATTTGCTCTTCCAACATTTCATTCTATAAGGGTAATTTATTTAATCAATAGTTGGCCAATGAATACAAGTAACTACGATGACTATCCATTAAAGATACGTCGTTGGGGCTGCATAGTTAGGGCTAAATTATTAAAATTAATTTGTTGAGGTTACACCTTTGAAGCTACGTCGCTAGGACCACACCATCAAGGCTACATTGTTGTTGGTATCAGATAAATCAGGGGTGGCCAACTTTTTGTTTCCAGGCGCCAATTTCTGTCATTTCTAATGCAGATGCGCCCCACAAACTTGTACTCCATTGAAATTTGGTCATTTGGACATGTTTGACAGTTTTCTATACCCAGAATAACTGTTTCTATCAAAATCAAAAACATTTAGAATTGGATTGGCAGAGGTTGTCGAGGAAGGAATGTCACACACACAGAAATAAATTTTACTTATAGACAAATGCATTAATAATTGTAATGGTTTATTTCTGAATATACTACTAATGAAATATAAACACTGATGGCAGTTTTAAATTTTAAAAAAGAAGATTTCTTATGCAAGACAAAACCGTAAGTTCCATGTTTTCATAACAATCAAGGTTAACAATGATCAGAAACTGTGCAAACTTGACGACATTGGGTTGTTTATTGTTCTCTGTTGTAGATACATGTACGTACCCATGTGTTATACATGCCCAACGAACGAAGTCCTTTAAATTGGGATTCCTTAGAAAGGAACTGTCTTAAGTTTCTATGGAAGCCCAAAAATTCCGAGAAACATAATGCTAAATGGTTTTGATGGTGCGTTTACTAGCTGACAATCACAAAATCCTAATGTATTTGTTTTGTGTTCAACTATGTGTAGTTAGTACCAGGTTAATTAACGACATGTTAATTAACGATTTAAAAGCTGTCCCTCGTTCTCGAAATTTTCATTGTGAAATCCTTATAGTTAGTTTAATTGTTTCAAAAGAGGTGTACATTTAAATTATATAAAATACATATATTGTTCATTTAAAATGTACAGTTTTGAATGTCCATATACCTTGTCAGCTTCTTGTTACTAAGCTTGTATCAACCCACTCTGTCTGGTCAAATGTTTGGACATGTATTTTGTCACTTTTCCCATTCTCGGATCAAGTGGAAATTGTTCAGAATTATTCATAGTCGATGGCAATACACGAGGCAATCCAAAAATAAAGCAATTAGCTCATCAGTTCGTACGAATTAATTAATTTTGTTTTATATAGCACAAAGGGAGCTAAACCCTGTAATTTTTAGATATATGGTATTAATTAACGGATCTTTCCTTTGGATAAGATTTGGTTTCTTTTTTTCCGCTTGTTTATTATTTTGTAATATGTTTTATAATATAATTGTAGCAATTCAAAGATACTCTACCCAAAGCATTGGCTCTTTTTAAACCCGAATAGCCCCCGTTGACTAGATAATCATTTAATCCCACCTCTTATTCTTATTATACTCTTATTGCTGCAAATGTTGCAACACTTTGTTGACCATTAGAGAAGCCAGTAATGTTCACTATGGCCGTATATAGGGTGTGAGAGAAAAAAAATGTGTTCAACATTTGTAGCGGACAGAGAGAGAGACAGTTGATTGATGTCAACTTTGGTCAAACAAATTCTTCAAAGATATTAAAAAGAATAAAGTTTTATACCCACATCAACACAAAGTTTACCGACTTAGTCGCATGTAGCAAGTATGTTGAGAAGGTGTTCATTGCGTCCGGGCCCAAGACCAATACGGTTCATAGGAAAATAGCTTTACTGAACAACCGAGACAGATGTATTACTATTACAATATATAATACAACACAAGCACAATATAATAAATCAATGTAAGCCTAAAAAGTCTTTATTTGGTTGAAATATGAACTCAATCAAAGGAAGATAATTCATAAATTGTCAATACAAGGTTTGATGAAATACATACGAGTTGATAATACTGACAATTTAAAACATTAAGATAAAAAGAAAGTTAAATACAAATGAATGTAAATATTCTACTAATACAATTATGTTTCTTTAGATGAAAGTTATTTATCTGTTTAATATTACGATCTATGTTGACGTGTTGAGAAACATGAATTACTTTTATGAGTTGACAATACAAGCAAGTCTGTTTGTTTGAGAATACCTCTATTCAAGTACAATTTCTTTAGATATTCTTTGCACTACCACTTTGTGGTGGATATACATATCGGAATAACGGGTCCTTGTGATAAACACATTATTTTGACGATGAATTTATAATTGATGAGCTGCTTATATATTACAATGAACAATGAAAATGATCTTGAAATTTAAAAAAAAGGGCACCCAACTGTCGACATATGTGACTAAGCAATCCTTGTCCCCGCCCAAGTGAAGTGATTGTTGACCCTCAGAAAGACAGCGCCCTCGGAAGTCTTTATCACAGTTTGTTGTCCTCAGTGTTGAGTGTAACAATGTTAATGTAACTAATTTTCTGGCAGTTGGACTTCACAGTATTCGCTTTTCAGTACAAATTAAAACTTTTGACTTCAGTGAAGCAGATATTGTTGGGCATTCAATCATGACGACTGCGTCTTCAGAAGTCTTTATCGCATTGTTTTGTTGTCCTTTGTGTTGTGTATAGAATATTTATGTATCAACAAAAATACTGACTACAAAATACACACACACACACACCATACTACTTGGCAAGACGTTAGCAGTTGAAACTACAGAATCTTAAATTTAGCACGAAATCTGTTCTTGTTAGTTTAAGCCCGTAATTTCAAACGTAATATGGTCAGCGGGCCATTTTAATTTCATTGCATAGATGAAACGCTAAGTCGGAGCACTGAATCTAGAATTCTAGATGTTCGTCCATGAGACTATGAGGTAACATGGGCATAGCTCGAGTCCTCACTGAAAATAAGTTCTTGTAATTATTGTGATCAACCTAAACAATAGATTAGAAAAGTTTCTGCCAACAACACAAAGTTGAAATCAGTCTGCATCACTTGAAATTTGTCAAGCATTGATGTTCAAGTTCAAGTTTGAGCTCAGTCTCTGGGCTTTTGACATATTGGTCTTTGATGGATTTTAAAAAGACTAACACTGATCCACCTGAAAACGATCATCATCTTATGGTCCAGACTAGACATCTTGCCACTAAGACTTTGTTGGTGAATTCAATGAAGCCACTTAGGTTTGGTACTATTTGATTCGACATTTTTCTAATATCGCTTGCTGTCAACCATACTTTGGCACCATCAGTAGTCACAACCACTTATTTCTCACAAGGAAGAGAAAGTTCATCTGTGATGGTTGAAACCTCTTTCACTTGACTTCGCCAGTGGTAGGCCCATACATGATACTCATAGCTACTAACTTCTCTGATGTCATAATCTCTATTTGTACCGCGAATAAATTTCAAGATTCTGTGTAGTGTCAGATATCTCGGCACACTCGTCAGCGCTTCCTCTTCTTCCTCGTTCTCATTGTTATGTTGGAACGTTAAAAAAGTGAGAGGGCCCTAAGGGAGATTTGTTTTCAAACTTCTTCTTTTTTTCTTTCTTTTTTGTGGAGAGATGATTTTCTATACATTGTAACGACGTTTGGTTGAGCCGGATGTCACAACGTCGCGAGACGAATGTGACCCGTGGGCCGTATTTTGGGCATCACTGTTTTGAGCTTCAACATATACGTAAGGAGAGCTAAATGTTTAAATCTTTTGTTATACGAGGTGGATGTCGAGGAATGACGAGCTAAACAAATTAATGTGTAAAACGCAGCAAAACGTGGCAACGAGCTATTGGTGTAAACTGCCCACAGGTTTCGACGTTGCAGGTCAGTGTTCAGGCCTTCTCTAACGATTGGTCACGGATCAATCACACCGGCTACACTGTGTCGTTACTTGTCTATATACGGCCATAGTGAACATTACTGGCTTCTCTAGTGGTCAACAAAGTGTTGCGACATTTGCAGCAATAAGAGTATAATAAGAATAATAAGAATAAGAGGTGGGATTAAATGATTATCTAGTCAACGGGGGCTATTCGGGTTTAAAAAGAGCCAATGCTTAGGGTAGAGTATCTTTGAATTGCTACAATTATATTATAAAACATATTACAAAATAATAAACAAGCGGAAAAAAAGAAACCAAATCTTATCCAAAGGAAAGATCCGTTAATTAATACCATTTATCTAAAAATTACAGGGTTTAGCTCCCTTTGTGCTATATAAAACAAAATTAATTAATTCGTACGAACTGATGAGCTAATTGCTTTATTTTTGGATTGCCTCGTGTATTGCCATCGACTATGAAATAATTCTGAACAATTTCCACTTGATCCGAGAATGGGAAAAGTGACAAACAACCTGTCCAAACATTTGACCAGACAGAGAGTGTGGGCGTTGATACAAGCTTTAGTAACAAGATGCTGACAAGGTATATGGACATTCAAAACTGTACATTTTAAATGAACAATATATGTATTTTATACAATTTAAATGTACACCTCTTTTGAAACAATTAAACTAACTATTAGGATTTCACTATGAACATTTCTTGAATGGGGAACAACTTTTAAATCGTTAATTAACATGTCCTTAATTAACCTGGTACTAACTACACATAGTTAAACAAATACATTAGGATTTTGTGATTGTCAGCTAGTAAACGCACCAACAAAACCATTTAGCATCATGTTTCTCGGAATTTTTGGGCTTCCATAGAAACTTAAGACAGTTCCTTTCGAAGGAATCCCAATTTAAAGGACTTCGTTCGTTGGACATGTATAACACATGGGTACGTACATGTATCTACAACAGAGAACAATAAACAACCCAATATCGTCAAGTTTGCACAATTTCTGATCATTGTTAACCTTGATTATTAATAAAAAAGAATAAAAACCAAATAGTTAATAAACTACTGTTACTATTAATTATTTTTTTTAATAACAAAAAGGGAAATTAACCCATCAGTATTAAGAGATAAGGCTAAAATTGTGTTGTTGTTTTTTATTTTACTTGTTGTTGTTTTTTTATTCTGTTCGGTCAAGTGCCGTAATGTCTGGCTTGTTGAAAAGCACAAGAGTTATCTGACCAGATGGATTGTCTTACAAAGTTGAAGACAAAAAACACATTGTCATAGTATTAGTAATAGTAGATGTAAATTCTTTTATTCTGTAACACATTAGCAACAGGCTCTCCTCTACTCTATTAGGAGCATCGGGATCTGGCTTCCAGTATCTGGCTTCTGAATCTTGCTTCAAAATTTGTCTTCCAGTATCTGGCTTCTGGATCTTGCTTCAGAATTTGTCTTCACGATCTGACTTTAGGATCAGGCTTTGCAATTTAGCTTCAGGGTCTGGTTTAAATATATGGCTTCTGGGTGTGGCCCCAGGATCTAGCTTCATAATCTGGTAACAGGATCTGGTTTCACGATATAGCTTCAGGATGTGGCCTCAGGATCAGGCTTCAGAATCTGGTTTCAGGATCTCACTTCAGGATCCGGTTTAACGATATGGCTTCAGGATGTGGCCTCAGAATATGGAATCAGAATCTGGTTTCAGGATCTGACTTAAGGATCTGGTTTCAGGATCTGACTTAAGGATCTGGTTTCAGGATCTGACTTAAGGATCTGGTTTCAGGATCTGACTTAAGGATCTGGTTTCAGGATCTGACTTAAGGATCTGGTTTCATAATCTGGAGTACGATTTGGCTTCAGAATCTGGCTTGGCGAACAAGATTTAGAATCTAGTTTCAGGATCTGGCTACAGGATCTGGTTTCACGATCAGGAGTAAGATCTGGTAAGATCTGGCTTCAGAATCTGGCTTTCCGAGCTACCTTCTGAATCTATATTAAGGATCTGGCATCGGGATCTGGTGTTTCACGATCTGGCTTCAGGATCTAGCTCCAAAATCTGGCTTCAGCTAGGGTATGAACTCTTCACGTTAGATCCTAGTCTAAACCTCTAGCAGGACGGTAGGGGTGGCGGCGGGTAGGGTTTGAACTTAGGACCGTCAAGACGACAGTCTACACTACCAGGCAACTGTTTCTTTCTTCACATATTGTGAATCGTTTTTCAATTGGTTTTTTTGTATTGTTGCTTTAAGGCTCTTAGTACTTGCTGGACTGGAGTATAGGTCTTCACCTCTGTACAAGCCCAACAGCCATTGTGTTTCCTTTAGGCCATAATTTGGTTTGTTCAACCACTGACAACCAGGCTTGCAAGCCTAGAGTTCCAAGAGCCTTCGAATCAAAACTTTTGACACGGAAATATTTTTAGATAACTTCCATAGTTGCTTCATTCTTGGAATTGCTTCAAATTGTTTTTCATTTTGTTGTTGTTGTTGTTGTTGTTGTTGTGACATAATGGTGTTGCGACGTCAAGAGAATGCGGAATTTGCTGTTTGTCAATGAAGAGTAACTATGGCGATTAAACTCCATTTTGTTGTCAGTCAAAATACGTATATATCCCAGTTTAGTAGTTAATTGGTTGACTCGAGAACCTACTGTATTAGTAGTAAATGAGAATATGTTTTTCAATCAGATCATGCGTCTAGGTCAGATGTTGATGGATAAGTTTTGCAACTTAGTTATTGCGAGCTATATAGACAGATTCTGACAAAGCTGAACATCCTCCCATCATGCGTTGGACCACGTTTCCGCCTTTTCGAAATTTGTCAATAACATGGAGTTTAGTTTTTATAACTTTTAGTCTTAATAATTCGGTACTGTATTGCTGTAACAAACCTTCTGTCTCAGGGTAATTACCAATATTTAGCCATGCTAAGGAAGCAGCTTGTGTCAATCTTGTCACCATTGAGTTTTATCATACTTAAACTAACTCACCATTTCAGTGAATTTAATGTATTAATATCTTGTTTAGGAGGCGCGGTGGCTGAGCGATATACCGCTTTGCTTCCAAACGGGGGCCCGGGGATCGAATCGTGGGGAAGACTGGGATTTGTTATTTCGGGTTTTTCGGGCGCAACTTAGTTCACCCAACTTAATGGGTACCTGAGATACGCTGGGGAAAAGTAAAGGCGGTCGGTCATTGTGCTGGCCACATGACACCCTTATTAACAGTTGGCCATAGAAACAAATGAATTTTACATCATCTGCCTTATAGACCACAAGGTCTGAAATGGGAACTTTATTTTACTATATCTTACTTCCATTATCAGTACTTTATTTCAGTTTCTCTATACATCTGCAATGAAATTGAAAACTCTGTCAAGTGATATTGTTCTTCCAGAAGAGAAGTTATTAGTATTAAATTTCCATTCATATAATTATGTACATTTTTCTTGTTTATAGTTATAATGTTTTGTTTATTATTATTATTTTTATTTTATTTATTTATTTTTATTGTTATTATGCAGTTCAAAAAAATTGGTTACGCTTAAAACATTTACATGAAGTAAAAACACATTTGTACAATAAAAATACAAAAAATGTTTTGCAAAAGTTAGCTGCGTCTATCTGACGCCTGTAAATTTCAATCCAATAGGACTCCGGGCCTGGATAAAAGGCTTGTAGATGAAACTTCCATTCACTGAATCTTGATGGATGCGAACATCTAGGCGTTGTAAAATCTATTTAGATAAAATAACACAAGAAAGATTTTGTTTAATTTTGAAAAGTACTCTCTCATTTAATACAAATATTTTTTTATTATTATTATAGCGTTTATATAGCGCTACTTTCATGCTTATAGCATGCTCAGAGCGCTTTGGTCCAATCTCATTTGTGGACCAGTGGGGGTGGAGGGGTATCTAGGAGTTGGCTTTCCGTGCTGCCTTTAGGCGCTCAGTAAACGCAACTCTGCCCGAGTCGGGTGTCCAACCTCGACCCCCTCTTCTAGACAAGCCAAGCTCAAGCGCAATAAGCCTCTCGACCACGCTTCCCATATTTACATGGGTAAACTTATAACATTTAAGTTTTTTTAAAAAAACATCACGAAAAATGTAGTGCTTTTCAACTAGCGATCAAGCGTGTGATCGTCGTTTAGGTAGTCTGTTAATGATTGGTAATTAATTATTTTGCTCGATATTGAAAAAGGGAAATAACTTCTATATTATAGAGACATATAGAGTTGTATCCCTTTGATAAGTGTTATTGTTTTTTTAAAGCATCCTCTGGAATATGCTTGTTAGTGAGTGATATCCTGTTTAAATTATCAATATTTCATTGAAAATGAAAGCAACATATGCGAAGTGAGGTGATTATGTTTTGTATATAATATTGTAAACGGTACGTCATAGAACCTTGGCTGTAAGACTTAAAGAATTCTATGTTTATTTATTATTTTACTATTATTTCATTGGTCCATTGGTGGGGACAGAGTGACAGTGCTTGAAGTTTTGTTATTAATGACAGGCGACCGGAGTTTTGTGATAGCATAGTAGGAGCCATCATAAGGCAGTTCTGATAGTTAATGTATATTTAGGAATTCAGCTTTTGTTGGCGTTATTTACAGTTATAATTTTTTCCTATTTCTTTATTAAATATTTCTTATTTCTAATGCATCCCTGGTGTTCTTGAAGTATTGCATACGTAATGTATCCATGTCAAAGTCAAAGGCTAGGAGTTTACAGTGATCATCTACTATTGTATTAAACGTGACATTCAATTTTGTTTTAAAAGAAGTTTATTCAAGTTTATTTGAAGTTTCATACTATGAATATTATACGCCTTAGCCGATTTAGTAAATATCATATATTCATATCATCGATCGAGTATCAACAGTCTTTTGCTACAGTTAGCAACAGGATTAACCTTACAGCACTTGGTCATTTATTTATCAAAGTAGGCTTAATTTCTGAAACAGTTCTTTCCAAATCTTTTTATCTTATCTTCTGATAACCAAAGGCAGGACATGAAACTTATTCCCAAGTGCTTCCAACAAACTTGCATGTCCAATAGGCCAAAATCAAAACACATCGCAGCTAAGAATCTCAAATGAAAAGTTAGAAAAAGACAATTCGGCTCTCGAGACTTCAACTGTCTCAGCAGCATTAGAGACAAGAGCTGCAGCTCAATCTCAGTCCATAAAAACAGCTGACCGAATAATACAATAAGAACTACATCAAGATGTCGACGCCGCTTTAGAATATTTTTATCTGAACTACACACATTTTCTGAAAGAGATAGATGGGGGGGGGGGGGGGGGGAGAGAAAGAGATGAAGAGATAGAAAGAGAAGGATGAGGAGAGATATGGAGGAAAAAGAGAGGGAGAGGGAGAAAGAGGGAGGGGGAGAGAGAAAATAAACGTGGACTATTGGAGAGTGGGAGAGAAAAGGTTTGAGAAAGAGAGACATAAAAGAGAAAGAAACAGCGAGAAGGAAAAGAGGACAAAAGAGACAAATAGAGGGAGAGTAAAAGAAAAAGAAGGGAAACAAGCAAGAGAGGGAGAAAGAAAGAGAGAGGGAGAGAGAACGTGTGAGAAAGAAAGAAAGAAAGAAAAAAGAAAGAAAAAAAAAAAAGAAAGAAAAAAAGAAAGAAAAAGAAAGAAAGAAAGGAAAAAAAAAGAAAGAAAGAAAGAAAGAAAAAGGAAAGAAAGAACAAAAGAAAAGAAAGAACGAAAGAAAAAGAAAGAAAGAAAAAGAAAGAAAGAAAAAAAGAAAGAAAGAAAAAAAAAAGAAAGAAAGAAAAAAAAGCAAGAAAAAAAGAAAAAAAGAAAGAAAAAAAGAAAAAAAAAAAAGAAAGAAAGAAAAAAAAAAAGAAAGAAAGAAAAAAAAAGAAAGAAAGAAAAAAAAAGAAAGAAAGAAAAAAAAGCAAGAAAAAAAGAAAGAAAAAAAGCAAGAAAAAAAGAAACAAAGAAAAGAAAAAAATAAAGAAAAAAAGAAAAAAAAGAAAGAAAGAAAAAAAAAGAAAGAAAGAAAAGACAAAAAGAAAGAAAGAAAAAGAAAGGAAAGGGAGAAAAACATTAACACTTCCTGATTCTTAACTCACCTTGACCGCAGCTAAGTAAAGTAACTGCATTGCAAAACGTTGACCAATACAGTTTCTGGGGCCATAGCTAAACGGCAAGACAATCATACTATGAGCTGGATCTCTTAGCGTCTTGTCTTCTGACCTCAGCCATCTCTCGGGAAGATATTGATCGGGGTTCTCAAAATGTGTCCTTGTAGCTCTTAGACCAAACATAAAAATAGAAACCTGGACACACAATGAAGTTTGATTTCATTCATAGCTTACAGTTAATGATAATCGTAAAATAAACTGATTTAATAAGATTATAAGATTAGCCTTGCACACATTGAAAAAATAAGCCACATTAAATCAGGTCTTCTTAGTATAGGTGCTGGTTTTTCTAGTTTGACTCGTATGTCGACGTTAGGAATCAAGATTTGTTGAGATAATCTAGAATCATTTTCTGAAACTCGCTAGAAAGTCTTTTAAGGAGGGGTTGCAATATGTACCACCTCACCCATTACCACATAACACACACAACCACACCTTTTACCACACACATACACACGTAACCACTTTTATATATTTAACATAATTCCTTTTAAAAACAAATTATGCTAATAAATAATTCTTGTAGAAAAAAAATAGATTAAGCCTATTATATACATCTGGAATATACCAACATTTATTAGTTACAAATTAAAACATGATAAAATAAAATAGTTTGATCTTGACTAGAATCGTACGTTAGCATACTCATTGTTTCACATTATATACATCTGTTCAGTATGTCTATATCAAATGTGATACTAATTCTGCTTTTTTATTCTTGAGAAATTTGACTTTGTGTTTTGCTTCTCTTTGTTTATCCCCTACACACACACACATTTCATACGAAAAATAAAATTAATTCAAATGTATTCTTGTAATGCCATTTAGTCAACAAAAGTGTTGAGGTATTTTTTGTAGCGTAAAAATGTTTCCGAAATGTTTTGGTAGTGTTGTTTTTTGGTGTTTTTTTTGCTCCTTTCTTAAGTTCCTAATTAGGTCACTCGTTGTTTCACCAGGATTCGAACCTGGGCCGCAAGGTTCGGAAGTCAAGCGTTTTGCCGCTTTAAGAGATTTAAAGAAAGACTTACACCTGCTGGAACGTGATAGCCTCCCAGGACTACATCTACAGGTAGAATTCTAAAACTGGTCACAGCTGATGGAAAGGATAACCTACAAAGAAATACAATTTTTTTAAAGTCCCTTTGTTAATACTCTCGTGGTTATTCAATATTCTACGAATGGGACTTGAAATAGAATTTCAATCTTCTCAGTTATTTAATGCACGATAAAACTTCGGCTCGGTCATATATACATGTACCATGCAAAGGACGAACATATTACCAATGTCAAACTCTTTTGGGCATTAGAAACACTAGTTACACCCAGCTTCGATATGAGGATGTAATCAAACAGGACCTATAAGAATTTAATATAAATGTTGACTGCTGGAATGGCATAGCCTTGGGACCACACGATGTTTGAAGTAGCTAATGATGAGGACAGCCATGCACAATAGGAAACATTTACCTTGATTCTCAAACAGAAACACGAGTCACACGAAAAATGTTTTGGTTCTTCAAACACACAAGCAAGCCCCACTTTCTGACAACCAGAGGGAGATGCGAGCTCGGTGTCCAAGTTAGCTACAGTGTGGAGATTATTTGATATTATTGGTATGTTATAATGTGGTACACAAAATGAAAGCATTGATTCCTTCTATAGCTCGCTGCTTTTTTTTCTAGGTATACTAATATAATGTTTGTTTCAGTTTAAAGCGGTGACCTGTAAAGGGGACTTATTCAGCTTATACCCCCAGTCAAGTACAATTACTTTCCCTTTTTTGAGAGATAAAAACAAAATAATTAAATACCAATAGTTAATTAACTAATTGGTTAATTTATATTTATTTATTGATTCAGACTTGTCTGCATTGCTACTCAGAAGTCACGTGATTGTGCGCCTTTCCCAGAACCCATTTAATGCTATAGAAGTGTATGTAAACACAATGACAATGTATGTACATATGTAGGGCTATAGCTATTCTACCTGAAAGATTCTTTGAGGGCGGCTTTCAAATAAGGCATCTGTGACAAAGCTTTGGTGGTCAATGGGTCATCTTGTCCCATGCAGTTCAGAATTTCTTTTCTCAAAATATTCTGTTTGTCAGGATTCTTCGCTAAGTTGTAGAGAAAGACTGGAATATATTTAGATGTCTGTAGAAGAGGGTTTGTCTTTATTAATGTCAAAATTTTTTTTCATGACGAGTTTAAAAATTATAATTTCATAATTGTCTCTTGGTATCATAGCCCTATAATGATCCATTAATTATAAAGTTATTTCTGATGCAGTATATCCTGAGCCTTACTTAAATAATTGAATAGTATTAAACTTAAACTAAAATTAGCTTTTTTTTTTTTCCATAAGCTTACATAATGATTGCAAGAATCTACGCATTAATAACAATCCAAGGTCTAGGTTGAAATACTTAGCTGTGAAAGTACTGATAGCTTCATACCGATTCAGTCCCTCCAAAATAAAGGGAGATCATAACATTAGACACATTCTCAATGGTTAAGTTTGTCTCAGAAAGTAAAGAGAATAACAAGTTGGAGTGATCTTCCTTGAATTGGCCAGAAGTTTTCATCTGCTCAAACTTCACTTTCTCTTGTGTTATGCGAGAAATGGCAATTCTGGGGTACACGATTTTAATTAATGCATTTTACATTTTCTAATAATCTATATGTTGCGGCCAAAGCCCAAAGTAGGCCTTTTCGCGAACTGGCCACCCATTTTGCGATCTGGCCATTATCGCTTCAACGTGTCACTTGGTCCGAGACCAATCGTTAAGAAGGCCTGCAATGTCACAAGCTGTTGGCAGTTTAGACAAACAGCTCGTCTGCAAGTCACAGGTCTGTACGACGTGGCTATTAGCTATTGGTCCATTCTGCCCAAATGATGTGACGTTTCAAGTTAGTGTTGAGGCCTTCTATAACGATTGGTCTCGCTTGGTCGGCCATTTCGCGAGTTGACCAGCCAGTTTGCACCGCCAATGTTAGCATGAAGTGGTCATAAGCATGTTTTGTCGTATACATCTTTGTATATATTCATGAAAATGATCTATTTCTATCACTTTATACAAGATAAACTTTAATAAAACTTTGAATGACTCAGCAGATTGTGATTTTTAAATCTGCATCGATTTGTTGATCCCCTGGTAGTGTAATTGTACCGGGTGTAGCCTTGGTCGCCAATCAGTGATTGTGGATATGTAAAGGTAAAAAATTATAGCTTTTATATAGCGCTACTTTCATGCTTATAGCATGTTCAGAGCAATATGGTCCAATCTCATTTGTGGACCAGTGGGCGGAGGGGGTATCTGGGAGAGGGTTTTTCCGTGCTGCCTATAGGCGCTCAGTAAACACAACTCTGCTGGAGTCGGTTGTCAAACCTCGAGTCCCTTTATAGGTAGCCAAGCAAAGTTCAATCGTACTTAGCCTCTTGACCATGCTTCCCACATGACTATTGTAAACACATCTCTGCTCGAGTCGGGTGTCGAACCTCGAGCCCCCTAAATAGGTAGCCAAGCCAAGTTCAATCGTGCTTAGCCTCTCGACCATGCTTACCACATGATTTTTGATTAATTGATTAATATAATTATGTCAGTTTCATTAAACAGCCATTATCGTAACTTTTTTGATAATTGCGGGATTAGCTACCTTCTAACATGAAAGCATTCAAAAAGAAAACTTTACTCACACGATTGATTGTAAGTAACTTTTGGCGCAACCATTTTGGCGCTAAAAGTTCTGGCGATAATTTAAAATTCCCAGCATTTCGCGAAGTGACTGGCAATAAACACTTGTAATTTAAAGTACATTGCGTATTGGCCACATACCACGGCCATTTCGCGAAACTGGCCACGCTTTGAGTTTTGGTCGTAAAATATGTATATTTAATAAATATTCAGAAATGGCGCCATTAACGCCTTAAACGTGACCTACTGACAAACCTTCTGACTACATTCTGGGCTGCTTCATATTTCAGGTACGTTGAATTACGAAACCATCTGTGCGCAATGGACTTTCCGAAAAGTGCTTTTTGAATCATGTTCATTACTGTCTCTGAGAGGTTCAGAAATTCTAGAGCCTCTTTATCTGGATTCTCTTCTAGCAAGCCGAGTCTTTTGTTGAACACAACCACAGCAAGACCTAAAGTGGAAAAATCGATTTTTTTTTCTAAATGTAACGGTAAAATGTAACAATGGTAACGGAGGCCCCTTTAAAAGCCCTTAGCGTCTCTCCGCTGTATCTAAGGGGTTTGAGTGTGCTGACATCCCCTGTGGCGGGGTCCAGGTAGATCCTCGGCAGAGGGGACGATTTCTTGCATTCTTAACTATTCAGACAGAAGAACAACATTTACTAATGATTTTCGTAAAATAGTACGCCCTATTCTGGATGCCCTGTACGATTGCAAACTTTTCACACCTCTAAATCTAGGCCTGCATTCAAAATGTTTCAAATAGCACATAAAATGAAGAACCAAGGAAGATAACCAAATAAAACGACGCGTAGCAAGTCACAACCAATTGAAGAAAACCGTCGAGTTGTCATTCTTTCAGAACTAAAGTACAGATATATATGTTTGTTTTATTTCTACATACATGTAATTTCTTTGGAGAGTAAAAAAATCACTTTAATTGTTGAATGACAGCTAATTTACAGACACCACAAAGGCAAGAATGGTTAAGAGAAAAAAAAATGTTAATAAAGTACGTTAGTAACATTACTAGATTATCATTTTGATAAGTTTAACATATGCAGTCATGACATGGGGACATTTCAAAGTGTAAAAGTAAATAAAGTTCCCCTTTTAGACCTTGTGGTCTATAGGGCAGATGATGTAAAGTTCATCTGTTTCTGTGGCTAACAGTTAACGAGGGTGTCACGTGGCCTGCACCACGATAAACCAGATTTACTTTCCCCAATTAATTTTCGGTACCCATTAGGGCTGGGTGGACTCAGAGGCGTCCAAAGATCCCGAAGTTTAAAATCCCAGTCTTCACCAGGAGTCGAACCCGGGGCCAACGGTTCGGAAGCCACCGTGCCTCCTTATACAAAGTGTATGAATGTATATTTAATAAATTGCACAGGAATAACAGGTCATAAAGAGCCAAAAGGGAAAGTTATTTTTCTTCGATAGTATTGATGAAACATAAGCAGCGTGTGATGCTTCATCAAATTTGTCAAGACATAATGGGACTTAGCTCCATTTTGTATTTCCACTTACTTTCTGCAGAAAAGCGAAAGAAAAGTTTCTGAACTTCTTCCGGTGATAAATTTTGGGTGGCCAGAATTTTGACAAGATCATCAGCCACCTGATTGTGTTGTTGTAGATAATGAGCAGCCGAATCAACTTTCATGAGTCGCTTGTTGATTGGTGACCTCAACGCATGCCATCCTTCACCTTGACTGTAGGTTTAAGAGATTTGAGATGTAGTTATACTTAAGTATTGATAAACATTTCACAACTGCACTGCTGAATGTTCTCAAGTTTTTACATGTCTTTTAAATTAAAAACAAAAACAGAGGGTGTACAATTTAGAACAAGACTTACTATCACATGTATGAGTTAATCACATGCACAATTTATCTCTATCACAAAATTTATCTCTATCACAATTTATCTCTATCACAATCAATATTTGGCAATAAATTTCGCCCCAAAAATTGTCTGCGATAAATTTTGTACAACATCGAGATTTGTGGGGGAAATAAAAGTACATTAAAATAGTGTAAACTATATTAATTCTGATTTAAACTTAAATACATTTTTATTACATGAGGCCATTAGTATAATGTTGATTTATTTCAAAAAATCTTCCGAAGGTCCTCCGCACCTGCTATGCATTGAGACGAGTAAAATTTTAATGACCACTTAGTTTTTATAGTTAATATACTACTTAGTTAATCAGGAAACATGAAAAGGACCAAGACGCCTGTGTGTAATCGCTCAATGAACTCTTTATGTTGTGTTTGTTCTATTTATGTGTATGTTTCTGTTGTGTTGTCTTTATATGAGAAAAAGGTCCTTGTCGTCACAACAAATTTCCATATGGATCAATGAAGCAGTTTTAGTCTTAGTCTCTTAGTCTTAGTCTCTTAGTCTTAGTCTCTCTTAGTCTTAGTCTCTCTTAGTCTTAGTCTCTCTTAGTCTTAGTCTCTCTTAGTCTTAGTCTCTCTTAGTCTTAGTCTCTCTTAGTCTTAGTCTCTCTTAGTCTTAGTCTCTCTTAGTCTTAGTCTCTCTTAGTCTTAGTCTCTCTTAGTCTTAGTCTCTCTTAGTCTTAGTCTCTCTTAGTCTTAGTCTCTCTTAGTCTTAGTCTCTCTTAGTCTTAGTCTCTCTTAGTCTTAGTCTCTCTTAGTCTTAGTCTCTCTTAGTCTTAGTCTCTCTTAGTCTTAGTCTCTCTTAGTCTTAGTCTCTCTTAGTCTTAGTCTCTCTTAGTCTTAGTCTCTCTTAGTCTTAGTCTCTCTTAGTCTTAGTCTCTCTTAGTCTTAGTCTCTCTTAGTCTTAGTCTCTCTTAGTATTAGTCTCTCTTAGTATTAGTCTCTCTTAGTATTAGTCTCTCTTAGTATTAGTTTCTTATAGTCAACAAACTTTTGTTTATCGTACATTTAATGTATCTGTATGGCGGACCAGTTCATACTTTTTTGGTTACTTTTTTTAAAAATCTTCTTCTTCTTAAAAAAATTTGGTCAAACAAAAGTTTAAATCTTTTGCCCCTCGAACAAGAGAGTAAGCGATGCCGTAAGAGTAAACGAAATCTTTTTTCTACTGTTTGGATCCCTCCTTCTTGGACATTGTATACAAATATGCTATGATTCGTGGAGATTGTTCAAATTGAGTGTCAATCGTAGATTTTGTATTCCTTTAGAAGATACACTAAATTTAGTAAATCTTAACTTAAAGACAAGACATTATTCTGCAGTTTGATTATTATAGCCTGTGTTATTTTATTTAATTAGATTCATTGAATCTTATAAAAATGAGCAAACCCAAACCTTAGACGAATAATGATGAAAAATTGTTGTATTTTTTTTCCTTATGTCGAAACACAAATATAAATGTAGCACCCAGAGGCCCCTATAGAACTCAGGTGCCCTGCTGAACTAGACAAGAAGCACCCAGAGGCCCCTATAGAACTCAGGTGCCCTGCTGAACTAGACAAGAAGCACCCAGAGGCCCCTTAGACCTTAGGACCCTCCATTAAGTGTAACAAAAAATACCAAAAAAATCTTTAAAAAAACAACAAGGGTAATATAAAGCGTACTTGTATCTTATCTTCTTCTTATCTTATATAATAGAGACGTTACTTCAAAAAAGAAGATGATTACGTCCTACGCGTCATGCATTTAGTCATGCATATTAACCAATGACTTAAATTCTGCCAAGTCACTGGTTTTCCTAGCTAGCTCAGGCAACCCATTCCATGCTCTAATAGCACTAGGGAAGAAGGAGTATTTGTACAAATTTGTCCTAGCATATGGGACGAGGAATGTGCCTTTATCTTTGTGTCTTTCAGAGTATTTTATCAAATTTTGTTTTTGTATTTGAAGATTATGGTTCAGTGTTTTATGTATAATTGCTACTTTACTTTTGAGTCTTCTGTCCTGAAGGCTTTCTAAATTTAGTGATTTTACTATAGGTCTAGTCTATTCAAATGTGAATATTCATTTGTTATGAATCTCACAGCTCTATTTAGTGTCTGTTCCAGTTTCTTAATGTTTTTTTGAGTTGAGGGGTCCTAAACGGAGGATGCATATTCTATTATTGGCCTAACCAAGGTTAAATAACATTTTATTTTTATGTTCTTATTTGATTTATAGAAATTTATTTTAATAAATCTATCACAGTCATCAATTAGTGGATGTCAGATGTCTATGAAGATGCAATGATAGATGTCACGTTGAAGATTATCTTAGTCTACTTCACACTAACAATGATCGTGATTGCCGAGGATCTTGAAATCTTCTTTTAATAAGATGATCGTATAGAAGTAGCTAGATCTAGTTGATAATACGATCATTCAAAATGTTGCCAGTTGATCATCTAGAAGCTGTCTATCGTTAAGTCGATCTAAGTATATTACTGTATTCAATGAAGAAACTTCTCTTCGTCTAAAACAATTACTTTAATTCAGAACTTGAAAAAGCTATTCACAAATAATTACAATGGTTCAACGTACTTGAACAAAATGATAGATCTACACAATAATATAATTGAGTTCTAATACAAAGCTTTAGTGGATGTTTCACTTCCAAGTTCCATACAATGACTGACTAATCAACCAGAACCTTCCCGGGCTCAAACGATGTCACGTGTCCAACGTAGCTCATTGCAACCAATAAATGCAGCCCAAGTTACACTAATTAACATATCTCCGCGTGAGAAATTACCCGAGGTTGCTGACGAGCTAAATATAGATACTGTGTACGTGACAAAATCCTAATGCTTTGTTTGATTTTTTCATAGTTTCATCAGTATGTGGATTCCATGACAGTTTTTCATTTATTATAACACCTAGGTATTTTGCGTTTTTAGTCTGTGTTACTGGTTTGCCATGAATAAGATAAGTGGAATTAATTTGTTTTAGTTTTTTTGTTACTCTTAACAACTGACATTTTTCTGGGTGGAAAGACATGCTCCAATTTGATTCCCATTTTTGTAATTCATCTAATTCTCTTTGTAAAATATCTGTGTCCTGTGTTGTTTTTATTGTTCTATATATTATGCATTCGTCTGCAAATAATCTGACTTTTGTTCCTGAAGTAATGCAATTTGGTAAATCATTAATGTAAATTAAAAATAGTAGTGGACCCAAGACTGTTCCTTGAGGTACACCTGAGTTTACTGTTATCGGTGTTGATTTAGAGCCATTTATTATTACAGTTTGTTCTCTCCCTATCAGAAAATCTTTAATCCACTGATGCAGTGGACCATTAATGCCAAAGTATTTTAATTTTTTAAGCAAACTATGGTGGTGAACTTTGTCAAAAGCCCTAGAAAAATCTAGTAAGATAGCATCTATTTGTTCACTATTATCTAAACCTTTAGAAAAATCATCAATTAGTCCTATTAGTTGTGTTTCACATGATCTATATTTCCTAAAGCCATGTTGGTATGGTGTGAGGACATTTTGTTTGTCTAAGTGGTTTATGATGTTGCTACATATTATGTGTTCTAGGATTTTACATGTGATGCTGGTAAGTGATACTGGTCTGTAGTTTCCTGGGTCAGATTTTTCTCCTTTTTTAAATAGGGGAGTGACATTAGCTTCTTTCCAGTCCTTTGGTACTCTGCCCTGGTTAAGTGAAGCCTGAAAGAGTATTTTAAACACTGGGGCTAGCTGATTGCTTAGTTCTTTGAGTAATCTAGCTGGAATACCATCAGGTTCAGACGCTTTATTTGGTTTGGTGTTGGCTAATAGTTTTTGAATTCCATTTTCTTGTACTACTATATCTTCTATGTTGTCTACTTGGTTCAAATTCAGTAATATGTCTTTGTCTCCTGGGGCTGAGAATGCTGATGCAAAGTATTTGTTTAGGATGTTTGCTTTAGTTTCATTATCATTATGTATTATGTAATGTTTATCTTTTAATGGCGCTATGCCTGTTGTTTCCATTTTCTTAGACTTAATGTATGACCATAGGTTTTTGTTGTTATCTTTAGATATTACATTGTTTATGTATTCACTCTGCAGCTGTCTGCTTATTTTTTGGGTTATGTGTTTAATTTTTATATACTTTTTGTAAACTCTTTCTGCCTTAGTTTCTTTAAATTTTCTATATAGGTTTTCCTTCTGTTTACAAAGCTTCTTTAGTCTATTATTAAACCAGCATTTATTTATTTTGTTTGATGTGTATTTAGTTGGTATATGATTATGTATGTATCAATTAGTTCGGATCAATTATGCAATTAAATTCGTAATTGGTCTAGACCAACAATAAAAATGTACTTAAAAAAATAAATGTAATTTAAAGGGAACAATCTGAATTTGAAAGCTGAAGTCTTCTCAGACTTCTCAAGCCAACGCGGTAACCACTCTGCTAGCGAAGAGTCAATGAACATGAAAGTCTGATCTATTGTTTCTATTTCACGTTTGTGTTCACTAAGCCTGAGACGAGGTGTCTAATATAAAGGGAACTATTTCACCTCTTCAGTCAAATACTATTTCATTCCCTTGTTTGAGATACCAAACAAAATAATTTATTACCAATAGTTATTTAACTATTTTTTTTTAATTGATTCTTGTGCTGTAAGGTAAAATAAGTCAGACAGACACACCCAGACAGTTTGATTTGTAATAATCTTACAGTTGTGACAGGCCTGGTTCCACGTTGTTTCTTTTGTTGTAGGCAGCAATGAGATCGAAGCCTGTTCGTTTCGGGTACAGCCCTTCATTTCTGTACACTGTCTCGAAGTCTTTGGGGTCACACACCACAACAACTTGAGATCCAAGCCGTAGTTTGACCACTGGTCCATATTTGTCGTGCATGTGGTTCAGAAAGTTGTGTAGAGTCTCTGGAGTAAATCTCGCTGTTGAAGTATAACAAAAAATATATAGGGGTTCGAAAAGACGTTTCTGCAGGGACAAGTACCAGGGAACAGAAGGAAAGGAAGACAGCGTAAGCGATGTAGGATAAAATTACAGAATGGAGACAGAGGGTTGTCAGATCATCGGTGGTGTCATGAATGTCTAAATACTAGGGGCCAGGGGAAAGTAATTATTACTTTGATACATTTTTTAAAAGCTGTTACCTTCGAGTCCAAAGAATTAGCATGAATAGAGAGTATTTGGATACGAAACCCAGCTTCGACCTACATTTTTTTTTTTGCTACTTTAACTTAACGCAGCTGTTGTCTGCTAAGATCTAGATCTAAATGTCATGGTGTTATATTATGCGCTATTGGGTATTAATATTATATGGGTCATACGAGCTTATAGCAATGACAAGCAGCTGTTCTGTTTGACAAATAAAGTTTAATGTTAGACAGATAAACAGAACATCAAGGCGGAATATCCAGCAGCAATGGCTACATCAAAGGCTGGCATTAAAGAAATAAAATTACAAAAAAATAAGAAGAAAAATAAAGAGAACAATGTAAATCATTTTTAGCGGCCCCGAAAAGGGAAAAACAGCTATTAGTTTTGTGTGGTCTGTCTGTCTGTCTGTCCGTCTGTCGTTCAGTCAAAAATTAGACCACAAAAACTATAAAAGATATTGAAAATCTGATATCATGATATATTACAATTTTTAAATAGCTAGAGACACGATATAGTGTTCTATCTGTATGTTATCAATAAGATCAAGAGTCTAGACCTTGATTTAGACCTAGATCTATAAAGACTACATCTAGACACTATAATCTAATTGACTGCGTCTATCCCATAGACTATATATATATACAGGACTGCCAACTACGCGCACCACGCCTATGTTATTCAATTAAATAAGCCCCGTACACCGAGGCGTCCTTGGTTGCAGTGTAGTGTTAGAAGAATGACTTCCGGTGAATTAGTTTACTATATAAAGAAACCATCACTAAAGATAAACACTACTTTCAAAATATTTCTTATTTTGGTAACAGTGCTATAGACATCTAATTTACCAACTTAAAAAAGAGCATTTACATAGATAGTGTTCTAACTAGTTTATATATATATATATATATATATAATTAAAAACCCATTATGCCATTTTTTTCCAAAAACAAATGATAGTAGAGTGTATGGTCGTATATGTAGATATAGTTTATAGCCATAGGTCACTAAGTCTGGGTCAAAGTTTACATGTTTACTACGTGTACAATTAATTTTTATTGAAGTAGGAACAATGATTATAGAATTCTATTATATATAAAATGCATACTGCATGCTATCTTTAAACAAAACTACAAATAAATTTTAAAAAATAGGTATAGAATCTAGATGTAAATAAAAGTTGGTAAAGATGTCAGTGTATAGGCTCAGGGACTCACTATTGTTATTTTTTTTTTAGACTGACTCACTCACAAACTTAACTTCTATCACCCATTATAGGTCTATAGGCTACCTAAGTAATAAATGACACTCTCAAAACTGTATTGACTCTTTCATTAATCGCTTATTTAACTCATATTAATAGTATACAATGTAAAAAGAAATTGTCAAATGTGATGAAAAGAGAAATATATTATCCAAGCTGACATTATCATTCAAACATCGTGAATGTCATAAAATAAGTTTATACCGGAAGTACCACATCTCACATTTTGGTGTTGAACGAAACTTATGCTTAGTTACCCTTAGTGTTGGCAATCCTGTATATATATATAGTCTTTGGTCTATCCAGCTGAGAATCATGAATTTAACTCTTACTTTTGAACCATCTATAACTTTCTATAAACTATATGCTTATCAAAAATCTGAAAACAACATTAAAATAGTCTAGTAAACTAAGCAGTTTGATAGAAATTTCAAATTGACAATAAGGCCTGTCTTCGAGTTCGAAGACTAATGAGCAATGCAATGCTACCTACATATTTTGCCACAATCAAGGCATGCATAACCATTTTCCGCCGGTGGTTGGCTTAGATTTTTCGCTTCGCCGTCTACGTCTTACCTAGGCAGCGGGTTTTCTTTTGTGTATCCTGCGGCTTTGGACAATAGAGTCATACAAACAAGCTAGAAGCTAGAGGAAAGCTTGGCTACGTGGCAGAAAGGTTAGCGGCGCTTGATTACTCAGTGGGCGCGAGTTCAAATCCTGTACTGTTTTTTTTTTAATTGCGTTCGTAAAGACATCACGGAAACCTTCTCCCAGATACCCCCCTCACTAATCCACTATAGAGATTGGACCGTAACCCCCAACTTTCTTTGTAATCTTGTTTTATTTGTAGTTAATTCTGTTTTCGTCCTATTTTTTGTTTTTATCCATATTCGTTCAGCTTAAAAAAAAAAACCAATAATAAAAATAAAGGAAAAACATCTTCAGACTACATCCCTGCCCTAACCCTGCCCTAACCCTGCCCTAACCCTGCCCTAACCCTGCCCTAACCCTGCCCTAACCCTGCCCTAACCCTGCCCTAACCCTGCCCTAACCATTCTAAACTGTTAACAAATAAATTGTAAAAACATTTTTTTTTAAACCTACTAATCAACGGAGAGAACAGCTATCAAGTACATTAAGAGAAGACAAAATGAAACAAACAAATAAGCGGTTATGGAGAGGAATAAAATGAAAAACATATGAAAATAAAAAGGAAACTATTGGGAGATGTGGAACAGAATAGATATGAAACAATGTCAAGGACGCCATGTTGAGAGATCACTGTAGTCTACTACGTTACAAATGTACTCAGTGCTACAAGCAGTATAACATGCTACGGTACTCACAAGAAAGAAAAAAAATATTGTATGCTTTTAAAAATATATAGACTAGTTTCTCATTAGTTGGTTCTCTAATTCAGAAACTGCATTCATGAAAACAAGCAAAATATAAAGGCACTGAAAAAAATATTTAACAACCATTTATCTAAATATTGTAGAAGTTATTTCCCTTTTTTCTATATCAAACAAAAAAATATGGGGTTGCGGTGGCTGAGTGGTTCAGCTCTTGGATTTCGAACTTGTGTTCCTGGGATCGAATCTCGTTGAAGACTGCGATTTGGAATCTCTGGATTTTAAGAGCGCTTCTAAGTCCACCAAACTCTAATGGGTACCTGACTTAAGTTGGGGAAAGTAAAGGCGGTTAGTCGTTGTGCTATCCACATGACACCCTGCTCGTTAACCGTAGGCCAATGAAACACATGACCTTAACATCATCTGCCCTTAAGATCGCAAGGTCTGAAAGGGACACTTTACTAATTAATCAAATTTACTTTTACTTTACTAATTAATTGACTAATTGTTTAATTTATGTTTTCATTGATTCATGTTTTGGTTCAATAAATAATTGTATAAAGGTCAATTTGATCCAAGAATGGCTATGAGAGATATAACGTGTTTTACCAGAAAGACAGATTGTGAGTTGATACAAGATTTGTACTAATATTCCATGAGTTCATTCAATGCAGTACATAAGTGATGTACTTACTAAAAGGCTTGTAGTTTAGCAATGATCCAATCAGTGGCCATTGGTATAGTCCCCCTGGACCTGGAATGGACTCAAAGGGTTTAACTTCATGCTGTTCTGTTGATGACATGCGGCTCATAGTAGACAAAGCGCGAACTGTCCAGACAGGAGTGACCAATCGGTCCAGACAAATCTGAACTACAAGATTTAATCTTATCATTGCTAAACTGTTGTTGTTTTTCTTTTTTCTAATAAAACTCTTAGTGAACACCAACAAGAGAATTAGCTGTATTCAATCTAAAACATTTTTTTTAAAGTCCAATATTGAACGTGTTTTGTTTCTGAACATTTTGTTTTCGCATTTTTAAAAGCTCACAATTGCCAGAAGAAAACAAAACGAGAAGGTTTTGGAAGTTTTTAGTTTTGTATAAACACTTTTCGAAAAACTATTCCAACATAAACTTTACACTCTAAACTTAGTGGTGTCCTTTCATGTAGATCTAACTATCTTGAAATAACCGCTATAGCTGAGAACGAGCGAGAGAGAGAGAGAGAGAGAGACTCTATATATAGATAGCCCCCCGAGTTCTTGGCCCTACTTTGTCTCACTGGAAACGATTTTAAAATTAGTTTCAACAAAATTTGGTACCAAGTAGTCAAAGTGGGTTTGTGGCACCTTCCATACTATGTGACTGTCTATAATCTATATGAATCTGACTGTGCGTTTGGGTGCACTTATTTGGCCAGAGTTAACAAAGTTAGTATATTTCCCTTAATGTTGTTGTTTTTTTTCTAAATCTATTTATCCAAATGACGAAAACAAAAAAATAAATGTTTTCCAAATTTTTGTTGATCAATTTGGTTTTAGGGTTAACAATGAAGGATAGTCCAATCTCTCTTGTGGAGATACCTCAAATACCCTCTACCTGGGAAATGGGTTTATTGTGAGAACGTTTCCGTGATGTCATTGGGCGTTCAGAATTTGAACTCAAGACCCTATTATAGTTAGCCAAGCAGCTTTTACACCAATCAACCGCACAACCCAGGTTTGATCTTATAGGTTTGTATTAGTGTGTGTTTTCTTTTGTTATTTAACAAGAGTTGATGTTGCTTTCTACAATTCGGTCTATAGTCATTCTGGAATAATTTCAAAATGTAGTTATTAAGAATGAAGTAAAAGAACAATTCTCAATCTCTCTCTCTCTCTCTCTCTCTCTCTCTCTCTCTCTCTCTCTCTCTCTCTCTCTAGCTCTGTCTGTCTATCTAATAATAAGACTTGTTTTCGAGTCCGAAGATTAATGAGGAATACAGTACTGTCTATCTCTATCTATCTATCTATCTATCTATCTATCTATCTATCTATCTATCTATCTATCTATCTATCTATCTATCTATCTATTTATCTATCTGTCTATCTATCTATCTATCTATCTGTCTGTCTATCTATCTATCTGTCTATCTATCTATCTATCTATCTGTCTGTCTATCTATCTATTTATTTATCTATCTATCTATCTTTCTTTCTATCTTTCTATTTCTCTTTCCACAGTATATTTTAAAGAAATGGGAAAGAATTCACAAAATCTCGTTTTTTCGAACTTCTCGTGAGAATGTGATAGTCACGTAAACTCTCGTCATGCGTGTAACCTTTAAGCACTTGCTTTTCTACGGAATAGAGACAAGTTGAAAAAAAAAAAAACAATATCAGTCTGAGTATTTTTAGTGTTCAACCTTTAAGTTTTCTAAAAACTTCCGGGGTTCACTAAAGGGCCAGTGCTATCAGAATAAGATCTATAAACGTCTGCTAACTACTCAGGGTTGTTGCGTTACAAACAATGTCAAGGACATTACGCTAAAAACTCGGTCACTGTACATGTGTGTATGTATTTGTGTGTGTGACAACATCGGACATGACTTTGGCCTAGGTGCAAGACACTACAGCAATATTTGCTGAACCTCTTATCTTATATTCAATTTACGTGTCCGATAGTTCTCATACACAAAGAGACACATTCTCTATATTTTCATGACTTTTATACAAAATGTTTTGAACAGGTGCTGACGTCTATTGTTTTTTTTTATTCTCTTTGTGTTGTTCATTATACAGTCGAATCCGTTTGATCGGACCACACCGGATGCGATAATATGTTACTATTACGTCATTGTTTATTGTAAATGTTTTGTGCGAAAGTAGACGATGTGAGGAACATAACAGCATAAGTCTTCAATGTCTCTACTTGTAGAAACACAAAGTCTCTGTTATTATTAATGTTATTATTAACTAATGTCTACAGTAATTTATTTATTTATCTGTGACGACACAACACCGGGAATACCCGCAACATAAAGATTGTCTATACCTCCAGGCCAAATTGAATTATTAGATTATTATACTATTAAAAATTATGTCAAACCTGAGTTTTCCCTGTGTGACCAATGAGCTGATAATTCTTTTCCCCAAAATTGCTAGGATAATCGTTAGAGCCGTTTTCGAGAACCGTGTCCACACAGGTTTTTGTTTTTTCCTTCCCACCTTTTGAAGGGGTATCTGTTTCATGTTTACCGTAATAGCTTTTGAAATGCAATTTAGAAATTTAAAAAAATATTAAAAAGTTGTAGGACTTAAATTCTCACTCGAGGGCTCAAGCCTGCTCAAGACGATACACTAACCACTGTGCGTGCGTATTGCTCATGAAAATAGAAGGTTTCAAAGCTATATATTGTTAGTTTCACTAAAAGCGCAATGTGGATTTGTGAATAGAATTGTAACAAAACGTCAGTTGTTATTTGTGATCTTTGAGACGTTTGACCCCCCCCCCCCCTTTATAAATATCTAATGTGTGTGTGTAGTGCACTCACCTTTAATTATCAGACTTGAAGACAAAAATTTTATTAGAAAACAACCTAAATAGAATGTGCCATGTAAGTGCAAAGCTGATTAAAGTATGAAAAGTGGAATTTCGGTACTCATGTCTTAATGCCAGTTCTTCTTCGTTCTAATTTTACATGTCGGAGGGTTCAGATCAGTAATTCTATATCTGAGATGAACCGCGCAGTGGATTCCAGATCAGCCAATATTCCGTATAGTTTTTTTTTTCTATAGGAGGGTTTGTGGGCCAGATTCTTGTTCAGGCCTCTTGATGTAGTATGCAGCTTTGAAGGACATGGTCAGCATTCTCTGGTGATGCTCCACAAGGGCAGGTTTCTCTAGTCCAGACTTTTAGTTTCTGCCAGTGATACATTGACACTTTGAAGTTACTTGAGCCTAATAGTTTTCAGTTGTTTAGTTGTGACTTAGCCTTCATTTACAGCGTCTTGCTAAAGACTGTACAATTTAAATACTGACACGCAAGGCTGCACACTTCGTCCAGTAAACTGGTTAAGTAGACCAGAATAGAGGTAGGTGTCGTATCATGAAGCACGATCTGGCACAGGTCAAGAGAAAAACTAAATATAGAAAAAAAATTAAGAAAAACAACTACTTTGGTCTAAGGGAAAGAACCGCAAAAAAATCACATATATCTCAATACTGCAGAAACAGGCTCCCTTTTCTGTATAAAACAAAATTAGTTAATACCAATAGTTACTTACGTAATCGGTTAGCTTTTTTTTATTGATTCAAGTATAGTCATCGATTATTGATAATTGTGCGAAAATTCAATATGAACCGAAAATGGAAAGTGTTCGAAAAAACGTGTGCAATACGCAATAAGTGGAATAACTTCACATATACAGCTACATTTAAGTGGTATTTATTTCCCTTTTTCAATACCTAACAAAATAACTAAATAGCAATAACTAATTAATTGATTGGTTATGTTTTTCATTGATTCATGTTTGTTTGGTACAACAAATAATTGTGTATAGTTTCAACTTGATCCGAGAATAGGTGTGAAAGAAATAAAGTGTACAAAACTTGTATTAGACAGACAGACAGAGTGAGTTGATATAGGTTGTTTGTTTTTTTAAATACATACCGAAAGATGTTTAAAGGAAAGGTCAGGAATAATGAATCTGGACAAGTTTCTTATGTCAGAGAAACAAGGCACAATATCGATGTATGCTGTTTGTTTGTTTACTATTAATCATGTCATATTGTCAGTCAAACTGCCAAGTGGTGTTAAAAATTATATTATATGTATATGTCATTTTGTTGGATGTAAACCTATTCCCCCTTGGACTGTGTTCAAGTTCTTTGAGTTTGAAGTTATGTAACTTAAAGACTTTGTTAATTCTTTGTATAACATAGAACTTGAAAAAATTTGGTTTAATTGAGAGAACGTAACAGCTTCAAATACCTTGGAGCCATTGTCTCATATGAGGGAACGAAACCCGAACTATTGGCCCGAATAGCACAGTCCACAGCAGCCCTTTCAAAACTTAAAATAATATGGAAAGACAAAGGCTTAGCCCTCGTCACCAAAATCAGACTGACGCGCTCCCTGGTCATACCCACATTGTTATATGTTTGCGAGTCTTGAACGCTGACTGCTGAGCTAGAGAGGAGAATCCTAGCAGTGGAATTGAGATGCTACAGAAGGATCCTAGGCATCACTTTCAAAGTACGCATCACAAACCAAGAGATTAGAGACAAGGTTACTGCAGCGATCGGACCCCATGATGACCTGCTAATTATAGTAAAAAAAAACACAAACTAAAAATCTATGGCCATATTACAAGATCTTCGGGGCTCGCAAAGACTTTCCTTCAGGAAACAGTACCAGGAAAAAGAAGAAGAGGCAGACATAGCAAGCGATGGGAGGACAACATAGAATGGATAGGCCTGTCATTGAAAGTGGTTCTAAACAAGGCAAAAGAAAGGGAGGAATGGAGAATGACGGTCGACGTGTCTTGCTTGGTGCCCCAACGGTCCAACAGACTAAGGGATAGGTAAAGGTAAAAAAAACAACTTAAAATAGAAAATAGTCCAACTCTCTGTCAGAAAAACAACGCGATAAAAGTAATACTTGTTAAGATTACAGTGGAACTAAAATGAGTTGAACAGCTTGTATAAGTGAGTGCATCTGGCGAGAATTAGACTAGAACTTGTAGCTTGACCTGACATGGTAGGATCAGACCACAAACTTCAGTAAGGTCATAATGACATGTAGGCTGGTGTATTATCTTGTTAAACTCGGCGGTGAGAGTGACATTTGGTTTCCAGGTCAATAACCGAATGGAAACTTTATTTAGGAGATGAACAACTATTTGAAGGGAGTCGATCAGTTCGTAAGAATAAAGATCAGGGGCGGCCTCTGCAGTGCGCAGGCCCTGGGCGAGTGTCACTTCAGGGCCACGAATACTTGTACGATGGGCTAACGGTGACAAAAGATTCTTTTTATTGCGGGGATCCATTCGCCATCTCCTAAGTCCGCCCCTGCAACGATGCTCTCACAAATAATAACCATATGTCGACATTGGAGTTTTGAATAGGCGTTTTTTAATATATTAATGGCAATGATATTTATTTATTTATTTATTTTATTGTTTCTCTACGACTAATATAAAATAGTAAAATAGTGGACAGCAAACGACCAACCGTCTTTACTTTCTCCAACCTAAGTAGGTCACCCATTAGAGTTGCGTGAACTCAGGGGCGCCCTAACAATGCCGAAATTTAAAATTCCAGTCTTCACTGTGAATTGAACCTACGACCCCAGGTTTGGAAGCCTATCACTTAACCACTAAGCCACCGCTCTCGTACAAATCTTTGTTAAATTATTTAATCATAATTCTTCCTAAATGCTTGTAAATTCTTTTTGTTTGGGTGGACGCACTTTTCGAAATCGAATTTCCTAGTAAATCGACATTTCACGTATATTAAAAAAAAATTCTAGCTAATTGGCTACACAGTGAAAACTCTGGTTTGACGTTATTATTTATCAAAAATATAATAATCATCTTAAAATTATATTTAGCTATTCCAGCACTCGACTCAAATATTTCTTTGTGATGAAAACACTTCATCAAGTTCATAGGGAATTCCCGCACTCGACTCGAATATATTCAGCAAAGAGTTGAATAAATCAATAGATATTCACGTACATTAGTTCACAGTGTCTTATGTAGAAATGAACTAGACTTTAAACAGAGGAATTTGACTGTGAGAGCTAGATTACTTATGTACCTTGTAATAGTGAAGAAATACAAGAAATAAATAGAATGTTTTGAAGTTACTTGTTTATATGATTACATGTGAGAACTAACTTTTCCTGTAATGTCACCAAAAAAAAATTATATCATTTTGAAATGTGTTTATGTTATGTGTTATCTGCACATGTACACAAACAAATGGCTTCTGTTTGCGCGTGTGCGTGCATGTTTTTTTTTTTGTTTAACTGTTCTGGAATATTTGTGTGTGTGTGTTTGTGTGTATGTGAAAAGGTAAAAATATTTTTGTTATGTAGAACATTCCGAACGTCAGACTTGGGCTTGCTGGGATACTGAAAGCTTGATCTCTTGGTCTCTGAGGCAATAACCTTTCGTTTCTTTCTAGCTGTTCCCGCCCCACCCCCCTCCCTTTTACAGCCTCTTGTTTAAATGTTATTTAACTTATTTAAATTCTAGAACACTCTTTTCTCAGCTATCCATAAGATTTTTTTTTTCATTGTCAAACTTTTAAATTTTATTTTTCGCACCCCTCCCTCCCAGTTCTGACGCTGATTCATATCTCGGAGGTTAACAGCCTCAACAATTGATTTCATTACGTTTTCTGTTATCTTGATGACTCAGTTCAGGGTTATTTAAGTATACTGAGGTGGTCAACGTTCGACTAAATGACCGACTGCCTCTCTACCCCTCGCAAGCGTTATATATCAACATATTGTATAATTGTCAATTAAACACAAAAAAGGTTTAATAAGTTTACATACACACGACACACATTCCCTTTTATTATTAAACACAAATACTCCTTCCTTTGTCAATAATGTGTAAGTTATTTTTTTCACATTAAGTTATAAAAGGAGGCGTAAAATGCATCAGTGCCGGATCCTAGAATGTGGAGGCCCTGAGCAGGAAATTTCTTCTCTGCCCTGATTGACTTGCTTTCCCTCACACCCCCCCTCACCCCCTTGTAAAAAGTTCCACACATTTTGATAAGATTCTCTACGAAAAAAAAACTATCTCGATTAGAACATAGTAGTTAACATTTATTTTACAAATTTATACAATATATATAGGCCTACTAACTATATAAATATATACAATATATAGACATACTAACTATATAAATATATACAAATAAGTTTGAATTTTGTAAAATTATTAGTTGCATCGAGTTATCTTGAAGACAGTTCAAGATTGAAAATATTGTTTAATTCAGCATTAGAGTTGTTATATACTAAGTATTTTAAATTTGTACCATTCTTATAAATTAAAAGAAAAATTAGATTTGGCATTACATATAGTTTTTAAATATCTTTTCGGCTAGTTTATGTACAATTAATAAAGAATTTGCTAAAGTTTATTAATACAAACATTTCGCAACTAACAGAAAAAATATATATCATTTCGTTCTCTCTACAAGAATGTATATCCTTCTTATCACATCAATCATGGCTGAACACATGGGCAATAACTGAGGTAATAGTATAGCAATATAGTTATGGACCACAGAAACAGTTGTCTAACTTTTGAAAATCTTTCAAGACATTGAGTCTTTGTTACTTTGCATTATTTCCATTAGTTCATCTTGGTAAATTTAGTGTTTATAAATCTTTTTGGTCCAATCAAAGGCAAGGTGAGTAGATAAACTTTGGTTCAACAAATTCTTGCTCTATATCAAGGCCAATACGTAATTTCTGAAGCACCTGTTAAATAGAGAGGGCATCAGTTTAATAGTCTGTACCTACAACACTACACAAGAGACAGATAGTGTGGGAATAACACAATACAAACTGCGGTGCAGGAGTTTTTTAACTTAAAAGAAGAAAGCGGGAAAAATATACAGTACTTTTTAATCAAATTCTTGTTTGTTAGTTTAAATTTATCAGTTAAAAGTGTACAAACACCTGCTGGCACTTTGGATTCTTCAATAACGACGCCCACTAGGAGAATTCTTAGAACTCCAACTAGAGCAGGATAATGCAGCCTGTTGGATCAATTGATACAAGACATATATACAAGACATATACAAGACATATATACAAGACATTTACAAGACATATATACAAGACATATATACAAGACATATATACAAGACATATATACAAGACATATACAAGACATATATACAAGACATATATACAAGACATATACAAGACATATATACAAGACATATATCACATCCCTAAGTTTTTATGAGTATTATACATGAATTTCGTGCCAGATTGATGTGTAGAACTAAAACATTTTAGCAGTCTGTCATATTACAAGATCTTCGGGGCTCGAAAAGACCTTCCTTCAGGGAGGACAGCATAAAAAAATGGACGGGCCTGCCATTGAAAGAGGTTCTAACTAAGGCAAAAGACAGAGAGAGACGGTCGACAAATCTTGTATGGTTCCCCAACGGTCCAGTAGACTAAGGGATAGGTAAAGGTAAAAACAAAAATTACAATAGATTATTTATTTTCAAATATAAACAGACTCTAATAATAAATGAAATATACTGTCCACTGATTTAACGTATCCTTTATTAAAGTTTTCGTAAAGGGTTCTAGGTCGCCCTCGGTGCTTTTCAAACTGTGATACGTGTACCCCTCAGGCACGTTTTGCTCACTACGCCTCTGCTCTAGATATGACGTTCTCCTTTTATATTTATCATTCATTAGTTAGACCAAAGTAAGCGCAATTACATTAGTACGCGCACTTTCTCTCTATTTATCTCTCTCTCTCTCTCTCTCTCTCTTTCACTGGAACTCTTTTTTGTTCTAATATCCCTTACTCTATCTTACTTACCTATCTCCTCCGATCCTTCTCTTTCCCCCTCCTTACTCCCCCCCCCTCCCTTTCCTCTTTTTACTATTCCCCGTACAGAACATTTCAACTGATGTCAAGACATTTACTTCTCGGGTGTTACAAGGGGAGGCTATCCCATACATTTACGGACTAAACTGCCGCCATGTTGAAGTCTGCTGCCTTACTGAAGCATCAGTATTGTGTCTCTCTGTTCGGTCCAACATTACCTGCTAAGTTGTCTGGGTGCCCAATGTTCAATGTCGAGGTCAAGGCCAAGCCTTTCAGTGATATCCCAGGACCGAAAGGTATCTACCAGTGGCCGGTGATTGGAACATTAGTCCTTTATAAACCTTTCAGTAAGTAAGCATAGTGTTTTCTTCTCATTACAAAGTGATGTCTGGTATTGTTATTGTTTGGTCATCTTTTGTCTACTTCAAGTATCTATCAACCCCTTTCTACTGTGTTGTTTTTTTTTCATACTTTCTTGCCTTGGATAATCGGGGGCTCTAGGTGTAGTAAATTTGGTGGCCCTAGATGAAATTTTTAAAAATTAAAAAGAAACAGCGAAAAAATAAAATTACGCAACTTATAAAAAAAAAGACTTGCCTTTGTCGACTATCTAAATCGAGAAATAACTGAAATTCATCTATCGTAATTTCTACAGTAGAGTTCGACTAGTAAACATACAATCGTAATGCTCGACTATTTTTTAGATCTGATCCAAGTTTCCCCCTTTTTTTTTTTTTTTTTGGATCTTTCGAAGCTATGCTTAAAGCCTGCCTCGTGTCCATCCTTAACATTGGTCCAGCCGTGAACTGTTTCCTATTTCCTTCGCTTTTTCAACAAGACATTCTGCGTCGATAGCCAACAACAACCCATAATCCATACTTGGTGTTGTATTGTTTGTCTTATGTTTGCTTCTAGCTGACGAAGGCCTAGAGGTCCAAAGCTTCTTTTGTTTTTATGATTGTGTCTATTAGCTTTGTGGTTTTATTTGCTGTTTTTTTTTTCTTCTTTGCTTCTCATATATCTCTCATATGCCTGAGTCACTGGGGCAAATATTAATCGACATACCATGTGGGTATAATAAAGATTTTTCTGCTGTATAGACTAACTGGTTGGTACAGACTTCTATAGTACTCTACACATGGACCAGCAAGCGTCGTTTTATCTTCTCTTTAGTATTTCCTCCTTAAATGGAGGATATCAACATTTGTCATGGGTAGAGATCTAGTTATTGGGCGTAGCCAGCCTTTTTTGGGGGTGGAGGGTGGGTTTGGGAAGAGAAATTTGTTTTTTCTTTCTTTCTTTGCGCGCGCACACACACACACATTTTTTTAGGTGGACTATAGTACCCTAGAATAGTTAGTGGAATTTCCATCGCTTGCCAGCTAGAGGAGCCCGGTGGAGCGCTGTGAGCTTTGAGGGAGCTTTATTTCCTTTCTTCAAACTTATAAAATGCTTATTCAGAGGTGTCTACAGCGCGAAGTCCTGCAATAAGTTTAAAAACAATGAAGGTCAAATATGACTGCAGTTTATTAATGGAGTCCAGCGACTGGTAGAAAAACAGATCAATGTGTACAATGTTGTTCTTTTGTTTTGTTTTTGTTTAGGCTTAAACCTCCAATGACTAGTTTGCTTTAATTTTCTTAAGACTGTGACTTAAATTCTTGTATATTTGCTTAAGTAATTAATTCCAGAAACTGCTAAGAAGACAGATGAAAGTGCTGGGGAATAAAGGAGGGGGAGGGGGGGGTAAATATCAAGGTAACCAAATTCTTAACTCATGAGGTAACTATAGTTGTGTTTTTTTCTGGGGGGGGGGGGGGGCTTGGGCCTCAGTCCCCACTTGGAATTAAACGAAATTATTTTGCTTTGGGTTTTCTCAGACAGACTATTGTTTTAATTTCTCGTTGATTTGCTGTTATAATGGAGCCTAGTGACTTTTATTGAAAAGACGTTGTACCCCCCCCCCTATCTGTATGATCAAGAAATTCGGTAATTGTAGTTTTGCTTTAATTTTTTTTTCGAGGGGGAGGGGGGAGTGAATAAACTGTAAAACCAGCTGCATGGCTACACGGTCACGGAATTATACAGTTTCGGTTTTATATTTCTTTTTTAGAGGTAGGGTTCAGACTCAAGGCTCCCCTTAGCTACGTTAGTGGAATTCGGTAACCAGTGTTTTGCTTTAGTGTTTGTTTGTTGGAAAAGGGGGTTTAACCACAGAATTTTGTATCCGACAGGAAGGGGGATTATAGCCCTGAAAACCCCCTCTGGCTAAGTAGGTGTGAGATTATAGCAAAACAAATAAATAATCAATCGTTGACGGTAAACTTTATATTTTTAAAAATTAAGAATATATATTCAAATATGCGCGCTATACAAAGTGTCACGATCATCAATAGTGCTAGATGTCACGTTGAAGATTATCTTGATCTAAACAGCACAATCAAGGATCGTGGTTGCCGAGGATTTAGAAATCGTCAGTTGATAAGATGATCATTTAGAAGTTGCCAGTTGATAAGATGATCATCTAGAAGTTGCCAGTTGATAAGAGGATCATCTAGAAGTTGCTAGTCGATAAGACGATCTAAGTATGTTATTATTAAATTCAATGAAGAAACTTCTCTTCGACAAATACAAATACTTTAATTCAGAACTTGGAAAAGCTATTCACAAATAATTACAATGGTTAAATGTACTTGAATAGAACCGAATATGTATATTTCTACTAAATAAATGATCTACACAATAATATCATTATGTCAGCTTCCTTTGAGTTCTAACACGAGACTGGCGCTAATATCTAGAATCTTACAGAACTTTGGGCGTTTTGCCATGTGACTAATATCTTTTTGCCGCTTGGTTTATCAATCTGACCAATAAATGCAGCTCAATGTACAATAATTAATATTTCTAATCAATCACATTTACTCCAAAACATAAGTTTGTTGCATGATGGAAATTTCCGAGGTAGCTGAAATTCTGCAGACAACCTTGGGCTAAATATAGACAAAGCGTACGTGACACAAAGTATAACTACTTAGACTATTTAGTATTTGTATATCGTGTTTATTGGCTATGCATCATTTTAACAAACATCTGCATGTGAAACTATTGACGATGACATTTAAGTCACTGCCCAGTAGAACCAGACTCCATTGTAAACTAGGTTGACTAACTAGATGTGAGAAATATTTCCAATGTAAAGTTTATTGTGAGCATCTATTAGAAACACCTGTCGTCTACCAATGACATTTTTATTGTTGCTAAATCCTCTGACATTTTTCTGAAATATCAATGCTTTGGCCCAATTTTAAATATCAATCTTTGGTTAATTTCAGTAACCTAGTGACAAAGTTAAAAGGACAAATAAAAATTGTGTTTGTTTCTTGTTTAACAAGGCTTATATTAGCTCACTTTGAGACCGAACTATTCTTCTAATTGACCACCAGGAACACAAAGTAAATGGCGAATACACTGGACACGTTTTGTTCTCTAGGGTCATTCTACATATTATAACTTTTGCTGTTAATGCTGATTCTAATGTTGGAGTTACTGTAGTTAATCTTACTGTTCTTCTTTGTTTTATCATGGACAGCGAAGTACACTCCAGAAACCTTATCGGACTTGCTGAATGCAATGCATGACAAGTATGGTCCGGTGCTCAAGCTACGGCTCGGGCCACAAGTCGTTGTCGTGTCTGACCCCGAGGACATTGAAAACGTCTATCAAAATGAAGGGAAGTACCCCGTAAGACACGGCCTTGACCTGATCCATACTTACAATCGTAGAAACAACTACACCGATAGTCTCAGCCAACTGTAAGGCATTGTATAATCTAATAGATAAAGCAGAAAGTAAGGCGTATGTATGTATGTAGGCCTATGAATGTATGCATGTATATATGTATGTATCTATGTATGTCCCGATTAAAAATAAAAACCGTTCGACCAATCTCAATAAAACTTGGCATTAATATTCCTAAGATCATGACGCAGACCGTAGTGTATGTTTAATGTCCGCCCACAACCGGAGGCCTTAAAAATAAAGAAAAAGTACCTAACTGGATCTCTATCAAAGAATGAAACTTTTTAACAAATCGGGTAAACCCGTTTTCACAGCATTTTATATTGGATATAAATATGTCCGCTGAGTGGGTAAACCCATTTTCATACTCTACTTATTTTCGTGACAAAATATTTTTAAAAATTTGAAGAAAACATTCTCTATGTTTGACATTGATCTAATATTCAATACAGTAGATCAGTAATTCCCGAACTAAGACCCGCAGGCCGCGGGTCTTATCCGGCTAGTTGTATGTAAAGTATAATGATCATATCTTTAAATGATAATTAGGCCAATTAAGGGAATAATAGTTTGTTTTTCGATTGTACTGTTTCGATACGTGTTTTTATAAGTGATTTTTCGGTATCATGGGAAGTAATTAGTACAGAAATATTTGTTTCGAAAATGGCTCACTCCGAAGTTTAAAAAAATTTCTAGAGATTATAATTTAACTTACTTTTTAAAAAAAACATGATCACAATCCCTAGCTGTCTGCAGACTGGTCAAGTGTCTGGTTGAGTTGATTGTGTCTCTTAAGATAATGTAAAAATAGAAATGAATTAGCTAAAACCTAGTAGGTTAATCAAAATAAATCCATAATGACTGTGCTAAATTCGTTTGGTTATTGTCATAAACTCCTATATTGTATGCTTTTATATTTCACAATTTTCCATAAGCCAAGTTAATTCTCAAAAAAAAAAAATCTGAGAGGAGGGGGGATACAACTCACATATTGTAACTTTGATTTAACCTGCTACTTTGTCCATTTCTCAGACAAGGTCCTGAGTGGCATGCCTTGAGGGTTCTTATCAATAAAAGACTTCTCAAAGTCGACTCAGCCCTACACTATTTAGAACAACAAAATAAAGTCGCGGATGACTTCGTCAGAGCTCTACAAACAGAAAAACTGTCTCCTGAAGATATTGAGGACCTTTTCTTTCGTTTTGCTTCAGAAAGTAGGTTTAAACTGTTCTCGACATGTTCTATGGAGATTGTTGTTTTTTTAAATTTCGGACGTTGTTTAAGATAAGATTTTTTATATTTTTAGGTATTGCTTTAGTTACTTTTAACAAAAGACTTGGTCTATTTGACCATAACCCAGACAAAGATTCTCTAGAATTCCTGGAAGCGATGAAAAGCTGCCTTCTCATGATTCAGAGAGCAATCAGTGGTAAATCATTGACACACAAATGGTGGAGAAATTCCACGTATCGAACATTCGAGACCAATAGAAACATCCTACAAAGGTTTCTGTTTTTTTTTCTTTAACTTCTTCATATATTTATTAATCATAAATGTGTTAGTATGAATCTGTAAGTGTGTGTGCTTTGTGTATGCGAGTTTGTGTGTATGGATGCGTGAATATGTATGTGTGAATCTCTAATTCGATGTTTGACAGCCATATCAGATTTTCTTCTTCCCAGAATATCGTCCGAGCATGTCAATGAAGCCAAGACACTAGTGGAAGAGCAAATCAATTCAGGAACGTTCAGCGAGGAGGAACCAAATTTACTGTTTTCTCTTTTGTCTGAAAAAGAAATCAGCAACGAAACTGTGACCAATCTTATGATGTCCTTGTATACTGGAGGAACTGATTCGGTTAGATTTTTACAAAGCTTATATCAACTCACTCTGTCCGTCTGTCTGTCTGTTAAAAACTTGGTATCTCGAACAAGGCAAAAAAAACTCGTACTTGACTGACGTGGTGGTAAATGTTGAATTAGTTCCCTTTATACTCTGTAAATATAAATATTTGAAACTAACTAACAATAGATAATTATAAACCTTCTATTTTCATAAGCACTTTCGTGGCGTAGTGGTAAGTGTATTGGCATGAGGAGGCTTGAGGATGATAGAACCCTCGAGTTTGAATTCAGGTCGTTCAACTTTTTAAAAATATAAATAAATTTAAAAAGCGATCATGCTAACATTCACCCCAGACACCCTTTTTTTTCTTCCCCACCCCCCGTTACCTCCACCCCTTTTCCTACTGGTCCTGACAAGTAATAGGATCATAGTGTATTGAGAAAGCTAAAATCATTAAATTATGCTAAACAAAAATATTTCTAAACGGAAAGATTCATTATAGTTAGTCTTATCTTATGTATTACATCTTAGTTTAAGCCTAATTTAATTAAATGACTGATCAAAACTAACAACTAAAGCTACACTTAATATAAGCTTTGTTTTTATTTCAATTTTTTTTTATAGTTTTCTTGTTGAAGCCTTCCACCTATCTTCCAGATTTTGTTTCTGTACCACAGACTGCCAAAAACTCGCAAGTATTTTTGCTCAATCTGGCACAAAATCCTGACAAGCAAGAGCTTCTAAGGCGTGAGATCCTCGACGTTCTAGGACCTGATGGACCTCTGACTGCGAAAACCTTGTCAAAGTTGGTGTATTTAAAGGCTGCACTCAAAGAATCATTTAGGTGAACAAATATACATATATATATCATGGGCGTAGCCAGGATTTTTTTCGCGAATTTTTTTTTTATATGTATTTATATGTGTGTGTGTACATAATCTTTATTACATTCTGACCCTTCATTCTTTCGGAAGACGTTTACTGTGCCCTAGAATAGGTTTTTCCTGGAGTTAGTGTAGAAAGTGTAAAAAGGAGCTCCCCCAGCGCGGGGCCAAGTCCCGCCGCCAAGCACTATTTCTGGTATTGAAAGCCAACAAAATGCATATTCTGACGTATCTGCAGTGCATTTTCCTGCTATTAAAAAGTTTTATTTCAAAAACCTAATGTGCTATTCTTACTGACCCTCCCGCGCCGTTCGGTGCTTTTGCCGTCAAGCTGTTTCCATAAAAATCTGTCACTGGTAATGTCTTAAGCCTCTTCCCACCTGCTCTGGGACCTCCATGAATGTGTGGCGTCAAGTTGTACTAGGATATGATCGCAACTCTTCTTATGCCTAACTCATTTTGTCAGAGAACATGTACCTCAAACCTCATGCGACGCTCTTTCACAATCTTACTATGGGGTCGACTCCCAGTTCGGCAAAGGATTTCCTTGATTGAGACCCGATCTCTATAACTGACTCCTAAAATCTGTCTTAGCCATCTTTGTTTAGCCACATTTAGTGTTTTTCAATTTCGGCAGATGACTATTCACTGCACTTTATAATGGAGCCCCGCCACTGGTAGAAATGTGTAACCTCTCTTGACTACGCTCTTGGAATTAAGTGACTGTAGTTTGCTTTAGATTTTATATCGCAAAGAGAAGTTTTATCGTCAAAATCATCTGTTGGGGATTTTAAACTAAAAAATCTCTGGAGTTATTTGTTTTTTTTTTAATTCAAAACCCCATTTAGCTACGATAATAGAATTTAGTAACTGTAGTTTGCTTTAGAATAATATTGAAGATAGAGGTTTTCCACCTCAAAATGCTCTGTAAGGGGATCTTAAACTCAGAACCATCTGGAGGGATTTTAAACTTTAAAAAAAAAAGCCATCTGTAGGAGAGGGGTTTAAACTCAAAACCCCCAATTGGATTGGCTACGCTCAAATAATTTTAGTATGTAATTTGCTTTTTTTAGCGGCCCCACGTAAGGGGAAAAAGCCGCTATTAGGTTTGTGCAAAATGTCCCTCTGTCCGTCTGTCACACTCAGATCTCGAAAACTAGAAAAGATATGAAAAATATTATTTCACCGTTAAATGCGGCTTAAAAAGTTTAGGTGCAACTGCTACTTTTGGTTTTCTTAAAGCAAATCGTTTAATTTATAAAATTAATTATGCAAGAGATTTTCTCATAAAAATACACCAATTCTAAAACAATAACGTAAATGTAAGGGAGGCAATATTACAATATGCAAACAAAGATGAACACATGGCATATTTGTAGTATCACTAAGTCAAATATTTTTATAAAATGTACTAGAAATGTTTACAACAAATATAAATATTAATTAAAGGTGTTTTTTCTGTCAACTAGCTGCTAAAATTAAAAGAAAACATTTATGGTTGTTTATAAAGGCTAAGAATGCACTTTGTATGTAAATGTCAGGCACATTTTTTGAAATGGACTTTTTATACAGCGACTTTCGTGTAGTAGCGTGAAGCCCGGCCACAACACAGTGCTAGACTAATTTCTTAAACTTTTTTAAAAAATCAGATTTTATATATTTTTTTTGTTTAGTGCCCTCATCAGAATAAAAAAAGGTTTATTTTTTTTGCGTTTTGTCTGTCGGTCCGTCACGATTAGATAAAAAAACAACAACTCTAAAAGCAATTGAAAATCTGATTTACCCTTTAATGTTCCTCCCGTGACATCTCAATAGTTTGAAGCATCTAAAATTGATTGTTCCGGATTTTTTTGTGCAATACTAATCAACGCCAACAAATGTTTGTTTGCTCTTCAAACTTATATTACATTCAATTTCCATGCTTAAACATTGCAAAAACACATGATCAATAATATGTTGTTCCGTTTTTTATGTAAATAGCATATTAATGCTAAATCAAAATCTCTATACTGACTTATATTTCATTAAGTGTAAAAATGTTCCGGATATTGTTTCATAAAAAATGAATTATACCCAATGATTGTTTGAAATCGAATAATTGACTAATATTATTATTTGACAATGCGTCACTATAATTTGATTATCGATATCAAATTGTTCCGTATTTTCATCTTTAAACAAATTTTTAAAATATCGACAATAGGTTGTTCAGGGCTTTAAAAAAATAATTTACTAGAATTGATTACTGAAAATCACTTTTTAGACATTTAATTTTCTTCTATTTAGTAATCGATAAAGAATGTTCCGGATTTTGTTTTGAAAAGAAATCGAGTTACATTACTTACATTTTCTTACAAATCGTCGCCAGAAATTTCCGAATTTATTTAAAAATCTACTACCGCCAAATAACTGTTTGAACTCCCTCATCTAATTAATAAAAAAATAATCTTCTCATTTACGAAATATTCCGGATTTTTATGAAAAATATTTAACTCACTTCTCTCTTACAGTACAATTAATTTTCTACCTAAAACATAAAAAAAATCTAATTATCGTTAATATTATGTTCCTATTTTTAAGGAAAACAACATCCAAACACCAAAGTATGGTATGAATATCTCTCCATAAGGTTGTAGTTCTTCTAATTTTTATACGAGACCATCCAAGAAATTCAATTAACGGTATTACATTTATCTGGAATTCTTTTTTTCTTTTATTATTTATACAAACATACGGAACAATCTTTTATATAAACTTAAATCAATTGTGTTCATACCTAAACTTATTGCGATGTTTTGAAACGTAAAATGGAGGTTAATCAATTTTTAATAGCTTTTAGTTGTTTTTTATATTAGGATGACGGACAAAACGCAAAAACAATGCGGCTTTGATCCTCTTTCAATAAATTCTATTAGAACTCAGGGCACCAATGTCTATGAACCCTCGTTAAATATCTCGTGTAAATAAAGACATTTTTTTATGGTACCGGTACTAGCCTATTGTGAGGTAATTAATTTTTTTTTCTTTGACGTCATATGAATGGACTTTTTAAATGTAATGCTAAAAGAACGCACTCGGTGCACCAATGTCTATTAACCCTCGAAAAATTGCTCGTATAGATGAAAACATATTTTAGTCTAGCCAGGCCGTGTGACGTAGTGTTTTTTTTTCCTTTGACGTCATATGGAACTAATTCTTTAAATGAAATGCTTAAAGAACGCACTCGGTACACCAATGTCTATAAACACTCAATAAATAGCTCGTATTGATGAAGGCGTTTTTTTAGTCTAGGCCGTGTGGCGTAGTGTTTTTTTTCCCTTTGACGTTATATGGAATTAATTCTTCAAATGAAATGCTAAAAGAACTCGGTATAGTAATGTTTATTAAGCCTCGTTATGTGACTCACATTTAAAAAAGGAATGATATCTTGATTTAGATCTAATCTAGATTTTTTAAACTAGATCTAGATTTTTATTACAGTATATCTAGATCTGGATTTATATTCTAATTAAAATTATTTTAGAATTTCTATTTCTAGTTTAGACTAGAATAGATAAGATTAAGGTGTAGAATTTCAATTTCTAGACTTAAAGTGAAGATTTTGATTTCCAAACGTTTTGATAATATTGCAATGTTATAATATACTATTTTTTAATTTAATGTTTCATTCAGTCTATTGATAGATTATCTAGGATATTTTTTTTTACACAAATCTTATCTAAATTACAGCTACATTATTCCAAGTCATATTTTAGATCTAGATCTAGTAGATATAGATCTTAAGAGTGCTAAATCAGAAGTTTAATTTAGGTAGATCTACATCCTCATTCTAGTTCCATTTAAATAAAAATGCCGCTATCTCTGTTGATAGGCCTAACTGTGCTGAGACATCGAAGTAAGAGCACCATATATCTGTTCTTTTCTTTTTTTGTTTTTTAATTACAAATCAATGCTGAAAGATTATCTAAAATCGCTCGTCTGACATTGGCCTATTGTACATATCCGATAGATGTCATGCCGTAATGTGTAATATATCTATTTATCAATAATAGGCTATTAGTTTATTATTAAGTTAAGAGCAATGCCTGGTCGTGCTGTTAGCGTGCTGAACTAATTATCTCTACGGTCTCGGGTTGTTTGTTTGTTTTACATGTTTCGGATGTTCCTTCTGAGTTTACTTCATAGTTCAAACCTCCCGTAGGACGACCGGGGATGGGAGCATGCAGGGTTTGAACCACGGACCATCGATAAATCCGAACGACAGACTGAACGTCCGGGCAGGGTTCATACCCTGCTTGTTGCCATCCTCCATCGTCCAGCGAGAAGTTAATTATTTTAAACTTAGAAGAAACACCCGAAACATGTAAAACAAAAAAACATTTTTTACAACGGCAAATGAATCTTTGAAACATTATTACTTTTGAACATGAAAATTAAATAACCTCTTGAATATTCTTTGCGAATAGACAGGGATCCGACTTCAACGGGGGCCGCCTCTGAGTTTGTGTAACACAAACTCTCTTTGTAATCTTGTTTATATTGAAGAGGTATTTTTAGCATCAAACCCCTCTGACGGGGGGTTTAAACTCAAAACCCCTTTTGTCAACGCTCATCGCATTCTGAGTGCGTAATTTGCTTTTTTTCTTACACTGAAGATATACTTTTTAAGCTTCAAACCCCGCTGGCGGGGGGATTAAACTCAAAACCCCTTTCGCTACGCTCATAGATATTAGAGTGAGTAATTAGCTTTTTTGTATATAATGAAGAGGTATTTTTTAGCTTCAATCTTCACTGGAGGAAAGTTTAAACTTAAAACCCCTTTGACTACGCTCATAACATTTTGAGTGCGTAATTTGCTTTTTTTATATTGAAGAGGTAATTTTTAGCTTCAAATCCTACTGAATTGGGGGGGGGGGGGGTAAACTCAAAACCCGTTTGGCTACAATCATAGAATTTTGAGTGAGTAATTTGTTTTTTTATATTGAAGAAGGGGTTTATCGTAAATTTTTGAGGGGTTTTAAAATCAAAATCTTCCTTAACTGTGCTCTTGGAATTTGGGGATTGTCGTTTTCATTTTTTTGTTTTGTTTTATAGAAGAGGGGGATTTAACTGTAAAAAACCCTTTGTAGGGGGTTTTAAACTCGAATTCCCTAGTAGAGGTTTTAAACTCAAAACCCCTTGGTAGGCCTTATAGTTGTGCTGGGGCAAGTGATGGTTTAGTATTAAAATCTCACCAAAAATAAACAAAATCAAAGCTAAAAATCAGTCACTAAATTCCGACCCCCCCCCCCCCCCGCAAAGTGGGGGGGGGGATTTCATTTCGGGGGGGGGGGGGTTTGAACCCCAAGAACCCCTCCCCCGGCTACGCCCATGATATATATATATATATAATTATATATTATTTTTTGTTTCAACTTGTAATAAACTGTAAATCTTATAGGTTCGAGGATATTTTTCCTCCTTTACCTATCCCTTAGTCTGTTGAAACGTTGAGGCAACACTTATGATCTGTTGATCATCTTTCTCCATTCCTTTTTGTCTTTTACCTTTTAATGACAGGCCAGTCCATTCTTTTATGTTGACTTCCCATAGCTTTCTCTCAGGGGCGTAGCTAGAAATTTTCCATCATTTGGGGGCCCCCTGCATTTTTGCGTAATATTTAATATTTGATGTAAAAAAAAACACTCATTTTGGGGACCCCCCTCAAGTGGGGGTACGGGGGATTTTCAAATTCTCCCCCCTCCACACCCCACCCTAGCTACGCCACTGCTTTCTCTGTCTGCCTCTTCTTCTTTTCCCTGGTCTGTTCGCTGAAGGAAGGTCTTTGCAAGCCCCGGGGACTTGTGATGTGGCTATAAATTTGAATTTGCTTTTTTTTTTTTTTTTAACAGTAGTTAACAGATTACTTTCCTTCATTACATAAATAAAGACTTGTATTAGTTGAAGTCAATGTTGGCGTTCATATACGTTCTAAGACATTGCTTGATGCCCACGACATAATTGCTGCTGAATGTCACTTTGATTAAAGTTTTTCAACATGAGGCTTGGACTTGGGGGGAACTGGAAAGACTGATAAAAATATTAGAAAAAAAAATGCAAATATTTTCAGGGGGGGGGGGGGGTTGCGAAATGTTTGTTGAGACTGGGAGAACAGGAGGAAATGGTTTCTTTTGCACAAATATGTCTGTTTAATGGTCATTTGGAGACAAAGTACGCAATTTATGAAAAATGGTCAATGATTATATTGTACATGTTCAGATGTTATATTTTCAGAATGAACTATCCCACGGCTATTGGAAACTTACGAATTCTGCCTGTTGATATTGTACTCGGAGGTTTCAAAGTACCAACTGGTGTGAGTTATCAGACGTTAACGTATACTAAAATATACTAAACGTAATCCAGATTTCCTAGAAATCCTAATATACCAGCCTGGAAATTTTTTTTCTTATTGATTAAAATGTAGTTTATATATATGAACATTCTACAGGTTCCAATTATTTTGTTTAATCCGAGACCTGCAAGAACATATTTTGAGAATCCCGATCAGTTTCTTCCTGAGAGATGGTTGAGGTCAGAAGGCAATACAAAGAAAGATTCAGCTAAAAGCATGATTGTCTTACCTTTTGGGCACGGCCCCAGAAACTGTATTGGTCGACGTTTTGCTGTCCAGGAGATTTACTTGGCAGCTGCTAAGGTAAATTTGTGTGTGTGTATCTGTGTGTGTGCGTGTGTGTAGGATACGCTGAATTTTTGTGTGTGTAAGAAATAGACTTTTCTTTAGTTTATTTTACTATTACATACATTTATAAAACACATTTGTTTGCAAGAGTAGGGTAATGGCCTTTTCATTACATAAAGCAAAGATCTGGAGCTCGTTCAGTATTGCGCTCTTTATTCAAGAAGACTAGGAAGACCTACCTAATCAAAATGAATTGTTGTAACTCAGGTAGACACTCAACGAAAGGCAGGAGGTAACAATAAACTAGGTATTTATTTTCAGTACAAACAGGCATGGACTTCAGCCATCAAGTCCCAGAATGTCCTATCTCAAGTGACACCAGTTATTTTCTACCTAAATACCAATACAGACCACCGACACACTTCCCATTGCCGTCCCAGGTCCTCACCACAGTTTATAGATAGCACAAAGGACGTTCTCTTGAGTCAAGACAGCTTAGACTTCCATCACTTTAGCCGGATTCACACCAGACCTTCTTCCTGTCTAAACCTGTCTTATACTACTAGTGTTTAGTGGTGCTCAGATGCGCACCATCAGTGTGGTGCGGGAGCAGAGTTGCAACAGTATTTTAGATTAGATTGTCGTCTATCTCTTGTTCTTATTGCGGTTTTAGCCGAGTTGAGCCGAGATGATGTTTGTTAGCAGTGTTACAGACTTAAGACTTACAAATCTTCTATCAACTGACTCTGTCTGTCAGGGAACACATTTCGAATACGTTTTTATTTCTCTCCCAATCCCCATTCCCGGATCAAGTTGAACGTTGCACCATGATCCATTGTTCCTAACAAAACTTGAATCAATCAAAAGAATGTATCAATTACTTAATTAAAAAGTAGTTATTAATTCATTGTGTTCGATATTGAAAAGGTTGAATAAGTTTTACAGTATTGAGAGATATGGCTATAAATGTGGAATTATTTCCCTTAAATAAGCTTTGTTTTATATATATATATATATATATATATATATATATATATATATATATATATATATATATATATATATAGAGAGAGAGAGAGAGAGAGAGAGAGAGAGAGAGATTGTTTGTTATATTATAATCTACATGAGGACTGCATTGTTCTCGTTCATGTATTTATACAATGACAACAAGAGTACATCGTTTCGACAAATATTGAAACTTGGTTAATATTTGAATATTTTAATGGTACTGCCATCATTCCGACAACAAAGTTTGTGTGGTATAAGAGTTGAAGCTATTTTTATAAAGACGCAAATATTTGTATTTCAAGAATGTTCTATCTATATTGAAGCCCAGATCCTAACGCGAGTACCCTTCTGTTTCTCTTTCCGTGTAGACTCTTCAGAGACTGCACATTGGACTAGAGCCTGACTCTGTCACTTCCAGATTTATATACACTCCATTCGTTCAGCCTGAGAAACCAGTTCAGTTCAAGTTTACACGCATCAACTAAGGGCAGTCATCGGTTCAAAAGGAAAACAACGAAAGAAAAGAAAAATGGACATTGATAAGACCACATTTAAGTTTGCTCCACATTGAATTAAGACTAACTCACTTCTAACAACGTACAGGCGTGTAGAGTGGCAGCCCGTACTCTTCAGTATCGTGTTAATGTTGGTTAAATTTTGTTATTTTAAATCTCGTGTTTAAATTAGTTTTGTATTATACCATGAACGTACAATATGTTTGTTAACAGCGCTAATGGGTTATATATTAAATTATTGTTATCTGATCTAAAAATATAGCTTTGAACAACATATATTGTATCTAGTCAGATTTCTAATTTGCATATTACAACATAACAAAACTGTTTCTGATGTTGTTAATTTCAAATAAAAATTGAACAAATTATGACTAAGACTATATCCAATTTTTCATGACCTCTGAACTAAGCTTTTTTAAATAATGTTTTTTCTTCATGCTTTTTTGTTTTTGTAACAAATTTTTTCACAAGCAACAGTCGACACTAAACTTGATGACTGCGCCATGTACTTTGACTTGGCCTAAAGGGAACTACTTACGTCAGCCTGTAGAGCAAATAAGTTTGTGCAAATATGTTTATGTTGCGTCATTGTTTATTGTGCATGTTTTGTGAGAAAGTAATTAACAGGAAGTGAGGCAATACAAAAAGATAGTCTTCTATGTCTACTTGTATAAACACAAAGTCTCTATTGTTATTATTATTATTGTTATTATTATTATTGTTATTATTAATTAATGTCTGCAGTAATTTATTTATCTGTGACAACAGAACAAAGTTAATTTCTATTCTTCCTGCTCTGCAGTGACTGGCGTTAATGATTTGTTTTAATTTAGTTAATAATATGAATATTTATTATTAAAAAGTAATAAGTATTCAATATTTTAAAAGATTTAAATCGTCCTGAAACTCAGAATATATATATATATATAAGTTCTCATCTTCTATATCTTCTAAAGAGTAAGCTAACTAGAAAACATATCTTTGGCACCATGCTTATATGTATCTACTGCCGAAGACAAGTGTAAATGACGAAAATAAATCTAAATCGACCACCGGCGAACAATAGTTATATCTGCACTGGATGTGGCAAAATATGTAGGTCGCTGCTGGGGTTGCGTAGTGTAACGACACAAGATGTGTAGAAATTGAGGTTAATCGGGTTTTTCCTAAGTGATGTGATGAGTAATAAAAAATTGTTGAAGTTATCAGCCACATCTGTTGATGGTCTCATTTGTTGATGATTATATATGTTAATGGTGCATGCGAGTTCATAGAAGACACAACAACAGAATGAATAAAGAATATACTTGATAACGCAGGCTAATAACTTCAACAATTTAATAAACAATAAAAAGGGCACAGTCCTCTGTCGTCCCTAGCCTATCGTCGTCCTCTAAGGCGTCTTGTCCGTTACTCTTCTAGTTCGTAATCCTCGAAGACAAGCCTTGTTAATATTATGTTTTGTTATGCCAACCCCTGTTTGTAGAAAAGGCTTACAGAAGCCGTTTGATCGTCTTATGAGCTGAGCCAAAGGCTCTTCGAGCTCAAAGTTTGAAAAAAAAAACCTGTTTGGACGCCAAACAGTAGAAAAGAAAAAAAAAACTTGTGGGAACACAGTTCTGTTTGAGAGAGACCCGAGTCAATGCCTATGTAAAGCATTGCTATTTCCGTTGCCTTTGGCCCCCGACGAATGCTTGGCTGCACATGGCCGAATGCCGAGGACACCGGGAGCCTCCGCCATTTTCCTTCATTAAACCAAGCTAACCGTGGGTGACACGCCATTTATGTAACGGTCCCTTGAGGGACAGCGCATGGATGTGAGACAGGTTTATGGGGACTCTTTTGAAACCCCGCCAGTGCAATGAGTGGACTCTCGTCTACCCGTTGGCATCCCCACGGGAGTTATGTTTCGCCATTCATTTAACCTAGCTACCCCCTCAAATAGCCGTTTCCAACCAGGTGCCATGATGTGGCAAGACAGCGTACCAGGGCTTACAGAAACCTAACAATTATATTGTCGTTACTAGTACAAAGTGGAAGCATTAGATAACTTTTTTAACGAGTTGTCTAATATTTTAATATGCAATATTTTGTTAACGATTTCTCTGACAAGCTTATGTTTTAAAATGCAATATTTTGTAATTTGCTTGGATAGTTAGGATGAATTTAATGTAGGGGGAGTTAGCTTTGATGAATTATCATTGCTTGCTTTTGACATAGTTGTCTACCTTCTGTTACTACAGACCAGAAAGTGTTCTGTTTCGATTACAATTCAAATTTGTTGTCTATCATTTGCTATTAATTTAAATCTACTAGTCGACACACGGCGTAGCATGCGCCGCCTTAGGCCACTGCAACCTATGCGACCGCATTGTCCCCGCACTTTCATAGGACCAGAAATGATTCTAGGTGTAAATTATTAAATTTAACTATTTTAAACCATTTTAAACCAGCTTATAACAGATTTTTTTGCGCCGCCTGATTTACCAGGAGCTCCTGGAAATCTCCTGACAGTGCAAATCATACGAACAAGTCCTGGAAATCTCCGGAAATAATTAAAATCATTTGAAAACTCATACAAATCTCTTAAATATATAAACAAAATTGTTATTTTGGGGTGTCATTCAATATGGAAAACGCCAATCCTACGCGAGATAAAAAACTGCATTATGCAATATCCATAATTGCGGAATCTGGTGAAAGAAGCTTCTCGCGCCTCAAACTAATGAAGAATTACTTGTGGTCAACAATTCTCAAAGATAGATTGAAACATTTGGTAATTCTTGCTATTGAGCGTGATCTATGAAGGAAATAGAATTTTTGTATGACTTTGCTACACGCAAGGCTCGTGTAGTAATTCTTTGCGTAGTAAAGAATGAATAAAGTGCAAAAACGAATTTATTTTCTAATACAAACTCTTCATTTTTTCTTATTATCCGTATTCCTACCCAGACTTGGCCCCGCGAAATCAGTTTCGCATAGGGCCTCACAACGGTTGATTCCAGCCTGCTATTTAGTGACGGGTGAATTCAGAGTAGATTTCTTGTTCTTCCTCCCCCACTTTTTTTCGCCGCTAAAGTTACGTGGGGTAGAATCAAATAAAAGAGTGATCTTTCCATGACTTCTTGGTCACAATGGCCCTTCTATCTAGTGACGGGTGAATTTTACCTTTTTACGTGGGGTAGCTCTTGCAGAAATAAAACAGTGATCTTTCCCTTACTTCTTGGTGTCCGAACTGTTGAACCATAAAAGGAATTATATTTATAGATAAGCTACTCATTGGATTATCGATAGACAGCAAATTTCAGTCTTGAGATTTTTATTTGATTTTTATCTTCTAATATCTGAGTTTTTAAATAGGAACTAAGTATCAACAGAAAGTCCCTCGTCTTAGTCCCCACAGTGTTACTCAGAACATCAAACTTCTTGACATTAGATGATTATTTTAACATTTTTTAGGCTTAATCAATTTGACATAATCTACAGGGCATTGTCATCTTTGTTTACCTATTCAGGAACACAAATCTTAACACTCGTCAGGGGAGGTAATCGAGACAGTTAACCATGTCTTTTTTTTTTTTTTTGGTGAATAGTAGGCCCTTTATTGACTGCGGTTTTCAATTTTTTTATTAATTTTAGGAGTGACAATAAACCGAATTGTTTTAAATCTGCTGAAGGATTTTAAAAAAATTATTTAGTTTTTAAAATTAGTGTCTTCATCATAATAAAGAATAGAAATCAAAAAGGGAATTTCAGATTTTCAATACATAGTCTACCTTCAGGCACCCTAATGAGGACCTACACGATACACAACTTTCGTACGACATGCTTTCGTGCGACATACACTGAAATACTATAAAGCACACGGCATAAAGGTTGATAATTGGAAACAAAGACATGTTTGTCCTAGTGTTGAAGCTTTGTTCAGCATCGTTAAGGTTCTAAGAAAGATATTTTGGACTAAAGTTGGTGTTAGGCCACGAATACCGCCCAAGGCCTCTCGTTCTGTTAGACCTTCGGTAACATTTATATTCTGAATCTTAGACATATTTGCATTGTTCCAGTGGCGTGGTCCATTTTTTAACAGAAAAAAGAGAGGATAAACAAAAAAAAAAGTAACCGGATAGAAAAGTTTGAAAATAGATTTTCACTTACATATATATATTTTTACAAGACTTATAAGATTACAAAATGAAAAATACGCCGCTGCTGCCTTCAGAGTTTGAAAAAAAAAAAAAAAAAACTCTAGTGTAAAAATTTAATTATTAAATGAATCGTTTATATATTTAGTTTTATTACTATTACTTGCTTTGAAATTATTTTTTTTTACTATGCCCATAAATTATTGGCTATTCTTATGAAGTGTCTCCAAGGTCCATCAATGTTTTTTTTAAAGCCAATCTTCCTTTAACAACAATGTTCTTACACTCTAACCAGGCACACTTTCTTTCAAGCTAAATAAAACATACATGTTCACAACTATTTTTCTAGGTCTAGATCTATAGATCTATACAGGCCTTGGTATCTCTGCCTGAACAGCTTTTCGATCTAGTTTGTTAGGTCAAGTGCAGATTACAGTCTTCATATGTTTGAGGTCACACGACACGTTGCTTGCTGGCTAACAGGCCATTACCAGGTTAGAGCAGAACAGGGTCATAGAGTTCCCTAACTCGTGTGAACATTAGGAATTTAAAAAAAAAAAAAAATTCTTCTGTACACTATCATTTTAAAAAAATGTTTCGGTATAGAGAGGAAAATCACTATCTTTTTTTTATATCGTGTAAAGCCACGCGGCCTTATAATACGTTGTGACGACATTTTATCACGACCGAGAAATCAGCTATTTTCAGGTGAAGGGTCACGTGCATTTCTGAGGCACATTTTACTGGCCGCATCACCTCGAAACAAAAAACAAAAAAACAAAAAAAGTCCAAAAAACTCTGGTTTCTGTTGCCTTATCTTGATGCGAGTGCTAGTTATGATCCGCAGGTATCACTGAAATGTATTGGAGTCTCTCAGTTTACTGGTTTACTGTTGATTGCTAAGCTAATATCAAGTCACTCGGTCTTACCGTCTGTCTGGTATACATTTAAACATGCTATTTCTCCCACTTCCTATTCTCAGATAAGTTGATATTTTGCACAATTATTTATTCCCGATGACAACACATGAGTCAATCGAAAAATAATTAATCGATAATTATAATAATAATAATAGTGGTTATTAATTAAACTTTGTTAGATATTGGAAAAGGGACATAAATAGTACAGCTTTGTTATGTTGGATGCAGGCTTGCGATGGGTGTGACCTATCCATCTCCAGCATCTCTCCAGATATCTACATCAATGGGCTGCTGCTTTGTTCTTTGCCACAGTTCCTGATTCGAGATCTTGTCTGACCAGCAGATCATAAGAATTTTCCTCAGGCAAGTATTTTTTTAAAGACAACTCCTCCTTTATAAAGCTGACGACCTTTTATAAGAGAGATTATTTTGCTCTTAACTAATGAATGATAGTTTGAAAAAAAAAAGTGCATTTTACCCCCACCCCCACCCCCGATTTCCGACCCAACCCCCTCCTCCATTTTCCAAAAATTTTCAGGTTAAGCGCATATATAAATACATCGACTTGGGTGTGTATACAAATCTATTGCTAGGTCTTTAGATCCACACAAGACATGCACAATGTATTCAATAATGAACTCTTTATTATGTTTACTCTTGATTACGTATCAATGTTTAAGATATAGACTGTCTTGACCTACCAACTTTTATCAAATATTTTTTTTTTGGTTAACTATTTTTTTTATCTCCTCGCCGGAGACTCCCTCCCTCCCCCACCCCTCGGTCCCTTTGTTGGTCATAAGTACGTAGTTGACGACCTTGAAGATAATCAAATTCCTTTGACGTGACTTTAAAAACGTTGTGTGTGTGTGTGTGTGCTGAATGTAACGAGAGAGGAGGGGGAGAGACGCTTCTAAGGAAGGGGGGGGGATGGGGAAGCTTGAAGGAATAATGTCACATCTTGTGATGGGAAATCACGGGGAACGTATGTCTGTATTCTCATGACAAAGCTTGTATCAACTCTACCAGGTAAATAGTTTGAGCACGCTATTTCTTCCAGACCCAATCTCGGATCAAACTGAAATTTTGCACAATTATTTCTTTTACCTGCCAAGACAAGAATAAATAGTAATAAAAAATTAATCAATGTGTTAATTAAGTATTGGTAATTAATTATTTTGTTTGGTATCTCGAACAAGTGAAAGAAATTGTATTTGACTGACAAGGTGGTATTATAAGTTAAATTAATTCCTTTAGATGTTTGTAGAAAGAAAAGTTGGTAAATAACTGTAAAAACCTATTTTTGTAAGCAGTCCCCTGGCACAGTGGTTAGCGTGTCGGCTTGAGAAGGCCTTAGCCATGGAGTTCGAATTCAGGTCGCTCACTTTTGTTTTACACATACCGGTACATTTAAAAAGCGATCACCCATATACCTTTTTCTTTCTCCCCCCACCCACCCAACCTCTTTCCTACCGGTCCAGACAAGTGATAGGATCATAGCGTATTGAGACAAGTGATAGGATCATAGCGTATTGAGACAAGTGATAGGATCATAGCGTATTGAGACAAGTGATAGGATCATAGCGTGTTGAGACAAATGATAGGATCATAGCGTATTGAGACAAGTGATAGGATCATAGCGTATTGAGACAAGTGATAGGATCATAGCGTGTTGAGACAAGTGATAGGATCATAGCGTATTGAGACAAGTGATAGGATCATAGCGTATTGAGACAAGTGATAGGATCATAGCGTATTGACACAAGTGATAGGATCATAGCGTATTGAGACAAGTGATAGGATCATAGCGTATTGAGACAAGTGATAGGATCATAGCGTGTTGAAACAAGTGATAGGATCATAGCGTATTGAGACAAGTGATAGGATCATAGCGTATTGAGACAAGTGAAAGGATCATAGCGTATTGAGACAAGTGATAGGATCATAGCGTATTGAGACAAGTGATAGGATCATAGCGTGTTGAGACAAGTGATAGGATCATAGCGTATTGAGACAAGTGATAGGATCATAGCGTATTGAGACAAGTGATAGGATCATATATTTCAATGAATGATTCCACCCTAATTCATACAGCTACATTGAATATAAGCTTTGTGGTTTAAAAAAGTATTTTTGTATTTTCCTTGTATCGATGTTTGAATTGAAAACAAATGTTTCTTTCCTAAACATATGAAGTAGTAATAAAGCACCTGGCAAAGTCTTTAACGGAGTCTGTAATGGAATTTATAGCGGTGTTTGTAATATATTGTGTAAGTCTGTAATTTAGTCTATACAGGAATCTGTAATGAAGTCTATAAATGGTGCCGCATAAATTTTAAATTTCCTACACATGTTTCTGAATCCACATCACTTAAAAAAGGTTTTCATGTCCATGGAAATGGGGAGGGAGTGGGGGGCTCTTCTGCGGCTTTATTATGTGATAAGGGACGGAAATGGCCCTCAGTACATAATCTAGGTATCACTGAAATATATAATCGAGTATGTATTGGAGTCTGTTTTGGGGTATTAATTCAAACTATGATGACTCAACTCAAGTCATAATGTAAAAATGTGTTATTGTGTTTGTAAGTGTCAACATTGGCGTTAGTCATTGCATTCGAATGATTCATGCAAGTGATGGAGCTAGTACACAACGAGTTATCTTTCTTTAACAAAAGTTACGGAGTGATACGAATGACCAAGAAAACAAAAATTTCGCGCCGTATGAAAAGAAAAAATGTATAAATGTTGCATGGAAATATTTGGTGAAATACCTTGCGATCTTAGGGCAATAGATGTAATGGCCATATGTTTCTATGGTCGACGGTTATTGTGGGTGTCAGGTACCCTAAGAATCCTAATCAAATAACAGCTCGAAGTTAAAAACCTAAGTCTTCATCCGAGATTCAAAACCTACACCAAGGACTTTACCACTTCAATATCATACTCCACCCTCACACTCCACCCTCACACTCCACCCTCACACTACACCATCACACTACACCATCACACTACACCATCACACTACACCTTCACACTACACCCTTACACTACACCATCACACTACACCATCACACTCCACCCTCACACTCCACCTTTACACTACACCATAACACTACACCATCACACTACACCTTCACAATACACCCTTACACTACACCATCACACTACACCTTCACACTACACCCACACACTCCACCCTTACACTACACCTTCACACTACACCATCACACTACACCCTCACACTCCACCCTTACACTACACCATCACAATACACCATCGCACTACACCATCACACTACACCTTCACACTATATCCTCACACTCCACCCTTAAACTACAACCTCAAACTACACCATCACACTACACGATCACACTATACCCTCACACTCCACTCTCACACTTCACCCCCACAATTCACCCTTACACTACACCATCACACTCCACCATCAAACTCCACCCTTACACTCCACCATCACACTATACCATCACACTACACCCTCACACTACACCCTTACACTACACCATCACACTCCACCATCACACTCCACCCTTAAACTCCACCATCACACTACACCATCACACTCCACCCTTAAACTCCACCATCACACTACACCCTCACACTCCACCCTTACACTACACCATCACACAACACCATTACACTACACCCTTACACTCCACCCTTACACTACACCATCACACTACACCTTCACACTACACCTTCACACTACACCATCACACTACACCATCACACTACACCATCACACTACACCTTCACACTACACCTTCACACTACACCATCACACTACACAATGACACTACACCCTCACTCTTCACCCTTACTCTACACCATCACACTACACCATTACACTACACCATCACACTACACCATCACACTACACCCTTACACTACAAGATCACACTACACCATCACAGTACACCTTCACACTACACCTTCACACTACACCATTACACTACACCATCACACTACACCATCACACTCCACCCTCACACTCCACCCTTACACTATACCATAACACTACACCATCACACTACACCTTCACACTACACCCTTACACTACACCATCACACTACACCTTCACACTACACCCACACACTCCACCCTTACACTACACCTTCACACTACACCATCACACTACACCCTCACACTCCACCCTTACACTACACCATCATAATACACCATCGCACTACACCATCACACTACACCTTCACACTATATCCTCACACTCCACCCTTATACTACAACCTCACACTACACCATCACACTACACGATCACACTATACCCTCACACTCCACTCTCACACTTCACCCCCACAATTCACCCTTACACTACACCATCACACTCCACCATCACACTCTACCCTTACACTCCACCATCACACTATATCATCACACTACACCCTCACACTTCACCCTTACACTACACCATCACACTCCACCCTTAAACTCCACCATCACACTACACCATCACACTCCACCCTTAAACTCCACCATCACACTACACCCTCACACTACACCCTTACACTACACCATTACACAACACCATTACACTCCACCCTTACACTCCACCCTTACACTACACCATTACACAACACCATTACACTACACCCTTACACTCCACCCTTACACTACACCTTCACACTACACCTTCCCACTACACCATCACACTACACCATCACACTACACCCTCCAACTTCACCCTTACACTACACTATCACACTTCACCCTTACACTACACCATTACACTCCACCATCACACTACACCTTCACACTACACCTTCACACTACACCATCACACTACACCATCACAATACACCATCGCACTACACCATCACACTACACCTTCACACTATATCCTCACACTACACCTTCACGCTACACCATCACACTACACCATCACACTACACCCTCCAACTTCACCCTTACTCTACAACCATCACACTACACCATTACACTACACCATCACACTACACCATCACACTACACCCTTACACTACACCATCACACTACACCATCACAGTACACCTTCACACTACACCCTCACACTCTACCCTTACACTACACCATCACACTACACTCTCACACTTCACCCTTACACTACACTATCACACTTCACCCTTACACTACACCATTACACTACACCATCACACTACACCCTCACACTCCACCCTTACACTACACCATCACACAACACCATCACACTACACCCTTATACTACATCATCACTCTACACCCTCACACTACACCTTCACACTACACCTTCACACTACACCATCACACTACACCATCACACTACACCCTCACTCTTCACCCTTACTCTACACCATCACACTACACCATTACACTACACCATCACACTACACCATCACACTACACCATCACACTACACCCTTACACTACAAGATCACACTACACCATCACAGTACACCTTCACACTACACCCTCACACTCCACCCTTACACTACACCATCACACTACACCTCACACTCGACCACCACACATTCCATCACCATCATACCCCTAGAAATAATATAACATATTGATATTTGCACGGATAAGAAAAATAGAAGAATATGTTTTAATGCTATTATATGTTGAAAAAAAGAATTGGAACATCGTTTTGCTTGATGTATGAGAAGTGTTAGGAACATTGTTAAGGAATGCATATTTTTTTTAAGGTGCGGGACATGTCTCAGGACAGAATGAAAGACACATGAGAAGACTTGTAGTGACATTATAGAAATAAAGGAGATTCTATTCAATGTTCAACCATCACGTAACGTTAAAAGTATGTCCAATTCTTTTTTTATAAATGTAGTAGACACCAATGACGTTCAATGTTGCGTCGGTAATGTTGTTCGTTTATCGTCAAAATCTCTAATACTAATTTAAGATCTATTTAAAATGTTTGCAGATTCAAGAAAATCCAACAAAATAAAGAATTTTAGCATCACTAATATTTTAAAAATATTTTATAAGAAAAAAAAAGGAGGCAGGGGACACCGGGGTTTGAATCGGGGACCTCTCGATCTGCAGTCGAATGCTCTACCACTGAGCTATATCCCCGCTCGTCAAAATTATTAGTAAGAGTATTATAGTACTAACAAAGAAAATATTTCATAACAAATCGACTATTTGGAATTAATCAACAAACACTTAGAAAAAAAAAGTGTTTCTCATTGGCACCGAGAAAAAAAAGTTTTAAGCGCTAATTTGTCTGGAAATTCGTAACGATGAAGTAAGTATCTAACTCCTTCTCTGTGTCATAATACTGCAGGGATCTGAGAACCACTTCTGTCTCTTAAGATTTGAACTTTGCAGTAGTTTTATAGATCAGGCAATTTTTCGTAGGTTACAATCCGTCTTATAGCTGCACCCTACGTGACGGTAGTACCACAGTGAGACAGAATCTTGATAAAGTTTCTATACAAGTTTGAACAGTGTGTTCGATATTCTGTAGTAACACTCGGCAACAGCATGTTTCGTTAGTTACAAGTTCCACCTTTCGTATCGCCTTATTCTGATGTCGCCTGTCGAAAGGCCAAAAAAGGATTAGTTGTTTAGATATTTCTTAAATCGTCCAAGATACATAAGCCTACTTCTTAGTGTGTGTGTGTGTTTTAACACAGTCTATGTAGCTATTTTGATTTAAAAAATGATCTCAGATGTGATTTGTTTGCCTGTTTTAATATTTCCATCCTCCTATATGTTTCTGTCTCTCCATATCCGTATCATGTAAGCTTTGCCCAAGTACAAAAGACTTTATGGGCACGCCATGTATCAAACATCTCATTGCCCTCTTCTAAGGATTTCCCCCTCCCCCCCCCCCCCGGCCAGCTTGGCCTCAAAGTTAAAATAGCTGTCTCCTCCCGCCCCTAGCGTGTCTTTTGCTGGTTGAGGGGATGGAAATACAAGAGGCGCTTGGTGAGGAGGGACAATGTTATCTCTGACCACTGACCAGTGGTGTGGTTTAGACATCAGGACAAGTCCAAACTGAGCTTTAGTTGCTGTTTTTTTATTTTATCTAGACTCAAGAGCTGCTCTGAGCCACTATGAGTTTAAACATAAGAATTAGAAAAAAAAAAAAAAAAAAGAGTCAAATATTAGTTACACTTTTTTTTTTTCAAATAGTTTAGCAAAAGTAGATTTATAGGTTCAAAAAAAAAAGTAAATTACTGTTTGAGAATGGCAAGAAATATATTTCTTTTAATTTAAATAAAATGTTAAATTCCGTGTGGATTCCAATATAAGTCCCATAGGTCAACAACCACTTTTCTAGACATACAATTAATTCGCATCAAGATATATAGTCTTGGACAGAACGGGTAGTAGGCACGTGTGTGTTGCCTGTTGCCAATCAGAGGTGGAAATAGGAGTAACCAAAACATAACGCAGAATGTTCACACAATAAACGGTTGATAGATACTTATTATGTATGCATTATACCGTATTATATGTGTAAAACTAAATTTTCTTCAAATATAATAAAGTTTGATAATGCATCGAAATCTGGATGTATGCTTACGTAGGATTACGTAATGTAATTTATTTACACACGTAGGTATGTTGTCTGAAAGTTATTTCAAGTACAATAGTTGAAAACAACCTTATGAGTTTAAAATGTCTCTTATTTTGGAAATTTTGGGTATACCATGATATCATCGCTTAAAGAGGCACTAACTTTATAAGGCAAGCTTTTGCTTCTGTACACATTTACACACGTGATATGTATATTCCATGGGTGTATACAATTTTAGTTTTCGGGGGAAGGATTTCTTTAAATATATAAAAAGAAAATTATTTTATATATTACGCTTGTTTATTAGTTGAAAATGTGGACTTTGGATAATGTTTTGCAATACTTTGATAATAGTCCATGGCGTGAACACATCTTGAGTGTGAACTTGACTAACAGCAGTCAGTATCTAGATATATCCAGCTATCGGTTTAGTTCAACATGACCTTAATATTTGGTTGGTTTTATATGTATAAGGTACACATACTCTGGATAGGGACAAAATCTTAGACCTGTAGCAATGTCTCCTCCGAGAGTTTACCTAAACCAGAACAAAATACTGGCGGGTTAACTGTGATGTTTTGAGATCTCGTAGATCTCAGCGGTACCGTTTTTTTTCTTTGAGACTCTACGACTTATCTTACCGATCTATCCCTCCCTATCTTACCGTATTATGAAACATAGGGGAGGGGGGAAGGGTGGGGTAAAAAAAAAAGGATAGGCCAGAAAAAGGTATACACTCAAAATATGCCTGACCTAGCCATGAACCTTTTGCCCCCCCCTCCCCTCCATTTTTCCTTTTTTTTTTCTCTATGGCGTTACCAACTAGTGTTAATGTTACTACAGCGGCTGGAACTGACCTTATGCGCCGTGACCATGAACAGACGGACAGCAGACAGACAACACTTTACCTTTGACCTCGACGCTCTCGTCCGTTCTCCACATGTGGTACACCTTATGGTAGGTCATTACATCCACAGCAACGTAGCGGGGGAAAAGTAACCCTTCCCCCTCTCTCAACACTCACACACGCACACACACAGAGACACACACACACAGACACACACGCGCACACAGAGACACACAGACACTCTGTAATGAGACCGAAACAGATGGAGAATGGAGCAGCGATGTAAAAGTGAACCAGTTAGTTAAATTAGCGGACACCTGGGTGGACAGGCCGGGGGGGGGGGGGGGGCTGCAGTCTGGGACGCACACAGATGAAAGATCTTTTATAACAGAAGATTCGTTAGTACGCTTATGAGCATTATTATTACTTTTACTTATGGTCAAAATACTAGTTTGTATGTGTGTGAGTATTAAATAGATCTAGAGATATATTGAAAACGTAATGATCTGTTTGTCATGAAGTGTCTGTATGTGTGTGTGTTTCTATGGTGACTGTGGGAAGACGCTAGCGATTGGTTGTGACTGATGCTAGATAGGTGACATTGTCGTCAGAGGTCCAAGTTAGGACAGACGACTCCAAATCGCTAGAGTGTCATGAAGTAATAAAGTCTACTATATTTGATCTCAGCTTGATTTTGTCTATATTATATAAATACACGGGGGCGCGGTGGCTGACTGTTTAAGCGTTTGGCTTCCAAATCTGGGATCTTGGGTTCAATTCACGGTGAAGATTGAGATTTTGAATTTCGGGATTTTTAAGGCGCCCCCGAGTCCACCCAACTGTAATGAGGACTTCTTCGATCGTGTATGCCTTTTGTTTTTCTTTATGAACAATAAAAATTTTAATCGTTATTAACAGACATATAACAGGTTTTCAATATTTGAATATAACTACATAATATGAGCATTAAATCACAAAATGTTAAAGGATTTTCAACATATCCCCATACTCACATAGGTGCAATGTTGTATCTATTCAATGTCCACTCACGCCTCCGCCTCTGTTTATTTTTTCATTAGCCGTTCCCTGTATTATATCCGGCACATACAATATTCTTAGTCATCATAGCGTATGCATGAACTAAGTCTAAACACACACACACATATATAAGCGCACAGACACTTCATAACAACCTGTAACGCCCATGGTATTTATTGAACTAGCACAAGTCCTCTGTTTCAACACAGACACACACACACACACACACACTTTATTTTATTTCTCTGGAACCTATTATAAATTAAATAAATAAAATTTAGAAAAAAACTAAAAATGTAACATTTTGAAATGTGTAACTGAGATTGCTTTTTATTTTTAAAAGTAGCTGTTATACGTTTGTTTGAATATTTTTTTATATATTTAAAATGTTAACTACATAAGGTTTGTATTTTTAAAAACAACATTAAAATATTTAGACAGGTAAGAATCATTTCTAGAACAGCAACAAAAAATATAATCATCTTTGAAATCAATGTACAGGAACGAGGGCACCAGATAGATGATCACGTTCGTTGTCTTTGTGAAAATAACGTCCATAAACTGTTATACTCTTCGAAGTCCACAAGGAAACTTAAAACAACACAACCCATGCACTGAAGTACCCTTAGTCCCTTGAACTCAACCGCCAGTAGACCTACTGGACAATGACCAATAAGAGAACAACACTATTTTCAACCTTCGTAGAATGAGAACAAAAAATGATCATTGTCCAATTCCTTATCCTAGAATGTATCAGCCCATTTGGTACACAATGGGAAGTTAATGCTATCTCCATTTTCTTCTAGAAATATGTTCATAAGGGGTCACAACAACTTAGGGTTTGTCAAAAGAGTGTCTTTAAGTCAAAATTAAGTGTTTGAACTGCTAAAACATAAACGTACATGTACTCATTTTAAACAGGATAATTTTTTTTAAAAGTCCGGCGGAACGGATTTTAACTTGATAAGTCCCTAAGCTACTTGAGAAAGAGTGGGGGAGGGCATCATAGCTCCAGTTTTATATTTCAGTTTAATCATCATTATTCATAACAAACTCTCTCGGACATTTTTTACGGCACCAAGGTAATTGGGAGCCCTATGTTATAGCTTGTGTGGCCCATACTTAAATCTGTCTCTGTTGTCCATACAAAGTGACTGAAAGGTATCTAGAATATCCAAAGCTTTAGCAAAACGTAAAAACAGACTTTTGTGTAGCTCTAGGAACAGTCTTTGGGGTAAAGTGGCCAAGTGGTAAAGTGCTGACCACATGACACTCTCGTTAATCACCGTAAAAAGAAACAGATGAGCTTTACATCACCTGCCCGATAGATCGCATGGCCTGAAAGGTGTACCTTTTAAAACTATAGAAATAATGTTCTCTGAGATATGCACGTTTGAATGCGAAAATCTGTTTAAGTCTATCCGAGCTAGCATATAGACTGTGTATAGACTGTGTTTTATCTTCGCTAATAAGACACTAAAGTATGCCTAAGTTTTCATAGTCTGGTCTCTTTTCGTCAAGGGCGTAGCTAGGAATTTTCCATCGTTCAGGGGCCCCGGGGAGCTTGACCTCTTTGTGGGCCCCTGAATTTTGCGTAATATTTACTTTTAATGTAAAAAAAAACACTCATTTAGGGCCCCCCCTCAAATGGCGGGCCGGGAAAATTTTCAATTTCTCCCCCCTCCTCCCACCTCTCACCTACGCCACTGCTTTTCGTTCTATTCTCCGTGTTTAGAAAATGTTCAAATCACAGACCTGTGTATATAGATTGTCATGTATTAATCACAGAACTATATATTCACGCAAATTCATGAAATAAAGCCTTTTCCTGTTAGTTTCCACATTAAGACAATGTCGAAATCCTAGATCGAAATAATTCACGTCTATTGATTTTAGTCATCTTATGTACATTGGAATAGATTGATTTTGTTTTGTGTATCTAAAAATTGCAAAATTATATTAAAATTATATTATATTATATTATTATATAATAAATTATTATTATATTATAATTATATTATATTATCTTATTTTCGATGTTTAAAGGACCTCATCCACCAATCGTAAATAAACAACATTTAGCCACGTGATAATATTGATAAAATAACGAAAAAACGTATCACGTGACAGCATTAGTGTATTACGTAATTTGTATAGAAAAGAGAGAATCAAGTGGCTTAATAGTGTTTGTTTACGAGTGATTAATGAGATCCATTACTAGATCTATATCTAAACATTAAATTATATGTTACATAGGTTAGGGTTGAAAAAAACAACTTTACTTCTTATAAAATCTTTTTTTTACAAGTTTTTCACGACATTTTTTGTAGTGTCTCCATCTCCAGTCTAGATATAATATATAATATATCTATGGTAACAACGCACAGTGTAAGATATATGAGATATTGTTTTAGAAGTCATTGCGAGGCTTGTGAAAAAGTTCGCGACCTTGCGTTCAAAGGGTGTCCTAACATTAGCTTAATGTTCATTTCCCGACCTTTCCCCAAAGTTCTAAAACAAGTTTTTACGTGAGTATGATCATCCAGTCGCTGTAAAACTTCCAGCGGTTAAAAAAATGAATTATGTTAATACATGCAGCATTATTATTAGCTCGTAATTTCATTTTCTTACCGCCCTTCTCCTACTCCACTCATTATCAACGTGCCGCCACTGCTGAAGCTTTTAATCTTACAAATGACAAAGTTCCAGAACCTGTTTCGTCTGAGCACAAAGGTAGAACTGTGTGACGTCACAGTGTCAAGTTCAATCAAGGCTAGTGACTTCATTCTGACATGTTTGTTTCAGACCGGGACATTGACCTATGGGCACTATCTCTAAACTTTTAACCTCGGTCTCGTCATCCCCCCCCCCTTACTTACACCTTATCTATCATACAGGAGAGAAATCCACGCCCTCCCCCTCCCCGGGCGCACCCTCCCCCACCTCTCCAGGGCACCCTACCTGGATATATTTATATAAACCTATTCATTTTACGGAAGTGCTTGTTTGCCCTGGGAAATCTTTGCTTAGTACCCCCTCCCTTCTACCTACCTAACACTCTGTCGTGGTTTTAGCTTCCTCCTCCTCTTCACTCTCTCTCTGACCTCTCAACGCTCCTCCTTCAACTAAATGTCAAGAGTTGCGACATAAGAAATAAAATGTTACCTCGTTTACCTGAAAGGTAAGGTTACTTCAGGTGGATCAACTCTAACAGAGCGTACTCACACAGACAATCTCTCTTTCATGCACACACACATATCTTGATGTTCCAGCGGTCCTCCAACTGGTATTTGGCCCACTCTTTAATCTGAACGCGCTAGATATCGACTAGAATTCGATCAGTTCGCACACAAACCAAACTTTTTTTTTCTTTACATCGGACGAAAAGCACAAGGTCAAGGTCAAGTGACAACCTCTGTCCTTCTTACACGTCACCTAAGTTTATTTGAGTTAATAAAACCCAGAATTGTTTCGTGATTCTTTAAACAAAAAGTGAAATAATTTCTACGGATCCTATGGCTGTCTTAGCACTAACATTGATTTCAATGATTTAAAAATGTGTTTCTTGATGTATCCCAGACTGGTTGTCAGACGCTGTGTGAGACGCGTGCCATAAACAATCTTTAGAGAAGTCAAAATAGGTCTCTAGATAAACTGATGCTTTCAAAATTTTATACATAATATTAGCTATTCAAAATCGTTACATACACATGTACATTCTATCGCTCTCCCTTCTCTCTCGCTCTCTCTCTTCCTGTTCTAGACTCTTCCTAAACGCTAGGGATAGACTCAAACTTACGAATGCTTTAAATTGTTTAAATATAAGGTATGACAGAAACTGTGATGTGAGCAAAATAAATGGGGTATGTATATGTATGTATTAAAAGAAAAATAATATATATATAATAAATATATGTAAATGACAAAATTTTAAAAAATAAATAAAATTAGGGGACACCCGGGGGGGGGGGGGGGGGTTCAAACAATATGCACCTAAAAGGTTATAAGAGAAATACATATCTAAATATAACAAAACACATATTTAATATTTTAAATGTCAAAAATAAAAATTTAAAAGAAATTAGGGGTTTGATCCGGGGACCTCTCGATCTGCAGTCGAATGCTCTTCCACTGAGCTGTATCCCGATATACAATACATTTATCTAACAGGTTCATAAACGAAATTATATATCTATATATTATCAAAAATATAGGTAATATTTTTTAATTCCAAAAATTAAAAAAAAACAAAAAACTTGTCAAATGCTGAATCCCTACACTATATCCCCGACATGCTATCTATATATCTAACAGGTTGGTAAACGAAATGCACATTTATATTCGAATAAAAAGTAAATATTGGTAATATTTTTAATGCCAACCAAAAATAAAAAATAAAAATTAGGGGACACCCGGGTTTGAACCGGGGACCTCTCGATCTGCAGTCGAATGCTCTACCGCTGAGCTATATCCCCCATATCAGATGTCATATATCTCAAAGGAACTGAGATTCAGATGACTTATCACGTATCTGAAATGAAGTGAGATTCACATGACTTGTCATATATCTTTGCTGTTCCCATCTCCCATATTATTTCAAAGCTGTCTACGCCGCTGCAAAACTAATAGACACATAAAAAACATAACTATTAAATGTTGCCCTACTTGTACTAGATTTGATGGAGTCATCGCCCTTCTGTACATTAGTGATCTAAAGGTCCATCATTGTTGTCCCTTCTCTTACAGGTCATCTTCATGTTATGCAAGGTCCAGTGTAGGTTAATATCGCTACACATCCATCGTTATCATCAACAAAATGTAAATGTTTATGTGGAATGGACGCTGGCCAATATACAATACAGAGAGGAAACTCTGATTAGACCAAAGTAAAAACACGTCTATTTTGGGACACGATGCCCTTGTCGTCTGCAAACAAACGAAAATGAAAAACAATGAACATAAATATAGTTCCCTTGGTTGTTCAGCCCAAGCAAAAGTTAATCTTCAGATAGTTCTGTACGACAATCTTGCTACAAATTCTGACCCAAAGCAAGGCCGGCTTATACTTAGAAAAACAAAGCCAGCAGCCAGGGACTAAAAAAAAATAATTAAAAAAGCAACATTTGTTTAAATTACTTCCTTAAATTTAAATTTTAAAATATTTTTGTGCAAGTTTTTTTTTTCAAACCTGTTGTAAACCCTGTTTATCTGTATTAAAGTGTGACAAAATTGTTAATATAAATGTACAACGTGTTTAAATCTATAGGTAACTTTAATATGTTAACAAGTATATGAAGTTTTTGAAAGGTCAAACTGATGGCATATTTCTGAAGATAAAGTGTAAAAAATAAATAAACGTAATCTTGTTTCGATGCACAGCTTTTAAACCACAAAATGTATTACTATTGTAGATGAAAGACAAGATCGATTGTCGTTAGAAATCATTAACACAGACCACTCCCAAACAATGATTGGTAATAACAAAAAGAGTGTTGTTGACTTTAAAAAAAGAAACATATACTATGAATAGATGGAATATCTTTTGGAAATTGCAGATTTGAACTAAATGATTTTGTGGAATTTTAACTTAATATCAAATGTAATGAAATGCAAATATGATATGTAAAAATATGATTAAAACAAAACAAAAATTAAGGGGACACCCGGGTTTGAACCGGGGACATCTCGATCTGCAGTCGAATGCTCTACCACTGAGCTATATCCCCATATGGAATTATAAATGTTAAGCATAGTAAAATAGACTTTTCCAAGCATATGAAATGATAGTTTAAAAAAATGCCCCCGTGGTGAAAGTACAAAACTATAAATTAGACATTGACGCTCATGCTAACAGGTGACCCACCTAACCCACACTCTATCCATTTTTAGTTACGCTCCTGTGTTTCTTTGAATGTCCTACTTCACTACTGTGAATCAATATGTTCGCAGCGCTCCAATAGTTCGATAAATCAATAGTTTGAGACTTATTCAAACCTTACCGTGACCTTTGGATCAATATTCACGTAACCCCATCTCAAACTTCTATATCAAACATTCCATATTTAGATCCTCACATAGCAACAGGCTTAAAATAGCTAACGCCGAAAATATCCTCCTTATGACGTCACTTAAACAGAATGGTTATTTGTTTTGACTTGTGTACCATTTAGTTTTCAATGCCTCTACGTCGAAGTTCTCTCGATCGATCACTAAATGTATTTTTGTGATTAAAAGTCTTTTATCTTTCATCGCGGCCATTTTCTACACTACAGTATATCTAAAATACATAAACATTCTTTCTAATGTTTCTGGTCATGAGGTCTGCACTTCGGGCTTTTGTTGTGAATGTCTCAAGCTCGAATCTCGCCCGCTTGTATCCTCTTTGGTCCTGCAGGACATTTGGGCTAGGACAGTAATCTTCTGTGGTATGTACACGGCTGAAACGTGAAAGTCAACCATTTCTATAGAAATATTTGAAAAAAAAAGCTTTCAACTGAAATTGCCCTTTGTCAAAAATGATATAAAATATCTTAGGAAAATATAAAAAAATGGAATTTTAAAAAATAAATAAATATCAATATATTTTTTAAATACTAAAAAGAAAAAAAAAAACAGGGGACACCCGGGTTTGAACCGGGGACCTCTCGATCTGCAGTCGAATGCTCTACCACTGAGCTACATCCCCTATACCACATCAATAGGTACAAAAATATTATGTAATGTTTTATTTTTCGCTTTTTTTTTTATTTTATGATAAAACTTATGTGATAACAGGTTTTATTGTTTAGCTGCAGCATATGTTACTAAGAAGGAAAAAAAAATCTTAGAATTTATTCCTGTCTTAATATTTCTGATGCAGCCCGAAACAGTATACTTTGTTTTTAAACGGAAGACAGAAGTAGAAAGTAAATAAATGACGCTCGTTTATTTATAGACCATCGGGAACTTTTGGAATGTGCTGTGACAATCTTACTCCTTAATTTCGGTGGCCGAGGCCTCTAGCTATGGAGAGTGTGTGCGAAGAGGGCTAACAGTTCAAGTCCAACAATGAAACATTACTTATATTTACCAGTCGCTATTAATTCTTATGTTGGTCATCATGTAGGTCAGCGCCCCTTATTATTAGCTCGACCAATTACTGTTCTATAGTTTGTTGGGCCAATACGGCCATCATGAGCCATCATAATTAATCTGCAAACTAATTGTTTTTCTGTTTCCTGCTAATCCCTGCGCAGCTTAAGGTCCATGCGTAGTAATAACAGGTCCTCTTTTTTTTTTAAATCGTGTCCCACGTCTGGCTGGCATTACTTTAAATTGTCTAATTTTTTTTTTACTTTATGCCTCTAATTTAGCGGTGATAATTCTACATTCTAGCTAGATGAAACTCACAGGTTAAAGTATGGAAGAAAATGTTTATTTATTTATTTTTGACAATCTACTTCACAACCAGGTGGTCGCTTTATTCCAGATTGTTTCAAAGAAATCTATTTAACAAAACTTCTCGTGGTCTGGGATTTTATTTTTAACGTTCCCGGTGATGCCAACTTTGAAAGTACGTTTCACTCATCAACACACAACTGAGAACAAGCGATTAGGTATTTGTTTCAAATTACAAATTAAATGTGTCCTTCTTTCAAGGGTTTGACCTTTTTTTTTTGTTGGTCCTACTCTCTGTGTGTGTGTGTGTGTGTGTGTATGTGTGTGTGTGTATGTGTGTGTGTGTGTATGTGTGTGTGTGTGTGTCTAAAATTCTGGTATTAGTGTCCTTTTTTTTTGTCTTCAGTTGGTTTCCATTGCCGCGGTCCTATTTCCGTTTTAACTCCCGACATTTTATATCAAGGTGGCGGAGTGGCAAAGCGCCTGGCCTCCCAACTGAGACGTCTAGGGTTTAAATCTCGGTGAATTCTCGGAGGGGTATTGAAACTTCAAATGTGTAAGACGCCCCTGAGTCCACCCAAATCTAGATCGTAAAAGTGGTTGGTCGTTGTATAGGCCAAATGACACTCGCGTTAGCGGGAAGTCATACAATCCTATGACCTTGACCTCACCTGCCCTATAGTTCTATGAAGAAATACTTTACTTAATACTACATCAATGTATTATAGTCTCAACTATTGCTACTTGCATGAACACCGATTAAGTTGTTGGATTATTTTACATAGTTGGCTTATTCATCGATGGAAATCCCTTGTGGAGCATCTCCATAGAACGCGGACCATGTACTTCAAAGCTGTATACTCTATATCGATAGGCCGGAACAATATTCTGACCAAGAAACTTCTTGCTATGGAGTGTGTGTGTATTTCTATGGTGATGGTAGGGAGAAGTTAGCGATTGGATCTGAATGATGCAAGAGAAGTGGCTTTGTCGTCAACGGTCTTAGTTAGGACAGACTACCCCAGAACGTGAGATTGAAAGGCTGTGTTATTGTAGTGAGTTATATTTTGTTTAAACAATATTATTACTAAAGTCTAGTACTTTGATTTTATCTCATATCAACTTGATTTTGTCTATATTATGATAAAAGCTAGAGTAACAAGTTACTCAAATTATTTCACGTTTTATTAGTTAAGATATACTACGCTTCCAGCGGTTTAGTTGTCTACCACCAGTTTGGTGCGACAATTCAACGACAAATTGGTCTATGGAGATTTGCCTGATCTGAAAACCACTGCTAGGTTCATCTCAGATAAAAGATTACTAAAGTCTGAACTCTTCCACATTAAAAAAAAAAGATAATGAATAAGATGAGAAGAACATCTATGGAAATATTCTGGAAATTATTGAGTGCAGAGAGTAAGGTCACATCACAATGCTAACAAATATTTGATTCGCGTAGAAATCTTGTCCAGTAACAGAGAATGAATGTTTTCATCAAGTGCTTACATTTTCAGTGATAGAAAAAAAAATATATATGAAAGATTTCCATGCACGAAGGCTAATCCATAAATAGCAAGCTTTTTGGTGCTTCCGGTGTACAAAATACGGAAGTATTGATAAATCAAATAGTTTTATAAACCGTATGCCCATATTTGTAGCACTTTCCAGCACTTCACATTTAAATTTCTAATCACGTTCACTTGATTTTTATTTCGTAATTGGCAACACTGGTCTTTCACTATGGCGTCCTTCAAGTTATTTATTTCGTTAGTTTTAAAATATTTTCAAAATTTCGCCCGAACTTCGTCTTTTCCTTTTCTGACATTTTTCTTGGAGGTTCCGTTTTATTGCCACGACATTCCTTCATATCGCTCTGTATTCTATTGGCTTCACTTACTGAATTGTATTACTGAAACAACGTAGACGGGATCTTACAAAATTACAGTGTAATGAAAGGGCAGATTACTGTAATTAGCTTTAAGTTTGAAAACCTCCACTAATTTATGCATGGTTTTCTATTATGTTGTTAGATTTTAGTACACTTATTTTTTTGTCCAATGCTACAGCTAATGAGAAAACACAGTAAGAGATCTACATTGTCACATTGTGAACCAACTAAAGATCACGGTGCGTGAACCAACTAAATATCACGGTGCGTGAACCATTGAATAAGTGAAGGATCATTTCTTGCTTCACAATCCAGAGGGTCACCTGCCGTGTAGTAGACCATAGTACCTGGGCTCTTATCTGATGGTGTGACACTGTCTCATGACCCAGACTCGCTTCTCTTCACATTCTTACAAATAGTCACCATTTTTTTTTACCCACAACTTACGAGCACAAGGAAGCAGCTTCTATATATAGTCTAGGTGTATAAATGTCAAGCCAGTTAGATCACTTGCAGCTATACAAATGAATTCATTCTCCCCCCCCCCCCCTTTTTTAATGTTTTGAATGAGCTATACAAGCTGAAGAAATTACTGCCACGTTAGGGGAAGATTTGACTGCCACGTTAGGGGAAGATTTGACTGCACGTTAGCTTAAGATATTACTTCACTTTAATACTCTATTAATGCTTCTTTAAGTTGCATTCTCTTATGCTAAGTATTGGAGAATTACCTCCATGACGAAAAAATTATAAATAGATAACCTTTTGGTGTATCCGGTGTAGAGAATAAAAGAAGTGTTTATAAACTATGTTTTTTTTTTATTATACAATAATTTGTGTGCACCATATATGGCACTGCTGAATCAATTAGAGAGTAAACTATTTCATAAAATCGAGTTGGCAACATTAAAGTTCAATTTAAAGTCCTTTATAGTTTAACTTCCAAATCCCCAAAAGTATAAACACAAGGGAGCTAATATTGTTGTAAGAGCAAACGTAAAAGGTTACAGATACAGGTCCAGAGTTATGCCTCCTAGCTCACTCTTTTTTTTTTTTTCATTGTTGTTCTCTTCCACAGCTCCGTGGTCATTTTAAAAGGGCAGGCAGTACTCCAGTAAATGGGAGAGTACATCGACATTTGATGCAGTACTTACGAAAGAGAATATACATGGATATTTGCTGCATTACCTAAGTAAAGGGAATGTACATCGACATTGGTCTACCCCAGAATAAACCCACAAGGTTTAAATTAATTAATAAAACTTTTTTTTCTTACTGTCCTTGCCAGAGTCATCATGTGACATGATCGGTTATAATGTTCTTTATGTGTATTTGCTTGCATGTTGAGTTGTTGACCCAAGTGTGTGCGCGCGAGTGTATACATTCAATGAAAGAGCCAGTTTATCTATCGGTCGATGACCCAGTGAACTTTTTTTTTTATGGAGCGTAATTTTGACCAGACCTGAGGCCCACATATTTATTGGCCCTATTAAATAGGCCACTTCAGTTATACACACAGCTTATATAACTAAAGAGTATTGACAAGAGAGGATAACCCAGTTGCAAAATGTTTCAATAAGCGCGGGCGTGTCCGTAGACCGAAATTAGAAGGGGTACAGGCTGGGCGAAGTTGTCGTAGGGCGGCGATTTCAGGTTGCTCCTTTACGACACAAAAATAAAACAATTAATTACTTATTAACAATAACAGTGTCACATGGTGTGTGTGTGTCAGGTTTGACAGTCACGTGTCTAAAGAAAACATTTTAAAAAATTCTAGTTGCTTCGAGATTCTACACAAAAGAGTAAATAATGTAAGGGCAGATAATTAGAAATGAAAAATACTGTATTTAGGTTCCGTTACTAGAACTTTTCTTTGAAAAACTATAAATATGACAAGCTTTTAATGATGATCCATACAGTTTATTAGTTACAAGCTTTAAGTCAAGTCTACTCTTGTGCGTAAATTATTAATTCGCAATTATACAATGTAATAGACGTTTTGCTTGATATATGGCGTGGGATGAATATATTATTGGTTTCTACCTCAGAAATGTTAGAATCATTGTTCTTCCAATCGGATTATCACAAAATATTATTTTGTTTAGCAATACTAAATATTTATAATAATGAGGCTTGTCTCTACGATTATTGAGGAATACCTTGAAGTCAAAAGCTACGTTCTGTTTTTTTTTTATAAACAATTATTTAAATTTCATGTTATTACTGCACTAAGAATTTTGTGCGTCTACTATAGTTTAGTAATCTTTTTTTGGACTAGCTGTCTAGAGCAGTGATGCCCCAAATACGGCCCGCGGGCCACGTCCGGCCCGCGTTATGAATCGATCCGACCCGCCGAAGTGTTGGCACAATGTGTAGAAAATCCCCTTTCCAAAAAAAAAAAAAGTTTGATTTTTTTTTTCCTTCTTTAGGGTAAATAGATTGGCACCGATAATTATCAAACATACCCGGTGGTTTTTTTTTTGTTTTTTTTTTAAAGAGTGGATATTTTTAAAGAACATAATATTAAACAGCTTTATGAAACTAAACACATAAATATCGGCGGCATTCTAGATTTGAGACGCGATTGTAAAATACTCCTAGTTTATACTCCGATTTATGAAAATATTTACCAAATAGAAAATGAGTTGGCTGTAAAGTTAGCTACAGTGTTGTTCACATTGTAAGTAGAGACATGAAGCCAGGGTCGGTCTTAAGCCACTGCAACCTATGCGGCCGCAGTGGGTCCCGCGCTTTCATAGGCCCGCGCTAAGTATATCTGTAAATAAAATGATGCAAAATATACGAAAAATTGGTGGAAATTATTTTTAAAATCTCCTGAAAATTAGACAAAATTGTTATATGGAAAAAAACAAATCTTAAGCGAATAAAAAAAGCATTGTCAGCTTTCATATTTAAAATATAATAGTGCAAATTTTAACCGAAACAAAAGTTCCACTAGAACTAGAATACGTTTTTAAAACGATCAAAACCCGAAAATGAGAACATAATCACTTCTAGTGAGACCGCTGAAACAGATTCTATGGAGAATGTAAAAACTGCAGTAGTGAATGTAGTAAGAAAAGAAGAACATGATGTAACAACTGATCAACATGTCGTCAGAGAAGAAGAACATGATGTAACACAAAACAACTGATCAACATGTCGTCAGAGAAGAAGAACATGATGTAACAACTGATCAACATGTCGTCAGAGAAGAAGAACATGATGTAACAACTGATCAACATGTCGTCAGAGAAGAAGAACATTATGTAACAACTGATCAACATGTCGTCAGAGAAGAAGAATATGATGTAACAACTGATCAACATGTCGTCAGAGAAGAAAAACATGATGTAACAACTGATCAACATGTCGTAAGAGAAGAAGAACATGATGTATCAACTGATCAACATGTCCTAAGAGAAGAAGAACATGATGTAACACTAACAACTGATCAACATGTCTTAAGGAATGAAGGCAATAATGAAATAACTGATCAACATGTCGTAAGAAATGAAGGCAATAATGTAATAACTGATCAGCATGTCGTTAGGAATGAAGGCAATAATGTAATAACTGATCAACATGTCGTAAGGAATGAAGGCAATAATGTAATAACTGATCAATATGTCGTAAGGAATAAAGGCAATAATGTACTAACTGATCAACATGTCGTAAGGAATGAAGGCAATAATGTAATAACTGATCAACATGTCGTAAGAAATGAAGGCAATAATGTAATAACTGATCAGCATGTCGTTAGGAATGAAGGCAATAATGTAATAACTGATCAACATGTCGTAAGGAATGAAGGCAATAATGTAATAACTGATCAACTTGTCGTAAGGAATGAAGGCAATAATGTAATAACTGATCAACATGTCGTAAGGAATGAAAGCAATAATGTAATAACTGATCAACATGTAGTTATAGATCATGAGCTAAATGAGGTCGATTCATTGAGAAATCTGGATATTCCTGCCATGTGTCTAGAAAAAATGGAAAGACTTTGTATATTGACTATTTATTACAAAAAGGTCCAACTGAGATTACTTTGGAGAATTTTCCGAAAAATAAGGATGGTAGACATTTCTCTTAAGTGCATTGCAAACCATACCTGAGTAATGGTGAAAGTGTTTGCGTCCTTGGCTGATATATTCTGTGTCAGCAGACAAGATCTATTGTTTCTACTGTCGTCTACTGGAAAAACAAAAAAAGTTCCTTTTTAAATGACGGATTTGACCAGTGGCAAAGCTGTACCACAAGGCTAGCAAAGCATGAATAATAGCAAAGGCATTAAGACGCCATGACCAGCTGCTGTGAAGCTGAAGCAAGACTTAGTAAAAAAAAAAAAAACAGGCATTGACAAAGTTCACCAGGAGATGCTTTATTCTGAAACAAAACGTTGGACTAGTTGCAATTGTACGATTTCTAGCGAAGCGCAATTTAATTTTCAGAGGGACCATTGAAAGACTGGAAGAGCCAAGTAATGGGAATTCTACTCGCAGAGTTTGATCTAGTAATGGGGGAATGCAGAAATTCATGATCGTAACCTGGGAAAAAATATTTAAAACGAACTTATTACTGTAGTAGCTGATGCTGTTGTGAATCCTATCCTTCGAGACATCCAGAATGCAGTGATATTGGATTGTACTCCAGACATAAGTCACCACGAGCAGATGTTATCTGTATCTCTCAGAAAGTGTTAATGTGGAAGAGCTTGTGGTTGGGTATGAACGTTTTAAGTTTTTTCCTGTTGTTTCTTCTTGTGACAGCGAAAAGAAGTTGCCTGGAAACATGGATGTTGTTACAATCTTTCCAGGCAAAAGTCAAAGGAAAAGGCAGCATGATAAATCTGTGGAAAACTTCACACATCGAAAAGCTGAAGATGGCTACAGGATAAAATGTTTCAACAGAACACTGCAATTTACTCCTTGCAGCTGAGATTTGAACTGTAACTCTGGCATCTTGTGAAAGAAGTTTCTCGCGTCTTAAACTAATCAAGAATTACTTACGGTCACCAATTCACGAAGAGAGATTGAACAATGTGGCAATTCTTGCTATTGAGCGTGATCTATGTAGGAAACAGAATTTTGATGATCTACTGTAGGACTTCGCTACACACACGTAGTAAAAGTCAAGTTAATTTGATCGTGATTTTGTACATAATTAACAATGTATAAAATGCAAAGACGAATTCATTTTTTAATACAAAATCTTAATTTTCATTTATTATCCTTATCCTTACCCAGAATAGGTTCCGCGCAATCCGTTTCGCATAGGGCCCCGCAATCGCTAGGACCGGCCCTGCATGAAGCCATTTTCCAACAGCGAATGCATAAAAAGTGCTTGCTAACAATTATGGAAGAAATTAATCCTGAAAAGAAGAATACTGTTGAAGCCGTCAGCCTTTCTCATAACAATTACAAGGCGAGTGAAAAATATTAAAATTCTCCATTCAAAACTAACAGACAACCAGATTTCGAAATGTTTTCTGTTACCACTGACGAGTTTACCGACATATCTGATAACGCCCACAATCTTGGTATTTATTCACGGTCTAAACAGCAGTTTTGAAATCAGAGAAGTTAGTAGCTATGAGGAGCATGCATGGGACCACCATTTGCAAAGTCCTGTCAAAGTAGTTTTAACCATCACAAAGGATCTTTCTCTTGCTTGGGAGAAATTAGTGGGAGTGACTACTGATGGTGCCACAAGTATGGTTGACAGCAAGTGTTATTAGATCATTAACAGCCCCCAAGTGTGAGGACAAACCTTTGCAGTGAGAATCCTCCCAAACCCGTGAAATGTACTGCCTCACGTATGAACATCTAGACATTTCGGAGTCAGTGCTCATCTCGTACAGCCGATAGTTCAAAGTTGGTTTAGGATAAACTTCTCATGAAGTAATGTAATTACTAGATACACGGGGTTTCTAATACGAACGGTTCACTATTTCTTTTTTTTTTTTACTTTTTGTTGATGTGACACGAAGGTCGGAAATTAAAATGGCCCGCCGGCCGAATAAGGTTGAGCATCACTGGTCTAGCGAGACCACGAACTTATATCAACAAGTCCATAATATGTATTTCACAATTTGAATAATGGTTTAGCTACATTCAAAATGAAGAGTCCAAATTCTATAACTGTTTTAGACTGACTAGTCGATAGGCACTAGAGTCATTAATAATTAATTAAAAAAAAAACCATAGGTGATAAAATATTCCACAATGTGAGAACACTGGCAAGATCTCATCATCACTGCCATGTGGTCCCGTCTGGAGCATAGACCACAAACAAGCTTCCTCCAGGCGTCCCGGTTCTAGGCGAGTCTCTCCAACCATCCCGTCTTGACCATCAGCTGGGCATCTGCTTCCAAATCTCGATGCCATGTTTGTCCTTTTTCCTTGAGGGTTTCAGTTGAGGACTGTCTTGCGATGTTAGATGCAGGTTTGCGAAGGGTGTGGCCTATCCATTGCCAGCGACTCTGACGGATATCTACTCCAATGATGCTTTGTTCTTTGCAAAGTGGTTAGAATTATTACCAAAAGCAACGTCATGCCATACATTCGAAATAGTGTTCATGTTAATATTATAAGGCAGTGACAAGGTGAATTCTATTGTTTACCCTAGCAACACAGACTATGGGAATGTTATCGTTTGGTTCCAGGTGAAATTGAGCGCACTTTCTGTAGTGACGTAGTACACATACTCACACACAAACACAATTAAGTAATTACTAATCATGCCTGCTGAGTGTAAGTCAACAGGAATGAGAAAAAGGGAGGGGGTTAAACTCCTTTATGTCAACCATTTAATGGATGCAGCTTGTCGGTGGGGTCCGTAGCCTTTAACCTTTCCGACTCACGCCATTCCTTTATCTAATCCTTTAATTTGAAAAGGAAAAAAAAAAGGTGGTGAAGTGTATGCATTAAGAACAAGGTCACGAAGAGGTAGGTACGAGGTCATGTTTGGCTGACCTTAAGGCAGCACTTGTTCACCTCTTTGTTGTAGGTCCAGCTATCGCCATTGCGCGAAAAAAAAGAAGTCCTTAAAAAATTCTCTGATGTCAGTTCTACTACCTCATGATCTTGTTTTTGTTCAATAGACAGACAGACAGACAGGTCTTAGATTGAAAACTTGGAGACACTTCTCTTTATGTCACAGTCTTAAGTCTTTTACCGAACTTATATCAAGTCACTCCCCGTCTGTCTGTATGCCTGGTTCAAATCTTCTACACGTTATTTCTCCCACTTCCCATGCTCGGATCAAGTTGAAACTTTGCACAATGATTTATTGTTGATGGCAACACGTGAATCAATAAAACCAAACTATTGGATCATCAATTAGACGTAATTAATTCATTGTGTTGATATGGAAAATGTACTATATAGGTGACAGGCGACATGTGACAATAATCACAGCAATGTAGACAATTAAGTCGTTCTTTAAAAATTTTAAACTAACTATAGACTAATAAAATCTTTATTTTTGTAAGCACTTGCTTAGCTCTGTGGCAAAGCACGTCGGCCTTCCTCTTGGAGGCTTGACTTTCCAATTCAGACTTGATCTTTTTGTTTTTTAACCTCGCTTATATGAAAGTGTGAATGAGACTCTTGTCAACAAACATTCAAGATAGCAGACGCGTGAAAGTCGCAAGACCAGGAGAGTAACTTAGACAATTGTGTACAGTTGTACGTACGCCTATATCAACAAGTTCCATTCCAAATGAAGGTCAACTGAAATAACAAATTAAGGTGACAAAACACATTCACTGACTTAATTTTTTATATAGTGCTTTAGGATCACTTTTACAAGGATAAGATCCACCAAACGTTTTATCCATTTCGGACACACCAAGAGCCTGTATGTACAATATTGCGAGTCCACGGTTAAGTTTTGAGTCATTAAAAATTAATTTGATTGCTTTAAAATAATTTATATTATATGCAATTTCACTTGATAGAGACTAACCGTTTTTTTTTATTTAATTGTTCTTTTTAAGTAATTATATTTGGTTACAAAGGGACATATATCCATTTGTATAATATTGTAAGTGTCTACATATATAAATATTTCAATGTTATTTATCTTGTGTCTGGCTTTTTTTTCTTTTTTAATTTATGTATTATTCTGTCTGTTTTATGAGAAATACGCATGCCCTTTGGAAAGTTCAAGACCAAATTAATATGTTGAGTTTAAGAATACGGTTGTTTGAAACACAAAATCGTAAGGAATATCAGGGTTTGAACGAGAGCTTTCGTGTATAGTTTAGTATTTTAGTGTGCTGTGATGTACTAAACTAACGTGGTTATTATTTTCTTAAAAGTCCATTACAGCTAATCGTTTGGTCACCCTCCCCCAGTCACCCTTACCCTTTGGTCTTCGTTTGTTTTTTACTCCACATGAGTTGTGAATAGCCAGTGAGCAGATTAGACCACCAGGGGGCGTGCGCTTTGTACATGTTGCGGGATTACGTCCTCTCTCATTTATTCATCCTGACACTTTAGAGTGAGGGGGGGGGGGGGGAGGTCTGAGGAAGAGGAGAGGAATCATCTTTTCATTTTTTTTTTATTTTTAAAGAAACAAATCATCTCTTAAGTCTTGGGGGACATTACAATGGGGAAGTGGAAGCATTTAGATTGTGTGTGTGTGTGTGTATGTATACATATGTACTTGGGTGTGTGTATGTGATGATGGTTTGAGTGAGTAAAGGAGAGGAGGAGGGGGAGACTCGGAGAGATTGATAGAAGTGGACAAGAGAAGGGAACACAAACAGTCAGAGGACTGTCATGGGGTTTGATTAGATTTGACTTAAAAGGACCAGGCGTGGCTCACATTCACGGGCAGAGAGTTACTGCTCTATGGATTAGAGCGAGTAGCGAAAAGAATTGAGTCCGCTGACCATTGAAATAACTATGATAAAAAACAGAGGGGCTGAGATGGATGGACGAGCGATGCGAAAATAATGAAAATTACATGTCGACCCTCCCCCCCCCCTTTCCCAGCCCTTGTTCTTCTTCGTTTTGTTTTTTTTATATTTTTTTGCCTGTGACGGAATGGCCACGTGACCAGCAAGAAAAAGAAAAATGATAACAAACAAAAAAAAAAAAAAAACGTACGCGCACACAGACTGACAATGACCAACTGGACCCAGTAGCCAACATCCATTCAACCACAGCAGTGACCATAATAAGAGAGCCAGTTTGGAAGGACAATCAGGTAGTCATGGGCTCACCTTTCCATGAGATCTTCCGTAACAATACAAGAGAAAATAATACTAAAAAGAAAACGAGAGAGAGAGAGAGAGAGGTGAAGGTCATGCAGGTTTAATAAAAGAAGAAATCGGTGTAAAGAAATACCTTAAGTTGAAAGGAGGGGGGGGGGGGGGGGTGATAAAGAGAGATAACTGAAAAAAAATTCGAATAAAAATGGGGAGGTCACTCAAGCAATAAGCGAGACTGACCATAAAAAATTGTAAGGTGCTTTAAAAGAGTGACCCCAATGTGATGGTAACACGCACCTGGAGTTGACCTAATACCGAGGTCAGCTACAACTTAGTGACCGTGTTGGACAGAGGAGTGTCATGGTTTGGGTTTTATTAGCGGACAGTCGTCAGTGTGTCTCATCCACCGGCCCGCCCCCTCCTCATGAGTTGCTTTGTTCACATAACAGTTGAAAACATGAAGGCATGAAAAATGTAACCGCTTTGTATTTTCTGGTGGTCATTCTACAATTTGAAAGATAAGCAGCTGGGAGTTATTGTATTCTATTGGTGGGGAGGGGGGGGGGAGGTCAGGACCAGAAGATGAATTGTAACAATACAAAACGCGGAAAGACAAACAATGGAGTGAGGAGGTCAGTTAGGATACTTTCTTTTCACATTTGGTCTCCAGGACATCCTTGATGAAAGATGACCTCTGTCCAAACGAAATAACTTGGGCATAATACAAACCTAGCGCTTATCTAGAACGGAGTGTCCAAGTCTTTGATTTTCATTGGACATTTCTTTTGTTTTTCCTTAGACTCTTGGCCCCTTATTTTCACGCCCCTGACTATATCCTAGACCACACCACACCTTAGTGGACATTTCTTACTGTGACCTGGCAGCATGCGAGACATGGGGATAAGACGGAGCGTGGAGGAGTCGGAGGGGGGAATCGAAAAATGCATTGGTTTATAGATAAAACAATACAATCTAGGGGTAGATAAATCAATAGAATCTCAAAGTAGATAATTTAACAGAATCTTGGAGTGAAAAAAATGCTATGGATTTGAGTGTTAGATAATACAATAGAATTTAGGGTTTGATGATTCAATAGAATTTTAGGGGCAGTGGTGTAGCATCAATGGCGCGAAGGGGTTCAATGAACCCTGGCCCACAAGCAATAAGGGCCCACAAGCAATAAGGGCCCACAGCTGTGGTGTAGCAACCATGGCGCGAAGGAGCTCATTACGCTTGGGCCCATGCCTCAAGGCCAGTTGGAGCGGCGCCTTCGACATACGGAGGTCACGGTTGGAGCCCACATTAGAACTTAGGAAGAACATTTGTTTGTTCATTTGAAACACTTTTAAGTCATTTAACTCTGTTAAGAAGTTGTAAGAACATTACTTTTAAGACACTAATACTTATATGCAGTCCTATCTCAATCAAACGTTATGGCATAATTACTTTTTTAAGAAAAAGGTACGACAATATTTACATTGGAATGTCTTTACATTTAGTTTCTCATTTTTTGTCACACTAAATTTGTAATAAAGGGCTGGAGAGGAGCCCATCAAGATGTTCTTGAACCCGGAGTACTAGTGTGATATTTACTTGTGTAGCAGGCAGTGGTTACGTCGTATACATCTACCGTCTCTGGCCATCACTTAAATTAAAATTTAACTCAACACTAATAGTCCAATATTTAAACTACATGCTTACATATTACTTCCTAATGTGTCTTGAAGCGAAAAGATATTAATTAATAATATCGTTTTATCCCGTGCTTTTAAGAATGTGCGCTTATAATACTGTCTCTAATTCAGTCACAAGAAGCACTGGCACTTGATTTCCAACATCAATTCGGTCCAACACCAAGCCGTGTTTATGCCATCTCCCATTTAGCTGAGCCTGTCACACAAATCCTCGGTTGGATCCCCTAACTAAATGAAGTTTAGATGTTAAATGTTTTCTTGGAGGTTCAGCGAGTGCTTATTTAAATTATTCCGATAGCGGATTCCAGCAGTGATTTTGAAACCAATACGATGCCAATGCCCATACATTCTAATCGTATGACCTCAAAACCATCCATTCCAAGTTTGTTTGTTTCTTTGTTTTCTAGCGGTGGTTGATTTTGAAACCAATACGATGCAATGCTCACTCATTCATTTCGTATAACCTTAAAAACATCCATTCGAATAACTTATTTTTTTAAAAAAGGTACTATCTTTACATTGGAATGTCTTTGCATTTAGATTACTCATTTTTGTCACACACTAATTTTGTCTTATTGACTGGAGGGGGGCCCACCAAGATGTTCTTGAACCCGGGCTCACGGGTACCTTGCTACGCCACTGTATAGGGGTACTTAATGGAAGAGAATTTTAGGGTTGATAATTCAAGAGAATCTAGGAGTAGATAATACTATGCACTCTTAGAGTTAGATAATCCAATCTAGGGGTTTATAACTCAATATCGTATAGGGATGGATAATTTAATAGATTGCAATGACTTACTCTGGGCTTGCACTCGGCACCCTTCAGAAAGATATTCTGGTGATGAGTTAAATATTTCATTTCTTAAATCATTTAAACACAGATTGTGCAATGCGTCTATGTAGTCTGAAACAAAGGAATAATACTACACGATTATTCAGATTATGATAAGAATGAAAGTAAGGTCTGTATAGTATAAGATGAGAATACCGGAGTTAGTAAAAGTTTCGGAGAAGATGATGGTTATAAACAGGGGCGGACTGGCTATATGGGCAAATGGGCAAATGCCCGGTGGGCCGGTACCAAATGGGCCGGTCTGGTCGCAACCAAAGAAAAAAAAATTCAATGCAGAGAACTTTAAAAAAAAGTGACAGCAGCAAGACACAGAGGCTCAAACACGTTTTCTTGTTGTTGTTTTTTCTTATTACAATTAATTTTGTTTGAAATTCAACAAGAACAAAATGTAAGAATGACAGTATACACTGTACATGTTATCATTTGTAAAACGTTAGTACTAAACAGGGGCGGACTGGCTATATGGGCAAATGGGCAAATGCCCGGTGGGCCGGTACCAAATGGGCCGGTCTGGTCGCAACCAAAGAAAAAAAAATTCAATGCAGAGAACTTTTAAAAAAAGTGACAGCAGCAAGACACAGAGGCTCAAACACGTTTTCTTGTTGTTGTTTTTTCTTATTACAATTAATTTTGTTTGAAATTCAACAAGAACAAAATGTAAGAATGACAGTATACACTGTACATGTTATCATTTGTAAAACGTTAGACCGTACCTTCTGCTATGCACAAGCGGCATGGTCTTCAACACTACTTTGATGTCTTCAAGACTGTGTTTGGCCTGATCATTTTGCTGGTCGGCATGGGCCTTTGGTGGCACTCCTATTTTTGTTTTACTCCTTCTCTCACCCGTTTTTTAATGATTCCATTGAAAGTTAACGAAAAAGAGGGATGGGAGAGGTTAAGTTGAAAAACATTGATGTAACGCGGCAAAAGGGGAGACAATTAGCTCTTTAACAAAACTTAATAGAAGTTAACTTTAACAAAACACATACACACAGCCGCAAAATTGCATACCACCTAACTTATTCATAGCTCAATATGAGTATAACCGTATAAAGTTCTAGTTTCTGCGATTTGAAAAGAAAAAAGTAAGTTTCTTGTTTTTTATTTATAATAACATAAATCTAAAAAATACTACACTAAGGCTTACAAGAAAAAATACTATTTAATTGAAACATTAATCTAGATCCAAACGGGTATATATGCTATAATAATTATATGATTAATGGAAAACTTGTGCTTAGTATGAAGTCATTGATGATGAAAATTATTACAATAATTTATATAGCGCTGTCACACCGATATTTAATAAAAGAAGATTTAGAATCATTTATATTTTAAATAATATATTCATATACAAATCGCGTTTTTAAGAATGTACTAGGACGAAGCAACAGCTTTTCACATTTAGAAGTACCTCTCTAACCGTTCTGCTTTCTCTTATCTGGTAAAGGTATATATATAGTTAGTCCATCGTAGTTCGATTATGACCACTTTGTCATCCAGGGGGCTGAGGGCTTTGCACTGGGGTTTTATGTCTCCTCGAGTGGCTGGCTGGTGAGACCTATGTGAGCCCGGAATATTCGGCCGCACACTGGCCAGGTTATTCCAGCTGGAGCTAGTGTCATTGGCCTTGCTTTTCTTCTCTGGTGTTTTTCTTCTGCCAGCTTTGTTCTCTTTTCCTCAGCAAACTGTGCGCCGATTTTCACAGCGCGACGTCATGATGCTCTGTCATGTGCCTCTGTCTCCCAAGGTGGCTGGGTCTATGCTGAACGCCTTCAGAGAAGCTTTGAGGGTGTCCCTGAAGCGCTTTCTTTGACCACCTTGCGAGCGCTTTCCTTAGCTTCGTTGACCATACAAGAGTCGTTTAGGGATGCGGTGGTCTTATCATTCTGCATACACGTCCTGCTCATCGCAGCTGGGACTGCATCAGGATTGTGTGGATGCTTTGCAGATCCGCTCTTTGAAGGACTTCAGTATCTGGTATTTTGTCTTGCCATTTGACATTCAGTAGCTTTCACAGACATGTCGTGGTAGTGATTCAGTTTCTTTGCATGTTAACTGTACACTATCCATGTTTCTGAGTCATAGAGCAATGTAGGGAGGACGACGGCTCGATAGACCCCTAGTTTTGTATTTGTGGTGATACCACTTTAAAGGAATGGGTTGCCTGAGTCAGCCAGGAAAACCAATGACTTAGCATATTTTAAGTCACAGATCAACATGCATGACTAGATTGACACGTGAAATGCGTAGGACCTAATTATTATTATTTTTTTTTTGAAGAAACGTCTGTAATCTATAAGTAAAACCAAAAAGCTTCAAACTCATTAGGCTGCTATTGTAGTGTTTATAGTTTTCAGACTACATACATGTATAAATAGAATACATTATGTAAGCCTACGAAAGCATACATCCAGTTTTCGATGCGTTATCAAACTTTATATATTTTGAATAGAATTAGGCTTACACCTATGATAAAACACAAGGGCGTAGCCAAGAGGGGAGAAGTTCAAACCATCACCGGCCTCAGATCTCATTGTCTGAAAGGGAAACTTTACTTACTTCCCCAGTGCAGCCAACTTAAGCAAACTAAAGTCACCAAATTTCACGAGCGTAGCCAAAAGGGGTTTAGTGGTCCCCCCCCCCCTCCAATACATAAACTAAAGCATTTTACCTTTTTCTACCAGTCGCTGGACTCCACTGAATAGAAGATTTAGTTTTTGATTTTTTTTTAGCGGAAGAGTAGCAGGCTACTTGCACTGTAGATACCTCAAAATATGCATTTTTTTAAAACTTAAAATAACGAAAATAATGCTTGGATCCGGGGCAAAGCCCCGGACACCACCGGGGGAGCTTGCAGCGCTCCCCCAGACTCCCTAGCTGTTCTTTCACTAATTATAGGAAGAGAGTAATCTAGGGTAGAAAAAACGTTTGAAAGAATGAAAGATAAGAATGTAATGAAGATTAATTACATATAGACACACACTAATATATATATATATATATATTGCGGAGAGGTTTAAAATCCCCCCCACACACACCGAAAATATATGACATGACATTTGTGGGCCGGTTTATATGGTAATGCCCGGGCCGGTTGTGATACCCTGGTTATAAATGCTATGTTTATTTGTTTGTAAAATGTTTTACATGTTTCGGATGTTCTTTCAGAGTTAAAGATAATTAATTCCTAGTCCAAACCTCCCGCAGGATGACTGGGGAGGGCAGCGGGCAGGGCATGAACCCGGGGCGACCTAGACAACCGAACGACTATCCAACACGCATACCACATGACAAGGCAGCCATACTTCTATATTTTAAACATACATTGGCCTATAATTTACATACACACACCTAGCCATATGTTACACTTACATACAACTTTAATGACAGCATAGCGGAAACACATAATGTGTTGGTACATATCATCCATTGGAAGCAAACAGTAAGCTCATGGGGGAGCCAATACTTGGTCATTGGCTTGTAGCTCCAAACATCTAGTACAACTAGACCGATGTAGGCATGTCAATTTTTAAAAATAAAACTTGAAAGTACAGTTAAAAAAGCTTCTCAACAAAACTGAGATCAAAACTTGTAGTTCAAATGTCCACAGATTGAAAGAAGATGTGTGTAGAAACACGTATGAAATGATAATTTAAATGTTAGAACTCACTTCAGTTACACGTCTTATCTGTCTACCGTCTCTTGCTTGTCTCACCTCTCTTCACATTTTCACACCAGTAGTAGTAACTACGACAGACCAGCTCGTGATTTCATCAGAATCCATTCAGCCTTCCTTTTCTCATGGTATGTCTCTAATGAGACACTGATAGTGTCAAGATTTCAAGTAATTCTGTTACGAATTCTGTCATGACACACTTAATTTAGTTAAAACTTCTAAGACGTCAATGTGTCATAACACTCAATTCAGTTACGACTTCTAAGACGTCAATGTGTCATGACACTCAATTTAGTTACGACTTCTAAGACGTCAATGTGTCATGACACTCATAGCTTGTACGTCTGATAAATCTTAATAAACGACTATCTTTTAATGGCGCAAGTGGGAACCTATTATTCATGGACTGGGGCGCCTTGGTTGCTACGCCACTGACGAAAATTCTAAGAAGTAATTCATCCCTATTGTATATACTATCATTGAACCGGAAGATATACAGAAACCTATTAATGAGAAATTACTTGTAACAGAATGCAACCGGAAACGAAAAAGTGTTACGACATAACTTCTCACTTACACAGATGTAAAATTATTTTGTGTTGAAGTGAAATGATTAAGCTGTATGAATTCTAATGAGAAATTTAAATACCATTCATCTATTTCCACAAACTCGTAATCTCCAGGTGTTGTAATTCCCATCCTGTTTCTTGGAACTGGTGGGGCGAGGTTTCTACCTATGTCAGGTAAGCAAACATCCTCAACAAAGCTGGGAAGAGTGATGCCAGGCTCGTTTAGCCTACAGCGAAACTTTGGAACTATTTTTAGCACTTGGAAAAATCGCATGACGTCCTAAAGTCAAAAAAATGTACACAAGATTTTTTTTTTACTGAAGTTTATTTAAACAGAGATGTGAATTTCAACCAGGATGGAGGGGACAATTAGGAACCAAGACGATTATATAGAAGGCTACTTTGGTATATAGCTACAGGTCAGGAATGTGTCATGTCAAAGTTTCTCTAACGCCAGTGCAAAACATACATTTAGATTTATACTTTGTTTGACTACTGGTGGATATTTAGCACTCATAAAATAAAATAGACTTTGGGAAAATCCATTGTAATTATTTATGTCATTTGGAAATATGAATCTTGTATTTGTATTGAATGTCTGAACAGTCTGGTGCCTTTGAACGTGAAGTAGAAGGAACTGGGCTGTCCATGAGAATTCCCCAAGCTTAAATAGTACAAATAAAACTAGAAAATAAGAAAATACTTCTTCAATAACAAAGCTTATATTGAGTAATTGTGAATCACTCTCAATATCGCACATTTTATCTCCCTTTTTTCTATAAAAAATGAAGTAATTAATTGCTGAACTAATGATGTTTTAATTGTTTGATTCATTCACGTGTTGTCCTCGACAATGAATGATTGTGTAAAATTGTAACTTCATCCAAGAATGGGAAGTGGGAGAAACAAACCACCCAGACAGACATTGAAACAACAGCGACCACTGCCAAGCAGAATACATTTTATTTTGATAAGAGATAGAATCACCCCCAACTCCGATATTTTTTTTAATTATTCAATTTTTTCTTTCATCTAATTTTTCATTAATTATCGTTACCCTTATTTTGAATGTAGTGTTAACAACTAATGTATGATACTTTGACTTCTGACCAATTGTAAATGAGTAAATGTAACATTACATTTCTATAGTGTAGGTACAGCTAATGTTTACTAAAGGACCTAGATCTATAATACTGACTGATGCTAACACAATAAGTCAATGCCTTCTGTGTCAGAACTGAAAAAAAGTTATTGATAGCCTTCGACATTAACTCTTTTTGTGCATCTGTACATTTCCGATGAATGGTCAGTCTCAGTGTGAAGTCCTCCAGCGTAGCAGATATATCTATTTCTGATTGAGTCTACTTTTTTAAGTCATAAATCTTTAGTCCTGACTTCAGATTATAACAGCAGAAGTTTTCTATCTATTTGTTCCTTTATCATCGCCCCATGTGTGGTTATTTAGTTTCTATCTTGTTAAACCACATATAATTGTGAAATGAGGCCATATAACATGAGAATAAAATAACGACCACAATTCAAACCCATAGAGTCCTCCATGTCATTCTAGTGTTTCATAGCACATTCCTGCCAAAAAAATTAAACGATTTTTTTTTGCAACGTAAACAATCTTAATGTAAATTAGGATTTTCTAATTAAGTTAATGAGAGTTATCTATCCTTTGTACTCATTTTTTATTTAATTAAGGTCCAATTTATATTAACAAGTCAGGTACCCATTAGAGATGGGGAAAGTAAAGGCGGATGGTCGTTGTGCTGGCCATATGACACCCTCGTTAACCGTGGGCTAGAGAAACAGATTGCCTTTACATCATCTTCCCTATAGATCGCAAGGTCTGAAAGGGAAACTTTCCCCTTTCTTTTCTTTTACATTCAAAAGACTAAAGAAAGTTGAAAAGACATCTTATATATAAGGCTTGCCTTCGAGTCCGAAGATTAATGAGGAATGCAGTACTTTGCCACATCCAGCGCAGACATAGCCATTGTCCGACGGTGGTCAATTTAGATTTTTTTTCGCCGTCTTCGTCTGTTCTCAGCAGTGGATTTTCTTTTAGCCTCAAAAGTGTATCCCGAGGTCTTATTAGATGATCTTCAGCTGTCTCATTCTGAAGCCGCCTACTGCCAGGTGCTCACTTCTGTGTCAGTTAAAGATAGTTGGCGTCTAAGCTGGTCTGTTCCGTGGGGTCACTCTGTTACGTCGACCACCTATCAGCTCAACAAAAAGGACTGCTTTTGGCATACCTACATCCCCCAAACGGAATGCGTGCCCTGTCCAGCGTAACTGTCGGACCATAAGAAGTCCCTCTTTACCAGGCATGTCAAACACGGCGTTCGGTACCCGCTTGGCCACGTCAAAAATTATCAAAATAATGTTAAACTATTACGCTGGAAAATAAGAGATGACAAGCTACTTGAATTAAAAAATAGTTTTTGTTACACCGAGATTGAGTTTGCAGTGAAAGCCAGCTAAATTTTGTCAAACTTAATTGCAAGCCATAGCAAATCATTTAGTGAAGGGTATTTTATGAAGGAGTGTGTCGTTAAAGCCGAATTAATTTGTCCAGAAAAGGTGAAAGCATTCAAAGAAATAGCGTTAACTAGGCAGATTAACTGTGGCAGGTTGAATAAATAACATGTCAATCAGCTTGCGTGAACAATTAAAGAACAAAATAGTTGATTTTGAATTCTTTTCGTTGGCTCTAGATGAGTCCACTGATGTAACGGGCTTAGCGAGGATGTTTTTGAGAAATAACAGGAGGGGATATTCTAGTACAATTTACCTTTGGTAAAGCCAGCTAGTCTATCAACGGATGGCGCACCAACCATTATGAAATGGTTTTGATGCAAGGCTACTTGCAAAAATAAGAGAGACTAATGCTAATTTTAAATGGGCTAATTGAAAGTGCATCATTCACCAGTGCATCACGCACAAAGCAATTACAATTCTTACATGTCATTAGACTGGTTTCAGTCACTATCAATTTTATTCGTGCCCGTGGCTTAAATCATCGCCAATGTTTAATGTTTCTGTGAACCTGTTGAGTATTTCCAAACTGACGAATGGGTTCAGGATTTGGCATTTTCAGTTGATCTCAATGGTCACCTGCAAGACTTTAACTTGAAACTTTAAAGTAAAGACAAAATTGTCACAACTGCTAGTGATGATGTGAAATGCTTTCAAGCAAAATTACGACTGTGGATAAATGAAATATAAAGAGAAAACCGTGTTCACTTCTCAACGTGTCAGAAATTAAATACGGCTACAACATTTGGTAAATATGTCCTACACCTGGAATCGTTAGTAGATGCTTTCAATGACAGTTTTCATGACTTCGTTTCATACGAGCAAGAATTTTTGTTGTTTTTATCTCCATTTTCATTTGATTATGAAACTGCTGCTGGTGCGCAACTAGAGCAGATAGAATAGCAGCTAGATTCTTTGTTGAAAGCGAAGTAGATAGAAATGGCTGTACCAAAGTTTTACAGTTATTTACCTGAACATTACGTTAAATTGCGGAAATTCGAAGCCAGAATCCTAGCTATGTTTGCAAGCACTGCTCTGTGACTGTGAAGAGTTCTTTTCTATAATGAAAGCTACAATAATTACCTCACCCTTCGAGATTATCTGATCAAAATATGTCATCAGTGATGATAGTGTCAGTGGCAAACAAACTTCAACATGACATTAATAAACTTGTATCCCAGAAAAGATGTCAAGCATCAGGACAAAGACAAAAAGGCGTAATCAGTAACTTTAAATGATCAAATCGTACTACAAATTTAGCTAAGGGACAGGTAAGCCATTAATTATTGTATTCTGTTGTATTGTTTCTAATTTACATGAAACTAGTAGGATGTTTTACAACTGATTTTTGGCTGCGGCCCCTCAGGTCGTAGTTAGCATTTATGCGGCCCATACACCTTAATGAGTTTGACATGCCTGCTCTATACTGTCCATACCGGCGTTTGCAAGGACATCGATGTTTGTAGTGCGGTCTTGCCACAGATCCAATAAAATACATTGATAAAAAAAAAAAAAAAAAAAAATTGGTATGGAGTAATGTGTTGTTAATATAATGGAACCTTAAAAAAAACCTCTAACAAACATGGAACAAAACAACATTGGAAGGAATTTAGAAATTAACCCCCAAAAATGTCAAGGACGCCATAACGAAAGATAGTTGTAAGCTCGCAAAACAAGGAACATCACTCTGCGCTACAGGGAAATAGAATACAGATCTGATCCTGCAGTATTAAAAAAGGCCATAAAATTATTATATAGTTTTTTTGTGTTTTGTAATTCATAGTTTCTTAATCCTTCCGTTTTCTGTACATCAGATTTCTATTTAAAAAAAAAAAAAACTACTTATTTATAGTTTATATTTTTCATTAAAATCCCCTATTTAAAAAAAAAAAAAAAAAAACTTTACAAATGATGATATAATCTAGTCAAGAGCGCATAACTCACGTTTTCTTTACATTAAACGATTTTTTATTTTTTTTTTTTAAATTTTTTTTTTTTCAATTGAAAACTTTACGCAGTGGTATCTTCTTGTTAAACATACAAAATGTGTCTCCTTAAATTTGAATGTTAATTTTAAAGTATTCTTTAGAAAAGTTAAACTGTATGCATTTCCGCACAGCATTTTCAATGGAGCTTTTATTGCCATGCAGGCCTACTTTATTTTTGTTATTTATTCAGTATTTATTTTAATTGATATTATTCACCTTTACCCATATATCAGTATGACAAAGCTTACATCATCTCTACCCTGTCAGTCCGTCTGTCTGTCTTTCAGTCTGGTACAATCTCGGATCAAGTTGAAACTTTAGACAATTATTTTTTGTACCTAGCAAAACATAAATTTTAAAAAAGCAATTAATTAATTAATTATTGTTAATTAAGGATTTAGTTTGGTACCGAAAAAAAGGTAAATAAATGCTACCTGTTGAGAAATGTGGTTGTATATGTGGAGTTATTTCTCTTATTAAATTTTGTACACGTTATATCTCCCACTTTCCGTTTTTAGATCAAGTTAAAAATTGTGCAAAATTATTTATAGACGATGAACATTCACGAATAACATTAAAATTAACCAATTCGTTGATCGATTTGTGATAATGACTTAATTTTAAATTATATGGTAGTCTTTATGCTGTTATGCCCATTGGGTAAACTTTGCTTCTAAAAAAAAAAGGTGTTTTTTTGTTGTTTTTTTTTTGGCTAGGATGTAATAATCTGTAATTTTGAAGGAATTTCCGAAACTTAGAGAAACATACGACTCTCATAGAAGGCTGGGAGTCTTTTTTTTTCGTCAAAATAACTGCTTCATTCAAAGGTTATAAATAAATACTATGGTCAGACATGGCAAGTTGTTTGTTTAGAAAAAAAAACTAGATCTAAATTTTCATAATAAAGACTACAGCTTCATTTTCAATATGAAACAAAAGAATCCAGAATGTTCTTTACATTCCTGCGTTTTAAAAATCTTTTTTTTTTTGTTTGTTTTGCTTAAATGAGTCACTCTTTCCCTCACTTTTTCCCTCACTCTTTCCCTCACTCTCGTTGACCTGTGCACGGGCTGTAAAGCAAACACACTGACAAACAAACACATGTCACATCGAAGGTAATGATGACTTAAGACACGGTGACGTGACCAGGGCATAACATTAACAAACAAACAAACGACCTAATCCTTTTCATAAGGATTTAGCGCTGGACTGACCACATGGGGTGACCCTGTTGATTCATTCTTTTGAGTCCCCATTTTATTCATCATTCGCTCTTCATCACAACTAGACCTATATTTACAGCATGGTCAAACAACAACATAACATGTATTTAAAAGTTGTTTTCTTTGGAAAACTTTCTCTCTCTCTCTCTCTGTTCTGTGTATCACAGACGAAGATCTCTTCTTGATATATTCGCGTAGGACGTGATAGTATACGTATATAATATCAGACCCAATTATGTAACATAAGAATTTAATAATTTACTTTCAATATTCAGATATTAAACTAATTGATAACCGTTTTCTTATAATGCCTCACCCTACTCTCCGCAAATCTAAATATAACCACTGGGCTATACTGACCAATTACAAGCTAAGTAATGTAAGTATCATTGGTTAATGTAATTTAGGTAGGGTGGGGGGTGGTATGTCTCCAATCGACCACCCCCTCTTCCCCCCGTGAACTGAAAAAAAGAATCAGATGTGGTGCACAGTATCGAGATATGTGGGAAGGGAAAGAGCTTCTTGCACCCCCTCCCTTTTCCGATTCATTATTAAAACTGTACTCAATAAGTCCGCATTAGTAGTGCACAACAAAAGTTATTGACTTCTCTCTGTCTCATGTCATCCGCATCACTCTTTAAAACCTTGTCCTTTCAACTTTCCTTCATGTCACCCTATCTGTAAGCTTCTTCACGGTACCGTCAACTGTTCAATAAGCAGGTCAGGAAGCTACAAATATTTTTCTTTACATTTTTAAAAATTAGATCTAACACATTCATTTTTCTTTTAATCCCAATTGGTTTATCCAATGTCATACAGGAGGTCACATCATCACTCTATTGAAATGTTATTTATAAATAAGAAAATGGGAAACTCTCCCGGGTCGTACTTCCCAGTGTCTCGTGTAGTCTGTGACGTACTGGTCAAACGAGAGCAAAGTAAAGTTTCCCCTTTCAGACCATGCGATTTTATAGGGCACATGATGCAAAGGTCATAGGTTTTGTGGCCAACGGTAAATTAGGGTGTCATGTGGCCAGCACAAAGACCAGATGACTTTACTTTTCCCTAGCTAATGTTAAGTACCCATTAGAGTTTAGTGGACCCAGCAGCGCCCTAATAATCTCGAATTTCAAAATTGTAGTATTCAACAAGATTCGATCACGTGACCCCTCGGTTCGGCAACCAAGCACTTTACCACTCAGTCAGCACGCACCTTGTCAAACGATACAACAAGACCCAAACATTTCTGGAGGTGTTATGGTCATTTTTGTTTTTAAAAAACGAACACCTAACACAAAGAAAGATAAATAAAAGTGAGATAAACCGAAATAAATAAAAGTGAGATAAACTGAAATAAATAAAAGTGAGATAAACTGAAATAAATAAATGTGAGATAAACTGAAATAAATAAAAGTGAGATAAACTGAAATAAATAAATGTGAGATAAACTGAAATAAATAAATGTGAGATAAACTGAAATAAATAAATGTGAGATAAACTGAAATAAGTTCAAAATTCTATAGTCCCGAGCGCTAGCTCTACTTGCCGCCATGATGGAGATTTTGGGCTTGTATTAATTATCTTCAACTCTGTATTTGAAACATGCCAAACAAAAGAAATAAGTATCGATACGATAAGAGTGGGATAAAAAAAAAGTAAGATAAATGATCAAAGTAAGGGGTAAGTCAAAGTGAGAAATTTAAAATGATTACATTTCCTACTCCCCTTACAATAAAAGTCTGTTCAATAGACCATTGACAAGCTGAGACAACATTCTCTTAAACACATCAGGGAGATACTTACAAAAAAAGACAAAAAAAAACAACTGTCCATTATTTAATGATTTTGGTCCCTAACTAGTAGCTTAACTTACACATATTTAAATTTGTTTGGTCAGCTGACGAAATGGTCACCAGGGACATTAGTCATCAGAATCAAGACTGTTATTTCTAATACATAAGTTGACAATTTGTATCTCCTATATTTCCACACTGTTAAGAGTCAATCAGTCACTTAGCCAGTCAGTGATTGGGTGAAAGTCTAAGTCAACAGACGTCATGACACAATGATTTCAGTTCTGTAGAGTTAAAAACTTTCAATTGATTACATTATTTACACATGCCCAGCCCTTGTGATTACATTAGTTCAAGGATTCGGTTATTTGCTGTACAGGATACGATCTACAAGGATGTTTACGTTGTGCAATATTATTTTTACATTTAAGGGACTCTTCTTTTTATATTTTTCACTTAGCTACTTGACAAGGGATTATAGCTGATTATGGTATCTACAAATTATATTATTTAATACAAGTGAGCTTTGTGCTGGCCATACAAGCCTTGGTGCTTTTTTGGTCTGTAGTTATTAAATAAGCTAACCGTAAAAAAATATATATATACATCAGCCATTTTGCTCAATTTGCTTGAGGGACATAGATATTGGATTGATCCCATAGTTTCAAGACATTGGCATGAATGTATGTGAGTCTGTGTGAATTTGTGACAGTCTTGTGTGAGCCTGTGACAATCTTGTGTGAGTGTGTGACAGTCTTGTGTGAGTGTATGACAGTAGTTAGGGTTAGGGTCCTAAAAATTCCGATATTCAAAATCCCGGTCTTCACTGAAACTCAAACCAAGGACTCCGTGTTCGAAAACCAAGCACTTAACCACTCAGCCATCGAGCCGCCATTTCTATTGTTCATTCATAGAAAAAAAATCGAATTTTTAACCCTTTCTCTCCTAATTGACGATGCTAACGTTGATTTGACCCCCAATAAACTAAATGGAACTTTGGATTTATAAACTTTAATTTCTGCTGTGTAAAAAGAGCATGCATTCTCCTAAAATACGATACCAAATATAACATTTTCTGATAACAAAAAAGTTATTGAAGTTTTTAATCATAACAGGATAATAAGCGAATAATAAACTATCGAAATGAGGAAAATAATTACGAAGAGAAAGAGTTAAAAATGTTCTTTAATAAAAATATTTGGTGCATTCTTCGTTTGAGTGTGTGTGTGTGTGATAATACAGCGATAGTAGAGGTGGGCGTGGTTCAGTGATCTTATCTCTCTTCTATGTCTACAGTTTATTATTTATTTATTTATTTTGTTTTCTTTATAACGATGATCCGTTGACCTTGACACTTCTTGCCACTGACAACCATTCCCTATGTTGTTGTTTTTCCGACCCTCTTACTTTGTGTGTGTGTGTTCGTAGCCATAGTCTCCAGTTTCTGTTTGTGTGTATAAAAATGCGCGTGTTTAGATCTTCTGCTCATTCTTGGGCGCCAGGCCTCTGACTATCTCTTCCACTTGGACGTTCCTGCGGTTCCGATCTTCGTCATTCCAACATCCGGTCTTCCCTTGCTTGTTAAGCCCTGACGTCACTCTCGCCCTGGCCTGTAATAGGAACTGCTCGGTGCTGACACTCCTGGCCAATCAATTTATCCTTCAACTGTTTGGATTGACTGTCAGCCATGTTTGACCTCATTCACGATATGACAGTATATATGTCATATGTGTGTGTGTGTTTGTGTTTGGTACTCTGGTCTAGTTAAAAAAAAAATCTGACCTCATTGGAAATTCTAGTCAGATTAGAAACCAGGTACTAAATAAGTAGAAACCTTGGTTTGCTGCACATTTCTTTGGAGTTGGGTTTAGTTGCGTTTAATCCTAGGCAGAGAAAGAATACAAAATAAAATAAAAGAAGGGTAGGTGAGTCAGGGAATTAAGGTTATTGCGATCTATGGAGGCTTATCATGTAAAGCTTATCTGTTTTTTTTTTATAGCCGACGGTAAACAAGGGTGTCGTGTGGCCAGCACATCGCCCAACGCCTTCTTCCCCAAAGAATGTACGGTATCCATTAGAGTTCGCGTCCCAAAAATTCAGAAGCTCAAAATCCCATTCTTCACCCGGATTCGAACTAGGTTCGGAAGCGGAGCGCTTTCCACTCCTCCACCCCTAGTCTGAGTGTTATTTGTCGTATTTTAAATCTCGAGAGACGATCTTTCCCCTTTGCAACTTCTTCTCTGACCAAAGAGGTGGAAGAGTGTTAACCAAGGCATTGTTTCTCACAATATACATGTTCATTTAAAAAATATATTTGTGCTCGAAGTGTCTTTACGTTAACATGATAGATATATCCCATAGTCTAACTCTACGTCCATGACTTAGCCTTAAAATTATGGTTGTAAAATACAGTTAGTGTTTGAAATAAAACCAGCAAGATTCTCACACAACTTCAACACGTCTAACTATTGAGTCATGACACTGCTGACATTTTCGCCATATAAAAATTATGATAGTCGAAAATTCGAAAACTTTATCTTAACCCTTAAAACGCGTGTGGTAGTTGAGCCTCTAAACATCAGACTAGTAATTCCATTTTGATTGCACTCATTGTTAAACAGCTCAGCATCTTAAGGGTTAACAACTTTTCAACATGCTATCGAACTGAATTCTCCCCCAGAGACTCGTGGTTCGAGGTTTGCTTTAAGCGTTGACCAAATAAAAAAAATAAAATAATTAAAAAAAAAGACTAATCCTAATTGCAGGGGTGGGCAACCTTTTTCAATCGAGGGCCGCATTTAAAATGTTTTTAAGAATAGGGGGCCGCATATATATATATATACAAATTAGAAAATTTACATGTATACTTTATTTAACATTTACATCTTTTTTTACACTACCGATTGAGGAATTACAAGATTTAGCGATTTCTGAAACTAATTTTACGAATATTAAAAATAATTGTTATTGCCTTTTTACATCACAGCAATTCATCACAACAATTCGATTGTACTGTTGTACTTAATGTAAATATTTAATTTTACACTCGTGCATAATGTTCTGGAACTGTGGTGGAACTAACTAACTAGTTGCTATCCTTGTGACAGCTTTAAATTACAGTCTGTCAGCATCGAGTTGTTCTCACCCTCCTTTTTTTTTTTACAGAAGGCTTTTTCAAGATTTCTGTGGACCCAAATAATTTTAAAAATTTAGCATCAACTTTTTTAAAATGTGGAAATACAGCTTCTGGCACTCATAAAACTCTCGTGGAAGGTCATAATTTGCTTGGAGGTATTTCGTCTGGAGCTGAATCAGCTTCTGCACTAAATGGTGAAGTGTGGATATTGAAAACTGGTTTCAAGATCTTGGTGTCTTAAAATTCGCATTTTAAATTTAACAATTCTTGTACTTTTCAACCATTTTACTAGAAACCTTTCAGCAAAGGAAAATTATTTAATCTGTTTTCACTTGCTTGCATGGAGAAATGGAAAAGTTTTGTTTGGAAAGATGTACATACATTACATGTGCAAGCAACCAGTTGCGATGAAAAACACGAAGCAAGTCTTCACTCTTCTTTAGAAATGTTAGTAACAAAGTCCCAGTCAATGTCCTTCAAGGGACATAACAATTTCTTCCTTGAGATCCCATATTCTTCTCAATACCTTGCTCCCATGCTAACCCAGCGGACACTGCTGTGGTACCGAACATCGGAATGTTTTGTTTTCACATCTTCAAGTAGGCCTACTTCTCGGAACTGACTGTTAAGTCCCCTAGCTCTAATAAGTTTGATCGCTGATAATTGGGCCAATAACATGTTTGATATTCAATGCAGTTTTATGCAAACTTTCCCGTGTAGAGTTTATAGTTAGGATATTGTTCTTTAATTTATTTTTAAAAAAACTGTTTTACTCAGTCAAAGCACGGGCTCCATCAGTTGTTACACTTGCCATCTTGTTCCAAGCCAACCCAACACTTTCAACACAGTTCTTCTTAGCATTGAATAAATACTGGCCTGAGTTTAAGTCTTTGACTAAATGGTTGGAAGTATTGCAAACAAGCATAATCTTCATTTGCTTTAAACTTTTTAGAATGACATGCAGAGACAGTGTTTCTTTAGCCTCTTCATCATAAGAGATAAGAAGATAATTAAAAATTATTTAATTTTATTTTTTTCCCCTTTATTATATGTTTAATCTGTGGTCACACCTGAATTCTGTAGGTGTTCCCGGGCCGCATAAAACACTATGACGGGCCACATGCGTAATTTGCCCACCCCTGCTAATAGCATAAAAAAAAAAAGATAACTCTAGATCAATTATCATTTCGCTTCGTTCCAATGGAGTCTAATAAACGATTACAAATGACAAACCAAACTGAGATTTCTTTTTGGACTTAGAGAACAAAATACCAAAATAAATGTGGAAAGGAGAACGGGAATGTGGCCATTGGGGCCTGAACCGTGAGGCCTGAAGAAATATCTTCGGTGTCTAAATACATTGCTTGCATTAAGATGAAAGATCGAAAACAAAAGTAACCCTAACCAAAGATCTAAGTCTAGATCTACTTCTTGATATACACTCTAGATGTTATCTATATTGGATTTGAGTACAAATATAAGCAACGCTTATAAACTTCAATTAAATTGAAGCAACTTTAAAGTTACTCAGATATGGCATAATTACGGTAATACGGCAGACTACGCCATGCAGGCTCTAGGACCTAGTTTCCAGCCAAATTTACTATTTGTTTTCACTTTGAAAAATTATAAAAAATTATAACGGACTAATTAGAATTTTCCACGTGTGGTCAATCAGCTAGTAATTCTTTTCTCTGCGATATGCATCCTCTGTTCAATTTCTTGGAAAATCTTAGAGGCATTTTTTGAGATCAGCTGTCCAGGTTCCATGAAGTTCTGACTTAATTAAACAGAGGTATTGTAAAAAGCAAATTTATTTTTTAAATGATACAATTAAATGTTAAATTATGTATCAAAAGAGTGCGGCAGAACTTTACGTAACCAATTTTAAGTTGAATGAATACTAACCCAAATATATGAAATTCTGCACATGTGTTATACGATTTTAAAGAATGTTGATCAGTGATTGATAATCATAATTGCTATACGATCACTCTTAAGAAGAAATGAACTTAAAAATCTAGCCAAACAAATGTTTAAAAATGTTATCATTTCAGCGCTTTGGGAGACCCTTATGCTGTGGAGTCTCGTTTTAGTAATTGATAACTGCATTGACGTTACAAATGATGCCGGCAAGATTTTCTGTTTTGGTCTTGAATATCTTTAGTCAGGACAGCTGCCTTTTTAGAAGTCTATACTATTATTTTGCTGACTACTGTGTTTTGACTAATGCAACCGATCTAAATGCTGAAGTTAGATGCATGCACAAAATTGTTTTTAAAATTATTTTTTTTTAAATGCTTAACAAAACAAAAAATACTAAACAAAACAAACAAAAAAGACAATTGTGTTGGTGGACTGCAATATAACCTACAGGTGTCTGTACGTGACGTTTTGGCGCGAGCCGTTTTGGCGACGGGACGTTTTGGCGCGAGATATCATTTGACGATAATTTAATAAGCACGTAGCTTTTTTTTAACGAACCCTTGAATTCCAGAGACTTAGGCAAATAACCATGGTGTCTATGTATACTTAACTTAAAGTATTTTGAGAAACATGGTACATGTATTATATTTTTACTTATTATTAGCAAGTGTTTGGTATGTATAGCTGGAGATACCATACGGTCATTAAATAAACCAATGTTAATGAAAACAAATAATTGCATCAAGTTTTAGTCTATCATCGTTTCATTTTGTTTTAATTTTAAAGTAATATCTTAAAACATCTTTTTTGAAAATAAAAGTGTGCCAAAATGTTTATTAAAGAAAACGATGTGAAAAACAAACACACATTTACATTTAGTACGTGAAAAATATGTCTTAACACAAACACGCATGCAAAACATAGATATGAATAATTCTTTTAAATGAAATAATACTATAAACGTACATAATGTATTTCGCGCCAAAACGGCGGCGCCAAAACGTCCTGCTTCGACAGGTGTATCAGTACTTTTAATGAAGTATCTCTGATTGCTTCTAGACCAGTGATGCTCAACCTTATTCGGCCGGGGACCATTTTAATTTCCGACACAAGTGTCCCGGACCACGTCTACAAAAAAGGTGTTTTTTTTAAAAGGAAATAGATCTGGGGCTAGGCAATGAACCATTTTTTTTATTTGAAACCCATGAACTTAGTATATATATATTAATTCATGAGAAATTTATCTTACACCAACTTTTAAAATCCGGCTGCATGAGATGAGCACTAAATCTAGAATTTTAGATGTTCGTCCGTGAGCTAGATTACATAACATGGATTTCAAAAGATTCATCACTGAAAAGATTTGTCCTCACAAACAGGTGCTGTTAACACATGTTTTCGGAGATTTAGAAATGTTTCTTCAAGCAACACAGATAACAAATCATTTATCTGCATCACTTGAAATGTGTCAAGTAGGGATGTCTAGCTTTGTAAGTCAATCAGTTTCATCGCATCTTTGTCTGGGCACTTGACACATTGGGCGCAGATAGATTTTCGAAACCACAAACATTGTTCAATCTGAACACGATCATTATCACATGGTCCAGACTGAAATCCTTGTCACATAGATTTTGTGTATGCAAGCTCCTCATAATTACTAACTTCTCTGATTAAAAAAAAAATCGTTGCTTGTACCGAGAAGAATTACCAAGATTTTGAGCGGATTCACATATGTCGGTGGACTCGTCAGCGGCAATTGAAAACATTTCGAAATCTGGTTTGTCTGTTAGTTTTTAATGGAGATTTTTACTCAGATCCTTTACTCGCCTTTTGTGAGAAAGACTCACGGCTTCAATAGTATTCTTCTTTTCAAAAATCTTTTCCCCCATCATTGCTAGCAAGCACTTCTCTGTGCATTCGTTGTCGGAAAACGGCTTTATGTCTCAACTTGCAACGTGAACAGCTATGTAGCTTTCCCACTTTCAGTCCCACAAGTGAACACTTCAAGAAGTTGTGAGTGCACCAATACTTACACAAATCTCTTCAAGTACGCGACATTCTGACGTGCACGGGGTGCACTGTGCAAAGTGTAGCGTCGGGGAGAGGGTGAAATGAGGTTAGGATGCACCGCAAGTTAAGTACCCATTTTGAAAACAAAAAGATTGTTCACAGACTGAGAAGACGATAGCTTTTCCCACGTGCAGTCTTTAATAGTCTCCATTACTCCGTCGTATTTTTTCGATTCGTCTTCAGGTTGATATTTATAGCGTACGACCTTTTAAATAAAATTTAAAAAAAAACGTATCTGTTTTTATATATATCAAAGAACAAGCCTAAGAAACTTCTAGACATACACAGAGTCTCATAAAGTTTGTACAGTGTTTGCTACAGGCGCGCGATATTTGTCTATTTATAGTATTAGATCCTTTTAGGCCACACTTTGTTCATGGGTGGAAGGTGGTCAAATGGAGCAGGCTATCCTGAGGACGAGAGTCCAATAATTGGATGAGAGAAATGAATCCTTTATTTCAAGTTAAAACTTTAATTTCCCATCATTTTTTTATAATTCTGCTAATAATAAATAAATAGTAATATGTAGGAAAGAAAAATTAATATATATATATGTTTCTATATTTTTCACTATTGGTTTTAAAAAATGTAAAATATGAAGTAATCATTGAAATTAATAATATTATAAGAACATTAAAATTTAACGTTGAAATATTTACAGAAAAAGAGTTTAATGAAAACAAAGTCTAATTCTTGATGTCTGTTAAAGATGATAATATGTCACATAGTGTATTGATAAATTGGACTTTTAAACTTTAATAACAAATTTCCGTTGTCCACCGGTTACTTTGAGATTAGTCACAAAATTTTTTTATAAATATACATAGACTTTGGGGAGTCGTCAGGTCTTCAGTTTTAATATTGGACAATGTCAAACTAGAAAACACACAACAGCAGCTGGCCTGGCGTACGAGAGCTGTTCGAATTATTAGGTCACATTGTGAGAGTTGGAAAAACAATGTTTACTATTAGACCACACAATCTAGATGACCTTGATGTGAAGAAACGCAAATTTGGAAAAAAATTTAGGCAACTTAAAGAACATACTAAACAAAGCTGAGAAGTCCATGTACGGTACTAATTGAGGAAACTAGTCATCCTGGTCGTTGTTCCAAGTAGTCTGTGGTCTGTGATGGATTATTGGTCATTAAGGTCTTCAATGTGCTTTAGTTATTCACCAATACTATTTTATGTCAGTCAAGTTTTAATTTTAACTGTACAGGTGCTTCATATTTTATTGTTTGTTACTCGATGGATTTACCAACAGGACAACATATATTCTACACTGTGTTGTCTTCAGCGTGTGGAAATAAAAAGCATGAGCGGCACCTCAGAAACAGCAAATGTCATAATAGTAGTGTTGGTCGTTGTGCTGGCCCACATGACACCCTCGTTAACCCTCGGTCATAGAAACAGATGATCCTTAATAGATTTGCTCTATAGATCGCAAAGGTCTGAAAGGGTATTTTATTATTATTTTTTAATTATCGTTTTATACGTGTTATGTATAAAAAAAAAGTTTTACCGCTAGGTCTTAATCGCGTCATAGAACTTATCTCACACAAAGCCATCTCATATGGATCAGTGCCATACTGACAAGTTTTAATGCACGTTTTTATTGTAGATTTCCTCTAGCTGTATGCCCGAGCATATGCTAACTAAACTAAAACGTACTATTCACTCTTATATCATGGGCGAGACACATACACACATAAAAACGTGTACCCCACATGAACACTCACTGCCTCAAACTGCTACATACTGCCACACAATGCATCATACTGTTAAAAAATATACTGTAACACACTGCCTCATACTGCCTCCCACTGTACCGTAATGCCCTTGGCTTGCAGTAACACAGTGTTTCTTAAGCGATCAGGGACATCTGCTGAAACCCTGCGCCACCTCCCATTACCCCCCATCCACCCTACATCATAATGTGTATGTGCGCGCATGTGTGTGTGTGCGACTGTTAAGTGAGGTCAGTGCTCGCCGGACCGCAGCTGGACAAAGAAGTACCACTGAAAAGAACCGCGAGATAAAACAGGGAAGTAACAACTGGTCCTCATAGAGGTGGGGGGGGGGGGGGGGGGGGGGTTTAAGGGAGGTAACTCCTATGTTCGATTTCTTAACAAAACGACCTGTCTGACATTAGGTAAACACGCGCAAAACAGTGATGAGAAGGCGGGAGAGAAAAAAAAGAGGAAGGGGGTTCAGTACACCCCCTCCAGTCTTCTCTTTAAATATGTGCTCTCTATCCACCATTACCAGCCCCACCCCACCATCCAATCACTCACATCTACTCATTTCGACGAGGCGCAGAACTTCTGACTAACAAGAAAAGATTTTTTTAAAAGGGGAGGGGGGCGTGAGGAATGAACTCGAATAAATATTGAATGCATGTGGCACGGGGTGGCTAGCCGCCCGTGAAGAGCGCCCCTCCGGTCCGTCTTTAGACCAATACATTATTACTAATGCGGCCTCTTTGTCCGTTTTCAGTCGCGGCCCTTTTTCTGTTTGTATTTTTTTTTTCTAAAATGTATGAGCTTTGATAGTCTGTGGTGTTAGTAATGTTTGAATGGTCAATAGAAATAAGCGATGTTTACATCCAGTGAGTCCGTTTCTTTGAGATATATGGTCATGACTTGATCAAAGGATAATCAGCTCCCCCCCCCCACACCTTTTTTTTTTTCAATATATTTTTCTTCTTTTATCTCTTCTTTCTTCGTACAAACTTGTAACGTTACAAACTATTTGATGTCTACATCCACTAGTCTCTTTCTTCTATCTATCTATCTATCTATTTATCTATCTATCTATCTGTCTGTCTGTCTGTCTGTCTATCTATCTATCTATCTATCTATCTATCTATCTGTCTATCTATCTATCTATCTATCTATCTGTCTGTCTGTCTGTCTGACTGTCTGTCTGACTGTCTGTCTGTCTATCTATCTGTCTGTCTGTCTGTCTGTCTATCTATTTATCTATCTATCTATCTGTCTGACTGTCTGTCTGTCTGACTGTCTGTCTGACTGTCTGTCTGTCTGTCTATCTATTTATCTATCTATCTATCTATCTATCTATCTATCTATCTATCTATCTGTCTGACTGTCTGTCTGTCTGTCTGTCTGACTGTCTGTCTGACTGTCTGTCTGTCTGTCTATCTATCTATCTGTCTGTCTGTCTGTCTGTTTGTCTGATAGTCTCTTTCAATTTCACCCCTTCTTTCGTTTCTCTAACTCTCATTCGCTTATGACCACACACACACACACACACACACACACACGTTTTTTCTGAGGCACTCTGGGATGTTTCTGTTACTGAATAGATCTCTTTTTTTTCTCTCTCTACTTTCTTCTTTCAGCAACACTCCCACAATCTGTTCAACGTTTATATATTCGTTATGTCTTGCATTTTATTTGACCAGTCTTGCTATATTTTAGTAGAAAGCTTTAACCAACTCACTCTGTCGGTCTGGTCAAACGTTTGTACACGTTATTTCTCCCACACCCAATCTCGGATCAAAAAGAAATATTGCTCACTTATTTCTTGTACCTGAGAAAAGAAGAATTAATTTTAAAACCCCTTAGGTACCTTATTATTTTGTTTCCTATCAAACAAGGGAAATAAATAGTACTTGAATGATGTCGTGGTATAAGTTGAATTAGTTCCCTTTATATTTTGCTTTAAAGTTTTAAACTAATAATAGAGAACTATTTTCAAAAGAAACAATTTTTAATTTCATAAGCTCTCCTCTAGAGCAGTGGTCAGTGCGTTGGCCTGAGGAGGTTTTAGAAGGCTAGAACCTTCGAGTTCGAAACCAGGTCGTTTAACTTGTGGGAAGCGTGGTCGAGATGCTAAGTGCGCTTTAACTTAGCTTGGCTTGGCTACCTAGAAGGGGGCTCGAGGTTCGGCCCCCGACTCGGGCAGAGTTGTGTTAACTGAGCGCCTAAAGGCAGCACGGAAAACCAACTCCTAGATACCACAAATGAGATTGGACCAAAGCGCTCTGAGCATGCTTTAAGCATGAAAGTAGCGCTATATAAAAGCTATAAATATATATATTTGTTTTTTTATATATGCATTTAAAAAGCGATCACGGTAATATTCATCCAGATACCCCATTTGTTCTCCTCGCAACCCTTTCCCAACTAGTCCCAAAATGTCATAGGAACATAGCTGTCATCATGAAATTGCACTAAACAAAAACAATTCATTAAAATGTTTATTATTATTAGTCTATATATTATATATATTACAAATTTAATAACATAACTGGTCTAGACAAATTGATAGAACTACGCTTAATATAAGCTTTATTTTTTAAAGTATTTTTTAAATATTCGTTTATATATAGTTAAAAAATATGTGATCCACAAATATTGTATCCCTCAGGGGCGGACCGGTTTTCAATATCAGCCCTGGAAATACCATGCAATCATTGCCACACAATGATGCCTTATTATGAGCATCCTATTTTACCCATCCACAAATGTAAAGTTGGCTAATGTGTTAAAAATTGAACACACGTATCAATGGCCCCTAAAAAATGTAGGGAAAGCTTGGGCTAGATGTCACAATGTTCACATTCGAATGTTTAAAATACACTTGGAATTTATAAAATACTAGAGGAGTGCATATGAAATTATAAGTTGTTTTTTTTTTTTGTAGTTTTCTATTATTAGTTTAAAACTTTAAAGGTGTAGGTTTTTCTTCAAAATAATGTTTATTTTTTTGTAAATAATATTTGTTAATATAAAAATTCTGTTTACCCTTCTTAGTGATGCACCAACCTCTAATCTATCCAAATAGTAGTGTCAGGACTTTGTTGATTTAATTACTGAATATTAATGTGTCTAGGTATTATAAGTAATATTAATTGCAATGTGTTTGCGTGTTGTAATTAATTTATATTTGATTATTACTTTAAGTCCCAGAGTTCAGCCCAACAGACACACCCAGTTGTATATAAACTAATAAACGAGGTGTATGATGATATAAAGTAAACTTAAAATGAAATGTATACAACGAAATGACATATGATTAATGGTAATGGTATATGAATATAAGTACATATAGAATGATATAAGAAACGACTAAATCATAGTCTAGTTCCAATTAAATACTGAATTATTATTTCAAATACAATGATAGCCACCTTGTAATATGGTATCTGATAGTATTGTCCTCACAATACTTCATTCCGAGGCAAAGATTCTATAAGAGGACAATTCACTTCAATAAACTGACCAAGGTATCACAGGTGTCCTCTAGCCAAGACAAATGCTCACTACGATGAAGCATCAAGGTTAAAAGTAGCACCAAAACTCACAATGTAACACCAAGAATGGACATAGAAATCTGGAATCTTGAAACCTGAGACGAAAACCTCAGTCCTGAAACCTGAGACGAAAACCTCAGTCCTGAAACCTGAGACGAAAACCTCAGTCCTGAAACATGAGAATTGAAACCTGAGACCCTATAGAAAGATAAATAACAAAGTCTTCTAATCCTTTAATCTTCTAACCTAACTGTAAATTACAAATACACCCGAATTCATATTAAAATAACTTGACAATGTGAAATAAAACTTACCCTAAACAGGGGTCAAATAATCCTTCAAGAATATATACCAAGGCCAACGCTAAGGCTATACTATAAGCAATAATATAAGCACCAGTATAATTCAGGAGCTCAAAAGATACACTTGGCTCCACGGGTCAAGATGGAGGGAGTCTACCAAACGATCAAACGTCATATGGAATAATAACGTTGAAGCGACAAAGGGAGAGCAACTAGTACACAAGAGTAAAAATATTGAAAATGACGTCATCACCTTTTGATGAAAGCGGCGCTACTAGATTAAGAACATTTTTTACTATGCAACTACATAGATAGCTGTGACAAAATAAAGCTTCTTTCCTAAACTAAATGTTTCGTACAGAAAGCCGGGACTTTTTGTCTGTTGATGCTGGCATAACCTTTGTAAATAGCATTTTTTAAGGAGAAAGTCGCTTAATACTATTTAGGTAGCATCCAGAAAAAAAGAATCGATGACACAAATAATTATTTGATCTAATAAACAAATATTTCTATTAAATTGTCTTCAAAATGCTTAATCTTCATTGGGGTATATTGTCACAACTGTGACGTATAACGCACACCCCTTGTGTTACAACTTGCCCCACAATTCACAGAACATCAATTCCAAACTTAATTCACTTCGTTAATTGGTTGAAACGTTTAAAGAAAAATTTCAAAAATGAAATTAAAATCCTTATTTACTGTGTAACTAATAGATAGGGTCGCCCACTTTTACGTTATACGGATGTATGCAAACGCGACATGAAGCTCTTCAAAATCGACACTGGCAACTGGGAAGAGGTGGCACTGGACAGATCCTCATGGAGAGAGAGCATAAAGGAAGGGTCAAAGATTGCAGATGTCATACACAACAGAAGCAGAAAGAAGGGTGAAAATGCAACGGCGCCTGGTGATTATATATGCGCAACCTGCGATCGCAGCTGTGTATCAAGGATTGGCCTCTTTAGTCCCACAAGAAGTTGCAAAGTGAAAAGATCGTCTCTCGAGACGTAAAATGCCACAGAGGTAGATAGGGACATGAAACAGTAAAATGGTAAACAATCTTTTCAATAAGTGTTTTACTTTTTGTTTTGTTTGTACGATGCATTGTATTTTTAATACTAAGCATTGTACCTTACGGTATAATGCGCTACACCGCGTAACATCATACTATTTTGTACTTGTTGGTAGGCTTTTTCATTTTTATGAGAAATAGGTTAGGTTAGTATTACTCTGTAAAATCTTTACAATATTAAATTAAATATAGGTCGATTGCGAATCACGAAAACGCCCCGTTTACGAGAAAATATTACAGAATCTTTTACGAGCATTAATATCATTCGAAGCACCCACTCGTCGGCTGCTCCACCGGCTTGTTCGTTGCCGGCTCACCCAATGCCCAAAACAGCCAGGTCAATCCGTGTCTTACTCCGTCCTATAATACAGTGACTCATTCGTAGAACGAAATAATGCCTCACAGTGCACTAGCTATGGGCTATCTACGGTCAGTCAGTTGGAAGCGGACGAAATAGAGGGGGAGGGGGAAGGGGGTGATGAAGAGATAATCATGAATTCGTGTATGTGTGTGTGTCTGGAGTAGGGTGGTGGACTGGAAGAGAACTTGCAGACCTACAAGCTACTGGCAGCAGACGTATATTTTATTTAAGATCTCACATTCAGCGCCTTTCTCCCCCTCTGCTTTTTTTTATTTTCACAGAATCATGCAGACATAGGAGCGCTCACAACACAGTTTTTTTTAAATTTTAATTAACGAGGTTTTCAGTGTCGGTGCAGCGGACTTAGACAAGGGATTAAGAAAGAAAGCCCCAAAACAGGAGCATCCTCATCAGTTTGACCCGACTCAAGAAAAAAAAAACAGTAATTCACCTGGGCGCATTATCTTTCGAGACAGAAGAACACACACACATAGATACATACATACATATATCTATATCTATCTATCTATCTATCTATATCTATATCTATCTATCTATATATATATATCTATATATCTATCTATCTATATATGTTGTCGTTGAGCTCTGGAACTTTTAAGTCCGGCATGCTCTTGGCTAGTTCTTCAGCTGTTTAGTTCAGCACATTTTCCAAACAGCAACAAGAACTATTGATTAAAATATTGACTAGTGAGTCTGAGGATAGAGGACAGGCAATAACACTGAGGCATGTAGTACTCTCCCTCCTTCCAGTCTAATGCTCTGAAGTTTTAAGGTTCAGTAATTGTGTCACAAAAAGAGAGAACAACGATACCATTGTACAAATAAATATATCAACAAAAAAAAAAGTAGTACATTGACTCGGCAGAAATCAGGTCAACGGTATTATGATAAGCATTTTGAATTTCCTCGCTTGAAAAAACTAACTGCTTTGGCCTGTCTTTAGCATGTTAATTGATATTGCCTCTATTCAGGATAGGTTTTTTTTTTTTTGTTTCGGGAACTTATTAGATGTATATTATCGAGTTCCTAAGGAATAAAAAAATGGGAAAGCTTTACCTTTTTTGTGATTTTCAAGAGAGAGGAGTGGGCGTATCCAGTGGGGGAAAAATCAGGGGTGAAGGGGTAAACTTTTTTTTTAAAGCAGTCAATATTTTAGAATCAAGAACTTGAGTTGATATGTTAAGTATGCCGTTACATTCAAAGTAAATAGCATTACAATCGCACCAGTACACCCCCCCCCCTCATTCCTGTCCTCTCGGAGGTCGTGACCTCGACCATGAACTTTCTGTTAGGAACGAGTGGGTCCGGAAAGAGCGGGGTGCTGGGAGGGAGAGAGAATGGGGAGGCGGAGAGGTAAAAGAGAAGTCTTACGAGGAAAGCAAGGAAGAAAAAACAACTGACCATTGGATTGGCTACCCCACTTTGTTTACGTCCTCCAGAATATAAAATGTAACATGCCTCTAACACAATGTAACATGCCTCTAACACAATGTAACATGCCTCTAACACAATGTAATATGCCTCTATACAATGTATCATGCCTCTAACACAACGTAACAACATGCCTCTAACACAATGTAACAACATGCCTCTAACACAATGTAACAACATGCCTCTAACACAATGTAACAACATGCTTCTAACACAATGTAACAACATGCCTCTAACACAATGTAACAACATGCCTCTAACACTATGTAACAACATGCCTCTAACACAGTGTAACGATCATAATTGTAAACAAAGTCTTGCAGGTCACGCGATAGTATGAAAACCTTCTTAATAGTTGTTGTTGTTTTTCTCTTTAAAAAAAAGTTAACATTATTTTTGGGTAAATGTAGTAGTTAGTAGGACAGAACTTACGTAACGTAGCAATACAATTGTAAACAAAAATTTGTTTTAGACAAAAAATCTAAAACCATTTACATAAGTGTGTTAAAAATATGGTAAATAGTGATCTCCCCTACTAAATAGCCTCCTTGTTTGTTACTATTAATAGTAAATAGTTGTAAAAGTGATGTATTTTTATGAAAAAACTGCTTGCATAAGTGATTAAAAAAAATAGATTTTTCGCTTTTAGAAAAGAAAAAATAGCCGTTGCATCAGTACTTTGAATGGACTAAAATATTATGATGTCGGATTTTCACTATCTTTTCTAGTTTACGAGATCTAACCGGGATGGACGGACAGACAGACATTTCACACAAAACTGATATTGTCTTTTCTCCTTTCGGGGCCACTAAAAACACAAACCGCATAGCATTTCATTTATCCTTTAATGTCTCGACTACAAATAATCTTCTGATATACAGTGGTGCCGGTACTCAGTGATTAGGTGCCGGTATTCAGTGATTGATTGCCTAACTTTTAACTACTAATAAATTAATAATATACGTTAAAATACAAGAAAAGTAATATTTTTCCCCACATTCAAAAAGGTGCCGGAACGCCGTACCGGTGCGTACCGTCACAAAAACAGTTGTTGTACTGGTTTAGAATGTTAGTTTTGTTAGACAAATATATTGTGTAATGTTTTGAGCGACGGTAAAAGTAGTGACGTAGTAAGACAGACGAGTGACGTAGTAGACTAGGCGAACAGGAAGAGCAACATGGCGACAGTATAGAGGTAGTTTGTTTTGGATGTTAATTAGAGACGTAGCGACGTTCATGAAGACCATACGGACTTCCCAGTGATAAATAAAGGTGTCATTTTATAATGGTGAAAGTTGTTATAAAGTATAATATTCTAAGGCTAATGTGAAGTCATAATTGAGATAGAAGTGAAGTCAGATTAAATTAGCCCACTACAATATACGACAAATGTACTTGAACCCAGGATGTTTTGTTTTTTATCCCCCTTAATCCTAAAACCTCATTGAATGTGTTAAATTTCCTGACTGACTGCAACTAGACTTGAGATAGTTCTCTCAAAATTGCCGCCTTGCACACACAGCCAGTTATAGCAGGGCTGTTGTTTTTATAATCCCCCTTTTATTCGTTGATATTTATGGAGCTTGAAAAAAAAAAAGCGAAAACGAGGCGTTCACCTTTTGTCCTGATCTTGACACTTACGTAACCTTGATCGCGGCGACCCGTTCAGCCAATCAAATGCCGCTACATCGCAGCGCAAGCGGTGGCACCGACGTTGAGACATGCTTTGCGAGCCATGTGACAAGGCTTCGTGATTGGTTAGCTAATTTTGGATTAGAATCGCCCCCCCCCCTTACACACACACATACATCCACAACTCTTACCCTCATGCAGCCGGTCATTGGATTCACCGCCACTGCTGTCATTTCAGGTCAAAGTGCTGGTCAATTGATCGTCCGGATACATGTTTGCCGACTTCATTTCTGCTACCAAAAAAAGGGGGATTACTGTGTTTAAACACGTTCAAAAAATGCCAATGAGGTGTTTATATAGGTTGGTATCACGTTTCTTCTGATTATTGCTATAATATTATCGATAATGAGATCTATATACAAAGGATTCTAATTTTACATTAGTTCATGTACACAGGTAAACTAATGCAAGGGGGAAGCGCGAGAGAAACGTCATGACTCACGTGCTGTTTAAATTTAGCCTCTCTTCGCTCTGCTAACCAGTTGTCGGGAAAAGTTTTGTAACGTGAAGTGGAAAAAAATACCTGTGAGGGGGTGGGTATGTGAAGAGGGCAGGAAGGATAAGTCACTAAATGACTGCCGAGGGCGACTTGGTGCGCAGGAGGGGAAAAGTTCGCCGATGGTACGCAGTTCGAAAATAGTGGGCATAACTGAACGTACAACAGTGCAACAGTGGTATTTTCCTACCATAATAAAACTAAATTCCAGATCTAGATGTATTTTTTTTTGTTCTTTTACTTTTCTTTTCCATTTTAAAATGTAATTTAATATAGACTGCATGTAATGTCAACGACTAATTTAAAATAGGCAGTTCTGTACAAAAATTTAGACATATGCATATAGATTTTTTTTAAATTAATTAGACTAATAGATCTAGTTCTAATAACTTATGGTGGAAAGGTAATCTTTAGCATTGTCAACACTATAAGTCATAGTTTAGAATTCTAACCATCATTATCCATTATCTCTTTTGATGAAGTTTGTCGATACATAAGAACAAATCTAGATGATGATGCTGATCCATAGATCTAAGAAGCTTTGGGTCCACTAAAATTTCCATAAAGATCATTTAAAACTTATAAGAAAATTTATATGTATTTCCCTTTTGAATACACAAAATGTTAGCATACAATAACTTGTTATGTCTTCATTAATTAAATATAATAGCCCACTTGTAGTGCCCAAACTCAAATAAATTACATAGAGAATAAAACTAGTGATCTTAGGCTTTGCAAGATGATTGCAGAGAAATATGCAAAATGTTTGCATTATTTAGTAAACCTAGCCTTAGTTCAAACATGCTCCCAACTAAAACCCAGATCACCAACTGTTATACTTTTATTGGTTTCCAAAAAGAAATGGCGTTCCGCCATTTTGTTGGTACAAAACTTGCTATAGAAACATCACTTTTTAAATTATTTTTTCTAGCCAATGGTTACACATTCACTTCCTTGTAACAGCAATGTTATCGATTCTCTGAATTATTCTGCCTGGTCGAGTAGTATGCGCTCTGAAATATGGTCTCAATGGTCCCGGGTTGAAACCCTGCCGACCCCTGCGGGATGTGTGGGCTAGATTGCAATAAATGTTCTGACCTGAAGAAACATCAGAAATATGTAAAACAAAACAAAGAATTCTTACAATTTAAAATGTTTAACTTTCTTTTTAAAAAGTTTTTACTTGTACAAACAAAATTTTAACCCCCCCCCCCCCCCTTATCCTTTTTCACCTCAACAGGAGTTAACTCAGCGGTTCTCAACCTTTTTTAGCTCAGCGACCCCTTATACGATTCCCAACTAGGCGGTGACCCCGAACCGTAAAATTTATCTCGTTTATAGGCTAGGTAGACCCTAAATGTGATTTTGCTAATGTTATAAAATCATAATCTTAGGCGACCCCTAGCAAAAAATCATTTGATCCCAAAGGGTCGCGATTCACTGGTTGAGAACCCGTGGGTTAGCTGATCCCAAGTTGAGAAACGCTGACGTAACACACAAAAAATGCACGTGTGAAATTTTAAGTCTATTTATTCTGCATGCTTGGGAATTACACAAGTTAAAAAAATCTTAGTCTCTCCATTAAGTAGTTAAGCCTACAACACGCAAGTTCAGGGAAGCAGAGAGAGGAGAGAGAGAGAGAGAGAGAGGGGGGGAGAAGGAAGAGAAAGAACACAGAGCGAGAGGTGCGCATCGCACTCCTGCTTACACACACACTCACAAAACCGTGGCCCGATTACAAATTCTATTTTGGTATCGAATGACGAAACTACGCCTCGCGCTGTTTATGTCTTGTTTACTACGAACAGAGTTGCCGGTCCTAGCCGCTAATCATAAACATTTTAGCGACAATCCAGCAACTTCTCAACTAAACTTCTAACCTTTGACCTACGGCACAAGGCAATGAGTGAACTAGAAATCTATCTCTACATTTGGTGAACATACCAGCAGACACGGCAGTATTACTTAATAGGTATTGGTGTTCCACACTTCTTCTGATGTACTGATCGCGATACTCACATTGATGGAGTTTATATTCACACATTAATTTATGGGATTTATATCTACACGTCGGAGTCAACATACCAATATATAATTTCTGAACTACAAAATTCCACCCAATTTTCTCGTGTATTCATTCATCAACAGGTACTTATACCTCATACGGTAATCACATAACCATGATGGTATTCGATCAGGTAAGTCTTTGCTTTTATTTAGATTTTTGATTCGCGTTTTTTTTTTTGTCCCTAATTTTTGTGTTTCGTGTTTCAACTTTTTAGCCTTGTGGCTAGATGTAAAAAGTTTTCATTACCTGCATCTGGGAGACACGGTGACTGAGTTGTAAAAACTTACTCCGAAAGCGCACGACAATCGGCCATAGAAACAGAGGATCATCTACCCTCTAGATCGCAAGGTCTGAAAGGATTACTTTACCTGTTATCTGATTATTTTTTTAAACTGTCATTTACGCCCCACAAAGTACCAAAGGCGGCTTACGGAAAGTGGCGGTTTAAAAGTGAAAGTTGTGGGTACACATTCAGTGTTTTACAGGAATGTACGAAGAACTCGCCACTAACATTGTATGTGGTGTAGTTTTTTTTTTTTTTGTTTGGAAAATATTTCCTTTGTAACCGTTTAACTTGTTTAGTACTCATTTATAATATTTTGTATCGTATGTATCTCTAAACGAAATGATGCCATGTGTCTCAGTGTGTTAATTAGGACACAGTCTCATCCACGAGACCCCTTCATTTCAATGCCCCTGCTAATCTTCCTGTTACAACGACACCTTGGACAACGACATCACATCATGGAGTGACTTCTGCAGTTGTCGTAAATAAAAGAAAAAAAGACCTGGGAACAAAACTATGTAATTAGTTCTCGCGTTCATGTAGATAAGCACTTAGGACAAACACAAACAGTCATTGTGATCTGACTTTTAAAACATATTGACTGTACTGGTCATCTAAGTGTCATCACATTCACCCCCCCTCCCCTCGGCCCAACTCCTCACTCACTCATTTCAACCGCTGCTCGCTTCTTTTTTTTTTTTTTACATAGAAAGTGAATTAGTAAACAACTGTAATAATGCTTAGAACTTGTTTGTCAGTGTATAATGTTTGTCAGTGTATAATGTTTGTCAGTGTATAATGTTTGTCAGTGTATAATGTTTGTCAGTGTATAATGTTTGTCAGTGTGAATTATAAATAAATTTGTCCTTATACGTGTGCATTCCCAAACAGACTTTGTGTGGTCTAAGTAAGTACCGGTAAGTATTGTATTGAAGATGTGTGTGTGTGTTTATCTGTTTGTGCGTTAAAGTTATATAGGATGTAAACTCCATCTCCGCCACAGCTACCCCCACCCCTCGAGCTTTTACAAAACGAAGCTGGCAAAATATTTACCCAGAAATCAATGACCTCGATTCACGCAATGGTGAAAAAACAACAACATGTTACAGTTGTAACATCAAAGATACAGCTACAAGTTAAAAAAACACTCAGACACCAACTTGCACAAAGATACATCGATAGAGATTTAAATCTAAATGCATTTTGATGGCACATCAATAACAACAACAAAAAACAGTGCCGAGTCGATTCTGAATAGCCATGCACTTTTAGTCACACGAGTGGTGTGGTTGATATTGAACAAGGTGGGCATAGCGTCTATTGGCGATCGGTTGCTTATAGATCTACATGTACTAAGTTTAATATTTGGAAGGTAGTATACCGAGATGGTACTCTACCACACTATTCTCTTCCCTACCCCAATCTGTTTATTTAAATGAATGGTGCAGTTTGTTGCTCTAGGGGAGGGGAGGATGAACACATTAGTGTCCATTTGCTAATATGTATAATTTGGGATGCTAACCTCTGTGTGTGTGTCTCTCTCTCTGTCTCTCTGTGTCTGCCCGTGTATGAGGAAGGTGAGCATCTAAACATGTTTTTAATAATGTGCAGGTTTACCATTTTATTTCTACAGTCAAGGAAATGAAGGGTTAAGTGTTGACTCACCGGGCATTCAGTTGACCATGCGGGCAATCGATTGACACTAGGCATAGCGTAACAGTGAAAAGTGGAGAGCTCACAATTTAAATAATTATTATTATTTTTTTTTTGGTTTGGTTGCTACCCCCTAAAAAACAAAACAAAATCTTTTAATTCACGCATAATGTTTTTATTGAATGTCTCTTCAACGTACTGTACACAAGTAGCTCGACTAGGCTCTACACATTAACAGAGGGGGGGGGGGGGAGAGCTTTGTTATACACGCAACATTTGTTGTCAGAGGAGAGTTGCACTTCTAGTGGCCAGCTGTTTCGCAATTTGTAACTGAATAAATGACACACTTCTGTTTCTATGACACTTTGTACGCAAGTCTACCTACCAGCAGTTGAACTCCTTCCCAGATCACTATCGCTCACACTTTCATTTTTATTTATTCACTCGCAATGGCACTCCTCAGCTCCTCTTAATTGTTTGGACAAAAATAAGCCCCCCCCCCCCTCTTTTATTTTTATTTTCCCCTCTCCTCTGGAGGCTTTAACATTTATGCGGGTGCTAGCAATTGAAAACATTTTAACACGTTCCCACACCTTACAGCCCCCCCCCCCTCCTTTTTTCCCCATTTCGTCCCCCCCCCCCCCCCTCATTAAATCGATCCAGTGTTTCTGCCCTTGAATTGTGACCTAAGGCTGAATGTATCCATTCTATCCATTATGTACGAAGTATCCAATGTCATCTATGACGACAACCTTGTCTGAGGAGAACTTTGAGGAGGAGATGGTAAGTTATAGTCACTACTGCCAGCACCCCATTCTGTCAATCTTCAAGTATTAAAAACATCTGGCGACTTGGTAAGACCAAAGCAATCAATCAAGTTTACACGAGTGCTACTTTTTTTTTTTACGCATCTTTCTTTCTTTCCTCAATGCAAGCTCAACTTTGAATCGAACCCTTTTAGTTCGTCACTTTTCTAATCTAAAAAAAAAAAGCTATTTTCAGCTAAGCTTTTGTGCAATTGTTTCATTGAAACATTTGAGCAGAAGAGACAAGCCCCCTCCCCCAACTAACCACCACCAAATGTTGTCTTACGCAAAATAGCAGGGGTTCGACCCCGGGATCCATCGAGACGACAGTCCAGAGCGCTTACCACACAAGGCAACCATCCAATATATGATTCCATTCCACCCCTGCAGAACTCTAATAGTACCTAATCAAATTGTAAGACATTGAATTATTTCACTTTTTAAAATAAACCAGTAAACAGCGTCCACAATGATTCAGAATGATGAGTTAGAAGATTTATTGACATCGTGTTTCAGCAACTTGTAGAGTTAGTTCTAAAGGTATTGCTCGTTTATTACGTTAGTTCTATAAGTATTGCTCATTATCACGTTAGTTCTAGAGGTATTGCTCATTATTACGTTAGTTCAAGAGGTATTGCTCATTATTACGTTAGTTCTATAGGTATTGCTCATTATTACGTTAGTTCTAGAGGTATTGCTCATTATTACGTTAGTTCTGTAGGTATTGCTCATTATTACGTTAGTTCTATAGGTATTGCTCATTATTACGTTAGCTCTATAATTATTGCTCGTTTATTACGTTAGTTCTATGGGTATTGCTCATTATTACGTTAGTTCTATAAGTATTGCTCGTTTATTACCTTGGTTCTATAGATGTTGCTCATTATTACGTTAGTTCTATAGGTATTGCTCATTATTACGTTAGTTCTGTAGGTATTGCTCATTATCACGTTAGTTCTAGAGGTATTGCTCATTATTACGTTAGTTCTAGAGGTATTGCTCATTATTACGTTAGTTCTATAGGTATTGCTCATTATTACGTTAGTTCTAGAAGTATTGCTCATTATAACGTTAGTTCTAGAGGTATTGCTCATTATTACGTTAGTTCTATAAGTATTGCTCGTTTATTACGTTAGTTCTATAAGTATTGCTCGTTTATTACGTTAGTTCTATAGGTATTGCTCATTATTACGTTAGTTCTAGAGGTATTGCTCATTATTACGTAAGTTCTATAGGTATTGTTCATTATTACGTTAGTTCTAGAGGTATTGCTCATTATTACGTTAGTTCTATAGGTGTTGCTCATTATTACGTTAGTTCTATAGGTATTGCTCATTATTACGTTAGTTCTAGAGGTATTGCTCATTATAACGTTAGTTCTAGAGGTATTGCTCATTATTACGTTAGTTCTATAAGTATTGCTCATTATTACGTTAGTTCTAGAGGTATTGCTCATTATTACGTTAGTTCTATAGGTATTGCTCGTTTATTACGTTGGTTCTATAAGTATTGCTCGTTTATTACGTTAGTTCTATAGGTATTGTTCATTATTACGTTAGTTCTAGAGGTATTGCTCATTATTACGTTATTTCTATAGGTATTGCTCATTATTACGTTAGTTCTATAAGTATTGCTCACTATTACGTTAGTTCTAGAGGTATTGCTCATTTATTACAACACTATTCCATATAGATGACAGTAAACGTTAGTTTGAGTCTGTTGGAACGTAATATCTGTCTACGTGTGGCTAATCTCTATTACCAATGTGACAATTATTGCGACGACACAAAATCAATACCCTGAAAGTGTAACTGCACTTTTAAAATTACTCAAGGGGTCCTCCACACAAGTGTCTCGGTTATTGACGTCATAGCTGATAAATGAAAGTTCAAAAGACAGTTTTAAAAGCTTTTTACTTTAGTCTAGGGAGTGGGCTGTAAGTCCATTATATCAGCAACTGACTTGTTGTTTATGTTGTCAATGGTGTTTATAATTAACGTCTGTTTTTGTTTTGTATCAAGATCAAGACATTGTTTTTATTTAGTGTTTTTCAAGTTGTTTTTTTTACTTTGGCCATTTGTATACTTTGAAGCATTTTTTAAATTAATTAAATTAATTGAACCGTTAAACACGATGACCTAGTGCCCTACATTTCTCTAGAGAATGATTATTCAGATGAATTAAAAAAAAAAAAAAAAAGCTTGTATGGCTCTATGAGGGCCCAGCATAGAGCTCACATTGTGATCAACCGATTCTCACTATTGTGAATTTTTTTTTATATTTAAATTAATTGTCCACAATTTAAGGCAGTCCACCTCTCCTCCGGTCCAAACCCTTCCCGGCTTGCTCTAACTGATGTAATAGATGTTATGTATTGCGTAGTTGTTAGGTATTGCGTAGTTATGTGATTAGATGACGTGTACGTAAGCCACTAAGTTATATTTGCATTCCTGATTGGTCGTAGTTTAGGAATGTAAGGCAGGAAAAAGATGCGGTTATATCACGGGGATTGGTTGGGGAATAAGTTACGAGAGGAAAGGAGAGCCTTGGAGACGGGAATAAAGACTTACATGAAGAAATACAGGATAGAGGAGGTGAGAAAGGTTGAGTCAAGATTAAGGAGGAGTGTGCTTGTTTCTGCATTGATTAGTACGTGTTAACCTGTTCAAATCAGCGCGGCACTAGTGTTTAGGTGTGACTACGCTATTTATAGATGCATGCTTGTGTAACAACACTTACAAAAGAACGATTGGGTCTTGCTTAGCTCGTGTTTTGAATGAACTCGACATTAACAAACTGTTTATGTAACTTGGTGACGGGCTTAAAAACAAAAAAAAGATCAAGTCGCTGTGGGTCTATTATTTGTTTTAATGCAGCCCCCCCCCTCCAGTTATGCACTACGGCTCCTGCTTCTCTCTACTAAGCTCCAGTTCTACACATTGACTTGAAATGCTTTTTTTTTTTTTTTTTAGGCATATAGCAGCACCCTCGTTGTCTTTATTAATCTATTCATATCACTTTCAAGCACAAATCTGTGAAATTAAAGTGGTTTCTTTAATTTCCTTAGTCAGAACTCAATTTTAGAACCTATGCGCTTGTTCTACTGAGAGAATTGCTTGAATGCGTTTAAGGAGTGGCTAGAATATTTCCGGCGTTATGTCATTTGCTTTGCTTTGTGGTTCTAATGCTGGCTTACGGCCCAGTTGAAATGTTGTCAGGCTTCTAAAAAAAACTTTGGCGATATAGGAATGCTTTCATTGTCTCCCCCCCCCCCCCCCCATATTTAATTCCACCGGGCTCTGTTCCTCCCAGTTTGAAACGGATGTATGTAATACTTTATTGTGTGCTCTAGTGAATCTGTTCACTGACCTAGACATCTGTTTCGTAGTATAGAAATATTTAAAAGCTGCAACATCGATCTGGGAGTAGTAGTACACACGATTGGAGCGGATTGTTATTAAAAGGTTACAGAAAGGTGATTGCAGGTGGGGGCTGGGGGTACGCCTAAATAAATCTATAGATTTCAATCATTTGCAACATTTCTGCTCTTTCGGCGAGGTCGTTTTTTGTTGTATATCCATCACAGGCAATTCTCTTTAAAGATTTATTTCTTCTCTGTGACATTGCCCTTTGGCTTACCTAGTGGTCACAAGTCATAATTACATAGAAATCAACCACCGGTTGTCTGCTCTGGATGTGGCTAAATATGTAGCTCGCAGGTGGGGCTCGAAGACAAGTCTTACTAATATATATATATATATATATATATATATATATATATATATATATATAGAGAGAGAGAGAGAGAGAGAGAGAGAGAAGAAGAAGAAGACTAATTGAGTGTATATAGTTATTTTTAATTCTTTTTAAGAGTTATATCTCTTTGTGTTTATGGACAGCCGCATTAGGCGGAGAAATATAGACCTGTGATCAGAATTGTATAATAAACTTTGAACTCTGTGTGTGTGAGTGTGTGTGTACCAACATGTGATGACACGATACATCCACGATACACTACGGACCTCCTTGGTCTCATCGACTTGAGCGTTTTGTCACGTGATATTTATGACATTCGAGAATGTGTACAGCCAGCCATGTAGTTTTTGTCTGATGTTTGGGTAATTCTGTGTGTACCCGATACCTTGGTGCCAGTGGAAACTTTTTTTACTCGGTATAGATCGAAAAGAGACAAAGCTAAAGTAAGACTAGACAAAGCTAAAGTAAGACTAGACAAAGCTAAAGTAAGACCAGACAAAGCTAAAGTAAGACTAGACAAAGCTAAAGTAAGACTAGACAAATCTAAAGTAAGACTAGACAAATCTAAAGTAAGACTAGACAAATCTAAAGTAAGACTAGACAAATCTAAAGTAAGACTAGACAAAGCTAAAGTAAGACTAGACAAAGCTAAAGTAAGACTAGACTAAAACTAATCCCTTAATGAAGCTCTTACTTTGGTTATATATTTGTCTCTTATTCTTTTTTTTTTTTACACCGGTGTTCCCCCCCCCCCCCCCCCCGGCCCCACATCTCTCTCTCTCTCTCTCAGTTCCTGGTGTCCAGCCAGCGACACACGACCTGCGTGAGCCGCTCGCTATTGAAGCTCTCTCTCCCCCCCCCCCCCCTGGCAGTGGGTACTTCCTTCAATATGCCCCATGCGCCAGTACCGCATTCCTACCCCCTGCGCCCCACGTCACCCCCCCCCCCTCTTTTTTATCCAACGTTTTCACGTCTCCTCCTTTCCCCTCCCTCCTTCCTTTCAATTCCCCCCCCCCTTTTACATTTTAACCCTCTCTGTTACTCCTCGCTTCCCGCCCCATCCCCTCAAACTGTTTATAAAAAAAACATCTCTGAAAAACATAATTGATGACTGGGCGGAGGCGCCGACTTGCAGTGGATGAATGTCCCAAGGTTGGCCTGACCATAACCTCACCGTCACCGGATAGATGACCACGTACAGGTCAGTACAAGTATTTACGGCTAAGGTTTCGGACATGCCGACTGGCTACTGTGAATATACTTGCTAGTTTACGGAATTACTTTCATCTGTGTTACCCTGTCTTGTGCTTGATTCCTTATGTTACAGTTGTGTGTATTAGCGCGGGACGTAGATACAAGGCGCAAGTTTTACGTTCGAGGTATAAAAACGAATACGTGGATGAGATTAATTGGAGTGTTGATTAAAAATACATTAAATATTAGCCATAATGATCGGGTGAGTGTAATTTGTGATATATTTAAATGTCCGAACGTTGCTTCACAATAGAAGGTTAATATGTCCTAACCTTAACCTCCTGAAGGATGACAGGGGTGGTGGTGGCGTCCGGGGTTCGAACCCGGGATCATCTTGTGGACATACTAAAACGCAAAGTGCACACCCAGGCAGCCGTGTTTAAAATGCCTTTATTACCTCAGACAAGTTTTGTTTTAATTGCATTAATCATTGAATGAACTTTCATTTGTTTATTGATGGTTAGCGTCGTGTTATTGTGAACAAATTGTCCTCTTCATTCATGAAGTTTAATTTGCGTAGTTGCCAGCGACCTGTTTGGATGTTTTTTAAAAAAACACATCAAGTCAGCGGTGAATGAGTTGTTAATGAATTAAATGTCCAATAGAAAAAACTGATGTTTTTGCCGCGTACCAAAACAGTTTTGTTATCCCCCCCCCCCTGTTTGAAACAAGAGTCTAGTGTTTAGTGGTTCTCTTCACTCAACGTTACACACAAAAAAAAGAAACTTTCATATCTGCATTTCTGTGACTTAACTCTTTCCCTTCGTAATTATTTTTTCACATTTAGACGGAATTCTTCATTTTGCTCATTAGTATTTCACTACCATATTATGATTAAGCTTCAATAACTTTGTTTGCTGTGATCAGAAAATGTTTTATTTGGTCTAGAGTTAAAGGGGAATGCCTGCTCCTTCTATAGAACATAAGGAAAAGTTTTTAAAATTAAATATTAATTTAATTTAATGAGGTCAAATCAACGATGGTATCGTCGATTAGGAGAGAAAGAGTTAAAAGCTAAAGCACGGAATTTGTTTCTGTGTTTCACGGACAACGAGGGTGTTATGTGGCCTACCCTACCCACAGAATCAATGTTAACTGTACACACTAGGCAGGATTCGAACTTAATTCGTACACCTAGGTATGAAAGTGTGTTTGTTTGTTTTTTTGGGTAGTCTTTTAGCGTCATCAAACTCTTCCATCAACTTCTGAAGCAACCATTTAGTAGTTAACATTTGTCATCTACAAGGAATCAAACAACGAACATACATCACAACAAGTTCAGGTTAACAAACACTATCAACTTATCTGTTCACTTTTCTATAGTTTTGTTTTCTTAGCACGAGCTCTTTTAATTCATAGAAGAAAAAAAAAAACACTTTTGTTCCAGGTATCGATTCCTTTAAGATGGTTTTATAAGACCCCCCCCCCCCTTTTTTTTTCTTTTTCTCTGTTGTGCACTGTTGTCCCACTTCCTGTTGGGCAATAAGATACCATTGCCTGGGGTGTACTTTAACGTATACACGGTACAGGGTAGGTATTCAAGTCCGTTCGAAATCTTTGACTTTAACTGCCGGGTGTGTTAGAAAGCGTCTAGTTAAAATCTGCATCCAGGCGCTCAAGGTCCTGTTTAAAAAATACGGTCTATAGTTGTGAAGTATTCAAACAGAATAATATTTAAGTTGTATTTTCATTCTGCCACGTTAAGGATAGCTGCCTGGTAGTGTGGTATGCGGTGTGGCCACGATGGTCTCTAGTTCGAATCCTGCCCACTTCCAGTACACTGTGGAGCATGTAGTTTTCATACTACAATTATAATTTAAACGTTTTTTTTTTATTTATTCAATTGGTGTAGATTTGTATGAATAATGTATTTTTTAGTCTAGCGTATTCACATAATATAGAACTGAAGTTAGGACAGCTGGACTGTGTTCACTATTTTTGTCTATATCTTTTCTCTAAACTGTAAACTTATTTGTTTAATCGAAATGGGTGTGTGTTATTTTGATAGACAGATTACGCGTGCGGGGGTACAAGCACAAACTGGTTCTACAGTCTAAAAATAGCGTTGTAAAGTACGACAGTTTCGTAATGGCTAAGTCAAACAGTCAGTCCATTCATTGATCCTTTATCAATATACTGTTTTACTATTTATAGATTTATCAATATACTGTTTTACTGATTATTTATAGATTTATCACTAGACTGTTACCGCAGTGTGTGTACGCGCGTGTTCTTGTAAATGTTTGTTAGCTGTGTTCATGTGAAGGTCTCTCCGCCTCCGCTCCACTTGCTTGTGTTCGGGTTAATAAGAACGTAGAAAAGAGATTATGGCGGCATGTGAAGTGAGTGCTAAAAATAGATTTGTCCTGTTTATTTGGTCGGGTGGTAAAAAAAAAGCGAGTAGTTAAGCAACTGTCTCTAGTTTAAATCTATGTCAAGGGTGAGATTTTTTTGAGTTGACAGCTCTATCTCTTACAAATATACATGGCAGTTGTTGTTAGTCCCTCGAGTCTTAGCATCGCTCTCTGCCTCTTTTTTCTTGACCTGGCACTGTCCCCTTTAGGAAGGTCTTTGTAGGTTCTGAGGTCATTGTGATGTGGTCATTAAGTTTTTTTTGACAGTGGTCAGCAGGTCGTCGTGAGGTCCATTTGTGATCCTGTTCCGAATTTCCTCTCTCGGGATGTTGTCTTTGTAGGTGATAACCTAAAAGGTGATCCTTCTATAGCATCTCAGTTCCATTGCTACGATCCTTCTATAGCATCTCAGTTGCATTGCTAGGATCCATCTATAGCATCTCAGTTCCATTGCTAGGATCCATCTATAGCATCTCAGTTGCATTGCTAGGATCCTTCTATAGCATCTCAGTTCCATTGCTAGGATCCTTCAATAGCATCTCAGTTGCATTGCTAGGATCCTTCAATAGCATCTCAGTTCCATTGCTAGGATCCTTCAATAGCATCTAAGTTCCATTGCTAGGATTCTTCTATAGCATCTCAGTTCCATTGCTAGGATCCTTCTATAGTATCTCAGTTCCATTACTAGGATCCTCTTTTCTCCAGATCTTCTATCAGCGTCCAAGATTCCCAAGCATAAAAGAATATGGCCGTGATCTTGTAATGCATTAGTCTGATTTTTGTGTCGCGGGCTATGTCTTTGTATTTCCAAATTGTCTTGAGTTTTGCAAAGTGCTGCTATGAACCGTGCAGTTCTGGCCCCAGTAGTTCAGGTTTGGTTCCTTCATCTGACACGATAGCTCTGAGGCTGACACTTCGACTTAGATTTCTTTCATTTGTATTTAGTGCATCGGTCGTGTTTCTTGATACAACACAGTTAACTAGCTTGGGAGGTGTTGATTTCAAGAGTTGAGAACCGTTGCTTCTTCTTCGGCATTAAAGTTGGCATATTAGAATATCCTTATCATGTGGTTATTATTAACAGTTAAGTGTGGCTAAAAAAAAAAAAAGAGAGAGCATAAAATTTTTAAAAATCCGTAACAATTTCTCGTAATATTTTTTTGTTCATTGTTTGAAACTATTTATTGCTGTATTGCAGTTATTGTACGACCACTAGACACGGCATTTTTCACTTCCTAGGCTTATAATTACACTTTTTCCCCCCGTTTTTAGTATTCGAGCTTCAGATCAGCCATTGGTGATTTAGACAATAATATTATTCAACAAGAATCACTGGGAAAATAAAAAACTTAAACAGAAAGATAAAATACAAACAATATTAGTAATACTTGTGGTACTGTGTTGGTTTCAGTCAGTGCGGTCACATAGAAACAATATAAGAAAAACTTTGGTACTGTGTTGGTTCCAGTCAGTGCGGTCACTCTCGTGGTCAGTAACATACATTGTTTGTAATGGTTGTGGAACTTGTTCGAGGTGCCGCTGACCTGTCTCAAAAGGTCTCCTCGACCTCGGCACATGGAGCGCGTGAATTAACTGATCATGTTTTGGACCCTGCTTCCAAAGTAGCGGTAAGACCCTTTTTGACATTTTTGGCGTGTAAGTGCTAAGTCCTATGCGTGTGTGTACGTGTCTTGTGTGTAAGATACATGCGTTATGTGTACGCGTGAAATGACTTTCAAATTTAAAAATCTCAGGATAATTTTGTTTTATTGAAAACAAAAGCTATCAATTTATATGTATGTGTTAGAGTATTCTGTCTGTCTGAGTGAGTTTTATGTTTGCGTTTCTTCTTCTCAAAGCATTGTAATGCTTTTGTTTTTTCTTCCATTTCTTTCTAATCAATTTCAGTTGTTTTTTTTTCTTCGAAGTGTTAGCACTCCCATAGCCTTAAATCCCCCCCCCCCTCGCCCGACTGTACGTTAGGTATAAACACATTCACGTGGCTTCCCAGCCCTCCCCTGTGTAGCCTTCATACCCAAGTTTTATATCCATATTAGACACACACAAAAATATATTTGTATCTCTAGCTTTGGTTGCGTGGCTGTCGTTACCCTGACCTTGTAGTCGTATTACGTCTAATGTGTCACACCTCGCATCAACAGAGCAGTTAGACCGAATAGGGAATGGCTGTGATTAGGTTCATCTGCAGATACACTGGACTGGGACACGGGGGTGGGGCGAGCTTAGCCGTGCAGACGAGGAGAGAGAAATAAAAAAAAAACACACAAGAGGCTAAAGTTTATTGGGAATTCCCGAATCTTACGCAACAATGTAGAGCAGTGGTTCCCAAACTGTGTGTAGCAGAATCCTAGTGTTCCGCCAAGCCTGAATAGGTGTTCCGCCAATCCTGAATAGGTGTTCCGCAAATTATTGGAATAATTAACTAGTCGGTCACCACGTAAATTATTCTCTTTAAAAAAAATGTAAGTGTTCCTTTTATAGTCAGAATATGTCCCGTTAGGAAAAGTTTTGGAAACATTGATGAAGAGTATTAATTAAGTAGGTTAAGTAATGGAAAAAAACGCAGGGTGGGGGGGGGGGTTGCAATGACTTCATGTTACTACCCCTCCCTTTCTATTTTTTTAAAAAAACATGACTTATGGCGATGAAACGTTCTTACGAAACGGACATGCCCTAGCTTCCAATGAGATTGCGAGGACCACTACAGTGCAACAGAAAACCGAATTTCAAATAAAAGCAAAAAAAAAAAAAAAGATAGAAACTGGGTGGTGGGAGAAGGTCCAGGTGTGTCATATGTTTCCAGCGTGCGGCCTTCTATTGTCTGACGTAACCTATTTGAAAAATGTCACTGATTGCTATTCAAATGACACCTCTATAGGAGATTGTGTTCGACCTTTTTGGCATTTCATTTCATTATCGATTTATTAATTTTTTACGAATAATATGTAAATATTTCTTTTTTTTTTTTTAAATTCATATTAGGCATTAGTCTTTATTCCTATAATAAAGACAGCCTCCCCCCCCCCCCCTAAAAAATAAATCTTATTACCTAACACAAATATAATTAAGCACGCCCCCTTATTAAAAAACAACAATAACAACATGCAAAAAAGCAGTTTCACGTTACCCCGAGATTTCCTTAAAATCCCATATCTCATAGTTTTGTATTTCTGAGGATTGGTTCTGTGGAAGGAAAACTGCAGTCTTTCTTGTTCCACCCCCCCCCCCCCACCCCCTTTTTCAAAAACAAGTCAACATTCAGTACCGGTAGTCATTACGTCTACTTGCGGCCATACTTAAATATAGAAATAAAATGACTAGATTGCATCATGTGACACGTGACCTTGGCCTAACCTTTATTTTAATCCAATCAAGTCATAAACAAAGAAAGATACACAAGCTCAGACCGAAATAAATAAATGATGAATCCGGCTCTGAACCATCCGGTACAGGTCATTAAGTCTAGAAGTTCGTAAAAAAGCTAATTAATAATGTCTCTTCTATATAGATTTATGGCGAACTGTTCTGCTCATTCATGATTTGAGGTAGAGTAACACCGAACAAAAAAAACAGAGCTTATCTAAGGGGAAACACTTAAAAATCACTGCCATATATCTCAATACTGCAGGTATGCGCTCTTTTTTTTTTATATATGTAGCAAAAGTACCACTTATTAACTAATTGTTGTTGGTTTTATTCATGTCATGAATAATTATGCAATTAAAGTGAACGAAAACAAAACGTGTACAAAATGAGGGAGAATAACTGAACATATACAGCCACTTATCTCAATAAGTAGTAATTATTTCCCTTTTTCGATAACAAAAAAAAGTTGATATCAGCTTTGTAAAAACAACTCAACAGAATCACTGCTTTAAAATATTTTTAAAAACTCTTTAGAGTGTCCAAAAAGAGTATGAAGGACCTCCATCAACTAGATGATACTTTTATGACATTATTTTTTTGTAGAGGGTTTTGACCACTTGAGCCAAGCTTGGTTCCCTAAGCCCGGCGAGGTTGGAGGACGCGCCCCACAAAGGAGTCCTCCGTATTCCTACACTGTACCACCACTAACCATGAGAAGGCCACCTTTTAAAGACCACCTCTGACATCAGCTTACTTGTGCTGGTCTAGAGAACAGCTGGCTTCAAATGGCTTCCGAAAGAGCTGTCCGTGGTACATATCTTTACACCCTCTAAAAAAAACAGTATAACTTAAATCCACCTTCTTTGTGCACTTTTCCCACCCCTTCATGTTTAGTGAAACTACGCAAGTCAAAGCCACTTCATAGTCTGTAATGTTCTTCTAGTATCTGAATATAAAGGAATGCACCAGTGTGATTCTATGCATGGGATCAGAGTGCTTAACATTTCAAAGGCGCCTCTCTTTCTTCAGACCTGATTGTATCCAGTTTTTTTTATGGATAATCGGGGCGTTGTTGATCCACAGTAGACATGATTTCATCGAGGCATAGATGACGCCCAGAGCCGCGTGAGATGGGATGATTAAATAGCGTGATGCATTGGGAAAACCCAGCATTCTTCTAGTCACCAGCATGCATGTCTCTGCACACTTTATTTCTTTATGTAAACAAAAAAATACAACACAATGCTAGGGGGGAGGGGAAGATCTAATGCTTTTGTTGTTTATCTCTGTGTCACGTGGGTTGGTCCAGACTATGTGGTGGTATTGAGTTACGTGTTGAATGATGCACTATGGGATATAGTGCTTTGTCTTATGTTGACATATCATATACAAGTAAGAATTTAAAAAAAAAATGTGGGGGGTAACGTCTTCTGCCTTTGAGAGACAGGCGATCAGCGGGGAATTCCAAATTAAAAAAAAATGGCGTGACGCCCAGGTACAAAGAGTAGTCTATAAAATGTATATATATACTTCAGAGATTTTAGGACATGCTTGCAGGTGACAAATACTTTTGTCTTCCTCATCGAATGTCTGGGTCTATTAGTCAAGCACACACATACACACACACACAAGCCATATCGCGGACGATGAATCACACGTTGACCTATCCTCTCGTGTTACGTGTGATGCAAACCTAGTCAAGAGTTTTTTCCCCTAAAAGACCTCAATATATTTTGCAACACTAAAAACTTAAACATGGGGCTAATATATTAATATCGGGGGGAGAGTGTGGGTATGAGGGTATACTGAACGGGACCCACTAACCCTGAAGAGAGACAAACAAGAGTAATACAACAGTAATATCTTGTTATCATGCTATTGTTGTTCATGTGTCACGTGGGTTGGTCCAGACTGATATTGTAATATTACATCTACATTGTACTGGACAAAATATTATGGGAATCAATTTTATTTGTAGTTTGAGTCTAGATAACTCTCTGAAACTAATGCAACAATAATTATAAAATCAATTCTATCCATATTTTATTTTATGAATCAAAATTCTAAAAGTCATCACCCCTCATTGTTACAAAATATTTTATTTTCTTTCTCTTTTCTCTCTCTCTCCTAAAGCTCTCTTCTCTATCTTCTCAATCTCTCTTCCCCCCCCCCCCCCCCAAATCTTTCTCTTCTATATAAGGAGGTTAAAAAATGGCTCTAGCCAGTGTGGACAGCCCCATAATTGAGACGTACAATCCATAATTAGCTCCATGAATCAATGGCTGACTATTGATCACTTCTTGTGTAATCGCCTTGAAATGTTTATGTAATGAGTGATAATTGCGTCATGGTTACATAACAGTGGGACACGCCTTTGTTTACATAACCGCGGGTGCGTGTCAAGGTACAGCACCCATTGTGTAACTAGTAAAATGGCGAGATATTTTTTTTTTAAACACAGCAACAGGGGAATAATCTTAACCGTGTCGACATCGTAGTTAATTTTCAAGAAATAAAGCGTTTAGATAATGTTGAACAAGGTGACAATAGGAATTTTTGGTCGCACAGACGGCTGTATCTGCTGTTTGTTGTGCCCAGCATTACGTTATTTATAAACAAACTTTTAAATCAGTCAACTCGAAATTAACGAATCATTGTCGTCAACCGACTTGTGAAAACTAGAGAATGGCTTATTCATTGGCAATGGTTTATGATAAATATGTTTTTTTTCAAATCTTGTTTTTCAAATGCTTATAAGAATGTGCATATCAAGTTTAAATAAAAAGGACCTATAGTGGCCCCCAAGACTTATTTCGATCACTATACAGAAACGTTTTTAAAACAATCAAAGGTGTATCGCTCTTAGTTGTGTAAAGCTGTAAACACGAGACGACAGACGGACAGCACAAAAGCAATATCTGTTTTCCCATTCGTCGAAAACGTGTCTTAAACATTTCAATTGAACAGTAACCGTGACGTAATGTGAAGTGGGCCAGAAATAACTAGACGGACGTGAACTTGTTCGAGAGAAGTTTTTGACTATATAGATAATGTTAAATGAGGTAATTAACCTAATTAGGCAATCTCGTTTCTGAAGTTTAGAAACTGGTTGGATCAAAGCAGAAGTCAGCAGACACTAGAGTTCATTGGTCATTGAACTCTGTCTACTAAAGTTTGTTGGTGGGTGGCTTTTTTTTTTTTTTTTGGTAAAGATTACGTCACATCTAGCTGAGGTTATAATACTGCGTATCGATAATCACAGGATGACCCATTGAGGAAAAAATCGATTATGTTGAGTGTACTTGAAATCGAGGCTATCCAAAAATGTGCTTAAAATTACGATGGTGGCGTGTAGCTAGCACAACGACTAAACTTTTTTATCCTAGAAATGACTCAACGAAGTTAATTTTAATGATTCCCCCCCCCCCCCCACACACACCATATTTAAACAGAATTGTTTCCCTATTAGCTTTATACATTTCTTTCCGGGTTTTTAATCTTATGCCGTATTCGGGAGAGGGGGGTGAGAATGGCTAAGGTAATCTTAAGTTGACGAACTTTAAAATGGTGTGGAGGGAGGGGGTACATCGTACCAGAGACAGCTGTAGAACTCCGAGGCCACGGCTTTACTTCGAAGACTTAAATGTAATGGCTCAGTTTTGCGTCAGTTTGTGGTATTTTAGGAGGGAGCTTGATTTTGTTTGGACACTTTAAAATATTGCGTTCTCCTTTATTCTTAGCATTTGTAGACCTTCTCTTTATTTTCAGCATTCGTAGACCTTCTCATTATTTTTAGCTTTCATAGACCTTCTCTTTATTCTTTTAATTATATTATTATTAGTTACATTAATACTAGTGTTATAACTTATTATCAATTAAAGGCACATAAAGATTCATTAGCGGGAAACACAATTCATTGTAATACGTTTAACAGTTGCCATTGAAGCATTTTCTGATGATGTGGCAGGCCTGTAATAGTACCGCTCCCGATATTCTACGTCAGTGCTAAATATTTCTTTGGGGCCCTAAGCTATAACTTGAGTTGCCTAGAGGTAGATTCGGCCCTGACTGTGAGGTCAAGTTACAACCTTAGGGGCTGAAATCAAGATGGGGTATTTTGTAGCTCTCATATTTATTATTGTTATTATAAATCGACTACAAAAGTAAAGTTCCCCTTTCAGGCCTTGCGATCTAAATGGCAGATGACGTAAAGGTCATATGTTTCTATGGTACATTATTAGCGAGGGTGTCGCCGCCAGCACAACGACCAACCACTTTTCCTCAGACGCGCCCCAAAGATCCCGAAACAAAAATACCAGTCTTCACCTGGATTTGAACCCGAGACGCTTCGTGGTTTACCACTCATCCGCCGCGTCCCCATATTGATTATGCTAGTGACTTTCTTTGCACATAGTGACGAGTGAACACGGTGACGGGGATAATATTTTCACTTGTTTTCTTTTAAGGAATCTTAATCCTGACACAATGTTAGGACATGTTTTCTATCAGAATAATAACTCGAGAATCGCTAAGACCAACATTGCTAAGACTTTTAGACCTGGTTGAGTGTATCTTTTATTTAGTGACCACCCATATAGACTGTCAAACGTTGTTGCATGACACACACACACACAAACCAATAACCTTTAATGCCTTTTCACACTTTTTTTTCTATGAATAAATTAAGTATAGAAAACAATAAGAATAGCCCGATAACTTCCAGCATATTGTTCTACACAAGTTTCTATGAATATTGACGTCTATTTAGTAGCTTTACAGAGAAAAACAGTTAGCTATGTCAGCAGTTTTTCAATACCCAATAAAATTTCACCTTAGACAAAGACAGATCGGTACATTTTTTTTACAGCAGTCTAGGGTCTAATGTATTCAAATTAAAAGATCAAGACATTCTATTTGCTAATGATCTTTGTCGATATTGAAGAAAAGATCCACATACTCCCTTACAAACTTCCGACCTCCCCTCCCCCCCCCTTTTTTTTAAAACTTTAAAGCCTATCAGCATCAAATCTATGGACACGCCTTTGCCAAATTCCAACACTCAGGACATTAGAAACCATTGTGCGCTATAGAAAGCATTGTGTGTCATCTAATTCAGAATTAATCATTAGTCCACCTGGCAGCCAGCATTGGGAAATTAAAAATAATGGTCTTAAGCGTACTGCAGATTTTAACCATTGAGCAAAAAAAAACTCCAGATGTCATGTGACCGCTATCCGAATAAGATAAGTACATTAATTGTTTTTTTTTGTTTTTTTTTTATTGTCTATTTGAGAGGAGGTCTTTTTAAACAGGGGTGGGGTCTAATTGAGAGTGTCCGTTAGAACTGCGAATCTATCAAAGAAAGGACAATTTTAAGAGTGGATGGTGGTCTGATTTTACTAAAGTGATCCGGTGTAAAGTAAATAGTCCGTGATACTCCACAAACTGGCGTGACTTTGCCGCTAAGGAATAGTACTCTGGGTGGGTGTGGGTGCGACCCAGGGACCCTTCCCCCCCTCCCCTCTAGCCACACCCCTGGATCTAACCTAAGGTCATGCACGTCATAGACTCGCGTATACTTTGAAAGAAACTTATCAGAGCGAGGCAGGTATTAGAACATTATCTGTCACCCAGCCGTAAACCCCAAGCGTAGTTGGAGTAACTGTAGCACTCGTGTGAAGAAATACTAAAATTCGTGTCCAACTGATTCATGTACAGTGTACACTATGTAGTATGTGTACAATTGTAAGGCAGGAATTTCTTTTCAGAACATCAAATAGAAGCGAACGCACCAAACTCTTCCATTTACTGGTGTTCAAGACGCTGACGGTGGATATGAGAATTGTTTAATACATGACCTTTCACCTTCCTTACTAAATCTAGCTTTGTATTGTTCGTTTTTTCTCAAAGTATTTAGCTTTTACCTACCGGCTACGCCCGGAACTTTAACCCCGGCTTATCACTGAATGTTTTCCCCTAATGTCCTTTTTTCCCCCAAACATGACACTTTTATTGAGATACAAACCTTAGCGCACCCCCCTCCAACCCTTTTTTTGTTCTCCCCATTTCTTAGTCAGGTTAGGGGAAATGTTTGGTCGTTATATTAAAATCAGCATTCTTGAATGTAAATCTTTGCGCACACGTGACGTGCTCAACCATGAGAGACAACTAGGCTTGGACTTGTGTGTGGTGTGTTTGTTAGTTATACGTATTTTAAACATAGAGTTGAAGCTAGGTGCTGAAACAAATGATACATACATATATTAAACATAAATAAATAACAGCACCAGGGACCAAGTTTTTAAGAGAGAAAGTAGTGAATTAAAATGCTACGAAAATAAGGGCATGCGCCGACCGAGGCTCGAACCTGTGACTCTGGATTCGACACCACCGCCTAGCTTGGTGCGTTATCGCTAGGCGGTGGTGTCGAATCCAGAGTCACAGGTTCGAGCCTCGGTCGGCGCATGCCCTTATTTTCGTAGCATTTTAATTCACTACTTTCTCTCTTAAAAACTTGGTCCCTGGTGCTGTTATTTATTTATGTTTAATATATATACGTATTTTAGTCCACACAATTGAATCGCCTAATTGAACGGTATCCATTTTAAAATTATCGCTACGAATTTTATTATCATTATTATTATTATTTGTTTGGAGCCTAAATCTGCTTGGTCATGTGGTATGCACGCTGAACTGTTGTCTCGATGGTTCTGTTCGAAACCTTCCCGCCAGCCTTCCCCGCAGTCCAGTGGAAGATTTGGGCTCAGATTTAAGTACATGTTGGATTTATGAGGACTTTCACGTGCTTACAGCAAAGAAATATGACAACCAAATGAACACATGAACTATGAACAATTTCTGAACAAATTTTAACATTTCTTGGTTGAGAGCCTTTGACACTTTGTTTGTACTTCTTGTTCTCGGCAATTTAAACTTTTGGAAATAATGAATAATAAAAAATTATTTTTTATATATTTTTTTCTACTTTATTCAGTTTAAATCTGAATCAATGACAAGAACACATATAAGACCAACTTGTTAACGGCTCCACTTCCAGACTGTACAACGCGGTCGAGAGGTCCAGAAGTTGTAGTCGATAATAGTTTCCATTTTTTTTCTTTTTTTTTCTTCTTCTTCTTATTTTATCAGTAGGGGATTACATTAGCAAAACACACTAGACGAAATAGTCTCATGTTCTCACCATGATTAAAGTTGTTCAGAAATATTTGATACCTTTTTTAAAACAAATTTCTGATCTCATGTGGGACATATAGTGCTGCTTTTACGAGAGAATCGAGCCGTTCACTTCAATAATGATATTCTTGAGTCGGCCCCTCTTTCAGAGAGGTCTAATCATTTCCGACGTTTGGTCAGCCTCCTAAAATGCACAAAATCATTCGCATTTATATAACCGATACATTTGTTTTCTAACTTCTCAATGTCATGCATAAAAGAAAATGCACATATAGTTATATATGTGTTAAAAGGGCATTTCCTTGTCTTCGATCTTTTGCAGTATTACTTATTGGAAGGAGACAGGATTGTGTACTGTCGATAGGGAGGGTGAAAATGGGGGTAAGTAAAGGTGGTGGTCCTCCTCCAAGTATTTCCTGACATTATTTCTTTTCAAAGATTTTTACACTTTTTGTTTGACTTTTTTTTTTTTTTTTTTTTGGTATCGGCACTGAAGTTGGGATGTGTAGAAGTTGTCCACGAAAACAAATCTAATCTCCAACTGAGCACGTATGCCCTGTGCACACTTACACACACACACACACGCTCGCACTATCACACTTGGGCTCAATCAACATTAAACCTATCCAAACTCGTTTGCGTTTTCCGCTGCACCATTCCCTCCTCCCCTCTCCTCTCTCTCTCTCTCTTCTGCCTCTACCCCACCCTACTATTTATTTTATTAGTACTGGTACCTACATAAAAACTGACGACCCCACCCCCGCCCCGCCCTTTTTATTTTATTTTCTCCCCAGAACTTACACCATTTAGGTCATACACCAATGCAACGACCTACTTAAGGTCAGTTACCGGATGACTTCGAGTTCCCCGCGAGGTCAAATGTATTACATTTTTTTTTCATTGGTAGTATCTGCTCCTTATCTCCTCCCCCCCCCCCCCCGTTTCATATTCTGTGGTCTAAACGTAAGCGCCCTTCCCTCCGCCACACACACACGGCCCGCTCCTGCAACAATTTGGAATGTCCCCCTCCCCTGTTTTCATCGCGACGGGCCTGTTACACTCCGCTGACCTCACAGTTTAGTCATGACGTGGAGGGGGGGATGAGGTCACTACATCTCCTGTTGCCTTCAGATGGAAAGAAGAAAACACGTGTGTGTGTGTGTGTCAATATGTAAAGATAGTGTCGGTTAATGATGATCAAAATATACCTAATCAAATGCCAGTAAAAAAAAAATGTCATCCATTCATCGTGTGATAGAAACAAAAAATTATCTCAAGCATTAGTTTGTTTCAGTAATATATGTACCAAGTAAAGTTACCCTTTCAGACAATGTCCCAAAGGATGTCAAAGCGTATCGTTTCCATGGCGACGGTTAACGAGGTTGACCACCGACCCTTTTTATTTTCCACAACTATTTGTCAGGTGCCCATTATTGTTGGGCGAACTGAGAGGAGTGCTTAAATTTACAAAAAAAATAAAAATTAAGGCACCCTTTAATGCATGTATGATGAAAGTGTTTATAAAAATTAATTGTTTATGCAAAAACGTGTAGACCAATAAAATTGTTACATGTTTTCAACGAACTCCACACAGCGCACATACTGTTAGTGATAAGAAACACCACAATTTTTGTCTTATATTTTTTTTTTTTTGTAATCCACACAATTGTTAATGTTATACCTATGACTTTTTGTGTCCTTTTTAACATGATTAACTATCAACCTTTTTAAAAAATAAAATACTATGCATCATAAAGCACTCTTATGTTAACGACCTTATTTGCATACGTAGCCTAGAGGGAGCTAGATCTACATAGACAAAAAGAAAAAATGTTTCAGAATAATTCGTTTCGTTTGATTTGTCTTCCGTGTTTTTTCTTTTAAACATTTGTAACAATTGAAAGGGGGAAGGAAGGAAAATTAGATAAAGTGAGAGAAAAATTGTAATGGGGATAAAAGTTTGGCTCGATTCATCGACTTAAAGAATTGATGCTTTACAAATACAATATGGTTTACGGTAATAAACAGAATGTTGCAAAGCTAGAATAAAACATACAAATTATAAATAATTTGAAAAAAAAAAAACAAGTGAAGGAAACAAGAAAATGTAACATATACATCATAAAACATTTCGATATCTTACACTTCCCCATGCTGGTTACGTTGTTATTTGATAGTGTCACATAATATACAAATAATATAACGGACATTAACAATTGTCTTAAATAATAATCCTTATTGTCCGTATGGAAATTTGTCTTACAATTTTTGCATTACACCAAACAAAAAAACATAACTATAAGAAACCAAAATGTACATTCACACCAGACTTACTCATAATTTACATATGACAAAGTTTATATCAGATTGTACCTATTTAATGATTTGATTGCAGGGGAACAAAAGAGTGTTTGTGTCTGTTTGTCTTTGCCATCGGTGTCTTGTATCTCTTTTGTGATGATAAAATCACAAAATCCTGACACAAGGGGTGATTCTTTAGTTCGAGGGTCTTGTTGGCTTTTTTATAGATGTTTGTCTCAAACAACTGCCCAAATGGGATTTGTTTTTTGCCAATGATTTTACCAGCAGCATTTAGGATTCTATAAATTTTATTTTTATTTTTAATGCTCAGATTGCTATACCAGGCAGTGATATTGAAACTTAAAATATTGCAGATGTGAGCGTGATTAAACATAGCCTGGGCCCTTTCGCTAACATTAAACGAGGACAGTTTTCTTAGTAATCGTAATCTTTGCTGCCCTTTTTTGCAGATATAATCAGTATTTGCAGTAAAATTTAGTTTATTGTCTAGGATAGTACCAAGGTATTTAAATGTTTGCACTATTTCAATGGTCTCTCCAGCTACAGAAACAATACCATTTTCCTACTTTTCCCTACGAAAATCGATTATCTTTCTTTGCTGTTGTTTTTTTTTACATTTAATGATAAAAAATTATCTTTACAGTATTTTTCAATGTGCTCTATTTCTGTGAAATACTCATTTACGTCTGAGCTCTCTGAGAGCAGGGCAAGAAGAGCCGCATCATCAGCGAATTTTGTGAAGGAGCAAAGAGAACTATCGGATTGAAAATCATTAGTGTACAAAATGAACCACAATGGCGATGTCACAGCCCCCTGGGGCGCCCCTGTGTTAACTATGCGTGCATTTGATATAATATTGTTTACCCTAACCCTCTGAGATCTCTGGGTCAAAAATTCATTAGCCCATAGTTGCCCATTGATTGTTTTTGTAGAGGAATATAAAAAGAACAATTAAAGCTGCTGAGAAAAAAATATTTTTCCTTTCTGTTGAATACGACAATCATTCTATACAACATTAATGAATCTTCGCGATACTACCAATGGACCACTCTGGGGTATAAACTTATTTGTAGAAATTATAATTCGATCTAGGCATTAAAAACAAATCATTTATTGTCTCAGTTGAAACTTTCTTTACAGATTTTTGTTTTTCTTTTACCTTGACATTCAGCTCCTGGGTTAGCTGTCGCATGCAAGGATGTGACGTAACTAAAACCTAGTTTGAAAATTCTTAGAAAAAAAAACACCACCACCCCTCTTCACTCCCTTATCATATTGCATTTTTTAAAAGAACTTGATCCACGTTTTTCCGCTTAAATGTTTATTTTACAGAGGTGTATACACCAAAATATAGTAGGGCTGCTATATAATACTTATGACCCGATCAGAAATGTGACATCCGGACCCTGATAAGTAAAACATTGAATGCTGTGGTAACATTTTTATTTAATATTGCTTAGAAGAATGTCAGCAGTGTTTTAAGTTGACATCTACTGGAGAGGAACTCGCCTCTGCTCTGAAATCCACTTAACAGTTGTATTCTTTTTAAAGCTTAAGATGATATAATACAATCAGACAGGGAAGTCCGCTTTCTCAGGTTGTAGCATAACTCTCCCAAGAAATATACTACTGAATGGAATTTGTTCTTCGCGTAGGCCGCGACTCTATCGTTTACTGTGAACAAAATAAACAAACATTTAAAAACAAAAACAGATCAATGAGTGCACATTGAAGGTTTCTAGGTAACAGCGAGAGTATTACGAGAAAAAGCGGGATTTGAATGAAAGATTTCGTGAGTTTGAGTTTCTTGGAAGTTTGAGGCACAGGTGTGTGTGTGTTTTAATTTCTTTTACTTGACTTGAACGCATAAACTCAGTGATCAACTATTTTATCGTAATCGACATTTCGATACACTCAGGTCTTACAGCTCTTATTGAATAGAAGTTAAACTGCACACAGTTCAATGTCGATTAGATCATGATTTCTTACAAGTGTTTAATAGCATCTCAACTTTTTAATTGCGATCATTATTAAATGACATCTTCCAAGAGCTCTTTAAATGTATGGAGCTATGCTTATTGGAATCATTTTGAAACACAGTGTTATTATACGACTCCCTACCCCCCCCCCCCCAACTTCTCATTTTGTACCAGAAATACTGCAGGCGTGAAATATTTCATATAAAGACTTACAGATAAATCCGATTTGAAATCGTGGAGGTGCATTATAGTTGGCACGCTTCTGCGGATGGCGTGCGAGGCAGAGCATAACTGTTTCGTCAGGCTATCCGCACGGCGCTAGTCGATGGTGCAGTGAACGTGCTGGCTAGAATTAGATTTGTGTGTTCACTTCAAAATAACAACGTGCAGAACTGTACACTTAGAACAAAACAAATCTAAATACTTAGAACAAAACAAATCTAAACTTCTGCAAGCGGAACCTTTAATAAGAAGACATTCGGCAAACTTTTTTGTCACGTGACGTGCAAGGAGGAAACACAAACACGTCTGTGAGGACTAAGTGACTGTTGACGTGTCTGCCTCGATGTCCCAAACACTGACCTGGTTAATGCTATTACCATAATAGGTCAACGGAATCTAATTACGTCTGGGGGGGGGGGGGGGAAGATAGATTGAGATGACCGGGGGGATTGGGACTTCTTGAAGACTGATGGCCACTGGTCACAGATCTAGCTCGCGCGAACTGTGATCTTGACCCAGTTAGAACGTTGATAGCCATCTCTCGGGACACAGCAGATGAACGTTTGAAGCAAGATGACGTCTTGCCTGCAGTAGACCACCATTTGAAAACAATTGAAACTAGTGATGGTTTCAAATTGTTTATCTTATACAATTCAGACGTTACTTCTAATACGATGATTCATCTATTTATCCCACTTACCATGCTCGGATCAAGTTGAAACTTTTGCACAATTATCCATTGTTCCTTAAGGGAAAAACAATAACCAACATATTCATTTTGTCTGATATAGAAAAAAGGGAATTAAATAAAATATCATTGAGATATGTGGTTGTAAATGTGCAGCTCTTTCCCTTATATGTTTGTTTGTTTTTTTTGTTTTTTTTTCAATTATAGTTGAAGAGAGTTATCAACTTAGTCACAAGGTAAATCTTCACTCATTAGATATATACCATTTGCTCGCCGACCAACCAGTGTTTATATATATATATCTATATAAAAGGGGAAGGACCTACAAATTTACGAGTGCTTACAGTACTCAGGTTTATGCAATGGGAAGAAGGTACGTGACCTAGATGCTTGTCGAAACGTGTTTTAATTGGTAAGAACTGTTGTCCCCGAGTTGAACCCTCCACGTATAAATAGTAAGCTTGTCTACATCTGACCTACTTACAGATATATACATACTGGCTTATCCTCCATTGGCGAGAGGGGAATGGGAAAGGAGAGCCAAGAGGGGGGGGGGGAAAGGGGGGGGAGGAAATCTCGAGGTAAACCTGGGAGGAGACTCGGGGATGAAGGGTGCAGGGAACTGTTTTTAAAAAATGTAATGGGAGAGGTGGGAGGAAAAGGCGTAAAAAAAAAATTTGCTCGTGCCGTTAAATTGTATTACGCTGTGAGGGAGTGTGATGGACACATTGTGTGTGTGGGGGAAAGTTGAGTGGGGAGGAGGGGGGGCTGGATTAACAAACCAGAGTCCATGGCCGTCAAGAAATCTGTTACTCAACAGTTTGGTTCGCGTGTGCTGCAGGGGAGTATGTGCTCCGAGAGACATTGGTTCACGCCAGAGTGAGTACTTTCATCATGTTGTGACTCTGTTGTCTGCCCGTCTGTTTGTTTGTTTGTCTTTGTTCCACTGCATGCAGAGTTTGGTCTTCAACTCTACCTCGATGATATTTTAAGTTATTTACAACAGAATTTGTAAAGCTTAGTTTTATCTTTGCAGTTAAAATAATAAGCAGGGAGATGAGACCATCTATCTATCTATCTATCTATCTATCTATCTATCTATCTATCTATCTATCTTTATTTATTTTATTAGATAGAAAGATAAATTGATTGCCATTGACATGATAATCGTATGCTGTTTAGGGTAGTTATTAAAAACATTCAGTATGAAAAATTCACATTATGTTAGAATAGTATTTCCATTTCTAATTTTTTATTATTCTAATTCTAGGCTATTTATAGTATTACGTTTGTAATTGTTCCTCGGTCTCTTTCAAACCGGAACATGTTTGTGACATTCATATATTGTGCTGTCTGTAAAGAGCAAGTCAATGTCTTTTACTATTTTGAATTTCGATACGAATACATTAACAAAAATTTTATGTAATTCGTTCTTGAAGGAACACCCTATCTCTTTAGAATGACATCTCGGATATATCGTATTCCTTTTTGTTTGTTTGTTTATACTAATAGTTACATTGGAAGTAGCTTTATCAAAACCTCGTAAGACAGATTGAAGTAGTTCTACCAACTCGTAGTTGTTTATAGTTCACACAAATACTTGAATGTGATCAAAATCTTAGTCTGTTGCCGTAACTGACGATTAAACCATTCTACAATAATCTTTAGAAAGACCTACTTACATGTAAATAATTAGTAGTAAAGTAAAATTCCCCTTTTAAACCTTGTGGTCTATAGAGCAGATGGTGTAAGGGTCATCTAATTCTTTACTTTTCCCCAACTATTGTCAGGTACTCATTAGAGCTAGGTGGACCAGATCCAGAAATTAAAAATCCCAGTCTTCACCAGGATTCGAAGCCAGGATCCCGGTTCGGAAGTCAAGCGCTTTACCGCTTGGCCACCTCGCCCCCACAAGTAAATATTACTGGGTTTAAAGTATTTCAATAGAACAAAATCGAGCACGTCTCACGCTACTACTGTGCAGTGCTTTAGTTATGAAGTGTTTTGTTGGTTCTTCTCCCAACACTGGGACTTGTAAAATGACAAGTTCATCTTTAATGTGATAACGCTACTTCGGTCTGCGCATGCACTTTTGATCACTTCCGCTTGAGATGGTATGTGAGTAAATAATTGATTGGGCAGTGAGCTGACTCACGTTATTCGATGCGGTCAGCCGTGCGTATGCATGCGTGTGTCTCTGTGTGTGTGTGTGTGTGTGGATGTATGCGCGTGTGTGTGTGTTTGTTGGGGTGGCTCAGGGCAGGTCCGATGCAGAAAATTATCACCCATACGTCAAGACTGTAATAATAATTAAACATTATTACTGTAGTTTCAAGGATGAAACGCTTTTTTTTTTTTTTTTTTTTTATTTTTTTTTTTTTTTTTACAATTATGTATATTGATCCTAGATATTTATTTCCCGATTTGATACAATTGTAAAGTGTATTATTAAGACGTGTTAAAATTATTTGTCATGCGTATTGATTTTTTACGTAACCCCTTCCAACTTTAGAAAAATATATTGTTTTAAAAAATATGGCCAAAGTACTTATGTTTTTTGTTATGCCCAAGGAAATTTGAAAGTGATGCAACATTTTTATTGCGTCACGTAAAATTATCACATGAGAGTGAGTCATTCTGCGTCGCACATTATGCCCCCCTGCCTCTCTCTCTCTCTCCTCTCTCAATAAAATCTCTGAGCTCAACTTGTGGTTTTCTTTACAGCCCCTCCTTCCTAAAACGCATAACGGTTTACTCGCTTTTTATTTTCCTCCATGCGCGTGACATCATTGATTTCCAGCGGCACCCCCTCTCCTCTCCACATCCACCCGATTGACTTGTCCTTGAACTAACTCAACAGCTCGCCCTATCCACGCACACGACCTCTCGCCTACATACACACACACTCACACACGTGCGCGCGGGCACTTACGTCTCGACTAGTGAAAGGCCCCCCCACCCTGATAGCCACATAGAATTGTGCTGAAGAAAGAGGGAAAAAAGAACGCTCGCAAAAAAAAAAATATTAAAAAATCTGGAACCTCTCAATCGATCCCTATTAATTTCCGTATCCTCCCCCGCATCGTATTTGTCCAGTCGTTCACTCTTCAACCATTTACTGTTTTCGACCAGTTCATAGTTCGATCTTTATTATCTTCCCTTCCCCGCCCCACCCTCGTTCTAGTGTCCTGGATTCAAACTGTTTGTGTCATACCTTTCCGTGTTTCAATCAGTAGGCACCCTCACTCCCCTCCTCTCCCACACTTTTGACTCCATCACACACACACACGCATTCATTATACTTTTTAAAAAAAAAGGTTGTCACCTCCCCCTCCCCCCCCTCCTTTTTTTTTCTCTCTTTCTCTACGCAATGTTCTGAGCAACGGTTCCTTCAGTTCGCTCGCTCACACGCGTTTGGCCTACAATCGTTCGAACACTGGCACGTGCGGGGGGGGGGGGGGGAGAGGACCTCTTCACACACACTGGCACACGCTACCCGCGTATCTACTCACCCCCCCCCCCCCCCCCGCTTGGATGTGAATGAACTCGGCGATTGATCTCAACCGTTATGCACAGAGATATATGATGTGTGTATGTGTGTGTGTGTTGTAGATCGAAGCGTTAGGCTAAGCTAAATATAAACTAGAAAAAAAAATCGAATGTCATGTGACCTCTTTTGATGAATGATTATGATTAGCGTTATTACAGATTGGAATGATAATACACTCTACTTGTATATATATAGATAGATAGGTAGATAGATAGATACATTGATAGATAGATAGGTAGGTAGATAGATACATTGATAGATACACAGATACATAGATAGGTAGATGCATTGATAGATAGATAGATAGATAGATAGATAGATAGATAGATAGATAGATAGATAGATAGATAGATAGACAGGTTTACTTTTGTAGAACTTTTCTTCGTACCCTTTACCTTTCGATTGTCGTATCATTCTTTCTCTTTATTCAATTTAGTTTTTACTCTCGCTTTCTCTACTTCTCATCTTTCCCTCTCTTGTTCTCTCTATTTCTCTACTTTTTCTTCTAGGTCTCTCTCTCTCTCTCTCTCTCTCCATTTCTTTGCTAAAAAGTATTTCCTCATTGATCTATTGTTTTTTATGATGCGTAAAGCGAATTATTTCTTTTTTTTTTGTGCTCGTATTTGTTGAAAAATATTCCTAGAAGTTCTATTTGGGTTATCGACCCCTCCCTTCTTTCTCCTCCTCAATCTAACACACACACACGCACTCCCTACTGAAGTGTACCATATAAACCTGTATTTCCTTCAAGTCTGTCGTTTCCATGACAACCAAGTAAAGCTTGACTTGTTGATCGAAAAACAATTCACCACTTCCCACCCTTCACCGTTCTCTTCTCTTTGATAATGATTCTCCTTTGTTAAAACGGATGAAATCGATTACAGTGGCTAATTACCACCAGCTTCCAATAAATACAGAAATATGTACTTATTATTATTGACTTCTTTAAATGACCTTTTTCAAAATGTCAATTAGTAGCACCAGTGTTGCGATCACAAGATGTGAAAACAACCCTTACATATGATTTAATTATACAAAGTTCACCAAAAAAAAGTTATTCGTTTCAAAAGTATTTAGATTCTAAATGTTTCCACTAATAATTGAAATATAAAAACCCAGAAATAGCTTGTTTGCACTTCTCATGCGATAGCCCAACTTAACATAATGCTTCCGTTTCATTTTACAACTTGCATACGCATCTGGCGCTAGAGAAACACACACCCATGGGCAGACACCTTAAACCACACGTCTCATTATAGGTGCCATGGAACTTTTGTTGTCTGGTATGAAGCGCCGCCTTGAAAAGGTCCCCGAGACGACCCCCCCCCCCCCCCCCCCCCCCAAAAAAAAAGTGACCCTGGATCACTATCGGTTATGTTCCAAGGCGTCCTCATTAGATATGAAATCAACACAACTACTTGGGTTGACCATCTAAAGAATGAAATCGGGACAGAAACCTAGATCTAGAACAAAACGCACCATTAGCGCCCACCTAACTACGACCCACTTCATTGGCCGCCGCCCATATCTACCTGGCGCCCATAAACGTCAGGAAAGGAAGGAAGGGGCGTATTGATCTGAAGGTATCGATCAGTGTGTGGCCCGTCACGCATGGCCGTAGGAGAGGCTCGGGGCGTGTTGATTCTGTATTGGTTTCTTTTGGGAAAGGGGGAGAGGGGTGGAAAACAGAACTGAGTGATCCCCAACCCAAGGATTGAGAACCCATCCTCGTAGAGTCAAGTGCTTTCTTAGCTAAATCAACGTCGATAGTATGATATTGCGACTCAATATTATGATATTGCGACTCAATATTATGATATTGCGACTCAATATTATGATATTGCGACTCAATATTATGATATTGCGACTCAATATTATGATATTGCGACTCAATATTATGATATTGCGACTCAATATTATGATATTGCGATTCACTATTATGATATTGCGATTCACTATTTAGCTATAGATTTACACCTTTAGATATAATTTTGTTCTGTAACACGTTCTCGCTTGCATACACACACACACACATACATACACACACATACATACACACACATACATACACACACATACATACACACACATACATACACACACATACATATACACACATACATACATACATATATATATTGTTATAAACCTGGTGGTGGCACAGATGGGGGTAGTGATGTGTGTGTAGTCAGCCGACGCAAATCGCCCTAGGCCAGCGCTAGACGAGCGGTCAACCGTGACGAGCTACGACGGTCAGCCGAGTCGAGCGTCAACAGGACGGTTCGTGAAGGATCGCCGTCGTGAACAGAGCTCTGGAGCGTCACGAGAGTTGTAGTCATCTGACCACATAGAAACGTCGAGCGGCGTTCTGTCCGGTTCGAGAAGGCCAGTAGGGACTCTATATAAGAGAGGAGGTGTCGCAGTCAAGACGGTCGAGAAAAGGGGCTCAATACAGCAAGGTTCAGAGCCTGGTTCACTACAGTCCGGTCGACTACAGCACAGTTCAACGGTGTGGTTCTGTACGGAGCATTACGACGGTTCAGTGCGGAGTACTGTCAAGTACAGTTGAGACGACTGGCGTCTTGATCTTGGTCTGTGATCGAGTCCGACACAACGAGCCTAGTGTGTGAAGTCAGTCCTGAACTGTTGAACCAAGTGCAAGCCCGGAACGAGACGGAGAGGCCAGTGCAAGAGTTGATACGGCAGTACGGTGTTCTCGGAGAGATATTTGTACAGTGTACGTGTTGCCAATTGTACAGTATTGGCTGTTATTTATTCAACTATTAAAGTGTTACGTTACTTTGGAGCCCTGAGTTGTCAAGTTCTTTAAGTTGGTGGTGTATGGTGCAGTTTGCAGAGAGCCTGGATAGTGAGATTCGTAACAATATATATAGATTATGCAATACTCCTCAAACATTTCACGTTGTAATACTGCTTTTATTATGAATTGTTAAAAACGATGTTTCAAACACATACACACACGCACATAATTTCAAGCCTTGTCTTAAATTTCGTATTTAAAGGATGGGTGCTGTCTACCACGTGACTACGTAGACCAATGGCGACATTAGTTTTGAAAGTAGTTTGTTACAAGGGTCGTGTGATGCCCTTGTACCAAGTATTTTGTATAATTTCATAGCAAACAAAACTTTTTTTTTTTTGGCTTGAACACATCAATCTCGTTGTAAAGATAGACTTTTTTCTTTTTTAGTTCAAGAAAAGAAAATAGAATTGATGCAGCTATTGAAACACAATAACATCTAACAGAAATGCATTGGGGTTATGCTTTATGGTACCATGACTATAGCAGACGTCAAGTAGTTATGTTCAAAATTAAAACTGTAAAAGAAACGGTTGGAATGTTATTGCCTATTTTAAATATATATTAAATTTCAATCTGAGGGCGTAGCTGGTCTTGGTTCGAAGTCACGATGTTTTTACTACGTGCTTCTTACCTTTTTCTTTTGTTTTTAATGTGGCCTGTTGCAAGGCTGGTTATACGGCTGTTCAGAACCTCGCACTTAAAAAAAAGGGGGGGGGGGTCTTAAAAAAAAACCACATATTAAATATAATAAGAGAACTAGGGTTTAATACATTTCTTCAGAAAGACGACATGCTCTTAGATTTATTACTTTTATTATGTCCTTTTTTTTTTATTGAAGCTTAAAACCTTAGGAACTCTTCACTGGACCTCCACTTACTAAAATCCGTCCATGGCCAGATGGATGAATAGTTTGTATTTAACATATACTGTGTATGCTTGCGACCAACCATACAATGAACTTTGTTGAATTAAATACAATGATTCATAATGACTTTTGATTCTGAAAGTCTGGACACACAAAGAAACAATCCGATGATGACTTTGAGGGTTGGGTCACTATGAAGAGCAGCTGGTGGCGATCTGTTTGGTTCAATGCGAGTCAGACACTCTTGAGCTCGAACGTTCGAGATGAAAGGTCTAAAGCAGCTCTCACAAAGAGCGTAATTTATCTACCAGATGAGACCGAAACAAAGAGCACATCATTTGATGACGTTATTGTGGCATTTTTTTGTTTTGTTGAATGAGTTAATGTTTGAGCAGGGTGTCGGTCACCTGTTGCCCGGTGAATTCTGCGGCGTATTATGAGACAGGTTGTGCATGAATGTTCTTTCTCTTTGTGAAGAAGCTTTGTATCGGTCTCTCCCCAACCCCTCCACCTGTCTCTTTCCCCGTTGCGGTCCTGTATCTTTCCCTCGCGTCTCTCTTTATGTCTCCATCTCTCTTCGCTCTTTCCCTCGCGTCTCTCTTTATGTCTCCATCTCTCTTCGCTCTTTCCCTCGCGTCTCTCTTTATGTCTCCATCTCTCTTCGCTCTTTCCCTCGCGTCTCTCTTTATGTCTCCATCTCTCTTCGCTCTTTCCCTCGCGTCTCTCTTTATGTCTCCATCTCTCTTCGCTCTTTCCCTCGCGTCTCTCTTTATGTCTCCATCTCTCTTCGCTCTTTCCCTCGCGTCTCTCTTTATGTCTCCATCTCTCTTCGCTCTTTCCCTCGCGTCTCTCTTTATGTCTCCATCTCTCTTCACTCCGTCCTTATTCCTCCTGTCTTTTTCCCTCTCACTCTTCACTATCTCCCCTCTCTCTTTTCCCATCTGTCTTTCTTCTCTCCTTTCTCTCTCTCCCTCTCCTTTCTCTATCTCCCTTTCCTTTCTCTCTCTCCCTCTCCTTTCTCTCTCTCCCTCTCCTTTCTCTCTCTCCCTCTCCTTTCTCTCTCTCCCTCTCCTTTCTCTCTCTCCCTCTCCTTTCTCTCTCTCCCTCTCCTTTCTCTCTCTCCCTCTCCTTTCTCTCTCTCCCTCTCCTTTCTCTATCTCCCACGCCTCTTTTTAAGTTTCATCCTTCTCTCTATTTCTCTCATTCTTTCTCTCTATTATTCTCTCCCCTGTCTCTCTCTCCCTAGGTTTCATCTCTTTCCCACTTCTCTTTCTCTCTATTACTCCCCCTCCCTCTTCGTATTTATGATATTACCATCTCTCAGCCGTCGTATTAACTCTTAGTGCCCTATCCAATTTTTTGCTTGTTTGAATGTAGACTCTCCCTAGCTTTTCTTTGCGTCAAACTCCTTGAAATAAACTCATCCAGACTCAGTTCACCAGCTCACTCTCGTATCCCATAAGTCCCAACTAAACGTCAATATTCATCAACAAACTACCAGCACAATATTCACAAACATTTTCTTTTTTTTAAGGCGGGGGGTGGGGGGGGGGGGTGGGAAAGAAAAGGGGGGGGGGGGGTAATAACAAAAAAAAGGGGGGGTAATTTTATAGTCACCAAGCGATTATAATAAACATCAAGAGCTTACACGTGACGCCATTAAAAAAAATAAAAAAGTGAGACTGCTGAACGAAACAATACACAAAGAGAGAATGTAACTCTGGCATATATAATAATAAGTCTAGTGAAGTGAAATTTCATCAAATCAATAAATCATTGAACTTTTGGCGCTACTTGCGATTACAAACTGGGGGATAGAGAGAAAGGGAAAAACAGCGGGAGAACAGAAAGCACGAGACAGACAGATACAGCCACTGCGTATTTCATCTTAGTTATTTGGCCAGGCCCACTATAGAAGGTGATGAGTGTGGAGACAGAACTCAGCCATTCTTATTGTCTTCTCTTCAGTAAGCCAATAAGGAAGTGAGATCGAGTCCTACCAGGACATGACTTGTCTTCTTTAGTCAGCGTTCAGTCTTCTGGTGGCGGATTTGTCCAACTTTTTTTTTTCTTTCAACGGCAGTGACATTGCGTTCTATAAACACTCGGCTAATACTGGTGGTGAATATTTCGTACGAGATGTGTGATTAGTGGATAATACTTCTAATTAGGTACAAGTGGATTTTTTGTTTTACAAATAACCAAAGACATTAAGTAATCAAAGAATTTGTTTTCTTGTTGTAAATAGCGAGTTGTAGCTAAAAGATTGTTTTGAATTTAAAACATTCTATCGATACGTGTGTGTATTGTCATATCGAGTCAGAAGTGCTCTGCTTTATATTACGCTGTAGCCTCAGTGTCTTTGCGCTGTAGCCTCAGTGTCATTGCGCTGTAGCCTCAGTGTCATTGCGCTGTAGCCTCAGTGTCTTTGCGCTGTAGCCTCAGTGTCTTTGCGCTGTAGCCTCAGTGTCATTGCGCTGTAGCCTCAGTGACTTTGCGCTGTAGCCTCAGTGTCTTTGCGCTGTAGCCTCAGTGTCATTGCGCTGTAGCCTCAGTGACTTTGCGCTGTAGCCTCAGTGACTTTGCGCTGTAGCCTCAGTGACTTTGCGCTGTAGCCTCAGTGTCATTGCGCTGTAGCCTCAGTGTCATTGCGCTGTAGCCTCAGTGTCATTGCGCTGTAGCCTCAGTGTCTTTGCGCTGTCACGTGACTTGTGTTGTACTGACTGATATTGTGAATCCTATTATTATTACAAGGATATGGGTGACCTTCATGCAGGTCAATTCTGCAAGATTTCAAAGGCTATTATGGTTGATACAGTAGAATTTTTTAGATTAGTTTGTTATTTTAACTCTTGTGTTTATGTATACTATGTTATCATAGCGCCTCTAGTTTACATTATGTTTGTTAATAGCTCTTTGTAAATTAAGTTAATATTATTTCTTAATCGCCGTGCTCATTTACTTTGACGTATATGCTGAATGTATCAAAGAGTATGTATCTGTTTCCTTGAACTCTTTCAGTCTACAATTTCTATTTCACCCCCACAAACTCTATAATCAGTTGCCGGCAGCGACTTATTGATTTTATTTTGGCTGTACACATTATTTTTTTATTAAATAATTGGATGTAAATGAAAATAATTATTATTAAGATGATAATAATAATATATTCGAATTTTTTCACAACTAAAATATATATTTTTGAAAGACCACATAAAAAAACATATTGCTATCAAGTTGAATTTTAAAAGGTGTTCCATAGACATATAGAGAGAATTTATATATATATATATATATATATATATATAAATTAGCTTAATTGTCACGTGTACATTTTCCTAAATAAATATATACAAATAAATATTTTAAGTTGGTAAATTATAACAGGTTTAAGACTTCAAGATTAAGTGACGATTAACCGTGTGAAATATCTTATAAGAATTTATTTGAAAGATTATATTTAGTGTTTCATAGACTGTTGTTACACAAGCGGAAGAACACTGTCATTATCTCTGCCGTTGTTGAGCAATCTTTCTGCTAACGGAAAGACTTGCTCTTCTGGAGTGTGTGAAGCGCACTTTAAGTGCAGCGTGTGTTCTATACAAAAGTAATTTAGCGTCTCGTTCTAGGAATAAAATGCGATCGCTATAAATCCTGTTGATTCACTATTCGTTAAGCTGATAGATTTATTTCTTTTAAAACGAAAAATATTCTCTGTATTTGGAGCAGGATCAATTCTTTTTTGGTTTGTCTTTGCTAATTCTTTATTCTCTGTTCATTCACAGGCTATGCAACACAAGTTCTCAAACACATGGAAGAGTTCCTGTGACACTGACTACTCATCTACGGCAGATGATGATCTCAGCGCCAACACAAACTCTATGACTACCAAAAGCATGGTGAATAGCATACTCAGAAACGGAGACAGGTACGACGAACGGATTAACGGTGGCAGCATGAAGATCCAGGACATTAAGTCCGAGAAAGACAGTGTGGACATGAAGACATGCCTTTCGTCCGTAGACAACGACCAGGACAGTCCCCTGGATTTTTCAGTGAAGCGCAGGTCATCGTTTTCGGGCAGTTTGTCCGATGATTCACGAACGTCGTCCAGCCCTGGCCATGCCACAGACTATCATGCATCCTCCTCACCCACAAACAACTACCACCACCACCACCATCTGGAGAAGCGCGAGACTCCCAGTCCAGAGGGAGATGAGCAACTGAACCATATGGACCACCCCCACCACCTCCCATCAGGCATCTCCCCTCTCTCAATGTTTTCAAATTTGCCTTTGGGCCTCCTGGATAACACCTCTGTTCTAAACACCATTTCTCAGGCTTACTTGGACCCTAAGAATAAAAAAAATAGCCGCCCTTTCAAGGCGTATCCTAAAGAAGCTCTGCAAATGCCCTTAGGGTTTTTCGGCATTCCAGGCCTACCCCAAACATCTCTGCCTCACGGAGCCGACTCTGGGCTATTTGCTGGTCTAAATAGTGACGAGCTGTTAAAACTTTATAACCAACAAGTTCACATGTTGAGTATGAGGGAAAAGTCTTTACAGTCTTCCACATCCCCCAACGGGAAATCCTCTCCACATCTTCAAGCGTCCAGCTACAACCATTCTTCAAATCTTTCTCAGTCAGTACCAACGTCAATGTCTCATAATGCTACGAGCTCCTCACTGCCACCTGTCGCCTCTTCCGATCTTTTGAGATCCAGCATTATGTCCACGTCTCCGTTTCCTTCGCCAGTCGCGTCCCTGAACAACGCCACGGTGGTGTCCAGTACGTCCTCTTCCTCCCTGTCTCACCACTCATCCAGCACCACATCGCGCAAGAGGCCTCGCTCGTTGCCAGATGAACAGAAGGACGCCGCTTACTGGGAAAGGAGAAGAAAAAACAACGACGCCGCCAAGAGGTCACGTGACGCCAGGCGTGCCAAGGAAGACGAGATCGCCATCAGGGCGGCATTGCTGGAGCAGGAGAACTTGAAGCTTCGCATGGAAGTGGCTGCACTGAAAACAGAAACATCGAGACTGAGGTGTCTGCTCTGCAGCAGTTGAGCACTCATGAAGCCTTGTGTCTTCGCCAGTTTTGTAGATCTCTTCTACATCTGCGTCTCTGCTAAAGACTTCACTTTGCATTCTAGCAGCGGAATGAAGAAGAATTGTGTAGGACGCTTTACAAAGTCGGACAGCTATTTTATTGCGCATAGTTTCAACTTGATTTGTTCTAGGCTAAAACAGCGATGTTTTGTCTGAACTCTATTCCAATATTTATTTTTAAACAAGTTGTGACCGCAATAAAACCGCTTCTCTACCTTGATCAGAAGACAAACTGATGTCGGCTTTAAAAGACAAACTGATGTCGGCTTTAAAAGAGGATCTAAAACTTTCACGGATTATTTTGCCCGTATCTTCCATAGTTTCAGAGGACCAATTTTTCGCAAGTAAATGTATTTTCAGCAAGACATTCTGATATACACAAATAAATACTGCTTATCACACACAAATAAATACAGCTTACCAAGACAAATAAATACAACTTATCTCAAGTTATGGACCAAATGTATTGGTATATCAATGCCCCTTCTTTTTCGGGAGGGCTGAAATGGATTTTTGTTTTGTTTAATTAGCTTTGTTTTTATTGTTCATCATTAGAGCATGTTATGCAACTGTGGTCAGAAGCAATGTTCTAAGTGTGTGTGGTCAGTAGCATGTTCTAAGTGTGTGTGGTCAGAAAAAGTCTAGTAAGATATACCTCTTTCACGTCAGTTTGTCAAATAAAATAGATTATTTCGTCGCCCAATCGTGTTATAGTTACATGTACAATATTTCCTATTTGGACATTGAAATGTTACTTTTAGAGACCTTTGGCTTGAAAATACAACTTTTTTTTTTTAAGAGATGTTTTGTATTATAAATATTTTATTTGTACTTCTGCTCAGGGTTTGTCATTAAACTGCTGTTATATATGACCTTGTCACACAAAATATATACGATTACATATATTTATATATATATATTTTAAAAGTTATATTCTATAATTTTGATAATACTTTTGAAGATTCATTAACTGACTTGAATTGATTCTAATATTCATACCTTGGACTTCAATTTATTAATAAATTGACTTATGTGACTAAAATGTTGAAACTTTAATGTCACAAAAATTGAAATTTTCCCTAAATTTTCAATACAAGAAAAAATTATTTAGTTGCAATCATTTTTTTTAAATATGCAAAATGCGTACTAGTCTTTTGGAATTAATTATTTTTTTTTACATATTTTCCTTTCCAAAATTGTATCTCCTTGATTGTATCTTATTGTCTTTAGTATTGGTCAAATGATACTCCTGCTGTTTAGACCAAAAAAACTACAACATGTCTCCAAACTGCTACCAAGGTCTGGTGTACTCTGATTGTGACAAGATCGAGAAATGTCTATCATTCGTAGGTTCAACTATTTGTAAAGAAACTGTAGTCTTAGAGTTTGTAAAAAAAATTATTTTTTTTTTTTTGGCTTGGATGTAAATAATGTGATGTATTCTGCCACTTTCAAAATAGTGTTGTTTTTTTTTATTTAATTTAATTTACATTTTTTTTTGTGGGGGGGGGGGATTTCTATTATGCCAATAATTATATTCAATATAAACTAAATTTGTTTTGCTCGATATATATTTATAGTATTTGTTGCTTCATAAATATTTATAACTTTATAACTTGTAAGTAGCTACTATGTCTTCTTGATTGGACGCTGCTACGTTATTGTGTCCCTTTGTCTTTTGTTGGTATCTTCACTGTAAACTTGTCACTCGTATCATTTGTTTTATGAATTATTTTTCATTTTGAATGTTTTTTTTAAGTATTTCAAAAAACAAAAAAAAATTTTTTTTCTTTTTCCAGTTCTTGACTTTGGTTTCAGAAGTTTGTGATGTGAATTTGTACAAATTTAATTTTTATATGAAAAATTGTAAAAAAAACACACAAAAAAAACAACTAATCTTATGTCTTTTTAATTGTGTCATGTTTCAAAGTCTAAAGAACATGGAGCAGCTGTAGGAAAGGCGAACTCTAAACATAACAAAAGCCCTCCACCTCCCAAAATATACGTTTTCCCTGGCGTATATTTTAATTCTGCAATGGATATGATACCATTCATTGATTGACAGGTGTAGTACTGGTGTAGTACTGTCTCTAGTATATGCTCGTTATCTAAATTGGAGCTTCAGAATTTTGGGAATCTAGTCTAGAGCTACCAGTTCTGTGTCTTGACCCTGGGTCAGCTCAATTTTGAAGCCTACTTTATGCAAAATATTTGCTTCCAAGAAATGCTTGTCAGGATCAGAGAATACTTCATCGCTAGATGGCGTCTTGAGAAAGAGTTTAAAAAATGTCCATGTACTCTGACAACTTATTGGTACTAAGCCGCCATAAAGTGTTGTCATAGATTGTTGTTATAAAGTGTTCTCAGTTAAAGCCCAATACGAACGCCAATAGAATATTTTGTACCATTTAAATAAATAGCATTTGTCTTTGTTTTCTGCGTTTCTTGTTACCCTTAAGTGTGTGATTGTTTCAGTGATGTGTAGCTCAAAGTCCTTTCATGTGTTGCCTATCTAAATGTCACATGTGCTCATATATAAAGCCAGCTGTGTCATGGGAAATGTCAACTCCTAACATGTTTAAAAACTCAACTCAGGAACCTTGTGCTATTTATCAAGATGTATTGATTTTTACATGTTTGATTCCATTTTATTTTATTTAAATGTCATGATCTGTCATCTGACATATTTGTCCATATCCATTTGTCCTTTTTAAAAAGAATAAAGAAAACTGCATTTGTGTATCTTTGAATATTGACATACATTACTTCAATTGATCTCAAACAGGGATATTTACCGAACACAAAGATGTTGCAGAACTTTTGTGCAGGTTTTTTTTTTTTAAATAACTCGATCTTCTACTCTATTCCACCCCTAGTTAAACCAAGTCAAGCTAGGTTATCTTTGCATAGCTACATACTACTGCTGGTTTATTACTTGTAAACTATGTCATTTATAAATATTTTAATGCTTTTTAAAAAAATCAATTTTTTATAATAATAATAATAATTTAAAGTCATTTTTACTTTGCATCATAATTTATTAGCATTATACTGTCATTATATTTTTTTATCAAGTCCACCATTGACTTAAGGTTACAACGATTTTCATTGTAATATTATTGTTTGTTGTTGTTGTTTTTTTCAAGCATTTTGTTTAAAGCTTAGCTTTTTATGCAATGTCCAATTCATACTGTTTAGTTTTTCTTCCAAAAATTATTTTATGAAAAAAAAAAAACGTCAAAAGTATTCCTACATTGCTACATCCATTCAAAATCATGATCCACATTTTTATTTTACTCGACCAAAAGTGCAATTTGTTTTGCAGGCGTTTTTTAATGAATCAAAAAAATGTTAGTTTTTGTTTTGTTTTGTTTTTTGTTTAGAAAAAAAACTTGTATTAAAAAAAATTATAAGATTTTTTCTTTTTGTATTGAAGAATTGAATAGCAGCTTTGATTTTAAAAAATTGATTCTCATTTGTACAACTCAAAGAGACCTACATGATATTAAAATATGATACAAAAAAAAGTCTCCTATTGATTTTTTTAACCTTATTAGCAAACATTTTTTTATGGTGAAAAACTTTTAGAATTATAAATATTTGTTTTTGGGAGAGAGGTGGACGATGAAGTATATTTTTTCAAACTACGGTCACCTCGCATCCAACCAGTGATGCCAGAGTCTCATTTTTTTTTACACCTATGAAAAGTACCCACTGACTTTCTTGTCTATCGTATTGTAATACCGTTCATCTGATACACACACACAAACACTTAGGACTCTAAGAATAAGACGTCATCGGAGTAACTTACGTCTTCTGACACCAATTTGTAACTTAGAATCTGAAGAGCGATATCAGCGATGTAGATAGATGTCTGTCTTTTGTTCCAGCTGTTTGTCCTGCTGTTATTAGTTCTCACGGTGTGGGTAGAAAGAAAGCAGATTTAGAGACTTATATCATCATATAGGACAAGAGAGCAGATTTACAGACTGTTATGTCATCATGTAGAACAAGAGAGCAGATTTAGAGACTGTTATGTCATCCTATAGGACAAGAGAGCAGGTTTAGAGACTGCTATGTCATCCTATAGGACAAGAGAGCAGGTTTAGAGACTTAAGTCATCATATAGCACTTTGCAATTGCCTAAGGACGGACACCAGATGTCATCATTTAGGACAAGAGAGCAGATTTAGAGACTGTTATGTCATCATATAGGACAAGAGAGCAGGTTTAGAGACTATTATGTCATCATATAGGACAAGAGAGCAGATTTAGAGACTGTTATGTCATCCTATAAGACAAGAGAGCAGGTTTAGAGACTGTTATGTCATCATATAGGACAAGAGAGCAGGTTTAGAGACTGTTATGTCATCATATAGGACAAGAGAGCAGGTTTAGAGACGGTTATGTCATCATATAGGACAAGACAGCAGGTTTAGAGACTGTTATGTTATCCTGTAAGAAAAGAGAGCAGGTTTAGAGACTGTTATGTCATCATATAGGACAAGAGAGCAGGTTTAGAGACTGTTATGTCATCATGTAGGACAAGAGAGCAGATTTAGAGACTTATATCATCATATAGGACAAGAGAGCAGATTTAGAGACTGTTATGTCATCATATAGGACAGAGAGCAGGATTAGAGACTGTTATGTCATATAGGACAAGAGAGCAGATTTAGAGACTGTTATGTCATCCTATAAGACAAGAGAGCAGGTTTAGAGACTTATATCATCATATAGGACAAGAGAGCAGATTTAGAGACGGTTATGTCATCATATAGGACAAGAGAGCAGATTTAGAGACTGTTATGTCATCATATATGACAAGAGAGCAGGTTTAGAGACCTAATTCATCATATAGCACTTTGCTATTGCCTAAGGACAGACACCAGATGTCCTTTCAGATATTGTTAGCACACTGTCTAATTGGCTTTGCTAGCATAAAGGAAGGGGACCTGGATAGGTGATGAGGACCACGCAGAGAGCAGGAATTAAGTCCAATGCACAACTCGTGACTGTCCACAATTGTTCTCTTTAGTCATATGACCAGTTGCAAGAGAGTATGTGGCTGAGAGGCCTACCCATAGATGGGGCTAGAACTCGAATACCGGTTCGAGCAGTGTGTTTCCCTGAAACCATCTCCCAGATACCCCTCTCCCCCACTGGTCCAAAAAAGAGATTGGACCCGTAGCGCACTGAAGCGTGAAGAGTGCACTAAATAAACATTTTCTAATTCTCACCATTTTATTTTAATGACATCCTCGTATCAATCAACCTTTGACCTTGGTCGTGAGCGTGCCATGAGATTTCCCGCAAGCAATAGTCTCCACTCGTCCTGAGCCGCCATTCACTCTGACCAACCAATAGTCTCCACTCGTCCTGAGCCGCCATTCACTCTAACCAACCAATAGTCTCCACTCGTCCTGAGCCGCCATTCACTCTGACCAACCAATAGCCTCCGCTCGTCCTGAGCCGCCATTCACTCTAACCAACCAATAGTCTCCACTCGTCCTGAGCCGCCATTCACTCTGACCAACCAATAGTCTCCGCTCGTCCTGAGCCGCCATTCACTCTGACCAGCCAATAGTCTCCGCTCGTCGTGAGCCGCCATTCACTCTGACCAACCAATAGCCTCCGCTCGTCCTGAGCCGCCATTCACTCTGACCAACCAATAGTCTCCGCTCGTCCTGAGCCGCCATTCACTCTGACCAACCAATAGTCTCCGCTCGTCTTGAGCCGCCATTCACTCTGACCAACCAATAGTCTCCGCTCGTCCTGAGCCGCCATTCACTCTGACCAACCAATAGTCTCCGCTCGTCTTGAGCCGCCATGAATCATGAATCAGGACATTTAGTGAGATTTCAAAGATAATGGCTAAATCATAATTAAACCTTCTTGTTGTTACAGAGAGGGCACGCAGAGGAGGACAACTGGTTGGTCAGAGTGAATGGCGGCTCAGGACGAGCGGAGAATATTGTTTGGTCAGAGTGAATGGCGGCTCACGACGAGCGGAGACTATTGGTTGGTCAGAGTGAATGGCGGCTCAGGACGAGCGGAGACTATTGGTTGGTCAGAGTGAATGGCGGCTCAGGACGAGCGGAGACTATTGGTTGGTCAGAGTGAATGGCGGCTCAGGACGAGCGGAGGCTATTGGTTGGTCAGAGTGAATGGCGGCTCACGACGAGCGGAGACTATTGGCTGGTCAGAGTGAATGGCGGCTCAGGACGAGCGGAGACTATTGGTTGGTCAGAGTGAATGGCGGCTCAGGACGAGTGGAGACTATTGGTTGGTTAGAGTGAATGGCGGCTCAGGACGAGCGGAGGCTATTGGTTGGTCAGAGTGAATGGCGGCTCAGGACGAGTGGAGACTATTGGTTGGTTAGAGTGAATGGCGGCTCAGGACGAGTGGAGACTATTGGTGAAAGCCTCATTGGGAAGTCAACCAAACCTTGAACATGAAATCTCTGAATGCAAAGACCAAACTTCCTTGGGCAAGTTTCTTCGATATGAAATCATAATTCACTTCAATCAAAACCAAACTTACGTCCATCATGTCAAGCACAAGTTAAGTGTTGAGTTGTAACTGTCCCGCCCAATTCTCACGTTCCCAAAGGCTGATTTTTCAAATACACACTCCAGCTACATTTTGAATTCGGAAGAACGTTCTGTACGCAGGTCATCTTGACATGTAGTTGTATTTATTTTTATTGTTGTAAAAAAAAAAAAGACAATCGGTTTGGGGGGGGGGGGGGGGGGGAATTCATTAGCCGAACGTCGTCTTGGCTGCTAGATTTGAATAGAAGCAGGTCTCAGACCAGACAGACTTGTAATAAATGTCTAATTGAATTTATTTTTGTCTTGATTTACATAACATGTATGTTGTTTATCAGAGAGAGAGAGAGAGAGAGAGAGAGACGGATCGGGCCTGCAATCTCAGCTTTAATGAGCAACTATTAGCTGTGCGACTCGATCAACATAAATGCTAATGTGTTGTTACGTATCTATCAATTTCAAGGCTGAATTTTTTTTTTTTATTTCTAACAAACTCATCGTCTAGACAAACAAAAAAAAAGAGGCAAGACAGACAGGCATAGATAGAAGAAACGTGTGAGATCATTTGAGCATTATGGAAATTCATCGAAGTTCTGAACGAACTATACAACCCAGCATCAGAAGAATGGCTCAGAAGAACAGCACACTATTTCCCCTTGGCATAGACTGCAGAAGAGCGTACAGCTCCACACCAAAACTAGGGCTAGAAGAAGACATTAACAATTCTTACAGAAAGAAGAAAAACAAAAGTATTAGTTTAAAACATACTCCTCCTTCACAAATCTTAGAGAGCAATTCTTTTGCTCTTTATTAATTATTGTTAGGGGAAGTTGTTTTTTTTTTACCCCGCCTCATCTACCCCTCCCTTAGGAAAATGAGAGTTGAAGCTAATGTAGAAATCTACTAGATTTTATAATAATTGATATAGGCCTTTAGTCAGCGAGCCAAATTTAAATATTTTGTTTATACTTTGAAAAATCTTAAAGGTTAAACTTTTGGGTTTTCCAAAATGTGTGGCCAACGAGCATTTATTTTTATAACTGTTGTATAATAATCATTTATTTTTTTTACCAACGATAGATATCAAATGTCAGATTTCTAGGAAAATCGTTAGAGCCGTTTGTGTGATGAATGTGCTACCTGAATAGAGGCATTGTAAAAAGCTGGCCAAATGAAGAAGATTAGAAAAAACAGTGTAAAATTTTTACAGGAAAAAAACGGTTATATACGAAAACGAATGCTACTGAAATCCTTCCTACAAAGTCAACTAAGTCCGTCATTAAAATACTTGTTGGACTTCATTTTCCTTTGGGTTTTGTGAACGAACCCAGGACCTCCATTACAACACTTCTAATCCCACTGTCGAGTTCATAGTCATAACCCAGTTTTTCCAAGGTGAAGATCTTCAACCCCTGGATCTTGTCGCAAGGTGATAAGCTCAGCCACTATCGTGTCGTCTGATCAGGTGTTTAAACATCAGAATAAATAGCAGTGGAAGTTTACTTGTTTTAGTTGTTTTTTTTTTTTTTTTTATGTATTACAAACAGATAATTGAAATGTTTTAAAAACTGTGGTTTTATAAGAATCTAGAAGGAAGCTTTAAGAGCTAAGATTAGACCATGTCCATTTGGTGATAAGAGGGAAGCTTTAAGAGCTAAGATTAGACCATGTCCATTTGGTGATAAGAAGACAGACTCGTGATATCTCAAAGCTGTCCATTCAACTTTGTGTCACACCTTGTCGCGCTACTGTTGTATAGCAGTGACCGCACCCTTCCGACATCGCGGAGCTGGTAACTCTTAGAATAAGCTTAATTTCTCCGATTACAGACACTGACACTGTTATGTATCTGACCATCTGTCCCCCCCCCCCCCCACCTCTTTTAACCTTTTTGAAGCCCTCCACCAAACAGACGCCATTAGCTGTTTACGCTATCTTCCAGGCCCTGAATGGCTACCATGGAGTGATATTAATGTCTGTTTAAAAATAGACCCCCTTATGACGCAAATGGCAGTCAAGTATTAGGTAATATATTTTAGACAGTTTTAAGTTTTAATCCACAGAACTATCCTTTACACTTTCTGTCTTCACTCATGTCGTTTGGTACATTCTCCAGTTCCTAGTACACATTCTCTGTCTCTTTTAAGTTTCCTGTGACTGTCAACTATTAACTGTGTTTAATAATTAATTCTTCTTTTTTTCCCACCTTTAAAGCCGTTCCCCGCCCACTCGCGCACACACAGGTAGACAGATGGCTGCCTGGTCGTGCGGTTTTGCGCGCTGGACTGTCGTTCAGATTTATCGATGGTCGAGGGTTCAAACCCTGCCCGCTCCCATCCCCCGTCGTCCTGCGGGAGGTTTGGACTAGAAAGTAATTATCTTCAACTCTGAAGGAACATCCGAAACAAGCCAAACATTTTACAAACAAAACAGAAAAGCGGGGAAGTCTGTACACATAATGTAACAACAAGGGAATGGGGTGGGGATGTAAGATTCGTACCACATATGCGGCCTTAGCAGTGCGCGGCGCCCCTAGGCGAGTATCATACGCGTGGCCCGGGGGGGGGGGGGGGGGTTCATACACAGGCCTAGGCGCAGTAAGCGTAAGTTATATATTATACTGTGTTGTAATTGTTTTTCCGGTAAAATTTCGCTTGTACGTTTTTGTTGTATTGATTTAGTGGCCTTTAATAGACGCAGCTAATGATTCACAAGTATTTTCCATGAAAAATTCAACAAACTAGATCATTTCAGCTTTTTGTGGTTGCCCCAATCGCTATCCTTTAAAGCCTACCCCGACAGAGGCGCAACGAGGGGGGGGGGCGGTGAAGTGTAAGCCTCAATTTTGTATAAGCACGATTCCATGCACTCACTATAAATAGTATTTAGTTGAAAACAAAAAAACGTGTTCAACTAATTAGTTATCACGCTCCTTATGGCGTGAAGCTGTGAGTCTCAAGATTTGAAGCAAGAAGAGTGGCCAGGACGATAGCGCGCTTAACCAACAAAAAGCTAAGAGAAGAAGCAGGCCTATCTGCAACTGACCAAACCTACCCATGCCGCGTATGCGGCCGGCTTTTTAAAGGGAGGATTGGATTTGCAGTCATCTTCTAGTCCATTGGAAATGAGAAATGTGCTCATCTTTGACCACGAAGGAGGAGCTATATATATAGATAAATATATATATATATATATGTATATATATCACGTTTTATCGTCTGTTTTCTTTGTTAGCTCTGCATAATTTCTTGAATTAAAATGTTGGAGAAACTCACTCTCACTGATTTTTAGAGTCTTGCATAAATAAGTTAACGTTTACAATATTGTCATAATTTAAACAACATATATTTATATAACGAAAATGGAGCTGGATAGGACACACTCTGCGAAAACCAGCTACCAATGTTGCAAGGCAGGCACTTGACTGGAACCCAAAAGGAAAGAGGAAAGTGGGCAGACCCAAGCAAACCTGGAATAGGTCAGTCATCAGCAAAGTGTAGGGATACTGGAATAACATGGGGGCAGATGAAGAAAGCTGCTCAGAACCGAATTCGGTGGAGAGGGGAGGTTGCGGCCCCATGCTCCCCTGGGAGTACACAGGATTAAGTCAAGTTAAGTCATATATATATTCTAGTTGGAACACACACACACAGTCTCACACACACAATTACACACACTCACAAATGCTTACACACGTAATCACACGACCTCTATCACAATGTTGCGAAAATACATATGCTCCCCCCCCCCCCCCCCCCCCCCAATCGTCCTTCCCGACCATTCTCAAATGTCCCTTGTTGAAACTAGCGGATGACGTGTGCATGTTACAGCGCATTCCTTATTCCATATGCTGAGACAAATTTATACACAAGTGCTCCTTCTTCCCTAATGCCATGAAAGCATAGAGCAGGTTGCCTGAAATAAGCCAGGAAAACCAAAGTACTTAACAGAGAATTTCAGTGTCTACCTAACATATACCCGACTGCATTGACACACGGACATGTGCGTAGGACGTCATTCTCTTGTGGCCAAGAAGGAACGTTTATACATTAGGACTAATAGATCAGATAAATAACATGTTCATGGGTGGGGGGGGGGGGGGGGGGCACCATCATTACAGACACAGGTGTAACGGACCGAAAAACAAGGGTCAAGGGTCAAGGAATCGAGGCTATACAGCCCAAGGGGGGGGGGGGGGGGTTTCTCAAACAGAGGGTCCAGATAATCAAAAAAACAAAAAAAAACAAAATGACTGAACCTGAAGTGAAGTGTGTGTGTGTGTGTGTGTGTGTGTGTGTGTGGTGTGTCTCTCTCTCTCTCTCTCTGTCTCTCTGTCTGTTCTCTTTCTTTCGTAACTCTTCCAGAACTCACTAAGGGAGCTAACTCGCTCTTCCAAGTCCCTCGCAACTAAAGTGTGGGGGGGGGGGGGTGTGAACTAAATTTTTCCTTTTTGTTTTGGAGGGGGGGGGGGGATAAAAGAGAAAAACCGCTATATGGCTTTGTTATGTACTTAGGGTATACGTTTCAGGAACCGAAAAGCACCGTATTACAGGCAGGATGTGGCCCGTGGACCGTTCTTTGACAATCACTGGCCTACTTTCATGTGAAAAGCTATCAGCATTAGAAACCAAGTGTGAAGTACACAAATAATTTGGAAAAAAAATGAGATCTATAAAAATGGAATATCGAGTGTACTGTTGGGGGGGGGGGGGGGGGGGGAACAGGTGTCATGACTTGAGTTAGTAATCCCTTCGTTATGACGTGTCCGTAGATCCTGTGTCTTACTTTCCCCCCAACGTCCAGTGACGTAAGCAGGCACCCTGTCAGTCTAGCAACAAACACTCTCCCACTCCTTCAACTGGCAAGTCAATGTGGGGTACCCAACTTACACATCACAAACACAGTTACCTACTTTTTTTACGCCCCCCACCCCCCCACTTTTTTTTTTTTTGCACTAGCTAACCCTTTCAAGCCCTTTCTTCTGTAAGTCTTGAACTCCCCCCCCCCCCCCCCCCTACGGTACACACACAAAACGCTTCCCATGTGAGCCACACACACCTTTTTTTTTTAATTGACACCACGTCAGGCTCATTCAGTGTTCACCAGGGAAAGACCTCGTCCTACTGGTCCAGCCAATAAAGAAATGACGCAATAGGATTAGTGGGGAAAACCCAAGGGGGAGGAAAAAAAAAAAAACAACCTAACAACTTAAATCTAGATCTAGACTGAGAATAGTTGTGGCAGAGCACAAAGGGACAACCTGATACTTCAGAAACAACCGATAAAGTAATTGTGTTTGTGTGTAGATCTGCGATGAGACACCGACCGAATATTTCCTGAACTGCAGGAGAAAACTAACCGAGAAAGGAACAGAAACACACACACACACAAAATAACTTGAAAAGAAAAAAGTTTTCTGTCATCTCATTGTTTCAATTTGTTGTTCAACCTCACCCTGTCTATTGGATCTCACAAGGTGGTCAACTATTCTGAGACACAAAGCAAACTTTTAAAGGTGGTCATGTAGAATGTTGAAAAAAAAAAGGGTAAGGGTGGGTTTATGATGCGAAGAATTTATGATATGTTATGTGAAAGTGAGGGGGGGGGGGAGGAGTGATCAATGAAAATAGAATGTTACAGATTTTTTTTTGGAAATTCGCAAACATAATCCACAAATAGCAATTATACTGAAAAAATTGATAAGCGAAGTATTACCCATAAATTATTTTTTGTTAACTTTGCAGCACCGTGCTGTGAAATTACTAAAAAAAATAAAATAACTTTTAGCACTGCATTATATAGTTGGCGAGATTCATCTTGTCTTTTTAGCGTCCCTGATATCTTGTTGGTCCACCTCTTTAGGGGCTACTGCATTTTGACATTCAACATCATGACATGGGATAATGGCGTAATATTTGATGTAAAAACACATTTCGGACACTCATTTTAGGTGGGGGGGGGACCCTTAAGTGGGGGCCCAGGGGGGGGTTCAGATTTGGATCCCCCTCCAGCCACCCTATCTACGCCACTGACCAATGAGCAGATTACTGCGATTAAGTTTTAAAAATTCCGAATCGTTTTAAATTTGTATTTTTTTATTATGTTTATTAAATTAGAAAAACAAAGCAAAACCTTTTTTAAACACTTTTTTTTTTTCTTGTCGTATATAAGCGTAAGATTTATGTTTATAGCTGGACGAGTGGTATGCGCTACCGACTATCGCCACAAAGATCCCGGGTTCATGTCCAGCTCGAACGCCATCCCGTTCAGTACTATTGGACGTAATCCACTAAGCGCTGGTCATGACGTCCACACTTCACTTTTAAAAGAAAGTCTGACAACCAGGGCCGCCGCGAGGGTTGTGGCTGCTTTTAAATGCCACCCCACCCCCCCCCCCTTTTTTTTTTCTACAAAAAAAAATTCCATTAAGACTGAGTGCCAAAAGTGGCCTTTGATTTAAATCCATTTTGTCTTGGTTGTGATAAACATTAAAAATTAATCTCCTTCTGACTACTCGCTTATAGTCCTGTATTTGCAATATTGAATTTATAACTGATGAGCTGTATATCACAGTGAACAGTGGAAATGATCATGATATATATATACACTTTGTCGATAATTCTGACTGCTCACCAATCTTCACAAAGTTTTATCAGAAGGTGAAAGGATGTCTCATACTGAAGGTATTTTTATGTTTTAAAACACTGGTAAAAATGTCATTTTACAAATATTCAGACATGGATTTAATAACTACAGTGAAAATAAAACTTTTTTTTTCGACCTCCCCCCCCCCCCCCCCCCCCCCCACCTTTGTTGTTGGTTGGTCTTAAGGTTGTAAATCTAAACAACTAGTACAACTGAACCGATGTAGGTGTTTTATAATTTGTAATAAATAAACTTTATATAACTTGAACAAACTTCTTTTGTGGACAAAAACTCAATATAACTGTTATCAATCACAGATTTTACTTGAGATGAGATATAGAGCTAATAGTAGCCTAATGAAATAAACTGATATTTAAACAAAATCTAGCTCACAAAAAAAAACAACTATAGCCTACTAAAGCCTACTCTTTTATGTCTCAAGACCGATTCACATTTGCACTAGGTACGCTAATTTCATCATCGTCTCTGCATGGCAACCAATCAATCGCTTTAAGACAAAACTGAAGAGGTTTTGGGGTCAAACGCGGAAACCGGTGTAATACTTTTTTTTTCTTAGTTTCACAATGCTTAAAAAAACATACATACGAAATATTATACACATTTTTTGGTAATTATTTAGATATAAGCAATTTAATGTGCGCTTTAGAGAGTATTATATTTCACAATCTCGAAGCCATTCGAGATCACTATTTCCCAGACGACCAACGTCGATGACGTAGTAACTGGGAAACTATGTCAAATTATTCAGTTTATGGCTTAGCATGTTTCCCTATTCCTTTTTATAGCAATGCCAATTTCTGAAAACAAAGGCAACTAAAAAACACCAATTTATAAAAAGTGGATGTTAAAGTTGGGGAAATTAGGTAAAATTACGCAATTTATGGCTTTGCATGTTACTGTTTGTCGGCTTATTCTAGAACTAGTCAAGCGAACAGCGTTTCAGTCCACGCAGTACCGTGCGCCTCAGTTCACATGTTTCGTTTTAGTCAAGTTACACAATTTATGGCTTTGCGTGTTACTGCTTCAGGCTTATTCTATATCTAGGGATTTCAGTCTGTGTAAACTTGATGGAAGAAAGAAAACTTTGTAACAACTAGATCTACTACGATATAGACAATATATAGAATATAGAATATATTAGTACTTTGACAGGACCATTATTATTTTCAAGATAGATCTAGTTCTAGATCTACTGCTTTGAACAAGAATTAGATCTTCTTTTCTCATATCTTAAAGGATGTATGAAGTAGACCTAAATTTAGATCTAAATTTGATTAGATCAAGTCTAGATCTAGTAATATAGTATTAGACCTATATCTATCTAGACCAGGGGTTCTCAACTATCTATACACTAAACAGTGATTATTAACCTAGTCGTCACTAAATAGGCCCAATATGGGGGGAAAACATTAACAATGTAGTTATTGTAGTACACGATTATATTAAGCTTGAATCTAGTTAGTCAACACCCCGTACTACAGTAACAAATAGCTTTAACCTTAACCTAGACTTAGAACTAGTCTGATAAGTCTGATTAAGACAATTGAGTCTACTAGATCCTACATTTCTAAAAACTAATATATAAGGCAAAAATTAAACCTAGATCAACCTAGATCTACCAATGGACCTCATTCACTAATCGTAAACAAACATTTAGCCACGTGATAATGTTAATAAAACATCGGAAAAAAAACTGTAACGTGATAGCCATTGTGTATTAAGTAATTTGTATAGAAGAGAATCACGTGGCTAAATGTTGTTTATTTACGATTGATGAATGAGGTCCATTCTATAATATACGAAATATGGATTTTGTTACACTCTTACGTAAATATATTAGGGCGTATATAGTTCTATAAATCTATATGTAAAAATTGAAAATTTTTCATTTGTCCCACGTTTGTCCCGCAGCCTATGAAACAGACTCACGCCATAACACCCCTTTTTATCGGGACGTTGCGCCCCCCACCACCAACATGAGAGGAATTTGCGCCCCCTTAGGGGAACCTAAAGTTTGAGAAACGCTGCAGTAAAGATACAGATAATCAATCATACAAAACAGCTTTTCTACCAGAGCCGAGGCCCATGTTTTTTCACTGTCCATAGCTTTCTTGACCACCCTCTATATTTCCAATTAGTACGGTCTAGGGCAGTGATTCCCAAAGTGGTCTATATAGACACCCAGGGGTCTACGAAGACTTCTAACTGGTCTACGAAAGATAAAATGGGAATTGGGGGTCTATGAGATGTGCTCGGGGGTTTACGATAAAGAATCGCAATTCAGCATGTCGTGACTTTAATTTTGACAATTGGACTTTTTTCATCCACACATTTATTTGTACCTTAGGAAATCCTTAATTTTTTGTATCCTGCTGATTAAATGAAATATTGTTTAATTTAATTTGATAACTTTATTTAAATAGTGTAGTTTTGTCTAGTTATAAATTTAACCAAAAGAAATGTAGACTGTAGAGCGTTAAGTATTTGAAATTGAACTTCATTACTTCCTAGTCAAACAAGGGGGTGTTAATGTGCCCTTTTTTATGATGCTATGAAACCAATTAAGCTGTAGGATCATTTGAGATGATGCCACCCTGATAAAAAGATAAAAATTTGCAAAACTTTCCAACACTCAAAGATAAAGTTCAGAATACAGCCACAAAATCTCTTGTAAACACAAACTTATATCATTAAAAGAATTTCATGTTTGGGTTTTGTGGCCGGTGTCTTGTTTTGGGACTCTTGATGAAGAATGCAATTTTGAAGACATGGTTGGCATTCTCTGGTGAGACTCCAAAAGGGCTAATTACAATGGTCCCAATTTTAAGCTTCCGGAACATACATTTTCTCAGTTGAACAGTTATAGGTGGCCCTATTGGATAGTTTATAATAGGTTTCATCTTCCTTGTATATCGAATAAGAGCTTGTCCATTTCTCGTTTTTAGATTCACTATTAGTTTCTTCATTTCTTCCCGATAGAGTGCTATGTTCAAATGTGTATTTGTTTTCTCACATTTGGCAAGTCAGTCAGTCTTTTATTTCCTTCTATTTCAACATTGGAAACAGTGTTCTTGCTGTTGTTGAGCTTTAGAAGGTAACACAATATGTTTTGTACAAAATCTTTTGGATGTTCCTTCAGTTCTTATGTAAGTCTTTGCAAACGACATATTTCTGCAAACAACTAATTTCTCTATACAGCTGGCAGAGTCAACCTTGTCTGGTAATGATTTTTTTTTTTTCAAATTATTACGGCTCAAAAATCCACGAAAAACTGCTCTTTGTGAAAACTTTTACTATGATACTTAAGGGACAATAATATTTCGTGTTTTGAAGAACTACTTCATAAAACAACAAATCCGTATATGAAAAATAATCTCCGTAGCAACGGATGGTGAGCTTGCAAGCCTTTAAAAACAAATGTTTCCAATGTGTTTAGTGATTGTATGCTGTATGTGTTAACTATTAAATAATGGGTTGAAATTTGAATTTTGTTATTAATTTATTTTAAAAAATAGATTCAACTTAAAATGTAGTTTTAAATTACTTTTTCACTCCTCGTGTCACTGGTTAGATATTATTTTAAACAAAATGTGTCATTTGAAATTGATGAATTTTCACAAATTCAATATAACTTAAGCAGGGGGTCTACGGAAAACCAGAAAACATGGCAAGGGGTCTACGAGACAAAAAAGTTTGGGAACCACTGGTCTAGGGCTATGTTTTCCCAATTATTAAGTAGACCTAATATTAAATATTTATATGGTAGATTCCGTTTTTAACTAATTTGACTATGTTGTACTAAGAAAAGACCATAATTAAAATGTATTTTAAACTATGACACAAAAAACTTAATGTATATAATATTCTACGCTAAACTAACAGCCATTTGAATTTTTTTTTTTAAATTGACTTTTTAATTACCGGTAGTAGATCAACTTACAAGACGGGCTATTCTACTCAAAATCAATATTACAAACAACCCGCGAAAACACAAGGTCAGAAATGATTAGGCACTTATGGAAAAAATAGTGAGAATCCCTCCCGCGCGGCTCTATTTCTTTGTTCTAAAGTTTCTAAAAGAACTTCTTATGTACGAATATCATTTATATTTTCAAACGATAATGGAATAATTAGAATTTATATTATTTATTGAACTTTTTTTTCAAAAAGTAACCTTGGAATAATAATTTGGCCGCCTACGTGCAATGCTCACATTACACAATAGGTAGCGGCGGCCCTGTGGTGACAAAATACAAGTCTGTCTCTCAACAAACAAAATGCAAAGTTTCCATCACACACTTTGGGGTCGATGTGGCAGAGAGTGTAGAACTCATCTCACCAACCATCTTTACTTTTCTCAACTTTCAACTCAACTCTTAGGAAAATCACAAAGAAGAAGAATCACCGCTGAGCTCTCCTTTAACTCACCAAATGAAGTCAAACTATAATCTAGAGGAGGCGCGGTAGCTGAGTGGTAAAGCACTTGGTTCCCTGGTTCGAATCCAGGTGATAATTGGAAATTTTAATTTTGGTAACTTCAGGGCGCCTCTGAATCCACCTGTGTCTCCGGATGCGCTGCAATCCTATCAGACTTAAACACGTTAGTAGGTCAATCAAGTAAATGGTGATTTTGGCGCCACATTGTAACACATACTATAAGTGTTGAATGACTTACATAGATACAGATAATTAGAATAGTGAATGAGTGCACTTTGAATGTCAAGTGTTTTCAACCCAACGGGATCAGATATCTCACTTAGGCCTACTGTTACTAACATGTACACAGGGCAATGAAAACAAAGAAACATTCTAACATGCGTTGGCGTACTCAGGGGTACAGCACAGCAGTAGCTATCAAATTATCTATAGAAACAAATTTCTTATACGAGTAGGCCTACTAGAGTGTTGTTGCCAAGGTCACGCAACTCCCTTCACTATTTAGTTTCCGTTATTCGGAGCATTTTGGGGGGGGGGGGGGGGGGGGGGGAGACCGGAAAATGTAGACAACATATATTATATAATTTTTTCCCTCTTTCTAAAACCATTAAAGTAGAGAATTGTATTCCCTCGCCGTTTATAAGACAACCTTATCCCGTAGAATGCTCTGTTGGCTGTAAACCGTTCTCTTTTAGAGACTTGAGGAGCAAAGGGATTCCTTGCTTGCTTTGGGCGCTCGAGTCAAATTATAAAACAGATTCAAACTCCAAATCAATAAGATTGCTCAGTGGTTTATCTACTTAACTACACCTATAAAAATATATAGAAATTACAGACAGACAGAAAATCTAGATAGATAGATAGATAGATAGATAGATAGATAGATAGATAGATAGATAGACAGATAGATAGATAGATAGATAGATAGATAGATAGATAGATAGATAGATAGATAGATAGATCTTTAGTAAATTTTAAGTTTTAAGATTTTTTTTCCAACTGAAAAAGATTTTATTCCTGGCCAGTGGCAGCTGGCCACTCTGTCCAAGGCTTAGTGTGGACCCCTGATTATTTCACATCCAGCTAAGAGTTAGCTGGTCAGCAGAGTCGGGTCATAATGGATAGCAGAGATGGGTTGTGACCTGCGTTTGACCTTTGTATGTGTTAGTTGAAGGCCGAAAAAAAAAAGAAAAAAAACAACAACTGTGGAGGGAAAAGCAAATGTGTAGGAGGAGGGGGAGGAGAAAGAGGGGGGAGGGAACCGAAGAGTGCGAGCGGTCAAACCTGGACAAGGTTTTCCTGACGAGTCCAGTAAGCGCTGGTCATGACGTCACACTTGGAGTGGCCTCAAGAGGTCAGTCACTGCCGTTGACCTCCACATGCAGAATGTGTAACCAGGCCTTGGATTGCGTTTTGATGACAACATTCTGGCTGGGGCTTGCCAAGGTCGGGTGACCAAAAGCTATACTCAGACTACGAAAAATAAGAATTATAACGTTCAGTAAATCTAACATTTTTGAGAATTATTTCGTATTAGAGTTGTTCATCTTTGAAGGATACGTTGTTGTTTTTTTTTGGTGTATCCGGTGCACAGAATATAGGACGTGTCAACAAAGTTATTTATTTTAAAGGAACATGAGCATATGTGTGTACCTTTTAGCACTGTAGAGTGTGTGCACTTTTTAGCTCTGTAGAGTGTGTGTACTTTTTAGCACTGTAGAGTGTGTGCACCTTTTAGCAATGTAGAGTGTGTGCACCTTTTAGCAATGTAGAGTGTGTGCACCTTTTAGCACTGTAGAGTGTGTGCACCGTTTAGCACTGTAGAGTCCAATGTGGCAGAAAACAATTTGAAAATGGAGGAAGTATTAGAGGTTGTGTGTGAGAGAGAGGTCAAACTAAAACAAGACAACGTAGTTCACAAGAAATGGGCAGCTAACTGGAGGCAATGTGATACGAAGCTCACCTGTCTCAGTAACTGACCTTTTAATGTATCCCCTTGACATCATTGAAGTAATCCAGGTGATACAACTTCCCCAATCGTTCTCTTTTAGTTTTCTTAAGTTTTTTAAAAATATTCTTTTGGCTCAATCTTATCGCCCCCCTCCCACGCCCTCCATTTCTCCACAAAGCTTTCTCTTCTTTATTTTTTTAATATGTGACTGTATTTTGTTGTTTAAAGAACATAGACAAAAGTTGAAGCAATACATTATAAACAAAGATAGAGATAAACATTTTGTGATGAAAAGCTCTAATATCAAGTTAGTTCATTTTACAATTCCTCTTATCAGCTACCAACGTTTGCGTGGGTAGTGGACACTCTGGGTAGGTAGACACATGTCTCGGAATCGGCTATTACGATTTTCATAGAAATTTGACAGTTTATGTATATCTTTGCGAAACAAAAAAAAGTTACACAAAAGGCCACAGAAGTAAAACTCTGGTTTGACCGTTATGATATTTCCAAATGTAATCTTCTTAAAATTAAATTTGGTCTGTATCTTAAACTCACACAGTGGGCATTCCTGTCGTTATTTAGTTAAGAGTTAAGTAAACAAACAGACAGACAAAACCATAGTGCACTCCGTCTTCTGTTGAAATCATTAGCTGGACTGTTAGATTAGATATACGACAATATACCTATGTATATAATACTTACACAACCTTTCAATACATAATATAAATACTATATAATTAAACTAGAATCTTGTCTATATATTTCTTACTAGATACACTATTCTAATCTAGACTACTGTCTTATAATGGATTTGATCCAAAAGGGAGCTAAATATAGACCACACTTTCAAATAGCCATAATCTAGGTATGAATCCAATGTATTATAAACTATTAGTGTAAATGATGTCTTATAATGAATATCTAATTGATCTAATTGTTTTGTAAAGGGTCAATCTCTTAGTCCTCAAGAAAAAAACATTTCGTTGAAGAAAAAAAAAATTTGAATTTTCCCCCCCTTCGGCTCTGTGTGTTGTGGTGAATGCACACCACTGCAGTTCACGTGATAATATGAAAATCTACGTATTAATTGTTGCTTTAAATTATATGCAACTTATATGCATACTTTTTTGACAAAAAATCTACAACCGTTTGATAAATGTGTTCAAAATATGGTAAATAGCGATCTCCCCTAATAAATATACTCTTGTGTTTGTTACTATTAATAGTGAATAGTTGTACAAATGGTGTATTTTTTATTTTTTTTAAATGCTTGCATAAGTGATTAAAAAAAATAGATTTTTCGCTTTCAGAAAAGAAAAAAGTAGCCGTTGCATCAGAACTTTGAATGGTCTAAAATATTATGATGTCGGATTTTCACTTTCTTTTCTAGTTTACGAGATCTAAACGGGACAGACGAACGGACGACGAACGGACAGACATTCCACACAAAATTAATACCGTCTTTTCCTCTTTCGGGGGCCGCTAAAAAAGGAGTGTACTTTGGTTCAATTATTTATAGTGCTTCGTTTCAACTCTATCACGATTTATTTATTATTTCAACTGATTTCTATTTTGTCTTTATATTTGGAGTATCATGTTTGATTATTTAGTATACGATTCACGGATTTTATAAAGTAGATTTAAGTTAGTTGAATACTTTATCAAAGACCCTCAACATACACTTCAATGCAGTGCTACAAATGTATTTCTAGAATTTCAAAATTTTAATCCTTTGACCTGGTATTTACGTCCAGTTGGCTGTCCACTTATTTCAGCTTAATGATAAATAATATGCAACAATAAATAATGAACTCTATTTTCTATATAAAATTAAATTTGTTCCAATCATTTGTGTTTTATAATTTCTTGTTTGATTAGACGATTAAAAGCACTAGTTTTAAACCTAACAAGTCTATTTTCTCTTTAAAACCTGGTGCGGCTTAACTTGAGGCAGAAGAAGGGCATCTAGTTCTGTTGACCAGGTGATCCTGTAGCCAGAACAAGAAGACCAAATTTTTTTCTCTCAACCTTAATTTATACAGCAAAAAATTACTATCGGAACGCTAAAATCTTCATCACCCGGGTTATCAACATTGAAAAAAAAAAAATGTACATGAAAGTGTCTAACAGGGAGTTTGGTTTATCCTGAACAAATTGTATCACCAGACGACAGACTTCATTCCCGCCCCTTTATTTTACCACCAACTCTTTTTTTTTTGTTTTTTTGTTTTAGTTTCACAGCAAAAAATTATCGAGATTTCTTTGTTTGAAATAGTTAAATATAGATATGTCCATTTCATGGAGGGAGACAAAGAAACAACAACATAGGGATGGAGAGAGAGAGAGAGAGAGAGAGAGAGAGCTTCAGAGAAATGTAATTTAGAACGCTGTTTTACTGTGGATGATAAATTGGCGGGATAATATTTCTAAAACGCTGCACCTTTTGGTGAACAGGAGAACTTTGATGTTGTTTCTTTGATAGGCGGGAAATTCGCGCACGCGTAGACCGGCCTGGGTGCAATCAGGCAAGATCAAGATGTGTTTTTTTTTCCTACATTTTTTTAAAACATAAAAGATGCAAAATAAAATATTTAAATAATAATTGTATACAAGACTTTACATCTATTCCCGTTTAAAAAAAAATAATTCTTTGAGTCGTTCAATTATATAATTACTTACTACACTACAAGGTCTCAGCGGATATTTTGAAAAATAGACGCATACGAACAAACACACTCTCTCTCTCTCTCTCTCACACACAGACACAAACAAACGACTAAACAACTTAATTAAGGATACAGAAACAATACAATTAAGATGACAAAATGTCTTTTTTTTTCTCTACTATGCTCCTTTAGCGAGATAAGAAATGAAATGTATGACTGAGCTAACTGTCTACTACATACATAGGATCTATATACAAAGGTTCTACATATTTAATGGATGAGATTCTACCTTGTAGTATGACACACAATACTATGTTTTCTTCTCATTGTGACGTACTGGGTTTTCCCCAAAGACATTTTCTGCTTCACACATTGAGACATTTTAGCGAAAAACTTCCCTTAATTTATAAGGTGGATGAATTCCATGCTCGTAATCATTTTATTTGCGAACCCCCGGGTTTAGAATATACAACTCTAAACATGATTATTTTTACAGCACACACACATAAATTTATTTATGTACACATTTATGTACATATTTCAATGGTTCGCTACTTCAATGGTGAGCCTAGCGCCAGCAGCTACACATGGTGAAAGCCTCTGAACATCAACTTCTATTTTTTAATGATCCAAACTTGGTTCCCAGCCATCAGAATATACTTCACGAAACAAACATTTTTTTTTTACATCTTTTGCTTTTTAGTTGGCAACAGTGAAGGTCAATTTTGCGTCCTTGACATTGATTATTTGACAACGCAAATCTCCAATGAAGGGAAGACTTTTTTGTCAGCTAATCTGTCGATGTAGTCAAAGACTTGGTTGCGGATACTTTACATACAAATTCGATGATATGACTGGGCGAAATTTGGGCAATCGTATTCAACAATCTCAGAAAATTGGAATTGAATTGGTTTATAAAATCAAGCAAATATCAGAGTGAAAACGTGGAATACAAAACAACTGATTCTGCCAATGTCCTCAAGCTTATATTCAGTGTCAGCTTTCCTTTAATACAAATTTATTGCAAAGACAAATATATTTTCTAATAGAAATGTTTAATTTTGACATTAATGCTTATCCCCGCTCAGACTGGGGCCCGCGCAATAGGTTTCGCATAGGGCCCCACAATAGTTAGGACCGGCCCTGGTTTTATTGACTTACAAACTGAGCACTTTATATATTGTATTATTGTTATTCTATTGTGTTTTTTATGTACTAGCAGCATGCTGAGTGCGTTTTGGTCCAAGCTCTTTTGTGGACTTGTGCTTGGAGTTAGTATCTGGGAGAAGGTTTCAGTGCTGCCATTATTTGGGAGACGCTTTCTGTACTGCCCTTAGGAGCTCAGCAAAGACAACTTACCTCGAGTCTAAAATTTAAAATTCCTAGTCAACGTTGGGATTTAAACCCTAGCCCTTTCAGTTAGCCACACATTCCACATTACGTTCCTCACTTTGTTATGACAACTTCCTATTTCCTCATGGACAACTGGACATTTTTCATGAAAGTTTAATGATTTTTTTAAGTGGTCACTTTAGATGGTCACCAACAAAAATGGTATTTAGAATTGAATGCCATCATCTGCTACTTCCTGGGCTCTCAGAATGTTCTTCCCCCCCCCCCCTTTTTTTTCTATCCTCTTTTTGTGTGTGTGTGTGGGGGGGTGGAGGCTTATTATTATCTTTTAAAAAAAAAATGAGTAGGGAGATAATCTTAACATGGTGTTTTGATTATTGTGACAGAGTTATGTCCCCTCGCTTGACCCGCCTTGGATTGTTACGGGAAACTTGCAAGTCCACACCTGCGATGACCTCCGGCTAATTTACGGCGGGGGAGGGGTCTGCAGGATCTTAAATCCCGAGCGTCGAAAGTTATGGCCTAACAGGTCATCACGCGTAGACTGCCTTTTTGTCAGTGGACGTGGCCTGTAGTGGACGTCTCATTTATTTGATGGCATGAAGTGAACTTATGATGAGAAGAGCACCCAAACACAGAGATCGAATAAAACAACACTCGGCTATAAGAAACAAAAATTGGACTCAATTTCAACTTTTCGGGGGTTAAAATAATTAGCAACTTTCAATCAACCCTGAAAATTCCAGAACTATCTGAATACATTTTGCGTTCAATAGACTTCTGTGTTCATTTAGAAAGCAGAGTTATTATGATTGTAATCATTTTTGTTAAACGGTGACCAATGCTGCGGTGTAAACGCTAGTGACCTGAAATTTTGACAAATATCTTACAATAAAATAAATACACATAGAAAATTCAAGACATTAAACACCACATAAACATATCTAATTCTCCCAATAATTTCAAGATTTGTGAACCAAATACAATAGTGGCCAATGATAACTCTGTCAACTAAACGTACAGCCTGACAGGCTAAAGAGAAATCAAAGAAACGACCCCTTTAGGTCAGGGGGGGGGGGTGACGTTGGTACATGAACACATCTCAACGCCATTGTGGTGTCCCCTAACTACAGCTCAAATAGCAGGTCCAAAAGAAGGGGCGAGGAATTTCTGTTTAAAAGTTTATACCACTGAAGTGGAAAAAAAAAATCGTCAGCCTACAGTTACACCTATGAACCATTATGTATTTTTACCACTGACACACTCAAGTACTTCCTACAAAAAAAAAATTACTATTACATATTAAAAGAAAATATCTGCTTTAACGTTAGAACGTCCACAAGTCGTTTACTGAAGCATACATACAGGTCATCCCTTTCTAATATTAGGTCAATGCATTGAGAATAATTATATGCATGTACCCTCGCAAGTTTGTGGCCTTATTTTATGGTTCCAATAATCTTTGTAAAAGGTTTGACATGTTTCGGATGTTCCTTCAGAGTTGAAGAATATCCACTTCCTAAGGCCGGTATGAACCCGGGGGCCATCAATACGACCAAACGACAGTTCAGCGCGCATACCGCACGACCATCCAACTCTACATGTTTTCTGTCTAGGGAGCCACTAAATGTTCACTGTGGGAACATGTTTAAAAGCGAATCACTTTGTTCCGGTAATTCGCCGAAGTGATTCAATCGTGTCAATCTGTTTGAAGTGGAATCAATTAAATACTAGGGAATTAATGATTTTCGTAATTTAATGATCATTTGAATTGATTGTTGTGAATCATCAAACAGTTAAACATCTTTATAGTTTGTTTGTTTTTTTAAGGAAGAGCTTATCTTTGTAGTTACCTTGAAGACTTGATGTGACATTGTGTCATAACTTTAACCCTTTCAGAGACAAAAAAGATACGAATAAAGAGAATGACTGACTGACTGACTGACTGACTGACTGACTGACTAAATGAATGAATGAATGACTGGTAAGTCTAAGAATTAAAAACGTATACTTGTAAACAGACTATAAAGCCTTCACCTTTATCAATCCCTTAGTCTGTTAAAACGTTGGTTAGCCACACACGATCTGTCGACCATCTTTCTCCATTCCTCTCTGTCTAATGTCTTGAATAGAAACCCTTTCAATGATAGGGGCCCTTTCATTGGTTGATGTTGTCTTTCCGTCGCTTTCTCTGTCTGCCTCTTTTTCTTTTCCGCTTAAGGAAGGTCTTTAAGAGCCCTGACGACCTTGTAATGACCATACAGGTTTAGTTTGCTTTTTGTTTTGACAATGGTCAGCAGGTTAACATGGAGACCAATTATCATCGTGATTCTGTTTGGATATCTCCTCATTACACGGACTATAAATATTTTTTTCAAATAGAAACTAATAAATCTACGCAATGAAAAAAAAAAAAGGACTCAGTCAATAATTCTAATCTATCTAGTTTATTCATAAAGGATAAGAATTGTGTATCCTAAAGATTATCTTGAAATGTTAACAAGGGTTACAAGCTTAAGTGTACAACACGCCATTGCTACTGAATGTCATGAGCATATGTTAATCTAAAGAGGGGAAATAAATTAATGTTAAAACATAAGGTCTCACGTAATAGCATTCGTTTAGCTAATAATGTTCCATACTTCACCTCTCCATCTCCTAGAATGTACCCCCAGCTCGTCCCTGGCCCAGTTCAACAACTTCCCCTCCCGTCCTCCCCCCCCCCCCCCCCCCCATGCCCACTGTATGATTACAGAATGCGCGTGATTGCCGTCATCAGTTTCTGCCAAAATATTTCATTTCCGTTTCACAACAATTTCCGGTCTAAAATTTTTAAAAAAAGTTATGATTCACCTCCAGCATGTGGATAGGAATGAAAACAAAAAAAAAACAACATAAGTTTTCCTAACAGATCATGTGACGAAACACATGAGCTACTTAGATGACTTGCGTACTTTACCATTTAAAAAAAAATACAATTAATTTTAAACCCAATGTTAGGGAGAGAGAGAGAGAGAGAGAGAGAGAGAGAACTCACAAACAGTGGACACAGAAATACAGTCGTTGCAAAATATAATAAACTTACACAGCGTGTAGTTACATTGAGACTCTAGACCATCGGCGATTAGAGTTCATTGTTTTTGTTTAGCACTATTTCATCCTTTTAGCTTTCTCACTACGCTATCTCGACCCGAGTATGAAAATTGGGGGCGGGAAAGAAAACACAATCTGGATGAATTTGACTGTAATCGTATTTTAAAAGCATTTAGACCAGCGGTTCTCAACCTTTTTTGCTCGGCGACCCTTTTTTTTACAATCCCCCACTCTTCCGCGACTCCCACACACACACACATACAGCACTAGAAAAATAGACAATAACAATCCTTATTTTCGATGGTCTTAGGCGACCCCTGGCAAATCATCAATCGACCCCAAAGGGGGTCGCGACCCAAAGGTTGAGAACCCCAGATTTAGACAAAACAAAAGGGTGGTACGACCTGAATTCGAACTCATGACTCAACACTCCTTAAGCCGACATTTTAACCACTCTGCTGGTGAGATGTGTATGCAAAGCGAAGATTGTATAATTATGTATTCTTTGTTTCAAAATTACTTTCAGCGGCGACCTAGTAAGGGGACTTATTCAGCTTATACCACCACCTCAGGTCAAGTACAAAAGTACAAATTTCTTTCCCTTGTTCGAGATACCAAACAAAATAGTTAATTACCAATAGTTAATTAACTAATTGGTTATTTTTTTTTATTGATTCTTTAGGGTGAGGGAAATGTAATTTATCACAATGAAACAAACTTTTGGACATTTAACCAAATGGAAAGCTTTCTTCCTTACGGCCTTGAATGAGAGATTGGCCCTTTACAAAACTTGACAATCTGATAATCATTCATGAACCAGATTACCAGTTCATTGTATATAAATGAATATTAATATTCTAATAACAATAACAGTAATAAATCACCTTACTCTGTGGCATCATGTCGTTAGTCGACCTAACAATACAATAATATCGGTAACACTTTCGATACTAACACGTAACATTTTCGATACTAACACGTAACACTTTCGATACTAAAACGTAACACTTTCGATACTAACACGTAACACTGTCGATACTAATACGTAACACTTTCGATACTAACTCGTAACATTTTCGATACTAACACGTAACATTTTCGATATTAACACGTAACATTTTCGATATTAACACGTAACACTTTCGATGCTAGCACTTAACATTTTCGATACTAACACGTAACACTTTCGATACTAGCACGTAACACTTTCGATACTAATACGCAACACTTTCGATACTAACACATAACACTTTCGATACTAGCACATAACACTTTCGATACTAACATATAACACTTTCAATGCTAACACGTAACACTTTCGATACTAACACGTAACACTATCGATACTAACACGTAACACTTTTGATACTAACATGTAGCATTTTCGATACTAACACGTCGCTATTTTTTTGTATTGTAGGAGATTGGTTGTTGATAGTTTGTAGTGATTAGCACCTGATATTTATGCTAAGAATATTGAAACCTGCCAGCTTGGACCAATTTGAGGGCCGACTCGCAGCTTGTCTTTCCACACAAACTATCTTTCTAACATTGTTTAAACAATAAAATACAGTAACAAAAAAATAGACCAGGCTGTGATATGGCGAAATGTGGGGTACAATGTAAGGTAACCAATCGATCACTGCTACCAATTAAATAATAAACAATACTTTGTGTTACAGGTTTTGGACTCTAATAGTAACATGCTAAAAAGTGAGATAGTGAGAATTTCCAATGAGGCGCGGTGGCTGAGCGGTAAAGCCCTGGCTTTTGAACCGATGTCTCAGGTTCAATTCCTGGTGATGACTGGAATTTTTACTTTCAGCATCTTTGAGCGCCTCTGAGTCCACGCCAGCTCTAATGGGTACCTGACATTAGTTGTAGGAAAAGTAAAGTTGATTGGTCGTTGTGCTGGCCACATGACACCCACATGACAATGGACCACAGAAACAGATGTCCTTTACATCATCTGCCCCAAAGATCGCAAGGCCTTCCTTTTTAGGAAAGTCAAACAATTAGAAATACCTTTTAAATAATCTGCACAAAGTCTCACCGAAATCACAAACCCCACACTTTATAATGACCATTATGTTCTATATATAGTACCTTGCAGTTGGATAGTTTTCGTTACTTCTCTAGTTAATACTGAAGATTTATGCAAGACATTAATTACCTTTCATCGATTACATTTCATTAATTACCTTCTTAATTGACTCACAAAAGTGAACGGGACGCTATAGTCCAGAATATTATATCTTGAGGTATTTTGGCTATTGGCTGACCGGTCCAGTAAGCTTTGGTCGCAAGACCAATTTGTGTTGAGTACACAGCCCTTGCTGTGAGAGAGAGGTCGGAAACTCGGTCTTGACCAACATTACTTGATGTTCCGGGGATTGAAAAGCGGAAAGAACCGAAAAAATATCGCCCGGAGGACTCCAAGGTCTAACGAGGCGCAAGAAGCGGAGACCAGTGTCCGAGGCTGGACAGTCCCAGACATCATTAGTGACCACTTCTATGGACGCGGCTAAAGGCTACATCATTATCGCACTGCTTGTTCACGTGGTGCTTATGGTTTATCGTACCGATTGGCCACTGGCGATTTGTCTGGGGCGCTGGACAATATTGAGTTCCTCACTCTAGAAAGTGGTTTCGCTTTATTTATAAATATATTTACATTCACCTTCTGTTTCCCTTAAGGTCCCTATCGTCGACAGCGCTGGGGATGGAGAACGAGACTAATTAGGTGCCCTTGAGGTCATCAAGATAAAAATAGAATCGATATTGAAACACTTGCTCTTAAAACTCTTCCCCCCCCCCCCCCCATTTCAAAGTAATAAATCCTTAAAGATTTTGACTTTTGGGTACCTATATTTGCTTTTGAGATCTAACTGCTCATGAAAATGTTATTTAAGACGTGTTTATACGCTACCAGAAAGATTCAATGTTAATGTCGCACCTGGACTAACATCTAGAATAAACATGGAACATAGAGAAATAGAGCTATACTATGTTTGAGATTTGATCCAAGTTTCGCTGTTTTTTTTGTGTTTTTTTTCTAAAAAATATTTGTGTTAATCCTATGTGAGGCCCCCACAAATCAGAGGCCCTAGGCCCCTTTACTCGAATTTTAAGGCCGTTTAGCTCTATGGTGCTGAGACCTGGAGAAGAACTAAAACTGAAATTAGAAAAAGTGCAGATTTGTATATACAGCTGTAGCACAGTACAATCCTTCACATCCTCTGGCCAGACACTAGAAAGCAACATTGTACCCTGCAAAGAAACGCCCGTAGAAGAAACCTCTATCAGCAACAATGACCACCTGAAAAACAAAAGCTCGTAGAAGAAGCAATTATAAAGAGACACACCTCTATCTGCAAGAATGACCACCTGCAAAGAACAACACAAACGTCTGTAGAAGAGACACACCTCTATCTGCAAGAATGACCACCTGCAAAGAACATCACAAACGTCTGTAGAAGAGACACACCTCTATCTGCAAGAATGACCACCTGCAAAGAACATCACAAACGTCTGTAGAAGAGACACACCTCTATCTGCAGGAATGACCACCTGCAAAGAACATCACAAACGTCTGTAGAAGAGACACACCTCTATCTGCAAGAATGACCACCTGCAAAGAACATCACAAACGTCTGTAGAAGAAGAAATAAAAAAGAGAAGCTTGCGTGCAACCAACATCACAGTACAAGTATTGAGTGTAGAACCCACAGTGCAAGAGAAAGGGCGTCTAAGGAACAACTGGAGATTAGCGATAACTTTTAGAATATACATCGGCTGCCTACTCCTTATCTAGTCCTTAAAAAGTTCCTAAGAATCCAATAGATCTATATCAATTTAGAGTCTACATACTTTCTTTCTGGGACAAATAGTTTCTGTGTTTGAACAAAGCGGGTTCTGAAAAGAAATATGCCCAAGGACTGGAAGATAAACTCTAAATAGACTATATCTTAACTAAGCAAGTTTTGGGATGGTATTAAGGGTCTAGAACGGTCACCTGCTATCACTTTTAGCAACAGAGCTTAGATAATCATTATATTATAGTGAACCCAGAAACACAAGTTCATAAAGAACTTGGCCCTACTAGAAATAACGCTACTATTTCAATTCGTTGTCAATGCTACTTCGGTAAGACTGTCTGTGATGTCATGAATGATTTCAGCCTTAAGTTGCACTCCTTCATGTGCAATGTTCTTTGGTTAAATGGTGCAGCACGAACGGCGTAAACGTAGGCGGACGTCATAATGTTAGGAGACAGGAAGAATATCGGTCGCCTTTGTTTTTGCGGATTAGAATTATCATTTATGTCTTATCAGGTATTAACTGAATAGTCAAACAGCACAATTTTGGAACAACACTAGATTTAGTTTATTAGTAGTTTACTAATAACTAGTTTACTAATGACTGGTTTACTAATGACTAGTTTACCGATAACTGGTTAACCATTGACTAATTATTTACTAATGACTAGTTTACTAACGACTAGTTTACTAATGGCTGGTTTACTAATGACTAGTTTACTAATGAATGGTTTATTAATAACTGGTTTACTAATGACTGGTTTACCAATGACTGGTTTCAAGCAGAATATTTTGAAAGTATTATAATAATTTACACGCTAATATTATACCCGACGGTCCCTCGCGAATGTTAGGACGAGTACTGAAGAGAGCCATGAGACCCAGGGCCAAGATTTGAGGCTCCCCGTTGTATACTCGGCAATTCACTTCAAGAAACTCCAAGTGCTGACTGATGATTACTCGAGTGATGCTCATACAATTAAGTTCAAGTGACGTCATCCTTTCCCAGTAAATATGCATATCTTTTTTTTTTTCGTGAACTCTTCAGTTTCTTAAAATCAGAAAGTAAGACATTGAAGGATTTGAATTAAGAAATGTATTATTGGTTGTGGGTCTTGAATTGCGCGTTTGCAAAGACCTAAAGTGTGGGTTTGGCACTGTATCAGTAAGTCTGAACCAACGCACACGCTACATGTCAAATGTCCACATTTTTAGGACACAAATTTCCCCCTTTCAAACCTTGCGATCTATAGGGCAGATGATGTTAAAGATCATCTGTTTCTTTGGCCGACGGTTAACGAGCAGGGTGTCATGTGGCCAGCACAACGATCAAACGCCTTTACTTTCCCCAACTAAAGTCAGATACCCAATAGAGTTGGGTGGACTTATGGACGCCCTAAAAATCCCGAAATTCAAAATCCCATTCTTTACCGAGATTCGAATCCAGGACCCCAGGTTCGGAATGTAACCACTCAGCCACCGCGCTCCCCTTTTTAGGACACAGCTAACAATGAAACTATCCGAGTTCCAATTATAGTCATTCTAATGCTGTCATTTGAATAACTTTTTCTCCAGCTACTGTACAAGGTAAAAAAGGGGGGGGGGGGAAGTGGAATAAACTGCTTGGCCATCTTACCGAGGTGTCTCAAGTTTGGATCTTGAAGGAATTGTTTTTAATGAATTTTTCATTTAACTGGAGCTGATCATATAAAAGTGGATGCCTGGTCGTGCGGCATGTGCGATTGACTGTCGTTCGATCTTCGCGATGGTCCCTGGCTCATACCTTCCTGCGGGCGGTTTGGACTAGGAAGTAGATTATCTTCAACTCTGAAGGAACATCCGAAACATGTCAAACAAACATTGCACAAACAAGTAACTCATACAAATAAAAATAATAATCTTAATAATGATAATAACATTGAGTCTTTTTTTTCTGTATATGTTTAAAAATGCATGTTGCTAGCTGGAGTACAAATTGTAAAAATGATGTACTGTTTGTTCCTGTCAATAGTACTTCAAAATCCTCTTGATTTGTAAACCGCATCTTCAGTAGCAGCTGTAATGCTTGTGAGTATTTCCGTTCCAAAGTACATAATCCTTTGTAGCCCCACTTACCAATCACTGGGCCTGAAGAGAGACATCCTGTAAATGGCAAAGTATTCTGGGGAAACGGTCGTTCATAAAGTGCTGTTGATCAAATGTTAAGAATGAAATTTAGAAACTTTATCCACACTAGCAATGACAATCAGAAAGAATCAAATATTCCAAATGATGGGACAAATACCTATAGGTTCATGTTCTTTGCTTTTGCTAGCATGTAGATTACCAGGAAATGTGTAGATGGAGGGCAGCTTACCAACAGCTTAGGTCTGTAAATTGGAATATAAAAACTGAACTTTTTGTTGATGCAGCGAACGAGGATTTCGTTTTCTTGGAAGTGGAGAGCTTAATAAATGAAAGAAAAAAAAAGAATAGTACGTAAGGGTTGGCATTGCTTTGGTTGGGTTTTATTGGGTTTTTCTTTATCCTTTTTTTTTTCAAATCCCTTTAATCCCTCAAATCCCTCACACACAAATGAACTACACTTGAGTGAGTACTTATATAATTATGCCGATCTATTGAGCAATGAGAGACTGTGTCTCCCTGTGAGCAAACAGAGCTGTGATTAGCTTGTGTATCAACTTGACAGGGATGAGTCAAGGCAACAAATCTTGATACAACTATCTTCTAGTGCCAAAGGAAACTGGGCCGTGAGAATTGTATTTTCTTATAAATGGTAACCCAAGTGAAGTAATTAAACACTTATTCATTACGAGCATTTCTATTATTTAGGCGAATAAAGGACTTACAAAACGAAACAAAACAATATACGGCACTTAGTCATAAAAGAGGTGCTACAAAAATGCATAATGATTAATTTTCCATAAGCTGAACTACTTCCTTTCAGCAAAAAAAATATAAATAAATAAATAAATAAACCCTACAGTGGAGAATGAGAGAGATTGCGGGAAAGTGTAAAATGGTTAACAATTGTGCTCTAATGACCCGGTGGTACGTAACATTGAAAGTTTGGTCGGTAAAAAATGAAAAGAAAAAAATGAAAGCAAAAAAAAGCAACAAATACTAAAAATTCGGATTTTTAAAAATCTCGATTATGGGAGATTAGGGGGGGGGGCACCTCTTTTGTAGATACCCTGGGGCAGTAGCCCCGCCTGACCATGCTTTAATCCGGCCCTGTGCTTAAGTCACCCCATTTTGTAATATTGTTTTCATTCGACTGCTTTAGTGTATAAAGATGTGTATGAAAAGAAGAAATAACTTATCTAAATAAAATAGCGAACATAGAACTTGAGTTTTAAAAAAAAACAGTGTCTGGGAGTGACTTGATGTCGGTGATGTTATATAATAATTATCTTGTTTTTTATTTTTTTAATTATTTATAAGTTTCCGACATCCCTTCAGAAATGTAGATCATTACATCCTAATCGAAGCGTCCATGTTATGTGTGTGTGTCTGTGTGTGTGTGTGTTTTTCTTTGGTGACGGTGGGAAGAGGTCAGCGATTAGTTGTGAATGATGCAAGAAAAAGGGCATTGTCGTCAGCGGTCTTAGTTAGGGGAGATGACTCCAGAACGCGAGCCCGAGAAGAAGTGTTATAGGAGTGAGTTACATTTTGTTAAAAATACTATTTTATATTATTACTAAGATCTATTACGGTTATTTCATTTTATCGCAAGTTGATGTCTGTATTATAATACAAGTTATAGTTGGTTTTGGTCACAAAGAAGTTACTCAAGTCATTTCAAGTTTATTAGTTAAGATATACGTCTACAGCTGTTTGGTACTAGTAGACCGCTACTGTCTACAACAATCATTTAGCAAGGCAGAGGAAGGCAACGAGCAGGTTCGAACTCTGGACCAACCGTGATGACAGTCCGAAACCGCATATTGCACTTCCTTAAAGCCTTAATAACTTTTTTTTTTAAAGCAGTGAAGTATTTATATGCTTATTTGATGAACATCTGACATCTCCTGAGCATGCAGTAGTGAGGTCCTAGACTCATCTTTATCTCTAGCTACGTGTTTTAAAGCCACTACAAAGTAGTTGTGCACTTGAGAATCAAACACTTTCTCACGTTCGCTGGTAGCACAACGATGTACGTCTCTTGTAGTTGGCAACAGTAGTCTTTCAGTTCAGCGACCTTGACATTGTTTTGTATGCTTACTTCAAAATCTCGATTCCAATCTGCCTCTAGTCCGATCTATACAAATGTGGTCTAATTTTATATATATCTATATGAATGTGGTCTACCTCTATTTATAGTTTATGTGGTTTGTCTCTATTCATATCTATACGAATGTGGTCTTATTCTATTTATATCTATATAAATGTGGTCTACCTCTGTTTATATCAAAACGAATGTGGTCTGCCTCTATTTACATCTCTACGAATGTGGTCTGCCTCTATTTATATCTCTACGAATGTGGTCTGCCTCTATTTATATCTCTACGAATGTGGTCTGCCTCTATTTATATCTCTACGAATGTGGTCTGCCTCTATTTATATCTCTACGAATGTGGTCTGCCGCTATTTATATCTCTACGAATGTGGTCTGCCTCTGTTTATAGCTATACGAGTGTGGTCCTGAAAGGTTACCAACCATCAATGAAACGTGTCATGTATCTGCCTTGACATTAGTCTTCTAGGTCTGTGCATTGTTCGCAGCGAAGAGTCTCACACATAGAGCCGTGTGTCTATATTTTAGTATGTAGCGCCTTTCTCCAATAATAATAATAATAATAATAGTAATATTGATGATAAAACGTAAAGGCATCCTCGTGCGATGAAATTCTCTGTTTTTTTCAAGATTAACTTTCAGTTTAAGACAGTTGCGGTCTAGAACTAAACAAGATATTGTTGAGAAATTAAAACATTGATGTGAACATTAGTTTAATTACGGTACATGCAAGCCTTTCTCTCTCAGTCATTTCTTGCATTGTATCTGTCCTACTGTCTTCTGTGAGGTGGCGGAGTGGTACAGTACTTAACTTCCAAGCCGCAAAGTTTCACGTTCAAATCTCGGTGATTTTTTAATTTCGGGACTTTTAACTCTTTCTCTCCTAATTGACGATACCATCGTTGATTTTGACCTCATTAAACTAAATGAATGTTTCATTTTATAACTTGACTTTGTGTTCTATAAAAAAGAGCAGGCATTCCCCTTTAAGTCTAGACCAAATAAAATATTTTCTGATCACAAAGAACAAAGCTCTTGAAGCTTAATCATAGCAGGGGAGTGAAATAGAAATGAGCAAAATGAAGAATTCCTTCAAAACGGGAAAAAATAATTACGGAGAGAAAGAGTTAAGACGCCACAATTAACTCCAATGGGTACCTGACATTAATTATTAAAAGTAAAGCCGGTAGATGTTGTGTTAGCTACGTGACACCCTCGTTAACCATGGACCACATAAACAGATTACCTTTACATCACCTGCTCTATAGATCGCTAGGTCTGAAAGGTTACTTAACTTTTTTTTGTGGTCTATTTTTAATCTGAAAATGGAATTCTGCCCATCTTGAACAATTTATTTACGAGCCTAATGTCAATGCTAATTATGATGACAATGGACGATGTACTCTTCCTTTTAATCAGCTCTGAGACCTGCTAATAAATAAGATCTTTTGTTAATCCTAAAGCTCTAGATGCACTAGTTAGACACGACCGTGGACAATCGTTTTCTTTCTTGCTGCTGGTCTAGGGTCGTTTGGGTTGTTAACCTCCGTCCACTGTCAGTTCTCTCTCGTATGGTCTGGGGCGTGGCTGGAGAAAGCCGCTCGTCAGTTCAAAACAACCGGATATACATTCACATTGAGAGTTTTTAAAAAAATATAGATGTCAAGAGGGGAGGGGAGAAGGAGGAGCAGGTTCACGGTGAGGTCACCATTTGGTCATCATCAGTAATGGTCTTATATTTGTTTTTCTTACTCTTGAAGAACCTGAGTGAGAGAGGGACAGAATAAGAGAAAGCGATAAAAGAGAATAAGGAGAGAGAGAGAGAGAGAGAGAAAGGGAGAGAGAAAGGGAAAGAGAGAGAAAACAAAGTGTGTGTGTGTGAGAGAGAGAGAGAGAGAGAAATAGAATCAGAGAGAATTAGAGAGAGAGAAGAATGTGATAGAGTGTGAGAGAGAGAGTGACAGAAAAAAATAGATAGAAAGTAAGAGAGAGAGAGATATTGTGATAGAGAATGAGAGTCTTCGAAACAGCAAGAAGAGTGCGAGAGAAAGAGAGAAAGAAATAGTGATACACAAGTGGAGAACTAGACTCTCAACCTATTCCACGTTTCTTTAACGCTAAGCTTTGGTCAAATCTCTCTGTCAGTTGGAACCCATGAACTTCTACAGACTTAAGAGACATGTTTGCAGGACACCTTCACAGCAGCGCTAATAGCCTAGGCATGGCGGACATGCAATTTTCTGTGACCCATTTTGTCTTTCCCTCCTTCCAGTTTGGTTTGAAACCCTCTCCCTCTTTCCTTTCTTTTCAAGATCTTTTTTTTCTTTCTTTACCTGTGATGACCTAAGGTCAGTATATACCCTTGGTCAGTGTAAAACAATCAAAGCTGACCTTCAAGCACACCACACATTCATCTTCGCCACCTCCCGCCATTCTCACCCCACCTCTGTCTTCGGATTCTTTCACAACCTTAGCACCAGCCCGTTACTAGCGGGGTAGGGGGATGAAAGGCGATACCCCCACCCCTCCTTTTTATTTTTTGTTTAATGACCACAGCCTTACTGGACGATGAATGAGAAGAGGGGGGTCACTAGAAAGAACTGGTGGGGTGCAAAGGGTCAGTCGGGGTATGGTCAAAAGGGTTATGGGAACATGGAACTTTCTAATCTTCCACTGTCTTATTTTGCGAATCCACTGACTTAAGAGGCTGTACACTACAAAAGAACTGGGTCTACAAAGAAAGAGAGGCGTCTAGTTCACATTAGCTGGTTTAGTTGTTGAAAACAAAAAAGTCTTGATATCCTTGTCAGCTTAAATGGTGATGAATTTGATACTTCTAAAGTACATTTGATCACTCATGGTCACCTTAAACCATGATCGGATTTCGACCCAAATAGGACTAAGCTAATTGAGATATGGGACTCTGTAAGACTGTGAACATGTGTCGAATAAAATGAAAACGTATCAAATTTGGACATGTATCAAACGTGAACATGTATCAAACATGACGAAAACGTTAGAGAACTCCACATTTACGGCTATACATATTGTGTACGAAGAAATCATTGTGTACACAAACTGATATTTTCACATCTGGTGTCAACTAAACAATTTAAAATCAATTTCTCCAAACAAGCGAATGAGCTTAGAACTTTGATTCTGCAGGGCTGAAAATGTTTTTGTTATAAATAATTCGCTCACCATCACTTTCGTATTCTGTACACCGGATACACCAAAAAACTTGCTATTTATAGATTTCCCTCCCTGGATGAGAATCTCCCTATAACAGAAATAATTCTTCAAAAGCCGAAAACAAAATCAATGAGAGGTAAACATTTCGTTCTTATTGCTCCCATTTATTAAATGATCTCTTTGATTTTTTTCGCCAGTTTCTTTGTCGTCTAACTGGCCATCCCCACCCCTCCAACACAAGCTCTCTCCTGCTTCTAAGCTGGCACGGTGATTGGGCTATAAGCTACGAAGTCAATGCACTCTTTATTAGACACCAAGGCCAAGATGGGGAAGTTCCGATTATTATACTAAAAATAATTAAACATTTTGATAGGATTTTCCACTACAGTCCCGAGATCCATGGGCAGATATATGAAGAAGCTGAAATCAATAAACATTCAAATTCTCAAATTATGTTTCAACAAAAAGATAGTTTCTAGGTTTAGGAATTCGCACTACTAATATTTAATTCACTCCGACATAACTGAGACATAGAGGTGAGAAAATAGGGAAAGAGAATCTTACATTTCTCTCTAGGCAGATTAGATACATACATACATACATACATACATACATACATACATACATACATACATACATACATACATACATACATACATACATACATACATAGTACATACATACAAATACATAGTACATACATACAGTGCCGGCCTTAACAATCGCGGGGCCCTATGCGAAACGGATTGCGCGGGTCCAGACTGGGTAGGGATAAGGATAATACGTGAAAATTAAGATTAGATTTTAGAAAATACATTCGTCTTTGCATTTAATTCATTCTTTACTAAGGATGAATTCCCGATCAAATGAACTCTACGAGCCTTGCGTGTAACGAAGTCATACAGTTTAATAACATCATAATACCACGTGGTATAGCAAGAATTGTCAAATTGTTCAACCTATCTTTGAGAATTGTTGACCTCAAGTAATTGAATGACACCCCAATATGACTTTTTTTTCTTGTTTTTTTTTCATGAGATTTTAATATTTTCAGATTTCCGTTAGTTCCTTGATAGTCATGAGGCCGGAGAAAAACCATATTATAAGTTATAATAGTTTAATTTAATAATTTACAGCAAGAATTATCGGGGGGCCTATGAAAGTGCGGGGCCCACTGCGGCCACATAGGTTGCAGTGACCCTGCATATATACATACTTACATCATAAATTATATATTCTTACTTTTTGACATATGATAACATAAGTTCTAATATTAGCAACATATCCCACGTGGTCTAGATAAATCACAGGACCAGCGACGTGACGACGAGTAAGACGCAACATTTGTCGCGTGTTCTATCATGTCCCATTCATCAGGTGCTCTACTGTGACAGTCTGAGCTGTTAGGTAAGTATAACATTTGACCTGCTTTTGAGGCACACTTTCCTTGGGTGGGAAAACCTGCCAATTACTTACAGTACAAATCAATATATCCACGTGGCTTGTTTCTCGATTGTTTGCTTTGACTGTGTGACTTTAGCGAGAGTTGTTATTGCAATATCGGTATACGTTTTCGTTAAGATGTAATGTTTGAATGTTAACGTATATCTTTGATGTAGCTCCTTAGTGAGTGACCTTTAAGGGTCAAGCTTGCGTCCTATTATGACCTTTGACCGATGGAACCCGTAGGCGAGGAATGAGAGATGGTTCTTCACAGATAACTCATCAACTACATGACCATTTAATCACAGCCGTTATCGTGAGCCACGACTCCTTGAGCCATATCTTGGTTCCTTCTTCCTGAGCCTACGACGGGTTCCTACACGTTCGTATACTGTACCGCCACTATTCGCGAGAGGGCCATCAACATTCGTATGACCCTGTGAGGAACTTGGCGATTAGGACTGGTTGGCTGAGCTTTTCTGTCATCCTCTCATAGTGCAGTGCTTGTTGGCTAGAATGTGCTGTGGAAGTCCACGAAGGCAGTTGTTCTAGAATGTGCAGTGGAAGTCCACGAAGGCAGTTGTTCTAGAATGTGCTGTGGAAGTCCACGAAGGCAGTTGTTCTAGAATGTGCTGTGGAAGTCCACGAAGGCAGTGTTCTATCCCAGTTAGCGTGACCGTACTCCCTTACAGACGCTTCCTATCGGGTGGCACAAAGAGGCCTAGATATACTCCCACGTGACATAGCTGCAGAAATCTATTCATATTTCACATGTAGGCGAAATTAAAATGTCAAATTATAAACTTATTTGAACTGGATCTCGATATCTCTTTTACAAAGCTTATATCAACTCACTCAGTCTGTCTGTCTGGTAAAAAGTTTGTACACTTTATTTCTCCCACACCCAATCTCGCATTGAGTTGAAATTTAGTTTATTAACTATTGGTAATTAATTATTTTGTTTGGTATATTGAACAAGGGAAAGAAATCGTAGTTGGCAGATGTGTTAGTATAAGTTGAATTAGTCCTCAATAGGAGCCCTCAGTGAACTGTTTTTTTTATGCATTAAAAAAAACATCCTGTAGACCAGCGGTTCTCAACCTTTTATGCTCGGCGACCCCTTTTTACAATCCCCCACTCTGTCGCAACCCCCCCCACACACACACACAAACACAGATACAGCAACAGAAGAATAGACAATATCAGAAAGCTAAAAGCTAAACAAAAACTATTGGCAAAAATATTTCACTCGCACAATTTATTAGTACGATATCTCACCATGCTTTGTACAGTCTCAAACTAAGTGATATAATTACACTTTATATGTGTCTTTTTATGTATTAAAACGTACACTTTAAAATATTTATATACTATATTTTATTATAACACATACAATGAATAAAACAAAACTACAAATAAAATACAAAGTACGTTTGAACCCGTTCCTTTGTTAAGCCTACATGTGTTTGAAAAACTTGTGTGTTACTAGATTACTTTCTTAATGTCTCCTACCTCCCAATCCTCCATCCCCTGCCGCAACCTTTTAATCCCTGTTAACAACAACAAAAAAAAAACATTTTGATCATTATCTAAATATAGCCTCTTAGTGTGTTTTTTTATTTTTTTATTATATTATTGCAAACAGTTCTATAAGCACGATCCGTAAACAATGAGTCTCAGCATTGAATTACTTCCCTTAAGGTAATACTTTATTTTAAAGGTGCAGTGAATTGCAAGACGGGAGTGCCTAGATAATAATATATCTGAGAATAAGGGATACAGAGAAAGAGAGAGAGTGAACTAATAGAGGGAGGGAGAACGAGAGGGAGAGAAAGAGAGTGAAAGAAAAAGAGGGAGAGAGGAAAAGAAAAAGAGATAGAAAGACAGAGACCGTGTGAATGAAAAGAGAAAGAGAGAGAGAGAAAGAGAATTCGCAAAGTCCCCTCTGTGCTGTGGTATCACCCTATATAATTGAATAAAGTTCCCATGAAGTTCAAATTTTTCCCTCTGTAGCGCCTCATTAAAAGTTTCATAACAAATATTTTCATTTATTTTTAAATAACAATATTGATTCTTTACTTCACCCGGATTCACGTTTCGATTTAGTCAAATCCGTTTCAGTGACAAATATCAAAAGAAAAGAGGTGAAAAAAAAATTCCTTCTCTTCGATGTTGTTGTTGAGGTTGTATAAAGGCGTTTTGGGAGGTCAACTAATACATCTCTAATAGTTACACACCAGGTTTGAAATCTAGCGCTTATTGATAGGTTTAGAAAACTGAAACCAAGACTTGAAATTACAACATAGCTTCACAAACATATAGAATATACATATGCATACTTTCTTTGTTCAGTACCTCCTTAACATTTGAAGGATCTTTACAAAGAACTAAGAAGCATTTGACAAAGAAAGATATTAAAATACGAAGGTGCGCCTTTTCCTTTCTACAATACCGCTATAAAAAAACCTTCTGAGTGCAATCTGGACACGGTTCTCCGGCTGTAACCATTTTCCTATAAATTTAGCTGTTGAGGTTGATGTATATTGTTGGGAGCAGAACTACTACTCGCTGGCCACACTTGGAAAAATCTAATTGACCATTATATCCAAAGTATAAAAAGAGATAACAGGAAACTATGTATCTTGAACGGACAAGATGTCTTTGAGTATTTACGCATGTTGGCATAATATGATTCAAGAATTTGATAAATTAATGTTCAGGAAGATTTTGCGCATCTACTTGTAGGTCTAGAACTCTAGATCTAAAAAGGCTATCTTCCTTATCTTATCTTATAAATTGCAGACGTTACTTCAAAAAAAAAGTAAGAGGATGATTACTTCCTACGCTTGTCCCTAGAGCTGTCTCGTCATGTATGTTAACAGTTAACTCTAACTGGTCGTTGGCTTTCCTGGCTGATTCAGGCAACCTATCCTATGCTCTAATAGCACTAGGGAAGAAGGAGCACTTGCACAAATTTGTCTTAGCATGTTGGATGAGGAATGTGCCTATATCTTTGTGTCTTCCTGAGTATTTCATAAGGTTCTCTTTTTCTATTTGAAGATTATGTTTTTTTATGAATTATTGCTACTTTACTTTTGAGTCTTCTATCCTGAAGAGTCTCTATCTAAATCTAGTGATTTTACTAATCAAATGTTAATATTCGTTTGTTATGAATCTCACTGCTCTATTTTGTGTCTGTTCTTGTTTCTTAATCTATAGTAGTGGACCTAAGTCTTTTTGCCTAAGTACACCTGAGTTTAGTCTTATTAGTGTTGGTTTAGAGCCATTTATCATTACAGTTTGTTCTCTCCCTAGCAGGAAATCCTGAATCCATTGGTGCAATTAATCAACAATGCCAAAATATCTGTTATATCGTTCTCTACGTCGCCCAAACATGTGGGATACCACGCCCCTCTCTAACCTTTGACGAAAAAGTCTTGGAAAGATAAGTCTTTTATTTCTGCAAGTCGCATGTAACTTTCGTATGCTACGCCGCGGGTCGGCTCGTTATAAGCGATGGTTGCCACTTTTCTTTTTTTTTTTTAAGATAGAATTATTAGACATTCAAATCGTGAACAATGACGGGCTATTTTTACATCACATTTTAAGAAACGCTGTACTTGACAAGACTACGTGACCAGACAACACTTAGCGAGGCAGAAATCGAATGTTCTTTTTTTTTCTTACTAATCCTCTTGAGTAATACAACATTGCCTTACATACTGAATGACTGCGTGATCGACTGACCGACGCACTGCGTGACCAAAGAAGAGGTTATTTTTAGAATCACAAAACTGAGAATCCGCTCGCACGCGACATAAGAATTGAAAAGGAAAAAGCCACACAGGAAATGAAACGCTGCAAGGAAAGGGACGTTTTACTCGAGCATCGCGGAACTGAGCCTTATTTAGAACGACAACTTAGTAGACGGATCTAGCTAATCGTCGCATCGGATGATCCATCGTACGACAAAAGAATCGTAGGCAGACAATTGAGAATTTGGGTGCAAGTGCACTTAACCAGCACGAAACAATGAGGAGACTTGTGAACAGAAACACTTTGGGGGGGGGGGGGGGGGGAAGCCATATTGTCAGGAAATTAGCACGTTTTTGTTTTTTTTATTTTTTTTTTCGCATTATTTAAGTCGAAGCACTTGAACTGATAATACTTAACTAGAACACTCAAGAGGTCAAAAGTCAGTATGTGCAGATAGCCAGATGCAGACACAATGGGAAACTTGTTGGTGAGTTCTGAAAGCTGAAGATTCTCTAGCCTCATTGACGAACGAAAGGTCGTAATCCTGACACCGAGTTACAGTTACTGGATGAAGAGTAAGTGTTCTTTGAAAGGGCCCACAATCCACATAGCCGCAAATTCAATACAAAGACGTGGCGAAAGGAACTGAAGTACATTTATGTCCTAGATTGTACTAGACTTTAAAGGTTATATGTCACTGGAGCTATAAAAAAAAAAGGGAAAGAAATTATAGTCATGCGTCAAAGTGTAGTTTGTTAACAAAAAAATATTTCATTAAATCTTCCTATTAGGTTTCTTTAATTATTTTATTTTATTTTTTTTTGGAACTCATTTGTAAATGTTTTGGTTCTTAATTAAAAAAAAAACATTTTAAAAAACAAAAAAAAAACAAACTAAAAACCCCCTTATATTGAGTGTAGCTGTATCAATGAGTTTTGATCAGTCATGTAATTACATTTGTAAGAGATCTATCACCTAGACTAGACTAACAATAATAAATCTGTGCGCTAAGAAATATATTTACCAATTAGCTCAATTTAGCTCCATTTCATCCTTTTAAATTCCTCACTACGCTATAATCTTTTCGAGCAGAAGGACTTCAGGGAACAGTACCAGGAAAGAAGAGGCCAAGTTGAGGTGCAAGTAGTGGAAATCTTTTGTGAGATAGAAGTGCGATTACAATAATAATGACCGTGCCGCTGATAACTTATCACCACTTGTGGTGCAAGTACGACCATGTTTCACTTTATTTTATTTTTCAATCGCTCTTTTTTTAAATTGGGCGCGTCATTTTTAGTCTTGAAATAAAGTTTTTATTTTTTTTTTCTAATAAAGGCTGACTTCACCCATATCAGGATAACACTTTTTTTACATTACCTCTATATTTATACATGTGTAGTGTAAATAATTTATAACGGCATTTAATTTTAATTTTATTCTCGTCTAATGTGTTACACTTTCATGATTTCATGATTTTTACAATTACTATTTGTTAGATAAAACGATCAGATGATGAAAATAACAGAAGATGAAATGACCAGGGGATGAAATGACTGGGGATGAAATGACCAGAGGATGAAATGAGCAGGGGATGAAATGACCAGGGGATGAAATGACTGGGGATGAAATGACCAGGGGATGAAATGACTGGGGATGAAATGACCAGAGGATGAAATGAGCAGGGGATGAAATGACCAGGGGATGAAATGACTGGGGATGAAATGAGCAGGGGATGAAATGACCAGGGGATGAAATGACTGGGGATGAAATGACCAGGGGATGAAATGACTGGGGATGAAATGACCAGAGGATGAAATGAGCAGGGGATGAAATGACCAGGGGATGAAATGACTGGGGATGAAATGACCAGGGGATGAAATGACCAGGGGATGAAATGACCAGGGGATGAAATGACCAGGGGATGAAATGACTGGGAATGAAATGACCATGGCATGAAATGACTGGGGATGAAATGACCGGGGATGAAATGACCGGGGATGGAGTGACCGGGGATGAAGTGACCGGGGATGAAATGACCGGGGATGAAGTGACCGGGGATGAACTGACCGGGAACCATATATATATATATCTTACACGCTTTCTCTTACGAGTCATTATTCTTTTCTCTCTCACTCTCTCTCTCTCTCTCTCTCTCTCTCTCTCTATATATATATATATATATATATATATATATATATATATTACTATCTCTCTCTCAATCTTGATCTTTCTTTTTCTCTTTCCTTCTCTTACTCTGTCTATCTTTCCTCTAGTTGCTTTTCTCATACTTCCTTACATTCTCCCCTCCCCTTTGTCTCTCTCCCTCTCTCTATTCCTCTTCATTTACTCTCACTACTGTCCTTCCTTTAACAAGTTTCCAGCTAGAGGCTATTGTCTTTATGTGTGACCTGCTGCAGTGGACGTAGTCACAAGGGGAGAGAAATCTCTTCAAGTCTCTCCAGATTAGCTTGGGACAGCCATCTGCCTTGGACAATAATTACTCACCAACAATGGGGCACTACTCAGCCCCTCCATCACTCACGACCTCATTCCTTCTTTATTAACTCAAACATTTTTTAGAAATTTCATATTTCTTTTTCTTTTTTTTTTCCCCTCCGCCTCTCTCTTTATAAAGACACAATACAAATAATCATACGCAAAATATTTGGCTCTGGGCTATACGCGTGTCCCGCATTTGGAGTTCCACTGGCAGACTAACAATGTATAAAAGTTTGTGGGGGTGGATGGGGGTGTTAGGGCCTGGCTAATATTGAACAGACAAGAGAGTGGTTGTGGTGGCCAGTTAGGGCCCAAGGACTGAAAGGCCTTTTGTTTTAGTAGGTGTTTTAAATTTCTATGTAACTCAAATTGTCAGTTGATGACAGTCCTTGACCTCTTCGACGGTCAGTGGACAGTAGGTGTGTCCTTTTTTTTAAACTACACATTAAAATTAATCTTTAAACATATGTCCAGTGTGAGTGGTTATAAGATTTTTTTTTAAACTTCGTCTAAAACACTTCTCAAAGATCATGTATATTCCAATAGCTGCTTAGGCAGAGTTGTTTTTTTTTAATGTATATCTCTTAAATAACATTTTAAGCCCCCACCCCCACCCCTTTCCAAATAAATTTCATGAAATTCAAAATCCCAATATTCATCGGCATTCAAACTAACAGTTTAACCACTCAGCCACCTCACCACGACTATAGCTGATGTCCAGGCTTTTATTCCATATCTATGAGTTGATCAAATATCACTTAGTGACTGAAGAAATCAAACACTCCCCCCCCCCCCCCCCCCCCCCCCCATCAAATAGAGCTGACTAACTTTCTTGTTTTGTTTTTATCCATTTGAAAATCTCTCCCAATCTCCCACTTTTCTTTTTCTTACTTTTTTCTATAGGTTCCATTACATCTCTCCCACACTTCTCCTTATCTCTTTCTCTTTCTAGCTCTGCGTGTCTGTATGTTGCTTAAAGAATGTAAAATGTATCGTAAAGTTCGTTAATGTAGCCAAGAGTTTAATTCGAATCAAAGAAACAAACTATATCGACATCATGGTCGGTCTTAGGTATAGGCAAACTTGGCAGCCGCCTATGGCCTCTGATTGGTAGGGGCCTCGCAAACACTTAAAGTTTTAGAGAAAACAAAACAGGGAAGTTAGGATCAAATCTCAAACTTCTCTTCCTCTATGTCTGGTAGACTAACTCTAAGATTTTTACCATGACTCTATGTTTATTAACGTACATTTTGATTTTACTTTTCAACTTGGTAGACTTATGGATGCTAGAAAACCATTTGGTGGAAATGTCGAGACATTATTTCGAGTCTGGTGCGTCTTTAAGGCAAGCGAAAAGCTTTGGAAGAGGTGGTCAATGAATCGGTAATTTAAAAAAAAGTCATGACCACGGTCACGGAAGATGCAGGTTCAAGCGATGCAGGGGAGAGTTGATTGGAGAAATCTGGGACTTATCTTCAATTAGCAATAAAGAGTAGAAAACATATTGATTGATTTCGATATAAAATCATGTAATATGTTATAATTTAATACGTGATTTTATTGTTAGCTGTTTATTATACATTTTCATTTCAGGCCACCCAATGCACTTCGCCTAGGGCCTCAAATTACCTAATGCCGGCTCTGTCGACATCGGTCTCTCATCAATGGTGCTCCCCACAGGTAAGCTTTCATGCACATTTGTGAAAAAAATGTGAACATTACATCATACCAAGTGGGGGATTTCCAAATCTATGCCAAGTCAGGCATGACGAATCTGTGTAAGATTCTGCGAAACGGGTGCATGTTATACTTCCGGTTTCTCTTTGACGATTAAGTCCAAGTAATGAACTAGACGTGAAGTTTCAATGAAAATGTACGCCAGATTAAAAGTTGTAATCTCGTTTATTGTGTCATCCTGGGATGGCCGCCAAAGTTTTTTTTGACTTTCCGTTTCTGTTACATCAGCAGACGATATTAGGAAGGTTCTTACATTCTGGTTACATCAGCAGACGATATTAGGATGGTTCTTACATTCTGGATACATCAGCAGACGATATTAGGATGGTTCTTACACTCTGTTTACAAAAGCAGATGATATTAGGATGATTCTTACATTCTGGTTACATCAGCAGACGATATTAGGATGATTCTTACATTTAGGTTACATCAGCAGACGATATTAGGATGGTTCTTACATTCTGGTTACTTCAGCAGACGATATTAGGATGGTTCTTACATTAGGGTTACATCAGCAGACGATATTAGGATGGTTCTTACTTTCTGGTATATAAAACATTTGTGAGTTTGTGTAGGTGGAGAGGGGAAAGTCTTGTTTTTGTTTCTGTGTCCTACCCAGACCAGTCGTTTGAGTAGGCCTAAACACAGACCTGTGACGTGACAACCCTTTCTAAGTGGAGACCAATAGCTCGCTGCCTACTATAACGATTGGTAGGTGTAACGGATGGCTGTGTGTATGCGTCTATACATTTGGAACGTATGCGCGAATGGCCGGCAGTGTGCTATTTTAGACAAGTCAAGAGGCCAGCCAGTGATATATGCTATCAAATAGAATACAGTTTAGGGTTCGTTTAGGCCGAGTTATTTAGTGTTTTATACCTAGACTTGGTGAGAAACTAATGTAGTTTCTAGAGAGCTAAAATAGAAAACTGTAGGTGTCTGATTTGTTATTTATGCTAAGCTTCGGGATATTACTAGTTATTAGTATATAGTTAAACTCAAAGCTTTGATTACACTTAGGATTAGAATTACAAATGAAAGAAGATCTGCCCCAGTGTTTCACATACAGACCTAGGTGGTAACTTGCAATACGAATAGGCCTTATCTTATCTTATCTTACATATTACAGACGTAACTTCAAATAAGAAGATAATTACGTCTTACGCTTTTCATGTGTTAATCTAGTCATTAATGTTAATCAATGACTTAACTCTGCTAAGTCGTTGGTTTTCCTGGCTGATTCAGGCAACCCATTCTAGTCTCTAATGGCAATAGGAATGAAAGAGCATTTGTTCTAGCGTATGGAATAAGAATTGTGTCTATCTTTGTGTCTTTCTGAGTTTAAAGTTTTTTCTATTTTTTAAGTTTTAAGTTTTCGTTTTTCCAATTTTTAAATTAAGGTTCAGTGTTTTACGTATTACAGCTATTATAGCGATTTTACTTTTTATCCAAGTTTAGTGATTTTACAAATAGTGTTGCTCTAATCAAATCAAATTTGAATATTCTTTTATTATAAATCTCACCACTCTCCTATCTCCTTGAATCCTCGGATGAGGAAACAAAGATTTAATATTAATATTTGTACAGACTAAATAAAAGTTTGCATTGTGTAATATTTATCAGCTAGAGAGATTAAAATATCGTTTTTTGATACTCTATAGGGGCATGGAATAGTTCTACACATTTATAGTCTACATTCAGGACGTTTCTTCAGCCTCGCGCAGGACAACACGGAATGGCGGTGGGCTGGTTTCGAACTCTGCACCATCGTGGCGACAATCCGAGGCGCAGACCACATAACTAGGCAGTGTAACTTCCACTGGCTGCCTCTAAGTACTAAATACAACCGAAACGTTCGGCGCAATGATCAAGTACACATTATTGAGCCTACTTTTAATGACGGCATTAAATTTAACCCCCCAAAAAAATTTCATTAGAACTTTATTTACTTGGGGAAAAAAAATCCAAACTTGTTGCTCAGCATTTAAAATGTGACTGCGATAACATTTTCAGCAAATTAATCAGGTCAAAAGTGTAGTCGAGACTTACAACTAGCAACACTGTAACTGATTCGCTACAGAAAATAATAGTAATGAAACATCCCACAATTGAGATAATGTTTCAAAGATTCTAGATCAAAATAATTCATGTCTGTTGATTTTAATCCTCTTATGTACATTTAAATAGATTGATTACCTAGATCTTTCTAGAGTATGTATCTAAAAATTGCAAAATAATAATTATGAGACGAGGGCACCCTTATTTTTTATGTAACCAGCTGATGTCATCAGCCTCATGAGGAGGCATAAAACCCTAGTGCAAAGCCCTCAGCCCCCTGGATGACAAAGTGGTCATAATCTAACCACGATGGACGAACTATATTTTTGATGTTCAATTACTAGATCTAGATCTAAAATTTAATTATATATTACATAGGTCAGGGTTGAAAAAAAATAATTCTTTTAACTGCTTTACAAAACAACGCATTGTTTCAACTTTTAAAAAACTTTTACAACATTTGTTTTAATGTTACAAGATCTCCATGTCCAGTCTAGATATAATATAGATATATAAGTCTATAGTTGTGCCTCATCTGAAGTGATGCCATACTCTTCTTCTACGTATTTTCAGTTCCTGGCATTTTGTGTTCATGGCATTTAGTGTGCATAGCATTTTGTGTGCCTGGCATTTAGTGTGCATGGCATTTAGTGTGCATAGCATTTTGTGTGCCTGGCATTTAGTGTGCATGGCATTTAGTGTGCATAGCATTTTGTGTGCCTGGCATTTAGTGTGCATGGCATTTTGTGTGCCTGGCATTTTGTGTGCATGGCATTTAGTGTGCATGGCGTCTTGTGTGCATGGCATTTAGTGTGCATGGCATTTAGTGTGCATGGCATTTTGTGTGCCTGGCATTTTGTGTGCCTGGCATTTAGTGTGCCTGGCATTTAGTGTGCATGGCATTTAATGTGCCTGGCATTAACTTTGCATGGCATTTTGTGTTCATGGCGACTGGCTGTGCAATAATTTATACAAATTTTAGAAATATTTTATGATGTTATGGAGCTTTCAATCAGTAAGTCTTAATTATCATAAAATGTAACTTTTTAAAAAAGAAGTATAATTAGAGAAGAATATCAAACAAAATCCTAAGACTAATTAAAATGTGACTGTCAAAATAAAAAAAAAAAAGAAAAGAAATTATATCCACCATATTTCTAAAAATTAGGAAAATGACCACACAAAAAAAAATCATCAAAAATTAATTTTGAAAAAAAAAACAACTCCCCTGAGGTAATGTGTTCATTTGATACGGGATGGGGTCTAATGACACGGCGACCACTTGGTCTCATGTTTCAGACATTTGTCCACGCCTTACATCCCGTTTCCTGTACATACAACTGAACGCGCTACGGACGAAACGTGCGCTCGCACTCACACACCCACTCTAATACACACACCCACAGCATTTCTCCCCACCCCGTTTTTCTTTCACCCACACATCCCCCCTTCACATCCTACCTAACTCTTTTTTCTTACGCCCTCGTTCTATCCTTTTATTTGCATATACCTTTGTGAGGAAATTTTAAAAGGCTCACCCCCCCCCCCCCCCCCCCCCAATTCCCCTTGGCACGCTTCTCTCTCAATTTACAGAAAAAAAAGGAAGTTGATTTTTCTGTCTGCTCAAATTCAACGCATGCGCTTCGTGTAACATCCTGATGGCAAGCTCGTTGTTTATTTTAATCAAACTTTATATAAACGCACAGAGGCTAACACGAAGCGGAAATTCCGACAATTTAAATCACCACATCCGCTATTATGAATTAAAGGTATATGACCAATGTTGACCCCACTATTGATATAGTTGTGGAAATAGTTTGTGTTGTATTTAGATCAGGAATGACCCTGACCTTTTATTTCCATACGCAGTTTTTTTGTTTACTTCTAATTCAGAAACGTTTACCCCCCCCCCCCCCCCTTTTTTTCATCCTTCTGAAATATGGGTCATTTGTACATAATTTGGCCATTCTATTTGCAATGTGTCATCTAGACATTTGTAAAAGATATTTGTCAGTTTCCAAACTCTTCTGAAGCAGCTAACGAAGGAAGAGGTCGCCATGTTCCAAATCAGTTCAAAATTTTATTTTCTGATTTTTAAAACAAAACTGGTATCATAGCATGCTGCATGGTCAACATGTTCCACATAGAGATTCTTGGTGGATAGTGCAACGATATTTCAGAAGAGACCAAACACAACGTTCTTACAGTTCCAGCATCTTGATCTGGGCGTTGCTTCAATCAGTACAAGCATGGGGAATCAGGGGTGGGACTGAGTAGGACTGACTAGGACTGGGTAGGACTGACTAGGAGATGTCAAAGAAATGAAAGGAAAAAAAAAAAGAAAATCTAAGCTTAGAGATTAAGCGACTATGGAAGTTGTTTAAAAGAACAATATTACTTGTTGTTATATCAACTAAGTGGATAGTGAAAAACTGACCTTACAAACAGAGACTCACTGGATGTCAACATTGGTCCGGCATTTCTATACTATCCGGCCCACAAATTGTATATCATAAGATGGGCATCCCTTCTAGGTTTACCTGTCCTCAAAATCATTATGTTAAGTTTGTTAATGTATCGATAACTGTACACATCCTTTATATCCTTATACAGAAATATAGACCTTATGTTGCTTTATAAGTGTGTAAGCCCTAAAAGGATGAAGCCTACTAGTAGCACTGTCTACGAAGGTACGTTATTACATTATTTCGGAAAATGTTGAATTAAATAAGTATTGCACTGTAAGGTTTGTCAAAGATTTCTTTTAAACACGACGTTCAACTGGTCATTTTTATAAGAGAATAATATAAAACCTTAACAATTGAATGCGTGTCACATCCATTTGTGTACCTGCCCATCGGGTATTAACCCGAATGCCACTATATCGCCAGTCCTCCCCTGATTACAAACACATTCGAGGTTTTAAACATCCCTTGGAAGATTCTCGTTACTTGTCAGTGGGCAGTACTGCTACAGGCCTGCCACATCACCAGAAAATTTCTCAGTTGACACTGTTAAGGTGACTACAATGAATTTCGTTTTTCTTTACTGAAGCTCGATTCTGGCTGTGCCAGAGAATGAAAATTAATTCATAATAATTTTTTTAAAGTCGCCATAACCAAGTTGCGAAACTAATTCCTCATCACCTGGCCTTGACAGATGATCTGATTACACTGTTTAGAATTAGTCACCACAGGAAGTTCTTGAGTCAACCAACAATACTAAGATATAACTATTTTATATGACAAAACAATGAATTTTAATGGACCAGACCTTATCATTGTATTTGTATTATCACTATCGCACTATGTCACACACAAAACAAAAATGAAATTAAATAAATAAAGAGCACAAGAACAAGAGATGAAAACTTACTCTAGAGATAGAGTGACCATGGAAGTTGAACCAAAACTACAATGTATTCAATCGTGTTATCAGACGATAGTTTGGTGACAACAGACCTGGCAGAGATCTTTGAGCACGGGTACGCTATTCTGCCTCAACGTAGCACTCGGGTGGAAACGATCACTAGAGAAAGTTGTTAGTCTAAATGAATAGCAAAGCAAAACTCCTGTGGGAGTGTCTAAGTGAATGCGAGAGCTTTCCCATTGCACGGTGCGGAGTTGAAAGAGAGCTTCCACGTCCCTGTCGATAATCCATGCGCCGTTTCTCAAGGGACCGTTACACTAAAGGCGAGTCCTGCACGGTTAGCTTGGTACAACATAGGAACATGGAGGGGATTCCCGGTGTACTCGGCCTTCGGCCATGAATTCTAGTCCATGCGCCCAGAGTGCCGAATATATTGGAAATAGCAATGTTTTACATAGACATTGACTTGAACCTCTTCCAGACAGAGCCGGTATGTTCAAGCAGGCTTACATAGACATTGACTTGAACCTCTTCCAGACAGAGCCAGTATGTTCAAGCAGGCTTACACGCCTAGAGTTCGAAGATCCTTCGGCTCAACTCTTTTGACAATCACACGATATCTTTGAGAAATACATAAGAAGGCATAAGAAGATTCTTTTTACCTGTCAGGGGACAGCACTCCAACGAACCTGATACTTCATAGAAAATTCATTATTCATACAGCTAAAAAACTACATTTATTTTTTTTTTCCTTTAGCGAATCTTGATCGTGACAGTAGCATACATGTTAATACATCTAAATGGAAAAATAAAACAAACAATAATAATAATACAATCGTTTGATTCATTTCTTCTATATCTCCAGGTAGGAAATAAGGTTCCAGGGCACTTCATCCCTGGTCACCTCAGCACCGGTCACTTCACCATCCTCTGACCTTTTTATCCAACAAATAATAATAATAATAATAATTTTATTTATAAAGCGCTGTTAACATACAAAATGTAGGCTCATGGCGCTGTGATAACATTACAAACTCAAACATAATAGCTAACATGACAAACTAATCTAAAAAGTTTTAAACAGATAGGTCTTAATGTTCTTTATAAAAGCATGTTGTTATAATTATAAAAAAAAAAAGCAATATTTAAAATATTTTTTTTTACATGACAAAGACTGAGATATTGTAAAAGAATAAAATTTAATGTTGAATTTAAAAATAATTTAGATATTGAACATAGATATAGATCTAATATTAACATTGCTTTTGTGTGTTTATGTGAATCAGGAAATTATGTAGACTATTTTATCATAGGTAGGCCGATTGTAATGTTAAAACGGGAATGAAATCATAGCTTAAATCGGCTCCAGAAGATGGCGCTGAGGTCAGACGTTTATTGGGATGAATACAACGTTATCTCAAGGTTAACAATGACACGCCCATATGCAAGAAAGAGTGATTTGACATAAATAGATAAAGTGAAAGATGACCAGCAGGCGAGAAATTATTCGCGACATGACCATAACTATTCTAATCATTCTTATTTTATCTTACAAAAGATTTCCACTACTTCCACCACACCTTAGCCTTTGGTCTAGCGGTATGCGCAGGAAAATATCAAATAGAAGTTATTTCACTGAAAACACGCCCAGTTTTACAGTATATCTAGACTTTCACATATATTATTGCGCTGTGGCTGAGCGGTAAAGCGCTTGGCTTCCGAACCGGGGGTTACGGGTTCGAATCCTGGTGAAGACTGGGATTTTAAATTTCGGGTTCTTTGGGCGCCACCCAGCTGTCACCAGTTCTAGAGTCAACCTACAATACTAAGAAATAACTATTTTAACTGACAAGACAATGGATTTTAATGGAGCAGACAGTTGGATAAAAGTAAAGGGGATTGGTCATTGTACTGGCCTCATAATACCCTCAAATGCCCTATGCAGTTCTATAGGTCTGAAAAGGGAACTCTACTTATTGTATTTCTCCAGAAGAATGGAGAGGGGAGGGGAAACACTGTAAACACTCTAAGAAGCAGTAGAAGTGAACACATTTATATTCAATGAAATGAGTTCTTAAAGTCAAGCTACTAAAAGTACCATTACACAATGGCTGGGGAAAGAATATAATTGGAAATGAAATGACCGGGGATGAAGTGACCGGACTTACATACCTACAATACTGATGCAAGCTGGACATAATAGATGATTAAACTATCAGTCACGATTTTATTGAGAAGTTTTTCTAAAAACAAATAATTACATATTTCTAGCGTTTTTTCACTAACTACGCCAGGCATTTCTGTCATAATTAGACAAGGAACTGACATTTTAGATAGATTTCCTATTGTTTTGTAAAGATTTCCTATTGTTTTGTAAAGATTTCCTATTGTTTTGTAAAAATATCCTATTGTTTTGTAAAGATTTCCTATTGTTTTGAATAGATTTCATTTGTTTTGTATTGTTTCGTACAGATAGATATAAACTTTGTAGTGTGTATTTTATACAATATCCAAACCATCAATCCCAAACTACATCCGGTAGATGTTGACACGCGATTCATTCTAATAAATTGAAGTCACGCGCTGTCCTCGAGCCACTGTGTCACGTTACAATAAACAAAGCAAGTGGATGGCTGATCAACAAAAGGTGATTATGTCTAATTATGATCTATGCCCAACCCTCTTTTAAAACTACATAATACATTTTTACTATGTTTGTTGTTTAGGGTTACATCAATTTTGTATGAAGTCTAGATCTTATTAAGTCGACTTAGTCCGTTTTACTAAACCTTATTCCACACCTAGCCCCCCGCCCCCTCTTTTTTTTTTTTTTGGTACTTACATATTTCTTCATGATTAACACTCGGACGTCTATTAAAAGCAACACACTTTTATTATACATGTCTGGATTCTGATCCTCCTCCTGACAGATGACCACTGACCACAGTGACCATTAGCCTTGTTATTTTGCTTCACGCCATGCCATGTCATATCAGAATCTCTACGTCCCTTTTGTTTCTGGTCAGTTTTTTTTTTTTTTTCTTCTTGGTGTTGTAGAAAAAGAGGGAGGGGAGGGTTCAAACTGGAACACGAAAACAAAGGACCTGCTGGACACCTTTGTTGACCATTCATCTCCCATATTCTGAAATGTCCAGTGGAAATCCAGATGGTATTTAAATATCAGCATCGCATCTTCAAACTATGTTCTTGTTTTGGTTAATTATACGGACACGAGTTGACAAACAAAAAATAAAAAAAAAAAAAAAAAGAAATGAACAATTTTCGGACCCTGGATAGTGGGTCAAACTCATCTTTCATTTTAACTCCACGGCCACGCTTCAGTGTATGGCACTTAGCGCATGTAGGCAGCGGGGGGGGGGGGGGGGGGAGGGGGTTAAAACAAGAAAGCCAAAAGATTAATAAACCAAATTTATTTTTGATCCTATAATTAAGCACTGTTGGGAGGAGTGGGGGAGGGGGGGGTGCCTTGAAACATCCACACTCATACATACATGTAGGCATTCAGACAACGGAAGCGGCCACTCGTGACCGGGGGGGGGGGGGTCAGTTTGTAAGACAGGGATGGGTTGTCCAGCGTGGATGGGACATAAAAGATTTTTTTTTAGACAGGCGCCCATTATCTTTATCTAGATACTTAGCGGGCTGTCCATCTGCCGGAATAAATTGGCAGACGACAGTGTGCGGGTGAGTGAGGCTGGGGTGGGGGAGGGTCATCGTGGGTGGACAGGTCATTTCAAGGGGATCAGGATATACCTCAAAGCATTTCCAAAAAAAAAAAAAAAAAATATCTAAGAGACCACAAGCTGAGTAGTTGGTGTCAACATAATGGATGCTACCTTTAAGACAAAAGAGTCTACTGAGCGTGCTGGCCGCGCGTGGCACAAGTGCGCCTTCAAAAAAAAAGAAAAAAAAAACAACAACGATGGGGCGGTGGCGCCATGACTTTATTTACTGCTGTCCACGTTAACAAGTTCATGCTGTCCGGTCTGCTAGTGGTCATCACAGACCTTCCCACAGGCTTTTAAGTCGCTTACCCTTTCCCCTTCTGTAAAAATTGTAAACAAAATGCAGACAGATAAGTTAAGAAAAAGCTTATTTTGTGTTTATTGTTTTTATCTTGCGCTTGTTTTGTAGCTGGCTAAGGACTCATGACCCAAAACATCCTTTTTTTTGGCCCAGCCCTATATGTGTGTTTATTGTATTTTCTAGACAATCTTGTAGATGTTTCTCCAGATCGAGAAAATAACAAAGTCCACACTATCTTTACTAACATAAATCAAGAAAGAATTGTGGCCGTTAGTAAACACTAGAATGATATTCGAGTAATCATTTCTTTTAGAAAAGGAAAATCAAATCACCTTCATCACACAAGAAATAGAAAACGGCTTTCAAGAAAAGAAACCAACTTTGAAAACGCATTTGACAAAGTCTGGGAACAAGGTCTCTTACTCAAGCTAATCCACCATCACATATCCCACAGAATGTATAACTGGATAAAGGAATATCTAAATAATCGAAAAGCTTTATTTTGCATTATAACGAATCTCCACCCTGGGTCGAAAGCTCTCTTCCTACTATAAGAGACCATAATGAAAATATAACCAAAAAATCTGACTACATTCCAACAGAGCTCAAGGAAATAGTGAATTCTTTTCTACAAACTCATTATACTAGCAATCAGTGGGTCAGAGTTTACACGGATGGTTCATCTGATAAAGCCACCACAAATGGAGGAGCTGTAATACGCATCGAATGGTCCGATGGAGAAAAACTAGACAAATCCATTGCAACTGGAGAGCTCTCTGACAGCCACAGAGCAGAAAGGGAAGCACTAAAACTAGCTGCTACCATGCTAGCAAATCAACCAAGTACCACAGACGGTCAGATTGTCTTTCTAACCGATCCGAAAACAATCCTCCAAAGCTTGGAAAACTCTGATTCCTCCTATAAAAAACGACTCAGGACAGCAATTACAAAGCTCAACAACAGCAAAAAAAAAAAACAAAAAAAAAACTGTAATTCAATGGATACCAGCACATATAGAACTAGAAGGCAATGAGAAGGCTGACACACTCGCCAAGAGTGAGAGAACAAACTCACAATTAAACATTGCACTCTATCCAGAAGATATGAAGAAACTAATAGTTAATAAAAATAAATGAGAAATGGACCAGCTCTCATCTGAATCACAAGAAAGATAATGCCTATTAAAATGCTATCCCGATAAGATCAACGTCTAATCTTTCGACTCAGGACCGGACACAACAGAATGAGACAACATATGTACCGGAAGCTCAAAATCGGAACCAGTGAAATCTGCCAATGTGGACTGTCACCAGAGAATGCTGACCATGTCCTCCAAAACTGCTCTCTTTACCATGAGGCCCGTACAAGACACTGGTCCCAAAAACACCCCAATAGAAAGAAAACTCTATGGAGAGCTCCCTGATCTGGAAACCACTGCGCAGTTCATCTCATGTATTGGTCTAGTCATCTGAACACTCCAACATAACAATGAGAACGAAGAAGAAGAGGAAGAAGAATTTCTTGTGTACATCAAACTAGTTCCGGGTTTACGTAAGTGGAATTTTGTTGCAAATAGTTTCAAATAGCAAGATATTCAAAAGCACGTCATGTTTGTGACGAGAGACAGTAGTTGTAAAGTGGATCTTTTTTCACTTTATTTCTATGTAATATACATTTTTTAGTTCCAAATTATATTTTTTCATTTTTATATGCAAAATATGGAGGCCCCTTTTAAGGGTAAGACCCTTGAAGCCCGCTCAGTCTTGGTTTGAACATTAATAGTATGTTTGTAGGTTACTCTGAACTATAGATGCAGTACTTATGGTCAATATCTACCCTCCCCCTCCCCCCCCCCCCTTTTTTTTTTGTTTTCCCAAACCAATTTAAAAAAAAAAGAATTTAAAAAAAATAGTAAGGGAGGACGAGGTGGGGGGGGGGGGTAGGGGTCTACAGATCGCGCATACAGAAAACAATTAAGGAAAAAAAAAGCTGATTAAGAGGGCAGGCGGTCAGATCGCGTGGTCCACTCTCGTGGTCAAATACATGGTTAATTATAGCGGGGTGTGAATAGATGGGACCTTATTTGAATTGCAGGCACTTGTCTATGCAGACGCGGGCTAGACTTTTAACCTCTCTGCTTGAGAGGGGTGGGGGGCTGAGTTTGATAGGGACAACGAAAAGTGTACGTCTGGGATGGGGGGGGGGGTTGAAATGAAGGATCAGTGAATGGAAGATGTGGGCAGTAAATGTGCGTGTGTGTGTGGGAGGGTAACAATGTCTAGTAGATTTCAGATATGCTCGAGTAAGCACGGGGACAAAGGCCCCCCCCCTCCCCTTCTGAAGCCGAGATGGAGCACTGTAGTTGAGGGAATGTATATGAGTCCATAGAGCGGTCAGGGTGCACGCCATGTCAATGGAAATATAGGGGAGGGACGCAGTAAATTAAGTGTCAAAAGTAATTTGAAACTTCAAGACGAGGACGCGAAGGTGGACATTGTCCAGTGATTGAAGAAAGCATGAAGGGGTGGGGGGTGGGTGCGCGACGCGGGGAAGGATGCAGGTAAGTTCGGTGACAGGAAATGTAGAAGTGCTTAGCACGTGCTGTACAGGCTTCAGCAGGTGGCGCTACTTACCTGATTGACCTCTGGTCACGGCGACCTTGTAAGACTATTTACATCTTCTCTGGTCTTCATCATTGTTCTCTGTTGGTGGTAGTATTTGCCTTGTTCCCCATGAAAAAAAACACGATAGGAATCAGTGGCGTAGCCTTCATGGCGCGAGAGAGTTCATAGCGATCTAGAGCCTAGACCATAATTTAAGGAGGAAAAACCGATGGCCTCTGAAAAATTGTCGATTATAGATAGTCGGTTTTTTTTTTTTTAAGTTTTGAACGCATTGTGAAGGTCTTACAAATCTTAAATATCTGAATGGAATTGAAAAACATCGTCGTAAATAGTGTCAGACCAACATCCAGTGGAACGTCTTTATATATATATATATACAATGAAATATACCTTTCTTTGTTTGTCTGTCTGTCTGTGTGGATTTTTTTACACGTTTTGTCTTCTACTAGCTATTCTTGGATCAAAATGAATATTTTCACAATTATTCAGAGTTATTATCAATACACGAATCAGTAAAAAAAGTAACCAATTAGTAGTAAGTAAAGTGTAAAGAGATATGTAGTGATTGTGCGGTTCTTCCTCTAATACAATTTTTTTTTTTCGCATTTTTAAAAATAATTTGCTAAATTTCCATTTGCTATAGTGAAAGTGATGCCTAAACTCTCCGCTACGCCTGTCATCTCGGCATTACGAGACTGCAGAGATCTGATTTTCTTGGGGGTGGGGGGGGGGGGGGGGGTCAGTGATTTCACCAGTGACATTACATACGTGGATGGAAGCCTTAAAGACAGAAGCTAGACACCTATATATATATATATATATATATATATATATTAAAAACATCGTATTATTTAATATGAAACTAAAAAGAATGGCTGGGTGACGAAATGTTTCAAAGTGACATGAAAAGCTCTGGGCTACGGGGTGACAATCTCAAATATAATCCCATTTCAGTAACAGCAAATTATAAAGCGGGGATAGTAGGATAGCAAAACAAAACACAAGTCCATGTACTGTTTGTCGTGCAGCTGTCCAGCAAGTCATTGGTCATGAAAGAAATTGGACTCAGACACGCGATCCTCAGGGATAAACAGGGCAGTGCGGGGAGTTGATATGGATCTCAGAGTTGAATAGAGGAAAATAAAATGACCATCCAAGATAATAAAAGCTATGCCTTGAATGTTTTGTATTAATAATCTGATCAAGCCTATGGTTATGCCATGTTATATGCGGACCTCTAGGTGACCCCCCCCCCCCGTGGGGAGGACTTCAACCCCTTTGGCTGAATATGATGTTTAAGTTTTATTAGCTTCTGGATAAACTGGTAGGGTGTAATGGAAGACTCAGGAAGGGTTCAGCAAATTGACAATCTCTTTTGTAAGATGTCTCTAGAATGCTTTAAAAAAAAAAACTTACAAGGCTTACATTAAGTATAGTTGTGTCACTTAGTTTGGGTCAGTCATGTCATTAAATTTGTTATAGACTAAAAGACTAAGAATAATAAATCTGTGCGATAAGAAATATTTTTACCAATTGTTTTTGTTAGCGCTATTTCATGCTTTTAGCTTTCTCACTATCATTTATCTGGACCAAACTGGGAACATTGGGTGGGGGGGGGGGGGGAAAGAAAGGTCTCTCTGGGTGAATTTTAAAAGAATCGCTTTTTAAAAGCATTTATATATATAAAAGAGAGAACGAGCTAACTTCAAACTCATGGCTCAAGCCTACTCAAGCCGACTTACTAACTACTCTGCTAGTGAGGCACTTATGAAAATAGAAGATTCTATAGTTATCTATTGTTTGTTTCAAACTTACTTTATAAAGGGGACTAATTCAACTTATGCCACAACTTCAGTAAAGTACAAATTCTTTCCATTGCTTGATATATCAAACAAGAAAAAATTACTTATAGTTAATTAACTAATTGTTTTTTTTATTGATTCTTGTGGTCAGGTAAAAGAAATAATTGTGCAAAATTTCAGCCTGATCTGAGATTGGGTGTTGGAGAGGTAACTTGTACAAACTTTTTGGCCTGACAGACAGACTGAGTTGAAATAAGCTTTGTTCAAAGATGTGTATTGTATTAAAGGCTAGATTGTGTGTGTCATGTCCAGTCAGAGTCCAAGAAAAAAAAAACTAAGGACGAAGGAGAAAGTAGCAGACGTAGATCTAGTGTGTTGGCGCCATTTTAAATCCCGTAGCCACCTCCGTCTTAAGCTTTCAAGATCTTATCATCGTGTACTATTTCAATCAAGTGTCAAGACGAGTTATTACTCCTTCTACCAATAAACTCTCACTTGGAACAACTGTTTGAACTGGCCCACGTGCTAGAGTGACCGCTTGGTTCACTTAGTAATTATAGTGATGGTATTATTGTTGAAACGAGTGTCAATCGGATGAATCATAGGTAATGGTCATTCTTCATGGTACTTTCAACGCCCAGCAAGAAGAATCTGTGTCTAAAAATTGAAAACTTTGACTTCGCTAATATAACATCATTTTGAAACCAATCCTCAGACGTAAAATTGACACAGGGAAAAGCAAAGGCAATAAATTCTTAATAAAAGTGAATGCTAATGCTGTACATACCAAACCTAGGAAACATTTAAGATAGCAGAAGGAAAAAGAGTGAAAGGAAAAAAAGACAAAAGAGAGAGAAAGAGATCCTAATTAGTCTAGGCCTAGATTATAACTGCATAAGAAGTGGTCAATGTACTTTTTCCCATGATACAAATTTACTAATGCCCTGTTTATTGGTTGCACGATTATCATAAAGCTTTTAAAAAAAAAGTTTGGGACAAGAAAACCACAACAAATATACAAGGCTAATATGTTTGAACACTCCATTGCGCGTACATCTTACAACAAAGTAGGACGGCGACATACAACAAAATAATGGCGGCGATATACAACAAAATGATGGCGGCGACATACAACAAAAATGATGGCGGCGACATACAACAAAATGATGGCGGCTTCTTACAACTAAGACTAAGAGAAACAATGGGAGGGGAAAGGTTGGTTGCATTGCTGAGAAAAAAAGGGGGGGGGGGAGCTGTTAATGGGTTGACAAAAAATGAAATGGGGGGGGGGGGAGAAAGTTGTCCACGTAGCTGTCCAATCCAAATAGCCACCTAGAATTATTTTTTCCACACCCCTACTCTTCATATCTTCTCATACGATCACCAGTAATCAGCGCGCTCCTTTGACCGAACCCACCGTAACACGATAGCCCCCATGGCGAGGATTTCGTAGATCACTGATTTTTTACCAGCACTGACCACACAAAGAAATGTATTTTTCCCGGTCTCCTTCTCTGCTATCTGGGTCATCGACATGGACATTACAGCCCTAACGTTAACCATTTTAAAAACTAATGTTCGCAAACAAATGTTTCTAGATTTAGCTAATGTTTCTAATATCTAAAAACTGAATGACACTACGATGTTCCCCAGGCGAATAGCATACTGACGATTATTAAAGTTTTGAGTTATCGTATGTGTACAACTTCCTTGAAATAGCCCTTGCTTCTTTTCGTACACAAGAAACTTTTTTAGGCAAAAAATAAATAAACAAATAAATATTTGTTTGACAATATCTAAAGTTACCCGCGATTTTATTTGTCTGGACATGTGAAGGTCATTGGCGAACTTGCTTTATACGGAAATGTTGAAAAATTGACGCATGCCGAGAAAGCATTTGCTGCTGTTTCCTTTAAAAAAGACAATGAATAGTAGCTGATGCTATATTTTTTTAGCGGCCCCCAAAAAAGAGAATAGCCATTGTTAGTTTTGTGTGGTCTGTCTGTCCTGTCCGTCCCTTGAGATCGTAGAAACATAAAAGATAGGAAAATTTTGATATTTTAGATGATACAAAGTTCTGATGCGACGGTTTTTTTTTTGTTTTCTAAAAGCGAATCGTTGAATGTTCAAATAATAAGTTTGTTTTGAAAGAGAAAGAGATGCACACACACACACACACACACACGTTGAGTAGTTCAGTCGACGGAGACATTCAAACAACAACTAATAACCAGAAGTGTTCCCAACCCACACATAGTACACTTACACATTGGATCAAATGGAACAATTTCTCCCATAATGCCTTGAATGAGAGAATGGTACTTAAGAAAACCAATTAGTAGAGGATTATTCAATAAAAATCAGTTTGGCCAGGCACACACTGACCCATCTCTTGGTGAGAATGAGTTCATTGAATACATAATAACAATGTAGTAAGAATTACGTGAATATCCGTCAGTCGGGGCTAACAATACAATAAGAACAATAACATCCTCGACACGCACACGTCTCTGCTCCCTGTGTGAACGGAGATAGGATTGTGATTGTTTGATTGTTGATAGTGTGTAGTTCATAGCACCTGATATTCATGCTGAAAATATGGAAAAGCTGCCTTTTTTGCTTGCCTGAGTGGACCACGCCGGGGGCCGACTCTGAATTTGTGTTGCCAACCAAACTATCTTTATAATCTTGATTTTTTTTTTTTTTGAGTTCTAGAAATCAAGTGCAACTAAAAAAATTTTATCTTCTGAAAGCAAACAGTTTTTTTTTAATTAATCACAAGTGCTTTTTTAAAAAATTATAATACAACATTTCTGTGAAAAGATAGAATAAAAATATATTTATAATACTTTTCAATTAAAAAAAACATAATGAATATTCCTTGTATTCTAGATCTATAGAGTTTTAAACAAAATAATAATTATTTACAATTTTATTAGCTTAGACTACGATACAAAAATGGCTATAAATGGTAATTATAGTTTTCCCCAATGGCAGCCCTAAGCTGCGCTCATTATGTGGGTGTACATTCCTTGCCTCATCGTATCATCCCCGTGGAAACGTCTATGAATGGAGACAGATAACCAGGTGGAAACATTTCCTCCAGAGGGCTCTCACATCACGTTCTAGCAAACAAGCAGTGCACGTGGGGAGGATGAAACGAAGGTGCCGCCAAACCGTTCAAGTTTCTCCACGCCGTTCCTCACGGAGGCCATACGTTGTGATGATTGCTCTCTCGCGGTTAGTGGCGGTACAGAATAGGAATACGGAAGAATCGACTTGGTTGGAATGGAGCGGCTGAGTTCAAGTCTCGCACTAACGGATGTGATTAAATGATCATGACCTACACAGAGGGGCCTGAGAAAAATCCTTCCCATTGGTCAAGGGTCATTTATGAGCGCCAGCTTGACCCTTCACGGACACTCACTGAGGTGCCCCAATAGTGACATAATGGGCACACTTATTGCTTGCACATCTAGCAATTAAAATTTCACTGAGCTGCATTGATTTTGGGGAGGGGGATATCATGTAACAATTACGACTTTTGAGTTTTTTTTTGTTTTTTTTTTGTTAAGGATTTACTTGAAATTATTTTTGTTTGTAGACCTTAGCGTTATATTCCATTGTCATATTATATTATATAGCGTTATGAAAAGGTACATGGAAATGGTTTTCGTATCTTCACTGATGAAAGGATGAGCCTATCAGACGAAATAATGATGCAAAAACACACGAGAAAGAAGACAAAATCTTCTTCCAATTGTGTAGAGCATTCTTTGGGTCAATATCAAAATGTTTGCGGCAATAGTGTTATTATCAGTCAACATTTTGACTTCCAGAGAGCTAACAAAAATATTTCGTACTTAAAGATGCTCAAGTTGCTGTTTCATATATTCTGGGGCCGCCTCTAAGTTTGTTGAGTGAAAACATAAACACTCTTTGTAATCTTGTTAGATGATTTTTTTTTTAAAGCTATTTATTTTTTATAAGTCAACTTGTATTTCAGAGCTCTCTGAGCCCCAAATTAGTATTATTATTTTTATTTTAAACAGACATCTAAATAAGAACGAAAGCGCTGATTGCCCCAAACAGTGTCGCTTTGCGACTACTACTAGGTCTATATATTTTGAATTTTCATGTTTCTGATGAATTTAAACATCCTGTAGCGAGAGTCCATTAACGGCGATACACTTCCGTGCCAGACTGGATCGTAAGCAAACAACATTCTATATTTAGCAATGGAGACCCCGGAGTTAACGCAAGTTCTACAACCGTGAAATTATTGCCTTTTTCGAAAGTCTTGCTGCATCGCCGGGTTGTTAAACCGAAAGTCCCAATGGGGCATTCTGGGATGTCCATGCCCAAAATGTTAATCTTTAACTGTAAAACTTTTCTCTGTACACAGATTCAGACAGACTTTGATGCACATAAAACAATGTAAGTGATAGTAAACGTGGCTATAGTATAGTTGCACTAGATCCAACCTTTCAACTTAGCTGAAGGACGCGAAAGGAACCTTAACTATTTAATTATGGAAAGTGTCTTTTTAAAAGTTGGCAAGGTGTCACTGATTAAGTAGATCATGCACTGATGGCGTTAAACATCAGGGAGAAAGATACAACTTGGTAGCACCATGTGTGTGAGATGTTGTACCAATGTTCAAACACACTTCACACATGACAGAAGACTTATTTTTCTGGTGACATTATCAATTGATACAAGGCAGTTTTTTTAACGATACTGACAACTACGCTAGATTTTTCTAGATCTAGTTATCATTTTTTTCCTTTAACATGTTATATTATTAACCAATGTTATTAGTGTTGCCTATGTTATATTATTAACCAAAAATAGTAGCGTCGCCTATGTTATATTATTAGCCAATAGAAATGTTTAAATTCTTAGACCTGCCACTCATCAAGGAAATAGGTTTCTATGTACATTGTAGACATTCAAGTAGCCTACATAAATCAAAATAAGTGTTGTTTAGTAAGTTAAAAATAGCTTTTTGAGAACTTAATTGGTTGCCACTGACACTACGTAATATACTTTTCAAAGCCAGTTATTCAATTGTTTGGCCAGTATCTAGAAAAAAAAATTTCCAAGTTAAAAATAGCTACTTAGAAGTGTTAATAAAATGACTCTACTAGCCAAGCTAACCACTCAAATAAAAGAATAATCCACTTAAAGCTCTCCCAAGGTTAGATAACACTTGGTCTACCATTTTTTCTTGACTTATGGTTTTTAAGATGAAGTTTCCTTTTAACTAAGCTTCTATCAACTCACACTGTCTGTTTGACTTTTACAAAGTTTGTACACTTTATTTCTCCCACACACAATCTCAAATCAAGCTGAAAATAAGAGCAATTATTTCTTTTACCAGGCAAAACAAAAATCAATCCAAAAAATATTAACCAATTATTTAATTAACTATTGGTAATTCATCATTTTGTTTGGTATCTCGAACAAGGGAAAGGAATTGTATTTGACCGATAAGGTGGTATAAGTTTAATTAGTCCCCTTTATACTTTTTAGATAGATAAGTTTGAAACTAATAATAGACAACTATAAAACCTTCTTTTTTCATAAGCCTTTCACTGGAACAGTGGTTAGTGCTAACAGGTCCAGACAAGTGACTCACCCATGTCCCAACAGGTCCAGACAAGTGACTCACCCATGTCCCAACAGGTCCAGACAAGTGACTCACCCATGTCCCAACAGGTCCAGACAAGTGACTCACCCATGTCCCAACAGGTCCAGACAAGTGGCTCACGCATGTCCCAACAGGTCCAGACAAGTGGCTCACCCATGTTCCAACAGGTCCAGACAAGTGACTCATCCATGTCCCAACAGGTCCAGACAAGTGACTCACCCATGTCCCAACAGGTCCAGACAAGTGACCATAACGCAGTGAACTGCGCTAAACAAACCAATTGGGGAAACTATTTCTAAGCGCACAAATTTATTATTGTTCAAAGAAATCTATTACAAGTTTATAACATGACTGATCCAAACTAAGTGAGACCAATACACCGTATTCGAGCTTTTTTATTTTCTTTTTAAGTCTTTGTTTTTATTTTCTTGTTTGTCATCCAAAACCAATTTATGTCTTATAAAAAAATTTCACTGACACAGGTGTGAAAAAAAATACTACGTCAAGATTATCGGGAATAAATTTAAAACAAAATACAAACTAGAGCTTCCATTTCTTTAGTTGCCGAATAGACTCTAGCGTCCTGATGTCTACGAATAGAAAAAGCTATGGCTACCGCAATGTTTTTTTTTATTCGACAGCATGCGCACCAGTCTACAACATTCACACCACGCTGCGCACTTAAATGTCCCACCAGCGTCCAACTTTGAACCAACTTTTTCTTTCTATGGTAGGAATTGTAAAAACTGATTCACTGTTTCATCTTTCTGGAGTATCATCTTGGCAGGCAGTGGCAATCCATTAAAGATGTTATTAATAATAAAATAACTTTTGAATGATTCTTTTAGTTAGTGTATACTGGAGAAGCACTGAGAGGCGTATATCCGTTAAATCTAGTCTTTACATTGCATTGAACGCAAAGAATTTTTGAATCACGAGAACACGGGAAAAAGAAGTCAGAATCAAATCAACCTTTTCTTCGTAGCGCGCTTCCACAACACACACACACAATAACATATCAACACACACACAAACAAGCACAAACACACACACACATACCAATACGGACAGATAATGAAAGGTGTAACTACTGGACGGAAAGGTCAAGCTGAAATTGAACCTTACCTCATCCGCCCTCCAAAGTAAAAAAAAAAAGTCATTTTTTGGTCTACACTGGACAAGCTACCAGTCCAATGTGGGGAGAAAGACAAGAGAGAAAGACAAGGAAGCGGTTTGAAGCTATGACCTTAGTCGAAAATGTCAAAAGAAAAAAAAAGCAGTTAGAACTTTGGAAAGTCATGTGCTGCCAACTAATAATAAACAAAACATCATTAGAATGATGGGAGTTAAAGGTTAATAAATGCGTTTGAGCAGAAGGTGATTCCAGAGTTTCAATGAGACAACAGGACTAGAGTTTCTAGTTCTCAGGACTAGAGTTTCTGGTTCTCAGGACTAGAGTTTCTGTTTCTCAGGACTAGAGTTTCTGTTTCTCAGGACTAGAGTTTCTGTTTCTCAGGACTAGAGTTTTTGTTTCTCAGGACTAGAGTTTCTGTTTCTCAGGACTAGAGTTTCTGGTTCTCAGGGCTAAAGTTTCTGGTTCTCAGGACTACAGTTTCTGGTTCTCAGGACTAGAGTTTCTAGTTCTCAGGACTAGAGTTTTTGGTTGTCAGGACTAGAGTTTCTAGTTCTCAGGACTAGAGTTTCTGGTTCTCAGGACTAAAGTTTCTGGTTCTCAGGACTAAAGTTTCTGGTTGTCAGGACTAGAGTTTCTAGTTCTCAGGACTAGAGTTTCTGGTTCTCAGGACTAAAGTTTCTGGTTCTCAGGACTAAAGTTTCTGGTTCTCAGGACTAAAGTTTCTGGTTCTCATGACTAAAGTTTCTGGTTCTCAGGACAGTGAAAGAAAGAGTGACAGACAGAGAGAGGGAGACGGGGGAAAGAAAATGTGAGGATGTGTGGCTGCGTTGTAAAAACCGCTCGGCTACTTATCAAGGGGGCTGAAGTTCCAATCCCGACTCGAGAAAATTTGTATTTGTTGGGCGCCTGAAGATACCTCCTCCTCCACTGGTCCACAAAAGAGATTGGACCATAGAGCACTGAGCAAGCTATAAGCATGAAAATTGTGGTTTACAAAGCATTTTTTTTTTAAATCTCTAAATATGAGAAGAACTAGACAGATGAAACAAGCAGATCACTAGATGCTTTCAATAAACAAAGACCTCGTTATAACATGATTAAAATAGAATTAGGAACATCTCGCTTTCAAAGAAATGGAAGCAGCAAAACAATGTATTTTTTTTCTTTGAAATAGATTTAGCCAAAGATTAGTAGAAAATAAAACATAAACATATGCGGCGTCCATTTTGAAATTAACGGAAGCCAATCAAATGAGAGATTGAGAGAGAGAAAGGTTACTGTATACGTCACGTGACACTAGGAGAACGAATGTCTTATTGTCCCGACCTTCAACTGTTTAAGTTCATTACTTTATCTGTGAAAGATCTACTTTGGGAAACAGAATGGTTTTTCCCTTGGTCAATCAGCCATTAGCAAACAGCAATCACCGCTGGCTACTGCCTAGCTGCCAATGTAAACTGCAAGGAATCGCCCCAACGAGCTCGAGTCAAGAGACATAAGGGATTGACGAAAGACGTTAGGTTAATGTTATGTTGGGGAGGGGCGGAGTTGTTGCATGGCTAAAACAAACCACCTAGGACTAACGGTCAGCCGAGAGGGATCAGCGCAGAGACAGGGAGTTTACCCCCCTCGCTTCCCTGGTCAAGATCGCCACCGAGATGAGCAGTTTTGTTTTTCCCCCTGGAGAGGACAATGTACTGACATTAAGATCAACGACAGAGATGCACATGAGATATCGGCCCACTCTATCAATATCTCACGCACGAAATATTCCCTGACCTGACAAGCAATGCTCGGTTTTATACATGTTATGGATGTATGATATATATGTACCTAGAATTCTAGAAAGAAAAGAAATCCCCCAAAAGATTACCTATTTAAAAAAAAATATATATATATATATATATTAAAGTATATTTCTTGCATTGTTCATTCTTTAGAGTCAAACTATACTTCAGACAAATATATAATGCTATGTTTCACAAACTGTTTTCAGGGGAACCCTAGTGTTTCGCGAGGCCTGAAAAAATGTTACACGAACTACTGAAATATGCTTAACTAAATTAGTAAGCCACCACGTGAATTGTGTTTCGCAAAATACTCAGAATGTGCGAAGTGTTCCGTTAGAGAACAAGTTTGGAAAAGACTGATCTAAAGACATGTCTGTTATGAACCGACTCGAGTTGAGATGTGTCTGCTGAGCGCCTAAAGCCAGCACGAAAGCCTTCCATCTATCTGCTCCTTCCACATATCCATAAAAGAGTTTGGACCATAGTGTATGCTAAAACATACAAGATGCTACATATAAGAGACAATAAGAGTACTCAGGGGAACGTACGTTGAAACGAACAAGAGATTGACAAGTCAAGAATTCATAAAAACTCTTTCTAGAAGGGATATTTATACATTTCTATTCATATATTGATTGATCTTGGATATTAAATACCAACATACACGATATTTTGTTTTAATTCGTTGACAGAAAAATTATTGTATATTATTCTGGGTTTATACTACCTGAAAATTTACCTTTTTTCAAATTTCGTCCGTTTTCAAGTGATACCAGAGTCTGTCTCAGTTAATCTTCTCAATTTAGAGTTATTTTTAGACGAACGCCATTTCGCGTACTTGATAAAGTTCCATCGTAGCTACTGGTCGAAGCGCTCGGACTCCCGAAGCGGGTCATTGTCCGCAAAGAAGAAAAAAATCATTACTACCTAATCTCTCTCTCTCTCCCTCTCTTCCATTTCTTTCCCTCACACACACACACACGAATCCTTTCTTAGCGCTCCCATCTCTCCCAGCCTTCCATGTCATGAGGGACACTGGTCAGACTACTTGGACCTAATAAGGACTAACATGTGTGGGTTGGGTTGATGAGTACTATGTAAGTTCGTGTGAGTGTCTTCCAGCTTTCTTCTCCACTGCTGTCGGCTGAAATCAATGAGCTGTAACCTGCTTATCAGGACGCATTGAACCGACTTTGATCTCCCCCCTCACCAGTCGCAAGACTTCGGGCTGAACATAACGTAGTTCTGTTTTGATTCTACGCGCGGGTCTGTGCGGACATATCACCATCTAAAATCTAAACTTGATAATACCATCTAAAATATGTACTTAATAATATTATCTAAACTATAAACTATAGTTCTTATGATGATCAGTAAAGACGCAGGCCGGAACCAAAGTACCCACAGGACATTGCCATTATGAGTTGACATTTAGAAATAGAATCAATTAATTTAGCTCTGATGGTCTTGCTACGGAGTTGTTTTGTTTTCTTGTTTTTTTGTCAAGAAATACTTCAAAGAATAAGAAAAAAAAATGCTAGGGAGACGTATCGACAATTGTGTGACAAGAATGTGTATTTGTGGATTTAAAAAAAAGAAAGAAAAAGGACGGTGGGGGTGGGGGTGAAGGAACTAAGCTTGAAACTATGGAACGTTATGATTTGATATTATTTTGTTGTTTGGTTGTCACTAAGACATCAACACTTGGAACAGTTCGAGTTTGTAAATATTTGGAAACGATCTGGGAATTCCGTTGTAGTAAATGTGATTCCCAAACGTATTAGGGATGTTCATACATGAAGGGAAACCTATAAACAGCACGCTTTTTGGTGTATCCGGTACACTAAATAATGGAAGTGTTTTAAGATATGTTTCAATAAAGCGTCTTGGGAATTGTTTAGTTTATCGTAAAAATCTTGAATAGGATTTACTTTCAGATCGTGTTACCGAAAAAAAATTTCTGTTGTCTCTTGTGGACTTATGTTTGAATGTGATGCAAGACTTTAAGACTACCTAAAGGTACAACATTCTCAGCTACAACTTGCAGACTGGGGGCGAGAAATGTCTAGGGAAAAAAACAAAACAACGATTATAGCTGATTCTTCTAAAGGGGGGGGGGGGTGGGGGGGGTAGCTTCCGGTGTCAGTCTGGGAAGTGCCCGTTGAGTCATTGCAGACATTCAAATGTCTCGTTTTACATTAGAAAAATCTCAATGAGTGTCTCCGAGTACGAGACAAGTCATGACTAACCAAGTAGGAAACATCTCTACAAAGTATAAACAAAGTATGAGAATGTCTTTGCAAGATTAAACTGATGAACTTAAAAAAAAACATTAACAAAAAAAAAACAACAAAAAACTGTTGAAATATCAAAAGACTTCCGGAACTAAACAATCACATCATTCAAAAGGTGACGACACGTTCGTTCTCAAGTACAGAATGAAGTTTGCAGATTTGACATTGCTGGATCTTCTCCTGTCTCTTAGTTTAAATGTTTAGATCTCACCAGTACCGGGTAACTCATTAAAAATAAACCCTAGACCCAAACCTATTAGTTTTGTTTCGAGTGATTGTTTTCACAATCAAATAGTCACATGTGTAGTCAATAGTCATGGCAGTGGTACCTTGTTATCGTCTCTCGACTTTTACAGCCTGATCTGTTACACTGGTCAGTAAGTGTAGTAGACAGTAGCGGTCATCTGTTACACTGTTCAGTAAGTGTAGTGGACAGCAGCGGTCATCTCTTGGGAAGCCGTTTCCAGCACATTATAGATCTCTGCGTGAGCGGCTTTTGGAATGAGACAAGGTCAACGGCCACACGGGCTAATCTTACCGCATGCTGGAGTCTGTTATGCTAATTCGAGTCTTTTCAAGGTCAGTGCATATCGCCAAGGTCACAGGCAGGTCAGTAGGCTATCCCCCCCCCCCCCCCAGCTACTCTTTTTAATTAGATGGGAAGAGGAAACTGTTAATGTTAGCAACTAGGTCTAATGATTCGACAGATATTTCTAGATATCAATTTCTATTTTGATCACTGTGCCACTTTATTATGAAGTAGTTGGAACTAACTTAGAAGTTACAAAATGGACTCGGTTTAATGACGTAATAGATACGTTTTTTTTTGTCATGTAATTGTATTCCACGATTTTATTCTTGGTTTATTGTCTCTAGGTATTTTTTATCTTAAACTTTAAGGGATCTAAGCCTATATGAACTTTTTAAAAAATCGCAACGACAAAAATAACTTCTAGAATTCTAAAGTGTTCTGGAAAAATTCGCAAACGGGAATTAGCAATCACCATTAAACTTGTCATTATTTAGACGGTACTAAGATTTTACTCTTATGAGTTTTGCCTAAAATAATTCAGACTTCGCAGTAATATAGTCTTTATTTAGACGTACTAATATTTTATTCTCATAAGATTTGCCTAAAATAGTTCAGACTTCTATTATAACTGATGCGTCCACAACTAAGTATTATAATGCCCCCCCCCCCCGACATATGGTTATTTCATCCACAGATCAAAGCGCAGATGTTTATAACACTTTAACGTAGGATTCTAAAGTTTTACAAAATCAACATACACACTCCTCTTTCTCCCCTTTTTTTTCCCCTTCCGGTTCATCTTTTCAACCCCCTACCCCCACCACCTAACCCACAAACCGTGTTAGAACATTTTTGCCCTCGCTTAATAATGGGGAATATAATTTGTACATGAAGACACGCCAAACTGCCACTGCCCCTGACATCGATTCAGGTCCCACTGCCCCATCTAACAACTGTCCGGCATTAACAGTGTAGGGCGTGTAAGACGCGTGAGCATGCGCGTGCATGGAGGACGGATGAGTGAGCTCGGGTGTCTTGCCCTTTCTGTTTCACACACCCCTCCCCCTTTCAAGATGTACCATTTGTTCACCACCTTATTTTCTGCCTGGCATTAAAGGACTTATCGATTTTAGTAACTATGCAAAAAAAAAAAAAAAAAGAATGGACGCTCACGCAAAAGGGGAAGGGTGTGGGTGGGGAGGAGGGTGGTGGCTACAAATGCCGATGTCCTGCTTTTATTTGTTTTAAACACCCATCTCGCCCCTTTTGCCCTTGCAGGACGTTAAAGCATGTGTAGTCAAGGGGCAATCATTCTGTATTGCTGTACTGTATGAAATGATTGCTTTAAATCCCTTTTCATATTGATGAATCTTTTTTCAAGTCTCTAGTACACTCATTTTTTTTTTTTTTTTTTACTTTCACTTACAATAACACTCAAGACAAAAACAAGTTAGCGCCTCCACGTTCCGACCATGTGATACCTTCGTATATGACGAAGAAAAATCAGAGAATGGAGATTATTATATTGTAGATTTATGTCACTTTGTAAATTGTGAAATCTATGCATATGCTTTATAGACTTAGCAAACTCGGAAACTATTTCCTGCTAATAATATAGTGTATATGAAACATGTTTTTAAATTTCAAATAAAATACACCTTTGAATTTATGTTTCAACATTGAGCAATGGATGTGGATCAAACTAGGATGTCAGGCGTGTAGAATGCGCTTCTGACTGATGGCACGATGACCCAGAGTTCGAACATTTCCTGCACCAGGTTTGGGCTTAGACTTCAATTATTATTTTTTTTTTTGCAAAGAACGTCTGCACCTGTAAAAAGTCTTCAATTAAAATACGTCAGTTTAAAACAAGTTGAATGGATCTAGAGATATCCAACGTTAACTATAGGCCTACGCTTATGCAGGGTAATCCACAAGGAATGCACCAAAACCATTGCGCTTTATTTTTAAAGAAATGAATACCTAGCTTTTCATTCATCACTTAATCTTAGTGTATTGATCATTTGTCGTTAATCATTTGTCATTAATCATTTGTCATTAATCATGGGTTTATATCTGAATATTTATGACTTCCATAAGTTTATCTTTCGCTCTAATTAGGCTTGTATGTACAAGATGGAGATGGTGGGTGTGAGCGGATGTATGAACACACACACACACACACATTTAAATGTCTCCGGATTTATTTTCCTATTACTAGGTTAACGCGAGTATAGTGAGCTCGCCACTAGCATGTTCTTAGTGTCTTGTGTTACTCTCTGATCCACTAAGACTCGCTGGTCATCGATTGAATGGTCAGGAGCCTTTGCCTTCAAAGTCTGAGAAGTCCTCAGTAGGGGATTAACCATTGAAGAGCTTGTTTATGGAGGCTCCATGTCACCTCTCCACCTCAAAACTTCACCATCAGTTATTCAGTAGTGTGTGTGTGTGTGTGTGTGTGTGTGTTGGTGCTGTAAAACAAAGAGGGGGTGGGTCCGTGTGTGGACTTAAAAGGTTGGTTATACATTATACAAGAAAATATGATTCGTTCAAGCAGGTCTTTATCGCATCAGAGATGTCCCCAGCAGACAATTACGTAGGGGGCTTTCATCAGGGGGCGCTGGGTCGTTGAACTATGTGATTGGGGTGGAGGAGAGAGAGTGAGAGAAACTATGTGCAGAAATGAAGTGCTTCCCCCCCCCCCCCCACCTTCTCCAGACCACACCTTCTCTAGAGGCAATGCACTAAACATTAGAGATCCCTGACTGGAAATAACAAAAGCTGTACGGAATGTGCATAATTTATCAGATAAAATTTGTTTTATTATTGTACAACTATTATATTATTTAGCTCAGTATGTAGCTTGCATTTTGTTTTTACATTTTCGCAAACGATTTTCCCACCACTTCTGCTCATCCAATCGTTTACAAATTTTGCATATGTTCGATGACAAGAATTAGACAAAATATCAAACAATCATTTTATCATTTCGTCGTAGTCTTGTAATTAATATATTTTTTTTAAAATATAGAATGTATTGAACATAAAATGTACTAAGGTAATGGGAGATAAACCTAGTGTAGAGGATTAGTTTATAAGAATTACCAGATAGCTAGCGTAAAATAAATGAATTAGATGTTAATGTTATATTAATATCAAAGACTTACGCTAATGTAAAGCTTATATCAAAGACTGTATGTATATTTATCAATTGTGAAGAAAACTTTATAATAGATTTGTTAATTAACAGTGTCAAAATCACCATTCTATCAAATGATTTTTCTTCTACGACTATACAGTGTCTTTTGTGTCATTTCGTGCACCTGAAAGGTACATACGGTATATAAAATATTAATAAGCAATCTTACATTATGTATAGTCCTCTAAACTCCATATGAACCCACCGCAATGCTGTTTGGCCTCAGTTTTGTGTTGACGGTAACTTAACATCTGGAAGTCGTACCGGCCTGTCCACTTGTGGAGTTACGCAACGTGATGTCCAGGAATATTGTTGATTAGCCCCGCTTTCAGTGTTGGGCATAAAAACATCAGATCAATAGGACTTCAGGCTGATCTGTCAGCTGGTAAACGATCCAACTAAATCATTAACTATCTTCGATCTTGTAATGAACATGAAAAACTGTTCTTGTTATGACCACTCGCTATGCTCCTATTTGGTTTCGCAAGGTTGTTAACGCCGGAAGTGGTAGTGGTTCTAAGCCTATAAAATGCTTCCAATAGCACGCGTCTCAAATAGCCCCTTACACCTAGTCCAACTCTTGGCCTTTACGTGTGGTTCAGATAGTAAGTCCGGCGAAACTGTTATCACCAACAGAAGAAGGGGCAAAGGCGAGCAACTGGAGAAGGAAAGCTCTGAATCCAAACCTCCGCTGCCATGCGGCTATACCCAAACATGGGAAAGGCTTCGGGAGACAACAATGAGGAAAAATCAGGAGCTTGTGACCCTTAGGCAGGTTGCTGCAGACTGTGCTACAGCCTGGCAGAGCCTGCGGCGCTGCCGCGCTACTGATCCCAAACTGTATCGGATATTCCATTCCCTTTGGTCTCATCAGCTGCGCGGAGAGAGTGGGGGGACTGCTGTATGGGCGACATCGTTCCGACCGAGATGAACCATGGTCGTTTCACGACTGAAGGATGCCAATGATTGATGCTCCTATCTACAAGATAACAGAGCCTGTATACAAAGCCTCCCCCACAGTTTGAGAATGACAGAGTACTGGCAACACATCACCCCAGAAAGTTTGGACTTTACTAGTAAATAAAGACATTGCCCCTCAAAACTAAAAAGATATAAGCCCATGTGGGATGTATGCGGACTTTCACGTGTCTAGGGCGGGAAAATAGGACAAGCAAATGAATGCAAAAACTATGAACAATTTCTTAACAAAGTTTTTACATTTGTTATTTTTTGCAATGTAATCTTTTGGAAAGTGAATAGAAAAAATTAATAATAGGCCTACCATAAATTCTAGAAATCATAATCTACTTATATCTAGTCCACTAAATTCCTCATGGACCCACTGCATTCTGTTTAGCCTCAATCTTGGTTTGATGACAAGTTAACATCTGGAAATCTGTGCCGGTCTGTCAACTTGTGGAGGTTTCTCTACTAATAATTTGGAAAAAAGCAGTCATCTTAATAAAGTTCCTTGGGACCCTTCAGCCTGTATACAATGGCGCAGAACACATATACTGAGTGATGTACAGGAACATTTTTGCGTTGCTCGGCCTAGTTTTAAGTATACATTGTTTGTCATTTACAATAGCAATTCATGTTGGTCATAACCATTTAGCATTATATTTCTTGGGATTTTTGGGCTTCTATAAAAACTAAAGACAGTTCCTTTCGAAAGAATCACAATTTCAAGAGCATCATTCGTTTTGCATGCATACTACATAAGTATGTACATGTGTCTACAAAAGAGAACAATAGACAACCTAATGATCAAGTTTGAACAATTTTTGAACCATGTTCACCTTAATTGTTGTAAAAACATGGACCTTTGTCTTGTATGTTTTTGGCAATGTAATCTTCTACTTAATAAAAACAAACAAAACCACCAAATGAGCACCAGATCAACTTACTTTCAAACGTAACAAAAAGTAAACACCAAACACCAAACACCAAACACCAAACACCTCATCGAGCGACTGTCAGAGTTTCATTTTGCTAAGGAAAAAGAGACGAACAAAAAGAATGTTTCCGCTGGGGCTCGAACCTAGGACCTTCTGCGTGTTAGGCAGATGTAATAACCGCTGCACTACGGAAACTGATAACTTATGTGTTTTATATAACTGAAACGTTAATTTGCAGTTAAGATCTAGATGGAATACTGTCCATTTTAAATGTAAGGCGATGTTCCCGGTTCAGAGTTCGTGGTTCAAATCTCTTTGTTTAGCTCTTCACGATCTTTCACTAACTATTTGTCCCCCTAGTGTTTGCTAGATCTATAGGGCACATGTAGAATACATACATACTGTGACCTAGAATTAGGATAGGTCATAAGACCAGTGACTTCTGCTGTACTGGCAAGTTAGTCTAGTGATATTTTGTGGATAGCAACTCAGGAGGAAACGAAAGACTTGAGGGTATATGTTAGAAATTAATGACTTGGCTTATAGCAATCTTTGAGAAAGCCAAAATAAATCCAAATATATCTATGACAAGAAGGCCAAACAAAGACAGTTTAAAATAGGTGAGAAAGTATTAGTGGAAACGGCAACGGAAGGTGATGCCCTTCAGAAAAAGTATGATGGGCCATACGAGGTAGTGGGCAAGGAAAGTGAAGTCAACTACACCGTACATGTCCCTGGTAAGAGAAAAGGAACAATTCGTTGTCACATAAACAGGTTAAAGAAATTTCACGAAAGATCCTCAGATCAGGCAACTGTACTAGCTATTGTAAAGAGTTCAGTCCCCATGGGAAAAGAGAACCAGGTATGACTGGATACAGTTCTCGACAAAGAAATTCCTACAGTTAAGATAAAAAATTCTGAAGCCCTGTGTAAGTTGTCAGAAAAATTAAAACATCTTAGTCAACGAGAAAGGGAAGCAATCAGTGATATAACCCAAGCGTACCCACAGTTGTTGTCTGATGTGCCTAAGCAGACAAACTTAGTGATACATGAAGTTAACGTAGGGGACGCAACTCCTGTGAAGCAACACACTTACAGACTACCTCTCCCCCAATCTCAATTCTTAACTTCTGAGATAAACTATATGCTGGAATATAACATTATAGAAAGAAGTGAAAGCCCATGGGGCTCACCATGCGTGTTGGTACCTAAACCTGATGGTACATATAGATTCTGTACTGTTATAGAAAGGTGAATCTAGTGACCAAAGCAGATGCATTTCTAATCCCCCGCATTGATGACTTAATCGATAGAGTTGGACAGGCCACCTATGTAACATAAATCGATCTCATGTCCCTTTATCGGAGGAGGCGAAACAAGTTTCTGCCTTTTGCACTTCTGATGGCCTATATCAGTACAAAGTTATGCCTTTTAGTATGAAAAACGCTCCAGCTACTTTCCAGAGGTTGATGAACAAAGTTATTGCCGACATTCCAAACTGTTCGGCCTATCTTGATGATTTAGTCATACAACTTTCATACAAGTAATAACTTTGAGATTTCAGTACAACTAATAAAGAGTTTATTAAGGAACAAAAGAAAAAGATCATTAAAAGAAAATGGGCATAAGGGTCAACAAAGGCAAGTCAAATAATGAAGAAAAAAATCAAACTAGTAGGGCCGGTTCAGTTCAACACAATCAGAGAACTGCCATCACAGAGGCACAATAGTGTCTCAGCTCAAAACAAACAATGGATTACAATAATATAATACAGGAATCAAAATAGTCCATGAGACACACAACTGTCTCTTCTCAAGACAAACAATGAATTACAATAATATAACACAGGAATCAAAATAGTCCATGTGACACACAACTGTCTCTTCTCAAGACAAACAATGAATTACAATAATATAACACAGGAATCAAAATAGTCCATGTGACACACAACTGTCTCTTCTCAAGATAAACAATGAATTACAATTATAAAATACAGGAATCAAAATAGTCCATGAGACACACAACTGTCTCTTCTCAAGACAAAAGTTTGTCTTTTACATACTTTACGACCCAAATCTGGTCTTTATAAAAAAAAAACATGTACAGGAAAGGATAAGAGACTAAGTAGACATAATATTCACATCAACCAACTTATTAACAACAAATAAAGTCTACTTAGCTCATTAGTGAAAGATACATTCCTATACAGTGGCGAACTCCTCTTGATTAACAGTCAGAGCAGAACATCAAAACTATAATTCAATAAACATTATGGAGATTTAGTTCACAATAATGTACAGTGGTCAGCTTAAAGACTGAAGAGGAAGTGGCCATTGTACATACATACATACTATGGCACATATAGAATACATACATACTATGGCACATATAGAATACATACATAATATGGCACATATAGAATACATACATAATATGGCACATATAGAATACATACATACTATGGCACATATAGAATACATACATACTATGGCACATATAGAATACATACATAATATGGCACATATAGAATACATACATACTATGGCACATATAGAATACATGCATAATATGGCACATATAGAATACATACATACTATGGCACATATAGAATACATACATACTATGACACATATAGAATACATACATAATGTGGCACATATCACGAAGAGTCACTATTTGTTTCCGCATTTATATTTCATTCGTTTCAAACGTTCGATACAAGTTGGTCTATTTGTCTACGGTCTATTTTACTCGCCTTTTTTTTTTTCAATAGTTGCCGAACAGTGGCGTAGGTAGGGATTTGGGGACCCGCGCGGGGGAGGAGTGATCTCTTTAGGGGCCCCTGCATTTTGACATTCGACATCATGACATGAGAAAATGGCGTAACATTTAATGTAAAAACAAAATTTCAGACACCCATTTGGAGGACCCTCAGGGGGGATTTTCAAATTTGGAGCCCCCCTCCCCCACCCTAGCTACGCCACTGTTGCCGAATATTTAATCCACTTTGTGTTTTAACGTTGTCGTTGTTTGTTTTTTTTAGTAAAAAAAAAAAGAAAAAAAGGAAAATTCCCCTTTCAGACCTTGCAATCTATAAAGCAGATGATGTTAAAGTCAACACAACGATCGACCGCCCTTACATTCCCCCAACAAAAGTCAAGTACGTTTTAACTGGTCTTTTGGGTTCTGTAATTAACAAATGAATATTCGAATTTGATTAGAGTAGCATCATTAGTAATACCACTAAATTTAGATTTTAGAGTCACTTACAGACAGAGACACCGAACACATAATCTAATAAAATACACAGAAAAGACTCGAACACAAAGTATATTTCTTATTCTCTATGCTAGGACAAATTCGTACCAGTGCTCCTGATTTCTTAGTACGGGTAACCTGAATCAGCCAAGAAAACAAATGACTTAGAATTAACATCTCTGATTAACACATAGATACGTGTAGAGATCCTCTTCTCTTTCAAATAATGCAACTATGTTATATTTATATGACAAGATATATTACTAAGTTGTAGTGTTTAGAAACAACTTACTTTAAGTCGATTTTCTTACATTAGAAAAAAAAAAGATATGGCGCGTATGAATCTATAGTTAGATTGGGACCAATATTTATTTTAATTTAAAAAGGGATTAAAGTACAGTCCAACAAACTTAGACGCTATGATACCATTATTGTTGAAATAAAATACAAACTATTTACAACGCACATCTAGGAATTTTTACATCGACATTAACATGACCTTGAACTAGTTACTCACGTCTGCTACTCCAGATTGCGTCTGTATGTCAAAATGTCGCAACAAAAAAAACAACATTCTGTCACTAAAATTAGATTATTATTTTTTTTTATTATTTATTAAAAGCAAGAGGTTATTTTGAGGTCAAAGTACTATAGACTTCCACATAAAGGTTAATCTCAAAATCTAAGATTTCTATCATTTTTTGAACAAATAAAAAGATAAAAATAAGGTTAGTGCAGGCTTCAATAGAACATTATTATTTTAGTTCGTATTCTGTGATAAATGAACCGCGACAATGGTTGCTCTGTTCTAAAGTTGTGGCCGACTCTTTGATGCGTACCGACCGCCCGCTCCCTTATGAAGATGTGGACACTGTGGACCATTTTGATTGGACAATATCCGCTTGTGTGATGTTTCTGGATGTGCCAGGAAGCCTCACAGAAACAAAAATCGTTCAACTCTTAAAGTAGCCAGTGTACTAAACTGGATTAGATCATATCATTGAGTGATATTTGTGTGTGTGTATCAATGTTTAATGATCTACAGTTTGGTGTATAAGTCAAAGAATTGTTTAATTTTTAAATCACATAACTGTAGCAATAAACTGATTTTCCACTTAAAATCACATAGCTGTACCAATACACTAATTTTCCACTTTACATCACATAACTGTAGTGATAAACACCCTATAATATATAGACACAGCTTTGCCGGGAAAATAAACTAAAATCCATACAACTTGAAGTCAGAAAGCACAAAGATTGAGAATTTCTATTCACATCCTTTTTTTTATACTGTTGAATCTCGGTGGTTGATTTGAAGCTCCAGATAGCCAGTACAACTAACCGATGTAAGACATTTAAATAAAGCAACTTTTAAATAACTTGAACAAACTTCTTTCTAAAAACAAAAACTTTAGTTTGTATTAATAAATATATATATATATATATATATAAAGCAGTCTAAAAATGTTTCATTCAAATCATAATGGTCAAAGCAGGGTTTTCTAGAACAGCCGTATCCATCCTCATTTTTGTTTTTACAGGTGAATAATTTGCAATCTGAATAGAGGAATCGTAAAAAAGAAAAAAAAAAAAGAAAGAAATATCACTGATTTAAAATATTTTCCTTTAATTTCATAATTAATATCAACAAGTTTCACACACCAAACAAATCATCTCAATACAAATATACCGGGTATAGTCAACAAATACAGTCAATTATGCATTAAAAAAATCAAAGTAGGCATCTGGTGGTAATCAAATCTCGAGCAAGCTCTGAATGTGGTTCCAGTAGATCAGGGGTTCTCAACCTGCAAGTTGCGACCCCTTTGGGGCTCAATTGACGGTTTTCCAGGGGCCGCCTAAGACAATCGAAAAATGAATTGTTTTTGTCCATTCTTCTATTGCTGTGTGTATATGCGGAAGGGGCGGGGTCGCGGCAGAGATGGGGTGTGTGTGTGTAAATAGGGTTTCCGAGCCTAAAAGGTTGAGAACTGCTGCAGTAGATGTTAAAGTTGTGCCTTTCTAGAGTTACGATTGAAACAAACCTATCATAGCCTTAGCTATCCTATCTACTTGACAAGGCAATAGGACAGACCAATGCACCAACTGTATAGCACTAGCACATTGTCTCTGTATGCAGCTAAACACACTGTTCTATCAAAGAACGTATTTGTAAAACAAAGGGAAGTAATCTGACATCACACTAAGGCCATCCAACAAGCACATACATTCTATATAGTGCTGTTGTGTGAAGAAGATATACTAAATGAAATACACTTCTGGAGTACATGTATATACCGAGTTTTAAGCTGATTAACATAAAACATTCTTCTCTATTTTGTTTCATAAAATTCAGGGGATGCAACTCATGTTTTAGTTTCTTTGAATTGTAAAAAAAAAATAAAAAATAATAATAATAATAAAAATTAAGCTAATCTTGCATCCAGCATTTCATGGACACCAAGCTGTTAAAAGACAAGTTTTCATAAATTATAAGAACTTGAAACAAAAGTTAAATTGGAAAAAAAAAAAAAAAAAAAAAATTTTCAAATACAATGTGAATCAAAAACACCAGGAACACTGCATTACTCGATTTCCAATTCCCTAGCTAATTTAGATATACTCTACAATTCAAATATTTTCATCTTCAACAGACACTAGTAAAATAAGGTCAGAAAGTTCAAAGTTGTTTAATTCTACACTTGAATCAAGGGGTTTAAGAGAATTATGGGAAGCAACTGCAGCAACCATGGTGTGAAGATAGGGCTAAATAGCTGAGTATGTTAGTTTGGATTTAGTGATCTCTACATGTCACAGCCAATCAATCTAAACCTGGACAGGCTTACATTAAAGGAGTGCTGTATCACATAAAAGAAAGAGTATCCCCCAGTTAAAGATTGAAAGGAAATAAATCTAAATTCTTCTCAGAAAATGTTCACTTCTTGCTATTAACTTAGCTAGCCAGATACATTGACTTTAGCCTAATAATAATTTTAAAAATATCAACAACATAAATACTTGAAGCTTAAAAAAAAAAGTCCCTAGAACTAAGATTCAACAGGACTTCAGTCTGTTTCATCATTAGTTGTTTTTTTTTAGGTTAATATCATGTACCAATGTACCCTACAGCATTGAACAGCTGACAAAAAGAAAAGGTCACATCTGTTGTAAAGAAGATATTGAAAGACATATCTCTGCTCCCAATAGACACCACAAGATGTATTAGTGTTTGGATACATGTTCATGAAATAGTAAAAAGAGTTCCTAAATATCTCCTTGTAAGATGTGTTCAGATTTATATAAACATATTAAGAATGACTATTCTTTGACAATGCCATCTGCAGAAATATAAATTAAAAAAAAACAAAACATTTTCAATCTCTGAAATATTTTTGGTACCTCTACTTCTGTTCAAGTGATTGGTTGTTGTGTTGTGTTGTGTTGGTCAGATGAAACTTTCAGTCATAGAAGACAGATGGACTTGCAAGAGATTGCAAGGTTTGAAAAGGGGGAACTTTATTACTTTCACTGCTAAACAAATGTGCACAACTTGTATTGAAAATGTTGTATGCAGATACTGAGGAAGTCTTGCATGCTACAGGTTTCATATAAAGTCTTCACATCACTAAACCCAAGACATAACAGCATCAATATATCAAGGCTAGTAGTGTAGAGCTGCAAGTATACCATCAATAAATTCATCATAGATCAAGGAATGTGAAAGAAGAGATAACAAAATGATGGTGATAAATGCAACAACCAGGAATCAAGAAAAACTCCTGAACCCTGAAACAATGCTGTGCGTTAGATCTAAAAACATTAGCTACTAACTTATAGGGACTACAATCAAATATTTACTGATAACCTAAAACATGTTAAACAAGCCGTTATCAAATAGAGTTGAACATCCATGAACCAATTATTTTTTGGTAGCTATGGGTTTTCAAAATATATTAATGATGTCAAAATTAAAGTAGCAATAATAATCTATATATATAATTCTCTTCTCCCTTCAACAGTTTAAACGAGTAGTAAGGAGTAAAGGAAAGATCACTCTGCTGATAGTCCACGAGAACACAAGAAGGGGGTGGGGGGGAAACACGTAGTTACAAAATAGCACGACCGTTGCAATATATCGCTTTTTTTAAAATTTCTACCTCACATTAAAAAAAAAAGGGGGGGGGGGGGAGTAATCTACTCTGTAGTAACTATCGAAGCGACAGAGCACGCTCAAGAGTTTGGACACAATGGAAAGATCACTCTTTTATTTTTGCAACTAGAATGGAGGAAGTTATCCTAGGTAATTTAAGAGTGAAAAAAAAAGACAATTTTCGTCTGCAAATTTCAGGAGATTGGTATGAGTTTTCAAAAGATTTTAATAATTTCCGGACTTTTTTGTATATTTTGCAATTTCAGGAGATTTCCAGGACATCCTGTTAAATCGAAATCTGTTATAAGTTATAAAATGGTTTAATTTAATAATTTATACACCTAAAATTAGCGCGGGTCCTACAAAAGTGCTGGGCCCACTGCTGTTGCAAAGTTGCAGTGGCCTAAGGTTGGCCCTGCAAAATAGTGGCATATGCTATGCCGCCGGTCGACTAGTTAAATTTATAAGAGCTAGGCTTTAATCATAAAAACAGAGGTAAATATGTAAACTAATTAATATAATCTTTGCACAGATAGGTCTCAACATTCTTAATTATAATGGAGCATCTAGGATTACTGAGCTTAAAACGGGGTGAGTTACAAAACTTCGATCCATTTACTGAAAAATTCCTCAGGTAGTAAGTTGTTAGGGAAAATGTCAAAGTTCATGGACCACAGTGATTTCTGAGGGATGTAATAACTATAGTGCACTTTAGAGTTGTGGCACTGTAAGGTCTGGGTTGAATCCCATATACAAGAATACAGGAGATAAAGGGGAAATATTAATTGAAACTTCTGAGGAAACCAAATTGGAGTAATCAAATGTTCTTGCAGAGATAGGCTGAACAATCAAAATTACATAGTAAAAAAAAAAAAATTGTATATAGCATCCAGAGGCTATTCTAACATTTCAAAAATTGTGCATTTAGAATTGAACTCATTAAAAAAAATACAGCACAAAAATGTCACTCAAATGTAATGCCCAAGGCTGAAATGCTTAAGGATGGCAACAGTTCATCAACAAGTCTGCTAAAAAGTAAAGCTTCATGGGCCTAACATTTTCTCAGGTCTCACCCACTTGTCAAAATTTGCTTCCGTCACGAGGCCAAGCGAAAGAGCAGCAGACTTTAAACTTTTACCCTCGGCATGAGCCTTCTTGGCAATTTTAGCGGCATTATCATAGCCGATGTACGGGTTTAATGCTGTGACCAGCATCAGGGATTCATCTCGGAGTTGATTTATTCTGTCCTTGTTCGCCACAATTCCCAGCACACAGTATTTAGTGAAAGATGTGCAGGCATCAGCAAGGAGACGTATAGACCTGAGCACATTACTGACTATCAAGGGTTTGAAAACGTTTAACTCAAAATGACCCATGCTGCCTCCAATGGAAACAGCAGTCTGGTTACCCATCACCTGGGCTGCAACCATGGTCAAGGCTTCACACTGTGTTGGGTTAACTTTACCTAAAAAAAAAGAAATTGTCATACATGTTAAATATGCAACAAATAAAAGCTGAAAAAAAGATTGACACTAGAAAAGAACTGAAACATATTGTGTATTTACAAAAGATGAAATAGCAATACTAGAAGGCAATCATTATTAAGAAAAACATGAAAAAAATAAAGTCTAGTTTCATCGAAGCAGGATATTTTGATGATGCTTTTTGACGTGGTGGTCATTTTGACCATAAAAAACTAAAAATTGTATAAATATATTATAAATTATTTTACAAAAGATTAATACATGCTTTTGTTTTTTATGTATTTATGTTTCAATTAAGTATATTTTTTTTTATGTGTTAATTAATTTTTCTGCAAGATTTAAATTCTACTTTGTCATGCCATTATCTAGTCACTTCACATCAAACTATGTTGTTATGTGGGCAAATATGTGGTTCAGAAAGATTGAAGTCTTCTAATTGTGTGTGTGTTTGTGTTTCCTGTTCATTTTCCCTAATTAATTTGAAACTTAAAAAAAAAAAAAAAATACTAAGATTTTTATTGTTTTGTGAATTGTTTAAATTTAAAAACCATGTAATTTACAACAACCAAAACCAAAGTGAAACTTGGTATGTTAATTCAGTGTCATTACCTGGCATGATACTGCTTCCAGGTTCATTCTCTGGTAAGTTCAACTCTCCAAGACCACACCTGGGTCCTGATCCAAGAAGTCTGATGTCATTGCCTATTTTCATCAAGCTGCATGCAAGAACATTTAATGCACCGTGTACTTCAACAAGAGCATCATGGGCAGCCAGAGATTCAAACTTGTTAGTCGCAGAAACAAAAGGAATTTCTGAAAAAGAATACAGCACACCTTATTTTGACATTGAATTCTTCCAAAAATTAGTAAAATTTGCACATCAAGAATTATTTACTCATTTTATAAGCGAAAGTTAAGCTACAACAATAAGACAGACAAATTTCAAACACACAAGTCGCAAGAGATGCAGTTCACGTTTATGCTGCAATACAAGCAAACATTTAGTTCTATTAAAGAAGTTTTAAAGTCTCACTTGACCAGAAGTGAAAGATGTTTTTATAAAATCATGTTCGTCAAGTCCACAAACACAGAAATAAACAAATTTTTCAAAGGAAGATAATGAATTGAATGATCTTGAAAGCAGCCAATGTTAAAAATAAAAAGTACAACTTGACTAAAAGCATTGATCTAGAAAAGTCATCAGAACAAAAGATGCTATTTAATTTACTGGTGTACTCTGCTATCTGTGCAGCTGTTTTCTCAGCAAAGCCTTTACCAGCATTGAGTCCAGTACCAACAGCTGTCCCACCTGAAAGAAAGAAATAGTTTACAACTCACAATATTATTTACTTAGATTCCATGTTCATGAGGATAAAGGAAGCATCTTCCACTACATTTCATTATAGATGCAATGTCAAACTCCCCCCCCCCCCTTTCCCCAAAATATCATTAAAAAAAAAATTAACCCTACAGCTCCCATTTCTGGTTTTAAAAGTCATAACTCATAAGTCTCTAACTCATAACCAAGGAGAGATAATCAAAATACATTTTTTTATAAGTGCCCGGTACTATAAAAAAAATTGTATTTCAGTACCTGTAAAAAAATTAAATTAAAAGCTTCATCAACTCCCTATTTCTATGATTTGCCTATTAAGCAGCTGTATTTATCTTGTCTGCTTTAACTCTTACCACACCAACCCAAGTTAAACCTTATTTCAGAGCTACCTTATGGCTACAGCCTAAAGAAAGTTAGAGGCTTCCTTTCCCCACACTTTGTTCTACGACTTACCAATGGCAAGCTCCAACAACCTTGGGAAGGTTGCAAGTATTCTTTCCTTTCCATACTTGACTTGCTGTAAATAGGCACTAAACTCTTGTCCCAGAGTTAATGGAGTGGCATCCTACATGCACAGAAATAAAACATTTTTAGGCAAAGAAAATAGACATAGCTAAGTAGTTGGGAAGGCAGAAACAGAAGACCATAAGTAGGGTAAGTATTTGTAATGTATTTGTACAAAGTTTCTCTAAACTAATGTACATCAACTATGGCCCTCTTATGCTATGCACATTTTATCCTTTTGTTAATCTGAACTGGAACAGCAAAGAAATGAAATAATTGTCTTGCTATGTTGTTGTTTTTTATTGACTAATGAAATATATACATTACATCAAGGTCTCTGTGTTGTTTCTGTGAGTACTTTTTCTCCCTGTAACTAATGCAACCTAATTTGTTGAACAAGTCATGAAGCTAATTTTCTATGAAAATATCTTTTAAAAAATCAATACAGAAAGGCGGCTATAAGAAACTTTTAAAATGCTCTAATGAAAACCAGTAAGTCAAATGTTGGTGTGTATGCATGCCAACAGTAACTTCATATCATAGAAGTCAAACATTCTTCTGGTCTTCAGTGACAACAAGAGTCTTTCACAGTTAATAATAATAATAATAATAATAACCTTTATTATCCCTAAGGAAATTTGTCTTACAATTTGTGAATTACACCAAACAAAATATAACTATAGAAAACCTAAATATACATTCACATCAGACTCACTCATAATTCACCTGTGAAAAGTTTATACCAGATAGTTTAATTTTATTTAATGATTTGATTGCCAGGGGAACGAAAGAGTTTTTGTGTCTGTTTGTTTTCGCTATCGGTGTCTTGTATTTCTTTTGTGATGGTAAAATCATAAAATCCTGACCCAAAAGGTGATTTTTTATTTCTAGAATCTTTTTAGCTTTCTCATGAAAGTTTTCTCAAACAGCTGCCCAAATGGGGTTTGTCTTTTTGCCAATGACTTTACCAGCAGCTTTTAGGATTCTATGAAGTTTATTTTTATTTTAATGCTCAGATTTCCATACCAGACAGCGATATTAAAACTTAAAATATTACAGATGTGAGCGTGATAAAACATCCCGAAGGCATTTTCAATAACATTAAATGAGGACATTTTTCTAAGTAATCGTAATCTTTGCTGCCCTTATTTTGCTAATATAATCAGTATTTGCAGTAAAATTTAATTTATTGTCTAAAAGTTTCTCTTGTAGTCCTTTCACTTTCTAAGACACTTTTGTACAGTAGGTTTGCAAATAAGTACATTACCTGCAGGTGAGTCCTGCCAATCTTGATAATATTCTGAAACTCTTTCACTTTTTTAGATAGAGCATCAGTCAGAAAATCCAAGGCTGGAAAAAGTGTTTTGTTTATCTCCATGGCTACAGCTATGTGCATAGCAGTAGGGAAAGCATCATTGGAACTCTATGGAAAAAGTATAACTGTAAACATTGACATGACTCTACAAAAGTGATATGGATATAGTTCAAACAATATTTTCCTATAGCTAAGAAGTCTCTCTCTATTTAAATGACATTCAAAATGATTTATTCCTTGCTTACAGTTATCCCAAAATAGTTACATACCTTTACTACTTATTCAATTATCATTTCTTTAATATGTGCATGAAATTATACAATGCAAGAAGTGAATATAATACATAAACACTTGTATTATGGGTGCCACTTTTTTTTTCAGGTTAACCATGAAATTCAACTTCTTGACTTGTGTAATACCCAAATTGTTTACAAACTTTTATAGCACCTAAACTCTTCAAAAACGCTGAAATTTAAAATGTGTATATGATATTATTAAGTGTCTTGTCTATTAGCAGGAACTGAGTTAATTTTTAAAATAGCACTCTTCAATTTCTGTATATCACATGCTGACATTTATTTTCCATTTGTTAAGATTCACTTAGCAGCAGCATGAGACTGTAAGGTCAAGGGTTGTTATAGATTTTTAAAAATGTTTGGGCTAAATGACCTTTTATACCTTATAGGTATTTATTATTGTATCCAACAATATCTAGAAAGATTGGATAAAGAAGATACCTGTGATTTGTTCACATGGTCATTAGGGTGAACAGGTTGCTTTGAACCCTTCAGCCCACCAGCCATTTCAATTGCTCTGTTGCTGATGACCTCATTAACATTCATGTTAGTCTGAGTTCCAGAACCCGTCTGCCATATTGACAATGGAAAATGCACATCTAGCTTACCAGCAATAACCTGAACAAGCAAATACATATATGTGAAAATGATCATAAGCAATGAGCTTTAAAATGTATTTAAAAATATCTTTATGGTATAAATACATTTATGTTCAAAATTGATTATCTAGAGAAATTTATTAATCCATAAATCCTAGCGGCAATACAGCCCATGGAGGTCCCTGGTCTGCTTCAACATCTTTCCTTTCACATCTATCCTGTTGGAAATATGCTTCTACATCAACAAGCCATCGTTGTGTTGTCTGCCTTTGGAGCACCTGCCTCTTGTTTTTAGCTGGCATACTATTTTTGATCCCCTGCACTCTGAAATTTGAGGTGACCTGCCCAACATATACTGTTCTTTTTCATTTCCAGCTCTATAGAGTGGTCTTCAAATAACTGGTACATTTCCAGCTCTATAGAGTGGTCTTCAAATAACTGGTACATTTCCAGGTTGGTATGTGTCCTCCATTCTTTATTTTGTATATATGGCTTTGTTTTCCCTGATATACTTTTTTTTTATGTGCTGGCTGCTACGTTGCCTACTGATAGTCGTTCCTTTTTTCTGATAATTTTTAGAGTGTGTCATACTTCCTAAGTATTTCAACATTTCTATATTTTTCAAACTTGTTGTCAGTAAGTATAATATATTGTTATCTCACATCCTGCAGGTGGAGATGCTTCTTCCAGTCGTTTTAAAGCTTTAGCAATGTCAGAGGGGTCTGTATCCAATAAGGCAATGTCATCAGCATACACAAGATATTACAGAGGTTAGCTGTATATCATTCCTGTTGGTCCCACACCTGTTTTCTCTTCTGAAGTTGTTAGTAACATTGGTGTCACCTAAGATTTATTCTGCATACTTTCAAAGTCTCCTCATAATACACTTAGTTAGGATCTTATAAGTTACATTCAAGAGATTCTTTTAGTTTGGATCCTTTTTTGTGTCTTGTGTTTTTTAATGCTTTTTACTATTCTGTTGGGTTTACTTCTTCCCAAATTCTTGATATAAGTCTGTGTATTTGTGAAGAGAGTTCTTTTCCACCAAATTTAATGAGTATTTTAAATACCCAGGAATAATTTAGCAACACTTTGCTGCCCAGCATGTATAGAGGACCCAAATAAAACCCACTAATTCTACAAGTATCACACAAGTCAGAACATGAAGGCAGAGAGATTAAATGCAAATGGGTTTGTTCATTCTTGATTTTATTCATGATATTTTTTTTGTTTGCAGTTGAAGGGAGAGCTTGAGTTCAACAAACATGATAGAACTTGTGAACTGCAGTACAAAAATAACAGCTAGTCAAAGTATGAACTTGTGCTGCTAACCACAGAGACCAATAGTCTCTTTTACAGTTCCGTGATATTGAAATAAAAATATATAGCAGTACTTAGCAAAGAAAGGTATAAATCAACTGTATAAAAGGTATTAAATCTTTATGTCTTAAAACCTTACCTCATCAGAAGCTTTTTCTATGAGATCAGCTATACTTTTATCTAAACCATAGTCTTTATTTACAATAGCAGCACACCTTTTCAGAATGCCAAATGCTTTGATAACAGAAGTCTAGAATAATAAATTTTAAAAAGTACAACTCAGAATGGTATTATATAAATTATATATTATTAACCAGCCCAGTCAAAATACCCAACAGTAATAGTAAAGCTCTTCTTTTAAAAAGTTTTAAATTCTACAAGATAAATGATGTAATAAAACTTTGGTCTTTACTTTTTATTTAATAATAATGAATAAAAATAAAATTACTAAATCAGCAGTGGAAAGTTAAGAAAGATAATTGCAATAGTAAACAGTTAAAATCACATTTAAAAACAAAAAGAAAAAAAAACAAAAAATAAAGGTTCTACTTACTGGCATTTTTTCAGAAGGTCCTCCAATGTTAAAGTTAATGAGGGACCTTGCTGTATTAGCACCATAATATTTATCAGCAGGCACTTCTATCTCCCCAAAGGTGTCTGTTTCAATGCGACACACCTGCAACACACATAAGTTATCACTAGTGAGAAGGAGAAGACATTACAATGAAATTAAATAGCAATATATATTTTTTTTAAATTTATGATACACACTTACTACATTGTCAGTGTCAAGCTGTTTCTTAAAGAGAAAACTAAAAAATAAATTAAAATAATTAATAGTGAAGAATCAGCATAATTACCAGTACCTGAGAAGTCAATCCATTGACTTCACTTAATCTGTCTGAGAAATCCTCATATACTGAGTCAGCCATTGGAAACTCCTAAAACGATCAAACAGATTAATGTTTTTTTATAGTACTTCCATACCTTTGTGTACAAAAAAAATATCAATATTACTAAAATTTTCAATCATTTTTACACAATATTTTTGAAATAGTTAAAGGTACAAAATAATATTTTTATCAGTAGGAGGAAATGAGCACCACTTTTTAAATGAAACAATTATTGTATATATAATATAGTATGGCACTTAGCTATAATAATTATTGAAAAGATAATTACTCAGTAAAACTAATCAATTGAGCTCAGGAAAAATAGAATACTATAAAAAAAAAAAGTTTCCTTCCACAAAAGACAAGCATAATGAAAAGAGCACAGTAACTTGTAAAAGTACAAGCAGAGATAAGAGAGCAATGTGTTTACTTGATATTTGTTTAACCCATTTCTTCAAAAACTATTTATGGTGAATAAATGTAGAATTGTTTTTGTTTTTTATCTGGCCATTTAGACAACAACAACAAAAAAAAAACACACACACACACACAAACTGACATGAAAACAGCTTAAGATAGATTGCACAGCAATAATCAAACACGACCATACAAGTGATCATATTTTAAGTGATTAATGGTACACCAGTAATCTATAAAAATTTTTGAGATTCTAATTTCCTGAGTTGATCAGACATACTATTCATTTAGCTACAAACACTTTCATTTTCTCTTTTATTTTGATATGACAGTCATACAAAAAAAGAAGCATAAAAAGGCATTTAATAATGTACACTTATTTCCCATAGGACAATTTAAATAGGAACTCAGCACAAGTAAGATTTGGATAAGACTAATCCCTGCCACTGGAATCAATACCATTCTACTAAACAAAAACAACAGACATTTTGGAAAGCAATAACAACCTGTTTTGTAGAAAAACAAATGCAATACAACTGCTAACAACACAACTTTCCTGTTTTATCTCCAAATGAAAAGACGATGCATCATCAACTGTCTGGGTCAATCTTGCTTGTGTTTCATTATCTATTTCATATCCCTTTGAATTCTTCGCATGTTTTTGAGTGTATACATGGCGCCTGCAATCATCCTTTCCTCCAGACCTAATGGAAAATTCACAGGTACAAGCCTTACAATATGCATGGAAAGGGCTAGTCTTGCCTGGCAGGATAAATGGCCACTGCGCTGTGTAAGCATCCCTGAATGACTGAGATCGTTTCATAGATTTCATTTTTCTAGGCGTTTCATTGTACACAGATTTCCTCTTTGAGCTTTTAGAAGCCATGCCAACAGTAAATTTGTACAACACACCATACAAGGTTTGCTTTAAAAGTCTTTTACAAGAAAAACATGAACTGGTGGAAGATGAATAGATTTATTAGAAAAAAGACATAGAATATAAAATTTTGTGCCTATAACCAATAGATACAAATAAAAACTGTGTGTTAGCCAGAGTATATTTTTAATTAGTCAAGAAGATGCAACTTTACTGAAAGTTATAAGCCCAAAAAATTTTTAGATTATAATCTAAACAGGGAAAATGTAAAAAAAAAATCATTTAAGAAAAAACAAAAACAAAGCTTATCTATGGAAAAGAACTCTTAAAACATAACTATAGTTCTCAATAATGTATAAGTTATTTTCCTTATTTGAGATCAAGCAAAATTAATGACCGATAATTAATTGGTTAATTTTTTTTATTGATTCATGTTTTTGGGTACAATAAATAATTGTTTAAAGTTTCAGCTTGATCTGACAACGGGTGTAGGAGAAATGTGTTTAATTATTTAAGAGGATGAAACTCTACATATTTAGCCATATCTGTGAATACTGAAGGATTAATTCCCTTGTTGGTATTAAAAAAAAATTAATTACTAGTAATTAATTGACTAATTGTTTAGTATTTAAAAAAAAAATTATTCATGTCTTCTCTGAACCAATGAATAATTGTGCAGTTTCCACTTGAGCCTAGAATAGATGTGGGAAAAATGTGTACAAAATTTTTAACAGACAGACAGAGTGAGTTGATATAAGCTTTGTAAAAAAAGAAAATAACTGCCAGGTTTTGTGGCATGTGTTTCTGACTGTCATCTCAATGATCACCAGTTTAACCCTTGCCCAATGATCTGATGTAAGATGTTGACCTGGTCAACACTGCTGCTAGATGGAGATGCCAAGTCTGAAATCCATTTAGGAATATATGTCTTAGTCACAGCTTGCCTTTATTTGGCCACATCTACTTCTCAATAGTTGTATAAAAGTACCGGTATAAACATTTTCAATGACTTCAAGTCAATTTAGAGCTATCGCCTTCATAGTCTTATAGTACTCATAGTCAAGTGTAACACTAATACAGAGATAGACTACTATTAAAAATGACAAAAATGAGATTGCCAAAACAGTTTTAATTATAGATAGATCGATCTAGGTACTAATTACACTTCAAAAGATGCTTTTTTTTTTAATCGTCTTAATGTTAACTAAAAAGAGCCTCTATTTGATAAATATCTCTAGAGTCTAATCTATAATGAGGTTGTTTTGGATTTCTGACCTACTTTAACCCAAGTTACGTGGTTGTTGCACAACAAAGAGGAGAATGGCCTTGTCTTGCTATATTTCCATTGCTGTTGCTCCTCTATTTTTATAAGATTTTACATTCACAAACATTTTAAAATATACAGAGTACATCAACGAACTTCAAGAATGTTCAAATAACTATACTAATGTTTTAATAAAGGGCCAAGAACTGTTTAAGGATGAGTTTATCAGTGATAATTCTTTATAGTCCATGACAAGCGTCAACACATTGGTGATGATACATTCACATACAGAAGATGTTTTTACAAACGTTCTTGCAAGATTTTTTTAAAAGACTTGGTGTAAACTACACAAAAACACACACACATTTATATATATTGGCATATATATATGGGATGATATGCATATTAGTTGAAACATTGTTATAGGGTTATTTTCATAAACTTAAGCTATTTTTTAACATTATGTATATTCCTCTATTCATGATACATTATGCACATTGATAACATTAAGAATTATTAAAATGTGTGTTGGATACATGATGCATTATTATGTTCTTAAAAGTCCTATCCTTTTTAAGTAATTCACTGAGTTTCTATATATACAAAATATTACATTAAAGTTTCAAAAATGCATAGACGAAATAGATCTAGATCCATTTTATTACTTAGAAACCAACAATGAAAGGGTGGGGTAAGATAATGCGACCTTTGTAAGAGTAGATCTAGATTTATCCTTGATTATCAGATGTGTTATTTGTTCACTAAACAACTGAAGCATATTACGCACAAGGAAAAACACATGGCAGTCTTTTCATCTTTTATAACAACTAGTCGACATATAGACTACACACTAGACTAGCCCTAGAGCTATCTGACCAATTCAATACACACTGGTCTGCTGTCCAACTTTTAGTGTTCTACTCAAGTTCAAGCTTGTTTACTTTTAGGCAGAGAGGGAGGGGGTGGATGAAAGTGTTACTTTTTTTCTAGGATTGGTTACCTGAATGCTGAGAACGTAACTGTAAGTGTAGTCATTGTAGATCAGGAAATCTAGATCTCAGTACATTATGGCAGATTATAGGCCAATGCTTCAGTACCTTCTATCAAAGGTTTAACTATTTGTTTTAGTTGAAACTATTAAAAAATGTACTCTAGATTCTCCTGTTATTAACAAATTATAGTTTGGCGCTATGACTAAATTGAAACCACTATATATTGACTGATAACGCTTCAGATTCCCAATATAAACTAACTGAAACTAAGCACGATGTAAACACAACAACCATGTGACTCTGGGCCGGGGGGGGGGGGGGGGGGGGGGGGAATCCGGAACAACCTCATTAAACCTATCTACTTCTATGTCTAGATAAAGAATCTATATTTAAATCTACAATAGGAAGTCTAAATTGATTAACTTACTAGACTAGATATATTTTTCTTGTGTCTACAGCTGAGTAAAAGTAGCAGAAATAAAAACTTACGATGTTATGTGATACCTTATTAAATATAATTACCTATTGTATTAATAGCTACCTATACATAGTGCTGTGATAAGCATGAGAGCTAGATCTAAATATGACAAACTAATCTAGGATTCTAGAGTCTAGCAGACTCTAGTCCTAGTCTCTAACAGAAGATTGAATTATTTTCTAGCTACTTCTTTTTAGTCATGTAGACTAGATCTAGAATCTAGATCCTAGTTCTAAATTTAGATCTACTCATCTAGGCTAGATCTAGACTATTTTACTAGACTGACTGAGACTGTAAGTGATACTTATGATACTAATTAAGTCACAAGTGTCATACTCATATGATTATCATTATGATACAGTCATACTGTGTAAGTCTCATACTACACTACACCTACTGACATCATAGTCATACTACTCATACTCATAATGACATAGTCATACTATAAGATACAATAAATAAATAACTAGTAACATATTACATAGATCTAGTAACAAAAAAATAACATGAACATCTCTAGACTTTAGAGTAATTAGAGTCAAGTTCTAGATCTAGAGTCTAGTACTAGATCTAGACTTTACTAGAGTAGAGTAGAGTAGAGTATAATAATTTATATAATAATTTTAGTCAGTATAGAGTTACAAGTTACAGTCTAGACCTAGAATCTACTATTATGTAGACTGCAGTCTAGAACTAGATAAATATTTGATTATTTCATATATATAGATCTAAATAAATTAATAAATAGATTAAATATTTTATGAATACTAGACTCTATGTACTTCTCTAGTCTAGTGACAACTTTCTTACTCTTGGTATCTACACACGAATGACACGATCTATGATGTCACTGACCCATAGATATCACGCATATGTTTTACCCCCCAGAAACAACAATGAAAATTACCCAGGCCAATCAACAGTTTTCCATATCTTTTCATCAATAATATTTATCTCGGCCGTGGAATAACCATACGATCATTTCCTTCCATGTGATAAAGATTGGCACACCCATTCATGCCAATCCTCATAATAAGTAAAGTTGATATATCTACATATAAATATATAGCCTGGGTATCAGTGGGTATACGTAACTGTCAAGAGACCGGTAGACAATATTACGATTTTATTATGATTCTATTAATATATTTAGAATATATAGATCTATAACAACTTAACGCGATGTCTAAAGGGCTAGAATCTAGCAGGAAAAAATATGTAAGATGTCTTCTGTTGTTAAAAGTAGATCTAGAAAAAGATTCCAGAGTCTTTATGTAAGAAATTGAAGATCAGCATTTTTTAATTAAAAGCACCCATTTATTTCTCAACTAACTCTTTCTCCATTCTTAGAAATAAAGTATATTTATACTGAGTATTGATAATGCACTTTGCAGTAAAGGTCCATGATCTCTGGTATGAATTTGAAAGCTACTTCACTTTCTAAACAACAAAACTTCTATATATATATATAAATGAAGAGGATCGGACAGTTTTTCGATATTGTCCAATAGCTGTGTAAATAAAGTGGGGACAAATTTGCAAACGTTAACAATTATTAAACGACAACTTTTGTTTATTATTTACCCTACAGAGTAGGACTGGAAAATTTGAATATAGGCTCCTTTAAATGCTCCTCTGCAAGGAAATCTTTATTAAAGGCGAAAGATGTACCCGTTATGCTAAGAATAAAAAGTAACTATAATTATAAATAAATTTGACCCTATTAAAAAATCTTTGATACAAAATAGGTTTAGTACAATATGCATTTATTGGAATATTGATTATTTTAAAGCAACAAAATTATTCTCAGTAACATGCGTAGCGCATCGTGACAAAAGGTTTTGTGTTTATTACTTTAAAAAAAAGATTTAATTTCTGCAATTCATGACTTAAAAAATATCTTTCCTAATTGTGGTAAAGTAAGAGTTTCCCCCCGTGTATTTAACAATGACCATTAATTTGTGTGGGTACTTTACCTTTTATGATTATTCATAATCTCTCAAATATCTTAATAGATCAACCACAAGATATTAAGACTGTTCGCTAAGGTTGAACACACAGTGTAATACATATTTTTATTTTCACATATTAATATCATATGAAAATATGTTGCAGGGCATACTATCTGAGCAGATAGAAAAGATCATTTGGTTTGCCAAAAACAAACGTAAATCAAGTTTGACTAATTGTCTACTTCGATATTATTCACAACCATAAAAATAGGTACCGTATACATTGCGTTTATTTCTTTTCAAAAGTATTTGTGAGGGGGGAGGGGGGGGGGTAGCACTTCATATGTTCGCCTTGGTTGAGGTGGGGGGGGGGGGTAGCACTTTGGTTGGGGTGTCTTTTGTATGTATATTTTAACTTTGTGTATTTAGAATGGATTGATACCTCAGTTTTACAGCCCCCCCCCCCCCCCCCTGCGCGCTATCAAATCACATTTTAAATACTGGCTCCAACTCTGTTTTTCTATTCTTTAAAAAAATTATCCACTTTTATAAGAAATTATAAAATTATTTGAAATTATAAAAATAGGATGCATGCATTTTAGTAACATTATATACATAGTGATTACTGTAATGGCGAAAAATATGAGGGTCAGGGGAGATTATGAATAAAATGCTAAGCTACTCATTTCTAGTTTGATCTTGAACTTATAAACACAGCTTCAGAAGCGTTGACGTGACATAAACATATTGATGAGTTGTAAACGACATTGTGAAGAGCATGAAACGGTATCTCATGAGCCATCCTTCAAAATGCTACACGAGCTTGAATTTTATGTTAAGACACTGCTCTGAAGTGTACGGATGACATTTTGAGAATCTATGACAATGATATAACATATGCCTCTAAAAAAAAAACCGTAAAAGATTCTTTGTAAGAATAAATAGCTGTTAGACTAATGAAACTATTAAGTCCTAGTTCTCCCCTTCAGGAGCTGCCAGCTTCGTTGTCAAAAGTATGAAGCCAGTGTTTTTCCAGATACTCTGAGCATCTGGATCATTAGGATATACTACTAAACTTTTCGGTTTTAGAACTCGATCCTTACTTAAAAAGCACAATTGATTTGTAAGATTCTTTTGTATTAATTTTATATATAGGCCTACTTAGAAAACATGTCTTTTCCATTACTGCAAGCGGCGTCAGCGACAATATTAACTTTAGTTTAGACTAAGACATTTAATGACATTTTTCATCAACTTTAATTTTTACTTAGACATTTAATGATATTTTTCTCGACTTTCTTGCGTCATAATGGTCACCATTCTCCGGACTGGTGTTTGGGCCAATAATATTAACAACTTTTGTGAGTCCAAAAAAAAAATAATACAAAAAAATAAAAATGTTCGCAGCAATACGTTTTAGTTAACACGGAGATATCTTAGGATGATGACAAAGATTCACGAACTAGATGTGTCTCGAATTTCCCTTGCCAGTTCTGCCAATTTCTTTATTAGACTTAATTCTGCAATTATTTTTTTTTGGTACTAGGATGAATAGTGCCCTCTAATTGCAAGAAAACACTTCAATAATTCACGGCCCCTTCCCTTTTTACAAAAAAAAAAAAAATTGGACTGAAGAAAGAATTTCTGAAGCTCAGTCGCAAGAGAACGTTAAGCGTTATCTACAGAACATAAGCGTTTTTCAAGCAATAATTCTTAATATTATCAACGAAACATTATTTTCTAAAAAAAATTTGCTTTAATAAAAATTCACTCCATAAATTTGAATTCTAAATAGACTTTATAAATATTTATGAACATTCATTCCAAAGAAAACCAGACACTTGTGTTATAATTATATATCTTTACGTTTCTTTTCTTTTTCTATAAATCCCCAGCTTGCTGGGCGGGGGGGGGGGGGGGGGGGGGGGCAAAGAAAGCTTGTTTTTCATTTTGGGGTCACCAATGATCAAAGTTTGAGAACTACACCATAAAGACTAAAAACAAAACAACCCAACTTTCTGTGTATTCATCAAACGTTTGCATGGCACAATTTGTTTTCAAGTCAAGTTAGCAAGACTAGATGCCTTTTAAAAATAGAAAAATGATTTTTGCACCATTCAGTACATAAGCAAACTCTATGAAACAAACAAAAGTCCACTTTCCTGTCAGTTTATTGTTTTATCAACAAGCGTGAGTACAAATTAAAAAATGCTGATTATTAGGTATTTATAAATCAACAAAATTTTAAACTAAATGGAAAAAGCAGGCAAAGAATTGTCTTAACTAAAAAGAGTATTGAGTAGAATACCTTGTAGAATGTTTCTTATTTTTAATTTAAAAAAAGAAAATTGCTTGTTGGGTAAAAAAAAAAGTAAATAATAAAGAGAAATCAAAGAACTAAAATACATTGTGAATCAATCAATAAATGTGTACACAGGTAAGACTTTGATTCCAAAGAGTTTGATTTTCAACTACATAAGAATGAACATAGTGGTCAAAACATGTGTATAAACAGTTGAACTATTTCTGACAATGACACATTCTCTGATAAAAATCTTACTGTTCAATGAATGATGACTTTCTTATATATTACTATCACAGGCTGACCCAGGCAATCTTTCACCGTAATGACTTTCACAAAAACATACAATGTTATACTGTAAACTGGAATATAAAATAAATTAACTTTGTACTAGAAGCAATTATTTCAACGAAAGAGTAAATTATCAAATTATCAAACTCCAATAATTAGGATTAAATATTACAAAAACAAAAATAGCAACATTAGCCATTCTTTGTAAGAAAATCAAAAATAAATCTCTCACACAGATTAACTCAATTTGCTTCTTTGTATCAACTAATAAAAAAAAAATGAGCTAAGGTCAACATTTTTTGTTGATCATATATTTCTTCATTACATTTGCACTTTTCATTTAAATATCACATGACTGATTCAAAATAATCATTTTACCTTGATACTTTGAGTCCAAAGTTTTTTTGTTTTTTTTTCACAGTAGTCCCACTGTGGATAGGAGATAGTGTTCATATACTTTTTGACAGTCGCGGACTTTCTGATTTTCATTTTGACTCATCTGGAAAGATATAGGCCTATGTTCTTTACCTGTATGAGGACATGCATTCACTGCACTCACAGAGCACAGAGTTTTTGTCCAGAGTTCTTTGAAGAGAGGATTTCAGCCTTGACTTTACCCACAGTTTGATTTGTCTATTTCTTACAAAGTACGTGAATACAAGAACAATCTGTCATTGTATTCTCTATTAATGTCCACAACAGTAACAGGGTTTTTGTTCATAACTTTCACAAGTCAATTGAGACAATGATTGTCTTCTTTTTCCTCCTTTGCCCAGCCCACTATTTTGAAAAGAAACAAACAAGTAGCAGAGCCTTTCATTAATTAGTATATACAGAGCTTTTAAATTAATTTTAATTAGTTTAATAAGTTCAAAATATATAATATATAAATAACTGTTTAGGAACAAAGCCATAAAGTCGTAAAATCTATTACAAGATATGATCTGAGAAATTGGCTTACAGGCTCACTAAGAGATCAAATTTAATAGATGTCTACAATAATCACTAATAAATAAAATCATATTGGTTACAATAGTCAAGAAATAATGAAGTCCATAGTAGTAATGAAACAAACTTGAGTTAAATCCTATACAAACAAAACTTGGGTAAAACAAGCAAAATATGAATAGACTGGAAGACAAAGTTTTAAAAGTAATTATTGCACTTATTGTATTGGTAAAAGAAACTCATTTAAAATTAAATGGCAATAGTTTATATTGCTAAAAACAAAATTATTACAAAAACTGTTTCAAATCATAGCCAAAAGGTGTAAGAGGAATGTAAAGGCATGATAATTAAGCTTATAACAACTGAAACAAACCATCAAGAAACAACTGTCATGAGATTTCTAACATTCATGTCAAAAGTTACTTTAAAACTTTTAACTACTTTTGTATCACATAAGTAAATATATATATATATATATATATATATCAAACTAAAATTGTAATGAAACACATGTCAAAACTAGATTTTCAAATCAAGTAATTGAAATTACTATTATCTTTAATAAAAACCTAACAAGGAAAAAAAAACTTAATTAAAACTTGTAAATAAAAGAAATTTAAAAATACCTTTATCAACATTTTTAACTTATATAAATATACTTGAAGTGTCACAGACTTAACCATTCCTATAAATCTTACAGTTCTATGTGAGTTGAAGCGTCAATAGGTGTGGATTCTTGTTTTAATGATTGGGGTTCCTCTGAAGTGTGGACATGGTTCTTTCCCTCATGTAGCTGTAACTTGCGGATTTGAAGAAGCTGTGCTCTGGCAGCCTCATCTTCTTTCAGTAGTTGGTCTATTAATTCTTCCTTTTCAGTGTCATTGCTTTTATCTTGATCTATTGCATTCTGATTGGCTAAAAAGTTGTTATGTTGATTAAAATATGCATGTGATATATTCCATGAATGATAAGTAGCTAAATTTTAATTCAAACTTGTGGTGAAATAGTTACTATTTGTTTATGTTCGTGTAATGTCAAGAGAATGTGTTCACAACATTGATTTAGTGTGCTACTGCCCAAGTCTCTTTCGTCAGTTCATGTGTCGTTCTAATTTAATATAGCCTTGTTTCAGGTTACTCTTCAGTGTTCTTCTATTTCTTATTACAAAACTATATTTTCCTCTCAGGGGGGATGGGTCAGAATAGTTCAAGTCTAAGAATTGAAATGAATCACTTGGCCCCCAGCCCTCAAAACATAGTTGGCATGTGAAGAAGGAAGGAAAGGTCAGAATATGGTTGTTTGTAAGGTAGTCTTGCAAGGGTATGCCCATTATGGAGCAAAGGCATCTTCGATGGTAGCATTTGAGGAGCTCTAGATGCTAAAAACTACTTAAAGGTAATAAGCACAAATTTTTTTATTTTCTTCAAATTTTGATGCAGCATAAGGTCATTCTCAGAATCACCCAAAATGTATTGAATTGACTATCCAAGTCATTTTTAATATGCATTGCCAGTAAACATTTTTTCTTACCAGTGTTTTCCATTTCTTTGAGTGAATCAGTCATGGCCAGGAAGTCATAATATTTCCCTGGTGCATTCCATGATGCTTGCTCCAAATGTTCTGAAAAGAACAGTGCATAGATACAAACTGGTTTATAAAATACATGTAGTCAGTAAAACAACAGAATGTCACAAAGTAAATACATTAAAAACAATTTAAACATATCTATTTTTACTTACTAAGTAAAGCTACTGAAAAGGTTCATGGCTTTGATGACATGATATTAATATATGGTTTATACAAAATCTTTTTTATCATTAACTTATGTCTAGTGCCAAATAGCTCCACCAGGACAGGATTTCAAGTTAACACCCTCAGTTTGAAAGCCAAATAATTTACCAGTCAGCCACAGAATCAAATTTACTACTAAGATGAAAGCTAGTTTCCTAAGGAGTAGGTTGTAAAATGACTCACTTGAAGGAGGGATCAGTCCTAAGAGTACATCTTTTAGCCAACTCGTGACTTCATCCTCTTTTAGAAGTTTGCCAGCATAATTAAATACTTCAGCCTGTCTGTGGTTGACTAAAGAGATCATAGGCAGAGTTGCAGTCCAGGCATAAGAAGATAATATTTTTATGCCTAAAGTTTTGGGTTGTCTGTCAAATTTAAAATATAATTTAAAAAATACATGCATAATAAAATTTTATTTTTTTTAAAACAAAAGTTTACAGAAGATTATGAACTGAATGTTATCTTTAAACAGACAGAAAGGGAATGAGCAATGAAATATGAATACCAGTGCGAATACAACTGATGCAGTTTGAAGATATGGTAATACAGCCACAATAAAGAGTAATTTCAACATACAAGTAGAGTTTGTGTTATTCAGAAAGTGACTTGACTGAGAAGTCAAGAAGATATAAAAGTCAAACCAATGGATGTGTTATGAAACCAATCAAAAGTAAACAAGTTTCATATGACAACACATAACAAAGAAAAAAAAAAAGAAAGAAAATAAACACAACAAAGCATCAACATTTCTCCATTGGTCTCTCTGCAAATACTGCACAACACAACTTGGGCCCCAAATAACACAACTCTTTAATGTCTAATAGATTCACAGCCAGTTTTGCACAATTGGCAACATGAAATGCTGACTACAAATGCTTCTCCATGGATAACCATAATGTCATATAAACTTTCTGCACCAAACTCAACTCTCTGTCTAGACATTGACTTTACTGGATTCTATTGTGCTGACTGACTCCACACTGTGTTCACAGTACTGGAATTAATATGAATTGTGAATCCTGAAGCGTCTTGACTCTGACATCTTGCTCTATATATATTGTCCCTGAAGACCTTCTCGAAAGCAACAGAACATTGTTAGTTCCTTTTGGGAATAGTATGAGTAGTGTTTGAATTACAGAAGTTTCCTAAAACATTCCCAATTTTTTAGGTTAATGCTCACATATTGCTGGCCTGTGTTATCAGTGTCAACTTATTACACACAAGATTACCACTAGCAGCGTCGTTTTCACAATAATAACAATATTTTAAGCCATTTTTCAATGTTGAAAATTGATGAAAACAATATTTTAATAGAGAACATTTGAATTTAAATATCTCAACAGCTTTAAGAAAGAATGTATTAAGACTAAGAACAATATTGTTATGCAGTGTGTGGGTGTGTTTCTATGGTGACAGTGGGAAGAGGTTAGCTATGCTGTGTGACTGATGCATATTAAGCGGCAGTGTGGTCAGCGGTCTTAGGTAGTACAGACGATTCCAGAACGCCAGTCTGAAAAGACGTGTTTTATTGTAGTGAGTTAGACTTTGTTCAGAATACCATTTTATAATACTACTAAAGTCTATTATATTTATTGCATTTCACCTCAAGTTGAAGTTGTTTATATTGAACAGTGATTTAGTTGTCTATCAACAGTTTAGTGCCACAAGCCAATGACTGTCAACAACTATAAAAGTATTACTACATAGGCCAAAGCCTTGCTAGTTAATACCTGAGTTAAGAGCCAGGCCTGTGATACCATAATGATATTAGAACTACAAGAAAAGAAGACTAATAGATGAATGTTACTTACGCATTCATTGTGCAGAAGATAACATTATCAAACTGTCCAGATAGAGCTATCTTAGTCATCATTTTCATTGCCTCTAAAGAAGCAGTGCTGTTTTTATCCACAAACAAGATTGCAAATGGTAGCTTCTTGGCAAACAATGTCGGAAAGTTGTTGATTCCTAGCTCTGGCTGTAAATAAAGTAAATCTACTTACATAACTACAATAAAAACAATTTGACTTAATAGGTGCATACAAAATGAAAAGAAGAATATACAATGGGATCTGCATTCCAAGTAGGGGCAATAGGGAGTGATTTTGAATTAGAAAAGGTGGATTAGCAACCACTCTGTCTCAAAAAATCAGCAGTGGTGGTCAGTGTTGGTTCAGTGAATACAGCACACTACACAATGTTTGGTCATAAAAAAGAGTGGGAAAGGCACTTTTTTCTTTACAGTACATTACCACTAGAATTAGTAGATCTCATTAATTTCTTTTCAATTTTGATTTACAAATAGTGTATGTGTATTTTTAACAAAGTTTGCACATTCATTTTTTTTCCAGAAGATTAAAAAAAAAGTTAGTAGACCTATTTTAAGCAGGATAAATCTGATGTGAAATCAATTTTCAGTTTCCTTTAGTATTGGAGACAATAGAGTAACATAGATTGAAAGAATGCCCATGAAAATAAAAACATGTTTCTAATTCAGTCTGAATATCACTAGAGCAAGGAAGGCCTGCCTTTATTAACCAGGAAGCTCTCTAATTAATGTGAAAATATGATAAACAAATTACATTTTTTTTTTTTTAAACTAATATTTGAAGTTAATATGAAGATAAAAATCAATAGTATGATCGTGATGATATAAAAACCTTTTGGCTACTTGATCAGTGAAAATTTAAAAGCAAAACTTTTTTTAGAGCATTAGAAAAAAAGTGGAACAACATCTACACAGACATTAAAAAATTCATGCAAATTTTCTTAAGATAAAAACAATCTTTACCAGTGTTTTAAAAGTTGACATCCATGCAAAGTCTCTAAGAGTTTCTTCTGTCACATCTGTCAAAATTCTAACTGGTTTGTTAACATCTTGACGGTTATAGGCAATAACTGCTGGAACCATTACTCCATATTTTTTAGCACTAGGAGGGCAAGCGATATAAGAAAAAAAAAGTTATTTTCTAGATCACATTTGCTCTACTCCTTTAGTACAAATAGTTATTTTAGAAAAAAAAAAGTTGCTCGCTGAAACTAACTTAAAAACGAACAAAATAAAAGCAACATTCTGCACTCCAAGAAATTAAGTAAAATTATAATTAATTATACTCAGCATTCAAAGAATAATGCTTTAATATGCAATTTTCCCATACTTATGACAGTCAATAAAAAAATATAATAATAATAATAATAACAATAATTATCTTTATTGTCCGTATGGAAATTTGTCTTACAATTTGTGCATTACACCAAACAAAAAACTTTATAACTATAAGAAACCAAAGTGTACATTCACACCAGACTCACTCATAATTTACATGTGACAAAGTTTATATCAGATTGTTCTTATTTAATGATTTGATTGCCAGGGGAACAAAAGAGTGTTTGTGTCTGTTTGTCTTTGCCATCGGTGTCTTGTATCTCTTTTGTGATGGTAAAATCACAAAATCCTGACACAAAGGGTAATTCTTTTTTTCGAGGATCTTGTTAGCTCTTTTATAGATGTTTGTCTCAAACAACTGCCCAAATGGGGTTTGTTTTTTGCCAATGATTTTACCAGCAGCATTTAAGATTCTATAAAGTTTATTTTATGATTAGATATTATGGGATTAATTGAGTGACTAAATGCACAAAAATTACATATCAGGTTTAAGAATTCTATGCTAAAGTGGGTTTAATAGAACCCAAGGCTAAGAGTGAATACATATTTAAGGATTATCCTTACACAGATGCTACCAGTTTTTTGGTCACAATGCCAAAAGCAGTTACTGTAGACAAAGACTTTGTGACTTTTTTAAAGATCAGCCTCACTTCTGAAAATGAAAGAATTTTTTATTATTCACAATAATCCAACAAGTAAAATAGTCTTCAGTGTGTTCTCATACATTGTTTTATTTAGCAATTAACGAGAGAGTTAGTCACTGTCATAAGTACTACAGTTACTGGAGGCACGGTGGTGAGCGCTAAAGCGCTTGGCTTTCAAACTGGGTTCCAGGGTTCAAATCCTGGTGAAGACTGGGATTTTTAATTCCAGGATCTTTGGGCACCTCAGAGTCCACCCAGCTCTAATGGGTACTTGACATTAGTTGGGGACAAAAGTAAAGGTGGTTGGTTGTTGTGCTGGCCACATGACACCTTCCTTCTTAACCATGGGCCACAGAAGCAGAAGAACTTTACATCTGCCCCATAGATCACAGGGTCTGAAAGGGGAACTTTACTTTACTAACTACAGCTAGTAACACTTTGTCACAAATACTACAGCTAGTAACACTTTGTCACAAATACTACACCTAGTAACACTTTGTCACAAATACTACATCTAGTAACACTTTGTCACAAGTACTATAGCTATTAACACTTTGTCACATGTACTACAGATAGTAACAATTGGTCACAGGTACAAGTACTACAGCCAGTAACACGTCACAAGTACACTATAGCTAGTAAAACTATGTGAAATACCTTTATTCTCCTTGGCTGCTAACAAGATGACTGAGCTAGGAGAATAGGAAGAGAAACTCATTGGAAAGTGACCTTTCATGAACTTGTCTACTTCTTCCTGTGTGCTTAACTTGACTGGACTTTTCAATTGAAGACTGAGAAACAAGAGATTTTACAAAAACATGGTTATAACAGAAAACTACAACTCATTTTGTCATGTGAGTCTTTGGTTTGTGTAATGTGGTATCTTTTTTTTTTTTTTTTTTTTTTTTAGAGATTATTGAGAAAAACTAAATTGTCTCAACAGTGTCTTTGTCTGGAAAAATGCTAGACAAAAAAAAATAATTAAAAAATAATCAAATCATGTCCAAACTATTTTTAAGTCTAAATATGAACAAAAACAATTATCTTACAGTTTATAAGCAATGAGCACAGACTGTGAGTGCAGGTGACCTTTATATTCTTGCGGCTTCATACCCTTCTGGTAGATTCTCATCAGAGGGTATGAGGTAATATTTTGAGCTGCACAGAGATCAGTGGCATCAAAACAGTTGACCCTCATCAGGACATCAGAGCCAGAGAAGTTGGTAGCAGCCCCGGCCAGGTCAGACAAGAAAGCCATACTAACGTGGTCAACTGAAATAAGGAAATATATCTATATCAGAAAAAACAGAACAATTTCATCGAATCTCACTTCAGTCTCAAAAATGATCCCCTGCTTAAGCAAATTATTAAATCTCATTTAAAAAATAAAGAAGAGAGTCTACTTTAAGCTTAAGATGAAAAATGAACAGAATATATGATAGTATTTTTATTTAAAAAATGAGAACTTTTAAATAAGCATGAGAGATATGACATTTGACTTACATGGTAAGTAAAAGAGAACCAGTTTAAGTTGAGCTGAGTCAATAGCTGCAGCAAATGTTTCCTTGAACAATGGAGGCATAAAGCTTAGGTCCATGTCTTCCAGCTGAAGTCTAAACACAGCATCCTCGACTTCATCATCTTGTGTCTCCACTTAGCACAAACATGTAAAACAAAAATGTAATCCTATTATAAAGGTTTGAATGCCCCATGCCAATAAGTTGTACACTACCTGAACCTTTGCCTTATTTTGTGTTATTTAGTTTGTTTGCATGCTAAAAAGGCTTTTCAATCTTCAGAAATCCACATGTGTGTGGTGTTCACACCAGATATTCCCCTCCCTCTATGATACACGAGAGTTTAAATGCTAAGGACCCATGTGTTGCACAGATTGAAAACCTTCTAAATTCTAAGCTTAATCCGTTTGTCTATGTTCTAAGCTTAAGTCATATAACATGACTAACTTGTTCACTTAATTATACTGATATCATAATATATTATCAACTTAGGAAACAAAACTGTAATGCATTAAAAACATCCTGCTATTTAAAAAACAAACTTTTTTCAACATGTACAGTTTACACATTTAATTATTTAACTATGAAGAGCCATTTTTAAAAATGTAGAAATAAATTAGGAAAATTATTCGTTCATGAATTTTGTTTTGTTTTATACATCTTGGGTGTTTTTAAAGGGATGAAGATTATTATGTCCTAGCCTAAACCGCCTGCAGAATGGCAAGGAGATGGAAGTAGGCAAATTTCTAAATCATGACCATTGTAATGACAGTCCCAAGCCCATACCACATTACCTGGCACCCAAATGAAATTAAAAAGGTGAAGTAACTAATCTTTTATTCTAGTTTCTTAAAAGAAAGACACACCATTTGACAGAATTTTAGAAACCATATATCAACTCATTTTGTCTGTTTGTCTGGTAAAAAGTGTGTACACGTTATTTCTTCCACACCAATTCTCGAATTAAGCTGAAACTTCGCACAATTATTCATTGACATAGACATGAATCAATAAATAAAAAAAAAACAACTACTAATTAGAAAATTACTTACTGGTAATTCATTATTTTTTTTAATAGCAACAAGGGAAACTAATACTTTAGTATTCACAGATATGGCTAAATTTGTTAGGTTTAATCCTCTTAAAATAATTGTTAAAACTATTTCTCCCTCACACATTCTCCAATCAAGTTGATACTTTTAACAATTATTTATTGTACCTAACACACAAAACATAAAAATCAATAATCAAAAATTCTCAATAAGTTAATTAATTATTGATAATTTTGTTTGTTTTTTTAAAAAAGGATTTATTATATTTTGCTTGTTTGTTCTTGAATACTACTCAAATGAATAAAAAAAAACTAGAGCTATTTTAGAATTTTCATCTGCAATTAGTAATGTGTTTTATACAAATGCCTGGATGGCTGCCTCGTCGTGTGGTTTGCACGCTGGACTGTCGTTCGAATTTATAGACGGTCGAGGGTTCAAACCCTCCCCCGTCGTCCTGCGGGAGGTTTGGACTAGGAAGTAAACTATCTTCAACTCTGAAGGAACATGAACATCCGAAAACATGTAAAACAAAACAAAACAATACCCCTTTAAGCTTATTAGATAAAAAAAATAGTCATATATATGTAGAGATTATCGTTATTTAAACTTTTTTTTACAATACTATAAACAAAATATAAAGACATAATCAACAGAGATAGTAGATAATATGACTATTAATAACCAATAAACAAATGACTGTAGATCATGATTTCATTTACCTTCATCTATTAAGCTTTCACTGAAAATGTCTGTCTCAGGGGAGTGTTGGGATTTCTTCACAACCTCTGAGCTAGGCTTGTCTGATATGTATATGGTAGCCTCAAGGAATTCTTGAGCAGATTCTAAAGACCATGGTCTGTTAATATAAGTAACCTCTCCTGGCTGGACAGATTTAAAATAGTAAAAACATATTTCTACAGAAGCAAAAAAAAAAAAACCCAAAATAACTGAAGGAAACTAAAGGCACAAAATATTAGCAACCGTGTCATTCAAATCAATGTATTTTTTTGGGGCAGTTGAGTTTAAAGCTCTTTTGAAGTCTTTGCCAAGGAAAAGTAGTATGATGTTCTGTTCAAGTGATCGACCTTCAAAGTGTTGACTTTATTTGTTTGTAGAGATGATAGGACCTGATGAAAGGGAGACAATTGTGTAAAGTGTTCACAAAGAAATAGTTGGCCAATTTCCTAAAGGTGAGAAACACTGTCATGATGTAGATGTGTGAAATTGAACCTATATAGATGGACATTTTGTGTATGTTTGTATCCCATTCTTAGTTAAAAGATATAGCTGGTACTATGTGGGAAGTTGGTTGATATTGTTCTGTTTATTAGGCAATTTTATTTCTTTGTACAAAGCTTGTACAAAGTGTACAAAGGCACACTACTACTTTTGCTGTTGATCATTTCCTAAATAGTGTCATGATTAATACTTTTATCAGGTAATTCCCAGAAATGATGAAAGAAGACAGTAAAGGTTATAATCAAGTGGTAGAGCCCAAGCTGTCAGGGTGAAGGTATAATCCTTATATTATCTATGAGCACATTTGTGTTACTTGGATTAGACTGGTTCTCCATCAGCAAGGTAAAGTTTACTCTGATATGAGGTACTAATAAGAACAAACACAAAACTGTGTGGCAAAGAAACAAAAACTGTGTGGGATGTGTGGCAACAAAACACTTGGCTACCTGTCCAAGGGTCTCAAGATCAAATCAGGTCTCAAGCAGAGTTGTGTTTGCTTAGTGCAGCATGGAAACCTCTCAGATACGTCTCAAGCAGAGTTGTGTTTGCTTAGTGCAGCATGGAAACCTCTCAGATACATGTCTCAAGCAGAGTTGTGTTTGCTTAGCAGCATGGAAACCTCTCAGATACCCCCTCCCTTTTGAACATATAAGAAAAAAACCCCCACTAAGAATGCTATAGCATGAAAGATGCCCTAAAGAAAAGCACATAAAAAAAAGTTCTCAAGTAAAAATCCTTACCATGCATACCAAGATTATTATTGAACAAAGTTTCTACTACCTACCCACACAGTAATGGCAGTACGTGCCATCTTCAAAACTAACTTGGTGATATTATAAGAAGTAAACCAACGTGAAAACAAGAAGCAAACTGTTGATACAGTCTAGCATCAAGATACTGCCCAACACACTCTTTAAAAATATGTACATTTAATAACCATGCATATTAACAAATATTCTGGATCAACATAGAAATAAAGTTGTCAACATAAAAAAAAAACCCTTATTAAACATGAACTACTAACATCAACTGTCAAATATGAGCTACTAAAATATCCCATAGAGTTACAAAACTAATGTCAGCTCATTTCCTCTTCTACCATTCTCCATAAGCCAAAAATGTATCAATCCACTGAATACCAACTACTGGAGGACTAGGATTGAACATTGACCCAGGTACGCTGTTCTGCCTCATCGTGGCACCTGGGTGGAAACGGCTACTTGAGGGGGTAGCTAGGCTAAATGAATGGCGAAACATAACTCCCATGGGGATGCCCACGGGTAGATGAGAGTTCACCCATTGCACGGGCGGGGTTGTAAAAAAGTCCCCACAAACCTGTCACACATCCATGTGCCGTTCCTCATAGGACCGTTACATAAATGGCAAGCCTCCCACGGTTAGCTTGGTATAACGAAGGAAAATGACGGAGGCTCCCGGTGTCCTCGGCCTTGAGTCGGGTGCCAAAGGCATTGGAAACAGCAATGCTTTACATAGGCATTGACTCGGGTCGCTCTCAAACAGAACTGTGTTCCCACAGGTTTGTTTTTTTTTTACTGTTCTGGCTGGACGACCAAACAGGTTTTTTTTTCAAACTTTGAGCTCGAAGAGCCTTCGGCTCAGCTCATACGACAATCAAACGGATTGAACATTGAAGATAGTTATGTTAAACTTCATTAACAAACCTTTTCTAAGACAGCTATATTAGGAATGCTTCCCTGGTATCCATGCTCTTGAGCAATCTTTTTATTTTTCTTTTTATCCCTGGGCATGTGAGGAAGGAGAAAAAAACAGTTCTGATTAGTTCACAAATAAGTTTGTTCTTAAAAACTAAAAGAAAAAACCATTTATGTTATTGGATTGATTTCTAAGTTTTGAATGATAGTTCAAATATGAATATATATATATATATATTACTATTTCCTAGCTCATACTTCCAGAAGGACAAGAGAGGGATAGTAGCAGACAATGAGAAAATTGGAACCACCCTCATCATAAAGAGATTCACAAGTGCATGCCATATGACCAGCCATGTTTTAAGTAAGAAAAAAAAAGGAAATAAAAAAAAAAAAAAAACATGTTGTATGGTATAAAGTTTAAAAAAACATCTTAGAGAAAAAAAGGGGGCCTGACCAAAAAATCAGAAAGATGTAGTGGCATTGAAAAAAATTTCAGTATGATTCAGCTGCTTTTCTAATTGGTTTAAATGAGGGATGTAATAAATAGATATTCCTTTGTCAGCACATGGTTCATAGACAGATGGAAAGAGAAGCAAAAAAAAATAAAATAAACAAATAAAAAAATATGCTGACAATGATAGATATTGAGTGCTCAAAGAATGTAAAGCTCTTTTTAGAAGTGCTGTTTAAGAATTTTCAAGATAACATCCAACTAGATAGGTAAATACATTATTTTAGTTAAGATTAAAATAAATGACTAGATTAAAACTGATGTGCAGTGAAAGAAAAAATATTTTGAAATAACATTTGAAATGTAAGGTTAAATTTTAAAAAGAAATCCTGTAAACTACTAATGGCTTCTTTAATACTAACATATTCAATACTACTATTTTAGCATGTCCCCTAACAAAGCGAGCTAATTCTTGAACATCTTTCTCAATCATCTGGTTGGAAGTCTCTTCTGTGTATAGAAATATGATGGGGACACTTCCTGGCATTTCCAGAAGGGCTAGAGCATCTTTTGAAGGAGAATAGTACTGGAAATGAAAACATAGTATTATTATTACAAGTACTTCTACTAGTTGAAATTGATGAAAATGTAACAAAAATATGTCCATAAATAAAGGATGAGAAGTGAAAGTAATTTAGAAAAACACACAAGTTAAACATTTAAAAGGAAATGTAATATGCATAAGTAAATAGGCTTTGAGGAGATGTGGTAGGACACATGGCTTCTAAACCTATGGGTCTCAAGTTGGGCTCCGTCTCCAGGTGAAGACTGGGATTTTGAATTACAAAATTTTTAAGACATCCCAAGTCCCTTGAATTCTAATAAGTGCCTGACATTAGTTGGGGAAAGTAAAGGAGGTTGGTCATTGGGCTGGCCAAATGACACTCTTGTTAACTGCCATAGAAAGAGATGAAATTTACATCATCTGCCCCTATAGATTTGAAGGTCTGAAAGGAGTACCATTACCTAAAAAGACTATGTCTGAAAAACTACTATACTAGAAACACTAAGCTCTGTTTCTTAGATTTGTAAATGCATATTGATTAAAGATCAAGTAATGTTTTCAAGTGTCTTGGGTAGGAAAAAAACACACTTTTCCCTACCAGTACTGGTTCTCCCAGAAGTCTAATGAATGTAGCAATAGCAGCCAAATTTGTGTCCCCTTTGTACATAATATTATCACAATCTCCAGACTGTAGCTGCTCATGAGTGGAAGTAGAACAAAACATGGCCCAGATGGCAAAGGTAGATTCTGAATTGATGCTTTTGGCATTTCTGGAAACAATTTTTCACATGTTTAGCTTGCAAAGCCTAAGAGCACTGATTAATCAGACATTAAAATGAAGTAAACAGAACAACTTCTTTAGCCCCAATTTAAGGATCTTGTTTGTAGTCATTTTTAATTTAGTTTCTAATCCTGAAAAAAAATATGTGCACAATCTTATTTATTTATCTATTTAAACTGAAAGAAACTTGTACAGGCTAGAGAAATATTGGATACCCTTCCCCCCTCATTGTTTTTTAAAGCTTATCTTAACTCGCTCTGTCTGCTAAAAAGTGTGAAGACGTTATTTCTCCCACACCCATTCTCTGATCAAGCTATCAAGCTTAAACTTCACACACTTTTTCATTGGCATAGACAAGACATGGATCAATTTTTTAAAAAGTAACCAATTAGTCAATTATTACTGGTAATTAATTATTTTGTTTGATGACAACAAGGGAAACTATTCCTTCAGTATTCACAGATATGCCTAAATTTAATGAGTTCAGTCCCTTTAAATAATTGCTAGGGTTAGGTTAGGTTCTCTCTGATTAAGTTGATACTTTAAACAATTTATTCTACCTAACAAAACATGAGTGAATAAAAAAAAATCAGTCAATTAATTATTAGTAATTAATTATTTTGTTTGATATTGAATAAAGGAAATAGCTTGTACATTATTCATGGCAGAGTTCATCCTCTTTATTAAGCTTTTATTTTTTTTTTTTTTTAAGGAATTTTTTTTTTTGCTTGTTTGCTTTAGCAGACACTTCTATATTTTTATATAATATTTTAAAATTTAAAACAATTTAAGGTCTTATAGTATATTACAATCTAGAATGATACATATCAGAGTAGTACTATACATGAAATATCTATGTGCAAACACAGATATGAAATAGGTAATTGAAAGGTATTATACTACAGTAGTGGTACAACTCCTTTAATTTGTATTGAAACATGCAGGGCTTTTATTGTGAAGGTATGCACCGGTACGTTTTACCAGCACCTTTTTCAATGTGAGGAAAAAATTAAATTATTACTTTTCTTGTATTTTAATGATTATTATTAATATATTATTAGTTAAAAGTTAGGTACATGTAATAATGTTTCCTTTCACTTTAGGCAGTGTAGCTAACATAAATACTGTTTATCTCAAGGTGGATGTTAAAACCAAAAATAAAACAAGAATAGCCTTATGTGCATAAAATTAAGTGTGTACAAAATGATATTAGCCAAATATAAAAGGAAAACACCCCCCCCCCCCCCCCAAAAAAAAAACAACAACATATAATTGTAACCCAATACAGATGAAATTTATTTAAAGGTATGTTTTGAAAACTTGTACAACATAGTGTATCAAATGGTATGTGTGAGTTTAACAAGGGAGATACTATCTTGCAAGATTATCAAAGACTTAAGTTTGTAAAAGGAATAAAGGAAATAAAAAACTCACTGTAGACCTTCTGTAACTTTTGTTTCAGCAGTGAAAGCAAAGTTGTAATTATCTTGATAAGCATAAGCTACCTCCGCAAATATACGATGCTCTATAAATAGGAAGAAAAATTGAAATACTAGGATAGTCACTTAAGATAATGTAGCAAGAAACATCTACTGCTCTAATTACTTTCAGTAACACACTAGTTACACATACTTACAACAAAGTGTGCATATTGTATTTTTACATTTTTTAAAATCCATATGAAGCATATTTTTACCTATTCAATCTTATCAAACATTTTTTTTTACACCTAGTGGTTTATTTTTGTTTTGGTTGTGAGATAGAAATCATCAGTTTCTGAAGTGAACTTCTTTCAAGAGTAGGTCAGACAGAACTACCAAAAACTGCCCAACCCCTTGTCTTTTTCTTTCCCAGGATGTATCTGATTTGATTTGACTTCCAGCTTTGTGTGCAAATATTACCCTATTTGTTATCAGGATTTAAACTTCAGACTACCATCTAACAGCTATTAGAACACAGTTCTGCTACCATGTCCCATATTTTCCATTTATACAAACACTGGAATCAGAGGATAATTATTTTTATGTGCTCACCTCTCGTACCACTCAAATGGAAGTAAGCAAATATCAAGTCTTTGACCCCAATAATCTTACTCTCAAGATTCATCCTTTCTAGGCGACTCAAAAGAACTGGAACTTTATCAATGCTAAGTAAGCTGAAGAGTAAATTAATTTGCACAACAGTATATTATTTTCATTATGTAATTAGGATAATTAATCATTTTACTTTACAAGACTTTTTTTTTAGAGGTAGATAGATAAAGAGAGAGAGAGAGAGAGAGAGAGAAAATAAAAGATTGTTATTGTTTCAGTATGTTTTGATTAATTTTTTTTTTTGAATTTTCAGGATAAAACTAGTTTAAATTGAAAAAATTAGCAATGTGAATGTAATGATGCTTTTTTTATTGAGAGAGAGAGAAAGAGAGACAGTGAGCGAAGGAGGAAAGACAAGAGAATAATAAATACATTATTCATTTAGAATATTTTGATAATCTTTTTTACAATGTTAATTTGATTTCACACACCCACACAAATTAAATTGTAAGTTAACAAGTTGTAAAAATAATTCTTAAAAACAAGGATTTTATCTTTGATATATTGAAAAAAAAAAAACTATACGATCATCAATGTTTAAAGCGCATACTTACTGGATAGAGTGTGCCATGATAGATTCAACATCAAACAAAGTTTCTAAGTCTAGCTTAAGCAAAAAATTTCCATTTCTGTTGATAGAAAAGTAAAACAACTGAGCATTCTATAACTAAGTGTAAACGGTGGTTTACATTACCCATGATTGAAAACCAGTCAACACCTGATTCCATACGTACTTGAAAGTGAAAAAGTTTTTTCTCACATCTTTCTTGGCACAATATTCTGTTTCCTCTGTGTGAAGTAAACAATCTAACTGAAACAAATAAAATGGGGGACTTTTGAGCTGAAGTGTTTTTTCATTTAGCTTCCTATAAGAATCTGTACATATATCTGTACAATAATTAATGCAGAAATGATGAATTTGTTCCACATTATGTAATAACAATGAAAGAAACAATATGAACATGAATTTAACTGGAGAGCTATGCCAACATTAATTTTACAAATAGGAAAGACCTTAGAAAAGTTAATCAAAGTTTGGAAAAAAAAAATAGAATGTATAGTAAAAATAATGTATTAATGAGGTTGCCTCCATGAACAGTGAGTACTTCTCTCACCCATCTATCACTTAAAACAGTAATAAAGACCAGTTCAATTATTCAGTTCTGTGTGCAATATTACAAAACTTGAAATTCATCATTTTGTCATCTACCCTATAGCAGTGGTTCATGTGACTTTTTAGTAATGTCACAATGGGTTTGTGTAGATCAAACAATGTGATGGAATAGATTATAGTTGAGTTTTTTATATTTGGATTTTATATAATTCTCTTTCCATAAACAATTTCTAATCACTCAGACTATCATTATGCAGGAGGTATTACTTTAAAGTAGGAGAAACTCTAACAGAAATATTTTTCATATAAATACAAAACTTGGAATCACTATGATAATGAACACACTTCAAAAATTTACAATACAATTTAATTTCAACACATTTACTACAGTCACTGAAGCTCAGATCAGTTGAATGCATCTCCTTTTTATATAGTCTACAATCTACATCTTGCCATTCCATCTCAAACTATCTAAGCTATTCTAACACGTCTGGAAATTTCTTTATTACATCTTAATTTTAAACTAACTTGTAAACAACATGCAGCAATGACCTTGCAAATACACAGTTCTAAAAATTAATCACTGAAAGATAAACAAACGTGTTTTTCAAATAAAACTTTGAAACTTTTACGCAATACATGACAAATAGGTTGATTCATCAGAATAAGCAAAATTAACCTACAATCCAATAGCATTATAGAAATTCCTTAATTACAGCAACTGAAAATGTCAGCCATACGTAGGAGTTGGGTTGACTGATGAATGTCATAAAGCACTGTTAAGATTCTAGTCTAAACATCTCAAGAGAGTGCCTAGCTACTCACTATCATTAACACCAGAATGATGAATGTTAAACTACTTAAAAACATTCAAACATTAAATTTGAAGCTCACCACAGCTATTTTGATATTGTAAGACTTTAAATACTTGGCAGCATTTTCCATCTCATCAAAGAGACTTTTTAGAGTAGAATAATAGGTTTCTGTAATAAACAAAAAAAATACAATTTAGTGAAATCATATCAATGAAGGACAATTTTTAATGTTTAAAATGCATTTATACATATGTTTAAGAATTATATAGAATAATGAAAAAATCTAACATCTGGTAAAAAATAATGGAATTTATATGTTAGACTTTGGCAGTTTCAGAAAAAAGGGTTAGGGATTTTTAAAAATCTACATAATACTACAAACACATCATTTCTAAATTGTTTTTATCTAATCATGAATTTTCATTTTCACATGATAAAGTCTACGACATTTTTAAAACTCGTACCGTGACTGTGAATTTTTCAGTACATCAGATTGTCTATAGCTAGAAATAAGTGTTGCAAACTTTTCTCATCTATCATTACATTTGTTTTTGCATATTTTGAGAACTATTTTACATTACTCATACTTTTATTCTCCAAATGATTTTAATTTTGAAAGTTTCATTTTTACTCACTTTGTTTTTCTTAATGTGAAAAACTTCTATTGTCTCTGTTGTTTACTTACTGATATCTCTGAATGTTTACTCTCTGAAAACAGACTAATTCTGCATGAGGTAAAATTATAATTACACACAATAAAGTCAAATTCCTGTGAAAAGTAAAAAGTTTCAAATATGTATATTTTTTTAAACAGCACTTACCACTAGCAATGAAGTAGATGTGCAACAATGTTGAAGACTTGCTGAGTTCATTTATTTCTGAAGGTTTAATAAAATAAACATTTTTAAACTCATACTGAGTCTGTGACTTTTTCTGTACATCTGATTGTGTTTCTCCAAAAACCGTGGTTCCTGCTATCACAAGACACATATATAGGCTAGCCAGCATCATGAACAGTTACCAGGATCCAGCTGTAAATATAAAGCAAGTTGAAAATGGCATGAAACCTAACCTTAACCTTAATAACATTAAAATTATGACAATTTTTTAAATTAAAAAAAAAATAATTAATCTCCACCTTAGGGAATAACAAGCAAAAACAAAAAGCCTTTAAAAAAAAAAATAAAGCTTGTCTGAGGGAAAGAATTGCAAATCGCTGACATAAATCTCAATAATGCATGAATAAGCCTCTTTTTTTCTATATAAAACAAAATTAATAAGCTACCACCAATTCATTCATTACATTAATTGGTTTATTTTTTTTTTTTTTATTGATTCTTAAATTGTAATTAACTGTGAATAATTATGTGAAATTTCAACTTGATCTGAGAATGGGAAGTAGGAAAAAATAAGGTGTACAAAACAAAATAAGGCAAATAACACATACATAAATAACATATACAGCACATGTCAATAAGTAGCATTTATTTCCCTTGATCAATATCAAACAAAATAATTAATTACAAAGCTTATATCAACTCACTCTGTCTGTCTGGTACAATTTTTAAACCCATTATTTCTCCCACCATTCTCAGATCAAGTTGAAACTTTATACATAATTATTTGCTTATAATTGAACCAATTAGTTAATTAATTATTTGAGATAATAGAGTATGTTATTTTATTTGATATCTCAAACAAGAGAGAAAAATAGTATTTGACTGAGGCGGTGGTATAAGCTGAATTAGTCCCCCTTGTAGGTGGCCACTTCAAAACAAGCTTGAAACAAACCATAGATAACTTATACAATCTTCCATTTTCATACACACCTCACTAGTAGAGTAGCTAGAATGTCGGCTTGAGTCATGAGTCACCCAGCTATTCCTTTCTTTCTTCTCTGCCCTCCCTTTTTCCCAACTGGTCCAGATAAGTGATAGGATCATAGAGCATTGAGAATGCTAAAAGCATGAAATAGCGCCACTGTTGTTAGTCGAAATCTATTACAAACTTAATTACATGACTGATCCAAACTAATTGATACAACTACTCTTTGTACTTTTTAAAAAAGTATTTTTTTTTTTATTTTGCTTTTTGTTTTTTTTTAACCAATGTTTTAAAAGCTTGATGAAGGTGTTCCATTTGATTCCATACTTAATGTATGGTATTAGCAGATACTACAAGGCACCCTCATGGAAACATTTGCCTCCTGTCAGCTACCTCAATACTTTATACATAGCATATGGTGAGAATATAAGAAAGGCTCATAAACTCCAGTCACATCTGCTATATCTGTCCAGCTAGGATTTCATTATTGTCAAATCTGAAGTAAAAATCCCAAACATATAAAACAAAAAAGTATGCATATGTCATGGAGACTTCTCAAATTTAAATGTGCTGATCTATACTAGAAATATAAATGACTCCCACAGGGGTGAAAAAAGGGGAGATTGACTGCTCAAACAGTCAAGACCTAGAAAACCTTTTATGATTTCATTATCTTGTTCAGCGGTTCTCAACCTTTTTAGCTCCATGACCCCATAATACAATTCTCCACTATGTGGCGACCAACAGCTGAAAAAATGTGTTCGTTCATAGCCCTATGTAAATTTTATTTAGCTATTGTTATAGAATCATTATCCAAATGTGTGTTTCTGATATTCATTATGTACTTTCATTATTAGAAACTGAACATAGCAAAAGTTTTATTTAGTGTAAAATAAATTAGTGCTTAAATTTTTTTGAAAGTGTAAATTTTTTTCTTAAGTGATTCTTTTATGAATTTCATTTATTTACTTTTCTATTGCATGGTTACAGTATTCATGTTGCATACTTAACAGACAATTTAAAAAGTATTGCTAAGCATGGAAAACGTACAGTAAACTACATTGCTACAAAATTGTTGCAACATTTTTTTTAACCACGCCAAAGTTAGTGCCAAGGTCTAACTTGTTTGTCTAGATTAGGAATTCTTGGGGTAGTCTTTATAAGAGCACAACAAATGTCATCTTCTGCATCAAGTTTATTTCTGTATTTGGCTTGATAATTAACTAACAGGCTGAAAAACCAAGTTTCACAAAGATATGCTGTTGGAAATGGAAGAAGTCGCTAAAAAATCTCAAATAGAACAGAATGAAAGCAAACCATTGATCCAGAATTGTATAACTGGCATTGAAGAGCAATCATATTTAGCTGCATTCCTATTGATGTAATGGTTGTGGCAGTATCTTCCTTGCAAATATATCTCAATAAATCAAACAGTGATTTACAATGACTTTTCTGGTGTAGATCTTTGAAACATTGAAATCAAGACATAGATCTAAACAAACACGGAGCCCCATCTGTGCAGACATCACAAATATTTTTTCAAGATGTCTTATACTTTTCCAAAAATGAATTCACTTTGTCAATTACATCAAGTGCTTTAGAGGTCATTTCAAGAGTTTTGCAAAATGAAAACTTGTATTCAATAGAATTGCCATTATGTATATATCTCACGTAAACCAGTAGCCAAATTGTGAACAATTTACAAGGTCTGTGGATTTAACAATCTGGATGCTTAATATTTGAAAAGAAGCAGATATCTTTTCCTGAATTACCTGATTGAAAATATCATCAAATATGTCAACTTTTTCTTCTATGAACTGTATCATTAGATATTGAAATTCCACTAAATTTATTTGACGTATTGGAGTGTAGCTATCGTTTCATAATTTGTATGATGATAATTTAATCAGAGTAATATTCCTGTATGCCAACTATGGTAAAATATGCAGAAAAAAAATTATGATGAAAAATAGACAAAAAAAAAACACTTTCCCAATGGTCTTTGGCAACCCCTGGCAAATGTTCATTCGACCCCCAAAAGGGGTGATAACCTACAGGTTGAGAAGAACCCCTGATCTAGTTAATGATGGGACTTTTAGCCAGAGAAGTGAGAGAAAGGTCAAACTCTTGTATCCAGGTCATTGGTCAAAATACTTTTCTTGGTCAAGGGACACTAGGGCCTTTCATTCATGTCTTTTATTGAAGGAGTCAGTAGTTGAACCTAGAACCTTCTAATTGTACATACGAAGCAAAAACAAAAAGAATGGGGATTGAGGAAAAGTATCTGAATATAATGATAATATTGTTATAAACCTGGTGGTGACACAGATGGGGGTAGTGCTGTGTGTTTTTAGCCTACCCAAATCGCCACAGTCCAGCGCAGGATGAGCGGTCAACCGTGACCAGTGACAGTACACGCCAGTTCGGCAAAGACCAGAGTCGTAAATATTACGCACGCAAGTCACAGCGAAAGTGATCAACTGGAGTGGTCAAGAATGTTGGAGGCCAGTAGAGACACTATATAAGAGCAAGTGTGTCAGAATCACTTCACTTCATGTTACCTTGCAATGTGACCAGTACGAGGCGAGAACCAGCACAATCTGCGAAGTCAGGCGGAGCAAGACTAGGTTTTTGTAAAGATAGTGTAATGTTGTTGCCAACTGTACAGTGTTGTGTTGTATTTGAAATTAAACTGTTACTGTTACTTTGGAGTCCCGAGTTGTGAGCTTCTTTCAGTTCATTGTGTCGTGTGGTGCAGTTGGAAGAGAGCCTGGATAGTAGTTGAGAATCGTAACAATATATTGCATATTAGTTATGTTTAAAAAAAAAATCAGTCTAGCACACATTCTAAGGATATTTATATTGCCTAGATGTGTGAATGAAAACATGACTTATATGTCTAGGATACAAGTCACTATTTCAAAACTTGCGCTATTCTTTAAAATGTCTTTAATCACTTACAATAACATTAGACTTATTTTTATTGCTAATAGTGATAATAAAGACAAAATCAAGTGCAAGGTGTGAGTTTAAACAGAGAAGCAAAGATAAATAAAAATAATGAAGACAAAATATTTCAGACATAAAGTTGTACATCCACCTGTCACCTAAATAATAAAACACATAGGGCTGTTAGCACAAACTGCCAGCTAGAGCAAAAGGTATTGATTATTTTTTCAGGTAATGAGCTTGCCAACTGTTCCTCTCCACAAACATGTGCAGCTCCTGCTATAATATATCTTAATATCTCTTAAACCAAGTGTGGGCAAACTATATCCCAACTATATGTGGCCCACCTAAGAATTATGTAATTAGAATTCTCTCTATATTTTTGACATTTAATTTCTTTTTGATTTAAAAACCATGGTTACTAAAAGTGTTACTGAGCCATAAGTTTAACATTTGTTTGGCAATTCTAACTATGTTTCTTTGTGGGGTTTTGATGCATTGATACCTTTTTGTTCCTTAAAAAAGGATAACAGCAGGAACAATAAATGTTAATAAATTTCTGCTCAACAAAACAGATTTTGATTTATTTGAATCTTGTAGAAGAAAAAGAAAGATAAGGATGAATGTCTTGTATTCAATGACAAAAGTAAAGTTGAACAAAAGTTAATGCTACAAGTAAAGCCAATCCGAACCTGTGTTACAAATGAAACAAACTTTTTTAGATGGCAAAGTGGGCTCTAATCGGCAGAGGCATCCCCAGTGTCAGCTTTTGCAGTTTTATTATGGTTTCACCCAGTCCTTAATCAAACCATCTCACCATTTCCAATAAAAGGTATCATTATCAGCTTATGTGGGAATCTAGCAGCTTTGATGATTTTCTTTTGTCATTTTTGCGTGAATCTAGTTATTTGGATTTTTTTTTTTTTTAGCTTTTGTGGGAATCTAGCCATGATGATTTTTTTTTCAGCTTTTGAAGCCCCCCTTTCCCATCTAGCCTACTGACAAAGCTTCAATGATGTCAGTGAACAGAACAGAAAAAAATATGTGACAGAATTTCTTTAATTGAGGTTACTTATTTCTTTCTCAGAAGACATCCTGTCATGTCACTGGTTTTCCTGACTGACTCAGACAATCCATTCCATGATATCATAGCACTAGGGAAAAAGGAGCATTTGTATGAATTCGTCCTAGCATATGGAACAAGGAATGTGCTTCTATCTTTGTCTTTCTGAGAATTAAATTAGGTTTTGGTTTTGTATTTCAAGATTTTGGTTCAGTGTTTTATGTATATATTGCTACTTTACTTTTAAGTCTTCTATCCTGAAGGGTTTCTAAATTTAGGGATTTTACTAAAGGTGTTACTCTAATCAAATTTGAATATTGGTTTGGTATGAATCTCACTGCTCTATTTTGTGTCTGTTCCAGTTTCTTAATGTTTTCTTGAGTTGACAGTAATGCACAAATTGTTAGACAAATTTCCTTATAAATAATGAAGATTAGTGTGCTGTTCACTTCAATTGTTCAGCACTGCAGCACAGAGTGTTGGTTATGTTGGACTGTAGAGGTAGTAGGGTCTGCCTAAGGTGGATTAGGAAGGGGCATTCAAAGAGGATATGGTTTACTGTTTCAATATTAAATAGGCTATATATATATTATATTATATACATTAAATATATATGAATTATATTATGTATATATAATCATATATAATTATATATGATTAGTATATAATATATATATATATATATATATATATATATATATATATATATATATATATATATATATATATATATATATATATATATATATATATATATGAAGATGAATATCTAGTTCTATAATTCTATACTATATCAAATTATATAGTCTAGTATTCTATCTAGTATAATCATCAAATAAATAATATAGTTTATATAGATATCTAAATCAGATCTATCATCTAGATTATTTATTCATTTATTGATCTTCTTACTAAATCTATATTATAGATCAAGATGTAAAATGTAATATTAATATTTAATATAATAAATATATAATTGCATCATTCATTATTAGCTATAGTATTACCATTACTATTAGTATATAATATATCTATAGCCTCTAATGATAATATATAATATAGACTATAGTATAGTATAGATCTATATATAATATAGGAGTATGGGCCAGACTGTCAAAGTCAGTCATCTAATCTATGTTAAAGTATGTTAGTATGACATGAAATACTCAGATAGATTAGGTTCTAGTCGCTAGACTGTGACAGTGTGAGAGAGAAAGAGAGACAGAAGATAAGTAAAGTAATGAAACACTCAGAAAGAAAGTCAGACTGCCACAAAAGTCAAAAGCTGAAAGAGATCATGATGAACATCATCATGGTGTAAGTTAAGATTAGCGAAATAGAAAGTCTAGATGTATAATCTACAGTCAATGTATTTTATGTATGAAACGAGACTTACTGAGAATATTGAGAGAGAAACTTAGAATCAAGATCGTGTTAAATCTTGAGTCTAGAATATTACATCTAGATCTACAACACCAAACTACCTGTCTGCTACTAACAACGATCACTAGAGTGATTCTCCTTGCTTAACGTTGATTGGTTCTTTTTCGAGATCTATTGATTTTGGAGTCCAACTAGCCTAGCCGCTGTGGCCAGTTGCTAATCTAACAGTGCTCGAGAGAAAAAAAAAATGTCAGCTACTCTGCTAATTGAGTTAGAAAAATACATTTCTTGTAGACCTCTCTCTTTTATTTTCTGTCACATTTTGGTCGCACCCTTAGATTTATTTTCATTGTTCAGTAGTTCTCAAGCTAAAGACGTTGTAAATCTAGAAATACATTTTACATCTGTAGGCTACCTCTAGATTTAGAGCTTAGGGCCTAAAGGTAGCCTACAGTCAGTGTAGAAAATTAAAATTTAGAATACATTCAAGACAAAGTATTAGGAATACTTTAAAGGCGTTATAGGCACAGGTGACCTAATTTTTTAATTGAATGGCCCAATCTAATTAACCCTGGTTTACCAATATCAAAATATGCATCCTCTGCTTAGGGAAGCATAGGCTAAAAACTAACTAGAAAAGAAGCTTGATTGAGACGTTAGAATTTTTACAAATAAATATTCAGATTTGACTTTTGATAGACTTAGACAATGATGCACAATCTTACTCGGTCGGTGGGCCATTTTAATTTCCGACATTCGTGACGCAGACTTCATTAACGAAAGGGTTTAAAAACAACAAGAAGAAATACAAAACAAAAAACATTTTTTATTGGAAACCCATGACTCTAGTACTTACATTAATTGATGAGAAGTTTATCCTAAATTATTCCACAGAATAGACGAGACAGTAAGTTGGAGCACTGAATCTAGAATTCTAGCAAAGTTATTGCAAGCAACTTCTGAATCACTTAACATAAGTCAATCAGTTCAAGTGGCAGCTTTGTCTGGACACCTCACACATTGGCTGCTGACGGATTTTCGAAATGACTAACATTGTTCAATCTGACCATAATCTCATGGTCCAGACTGAACACCTTGCCACATAGATTTTGTGGGTGAATAATTCAATGAAGCTTCAGAGGCTCGGTTCCATTTGACTCGACAACTTTTCAAATAACTCTTGCAGTCTACAGTATTTCTAGCACCATCAGTAGTCACTCCCACTAATTTCTCCAAGGAAGAGAAAGATCCTCTGTGATGGTTTAAACGTCTTTCCTCCTTATAGCTACTAACTTCTCTGATTTCAAAACTTCTGTTTGTACCGCGAATAGATATCAAGATTTTGAGCGGTATCAGATATGTCGGTGGACTCACCAGCGGCAATAGAAAACATTTCGAAGTCTGCTTCGTTTGTTGGTTTTGAATGGAGATATTTACCTATATCTTTCAATTGCATTGTAATTGTCATGACTCATGAGATAGGTTGACAGCTACAACAGCATTCTTCTTTTCAGGACTCACTTCCTTAACCAGAATCACTTTTTCTTTATAAGAACTTTTTTTTCAAACCTTTTTTGTGGAGAGATTGTCCACACGTTGTGTCGACGTTTCGGCGAGCCGGATGTGGCCCAGGGACCGTACTTTAGGCATCACTGGACTTAGACCACGTGTTTGGAAAAACGAAACTTACCACAGAGTCCAAAATGGAGGTCTACATGGCTTGTGTCTTGAGTTCTACTGTACGACACTAACCATGAAGAAAATTAAATTAATTTCACTTGCTCTGCCTCCCGAGGATCATGATAATCTTATGGCCAAAAAAGTGTTGAACACTGAGATACTCGGTCGAACAGGTCTTGCCAGCATCTTTACAATCCTTGAACAATGCTGCCTGCCTGTCATTTCCGCCGGATGGAGGTTTAACGTATCCCGTAGTGACGTAGCCATCCCTCTATGGACAACTCGCGATGGACACAAGAAAAACTGGTTGCCTCACCGCCGATGTGTGGATGTGATGAGGGGCTTTAAAGCAGTGGACATCGATGTTTAATGGGAAGACAAACCCCCTAAACCTAGCTATTTTGGAGAGAAATGGTGACAAAGAAAGCTATGAACATTGAATCGACGGATCTAGTGGAGGGCAACAAAACTCAATAAACATAGACCTAAAGACAGAAGTCTAAAAAGTAAAGTAATAATACACGAAAGTGATATAAAAACACAGTAATATACCCAGAAAGACACAAAGATAAAGGCACATTTCTTTTTCCGTTCACTAGGACAAGTTTGTGGATCAGTGCTGTTCAGGTGTAAGTTCAAACATAGAACGGTTGCCTGAACCAGCCAGAAAAAACCAATGACTAAGTAGAAATTATTTGTTTCGTAAAATTTTTATTGTACACATAACACCGGGTACTTAAATGATAAATGTAATAATAATGATAATCTTCGTAACTAATGCCAGGTTCTAATTTCATCCTATAAGATGAACCGTATAACGTTCTGACGTCTGAAAACAGCCACCATAGTCTTCAATGCTTCGTTTCTCTTGACACATCTAACATTGATTTGTGAAGATTCAAAGCTTCAATGTTTTTAGGATCTAATATTACAGTAAGCACCCTATCAGGAGCAGCCATAGGCATCCGCTAGCTATAAGCTGGAGTTAACTTTCTACTTCAAGGTGCCACAATGCATTTCAATAGCGAGTATAACGTAGACCAGAAAATAAAAGAATGGTGGCTAAGCAGATTGATAGATTGTGGCTAAACAGATTGATAGATTGTGGCGAGAAAAAAAAAATCAAGCCTATAGTTAAGAGCACGAAGCAGCTATCCAATATCCGCAACAGTCATGACCATCTGTCGTAAATAAAATATCCTATTGACATTGGCAGGTGAAGTGGCAACTCATTTTCTATTAGTTATAACCACAACAGAAGTAAAAGTAGCGATCTCATCAATTGAATCTATATTGTATACAACATGATCTCATAATAACAAACACATGTACCTACATTTCGCTTAATCATAAGAGTGGATTATATGTATGGATGAAAATCATGAACTACTCTGAGTATCAAATAAACGAAAGAAAAGTGGTAAGGAGGTTTAGGCGCATTGGGAAGATTAAAAACTAAAGAGTTAAACCTTAAGTCGTGACACCTAAAAAGAGGATTGTATCATGACATGTTGCCCTTATGGTCGGTTACATTCTAATCCCTGACGTCCTCGACTCAGCAATAATTTGATCTCAATGAGAGAAGCCCCAATTACACTACGTACATGTATAGTTTTGGCTTATTCATTTTTGAAATTTGAATAATAATAATAAAAAAAAGACATTCCTTGGGTATACAATTTTTATTATTATACTAAAAATATAACTAAAAATTTCGGGATTAGGTTATGGTTATTTGCTTACTCCTGTTAATCGCAAAAGCAAAGTGTTCACGGTATCAAGTAAAAAAAAAAGGGTTGTTTTCACTCTACTAACTAGCATAGGTTATACATAAAACTTGCTTTGTATGACATTTTTCTTGCAATGCTGAAATGTGTCCCATACTCCCTAATAGTCCACATATCATATTTAGAAATGATTACTACACCGTGTAGTAAGGTAGGTAAGGATGCTTTGATTTTATGTTTTCGTTGAATCAATGGGAATATTAATAGCAAGATCAAAGCAACATCCCATCCAATGGCTAATAATCTAAATGTCTGTTAGAAACACATTTAAATTAATGTTAACAAAATGGTCGATGTAAACAAAGCTTTAAAGTTTGGTACATGAATCTTTACTTAAGAATTCTCACATTTCAACCTCTCTCTATCTTTCTCTCCATCGTCTCTCGTCTCTGTCTCTCTCATTTCCACCTTCTATTCCTCCCCGTCAAATTATCTTTTCCTCATTCCCAAATTCCAATCCTCCCCTCCTCTCTCATTTTTAACTTCCTGTCTCACACGCTCTCTCCATAGTTTCCCCTCCCTCCAACTTACACACACACACACACACACACTTACAAACACACACACTTACGTTTCCCAAATTTTAATCGACTTTTTGACTCTTTTTATCTCTCACTCTTAACTTGGTCCCCCCTCAATCCCGCTGGAACTTATGTTTTTGTATGTCCGCCACTGCAGATGTTTTATAGTCCGTTGTATCTCATTACGCCCGAGGCCATTGAGTGTGTTTTAAAAAGAAACGCTAGCCAGAGGAAAACAAATGGAACACATGAACAGAACCATCCAAATCAATCTCGCTATCTCGACCACCTGCTCTCTATGGGCAATGGATTAAGTCTGTTTTTAGTGAGAATACATTTGTGACTGAGGTCAACGTGTTACGCGAATCCTCTTCACTTCAAAGAAATTATCATTGCAAGTCACTCACAATTTATAATAAGACCAGGGGGGTGTAAGTGGCCAGAAACAGAGCGAGGTAACGGAAAGAGATCAGAGGCATAGACATTTGTTTTCTCATAGTGTTTTTGTCATGACAAAACAAAAAAAAAATATTCGGGAAGAAAAAGAATAAATGTTGTCGATGTTTTGTTTTTAAACTAAATTTACATAAATATATTTGAACACTTAACAAAAAAAGGCCACAACGCCTATATCATTCCCAACATTTGCAGGGGGCTCTTTTTCTAACAAACTGTGCGTACTAATTGCCTTTTAATTTATAAACAGATGGCGTTCATCAATGACGCGCGCACCGAATTTGTTTTTTTCAATGTAAAGGTAAGTGTCAACAGAATAGTGAGAGGACGAAAGAATGTAAAGAGATTTCTGGTTTGATACCAAGGATCTATTCGACGTACACGAAATTGTATAATCAGTGGATGGACCTCATTCACCAAGCGTAAACAAACAACATTTAGCCTCGTGATTCTCTATCTCTTCTATATTATATAAGATAAGATATAAATTACGATCTAATTTTTACTACACAATGGCTATCACGTGACAGTTTTTTTTTTCGTTGTTTTATCAATATTATCATGTAAGTAAAATATACATCAGAAAATAGAGTTTTAGCCAAGGATTTAATTACAAAGAGAGAAAATCAAATTTTTTTTTTTTTTGTGATCGATGTTTTGTATCTCCATGTGACCCAGAGAGGGTGTCCCCACGTGACCCAGAGAGGGTGTTTTTTTTATGCTGAAAATCTTTTTAGACGTCGAATCTGTATTTAAAAGTATTTGTAGCAAAGCGCAACTTCGAAGTTGAAATTAAACTAATTACCTGTAAATACATCAACCTTGTTTTGCCACTATTGCAAGATGTGTAGTGTTATGTTTATTTTTTTTACATGTTAACATATTTAAAGATGTTTAAAAAGATTATTTCACGATATCTTTATCCACGAGTTAATCTGGTCGTTTCTGTAAATTAGATATTTAAACTCTACCAAGTTCATCCTGTCAAATTTCGATTACACGCTTTAATATTCTTCTTCTAGACAGCTTTTTGCTGCTGAGCTTTGGCAGACTGTGCCAAGGAAAATAGTGTGTTGTTCTCTTCAGTTGTTCAGCACTGTCGTACAGGGTGTTGATTATGTTGGGCTGTAATGGTACTAGGGTCTGCCTAAGGTGGATAAGGAAGAAGCGTTCAAAGAGGATAAAGTTTACTGTGTCATAAGGGTGGGCGCAGTGTCTACAAAGTGGTAGGTGTGTGGGATTTTTTTGTTGAGATTGTAATGTAACTGCATCAATATACAGACCGACACATTTAGAACAAAGAGAAAGTCTTTTTCTTTTATATACTGAGATAATATATTTCCATTTACCAGCTCACTTTATAAATATATAAACAACAACACTACGTGTGACTTGAAGCCTATTTCCCAACTACACCTCCTGTCTGTCCTGAACCAGTGGAAAACGGGCATTGAGCATTTCCTTTCTGTTCGGGATGTTCAGCTCTCAGCCACAAAGACTTTAATGCTGTAAGAAAAGAGTTTCAGTTTTAGTGTTTAACAGTTTAGAATGTGCTGCCCGATTTTACATGTATTTTTATAATGTCTATTAACACTTTCTTTGTGGTAGGAACGTCTTGAGACTTTTTTTTTTGGGTAACTCCAGACCTGATGCAGGCAATCAGGTGACCCGAAAAGATATCTACATCCAACTTAAGGGAAAGAAGCAAGAAGAAATGCATAGCCCAAGACATTAAAAAGTGAAAATGGAGCCAATGTTGAATGGAATTCGCAGGGAAAGAGGAAAGTGGGCAGACCTAAAAAAAACCTTAAAGAGGTCAGTCCCTAGAGAAGCTGAGGATACTGGAATGACATGGAAGCAGATGAAGAAAGCTGCTCAGAACCAAGTTCCAGAGTTCGGAGTTGGGAGTATAGAGGAAGAAGTGAAGTATGAATGTGATCAAACCGCGAGATTTAAACACGGAAATCATGTCATCAATAGATCGCTCAAGAAAGATGTTTTTAAATCTGTGAGCTAAGAACAACGAAATCAACTAACAGCTGCGTTTCCCTTAAGCCTACAATAAGTACAAAAAAAAAGTCATTAACCTGCCACTGCTGCCTGGAATCCCGCGTTGTAGTCGCAGGCCACTTCATTGTTGACGTAGTTGGAGCGGTCATCAGTGTAGTCGTCATTGGAACCAGGTCCACCAACTAGGGCACCGTACAGAATGTGGACATTGGGCTCTTTCAGCGGCATGACTTGAGTTCCACATGGAGACGGGAGGTTCGGGCAAGAGCTAGTTCGAAAAGAACAACACTTAAATAAGAAAGCTATCTAAATAACTATTGTGTCTATTGTCCTGTGGCTTGCAAACATTTATTTTGTATACTACACAGCTTTGATGTTCTCTTTTCGTGCATTGCTTAGTAACTAAGCTGTTCTATTTAATAACATATAACTGGTTGAATATGTTGAATAAAATTATAGCTTTAATTATTATTATTTAAATGAATTAATTTTTATTATCTGGGACTGCCAGGATCAAGCTCCATTAATGGGAAACAAAATTCATTGTAGATAAAGTATCCACTTTAGAAATTTTCTGATGTTCAAGGCCTCGAATGGAAAACTGAATTACCATTCATTCTCTAGCACGGCCATAGTGGATATTCAATATAGGGAAACAACGTTTAGTGCATTCCTCTTAACTGTGTCCTTTGAAGGATTTTCTGATGATGTATGCAGGTCTGCAGCAGTACTGCACATTTACAGGTTACAAGAACTTTCTGGAGATCAGGTCAGGTCAGTAGCCACTATCCCATTGGTTGATAATCACGATTGGATGATTATGTGCAAAAGTAAAGTACCCCTTTTAGACCTTGCGACTTATAGGGCAGCTCATGTAACGGTCATCTGCTTCTATGAACGACGGCTAATGAGGGTGTCATACTTTTCCCAACTCTTGTCAGTCATTTAAGAGTGGCTGGAATCCCGGAATTAAAAATCTTTATCGAAATTCGAGCCTGATACCTCTTGGTTCGAAAGCCAATCGCTCTACCTCTCAGCCACCAAGCCCTTTAAAATCCTTATGCGCTTATAAATAAAAGCATTGTACGAAAGGAACATGCACTGTTTACCTGGACCTGTGGTGAGGTCTTAGTGGATATTTGTCGCCAAAACCAATGACGTAACTAAATCCTGTGTCCCCCAGGGCGTAATGTATCTGGCACATGGCCCAGTGTCTGTACTCATCGGAGTGGAGGCCCGCATCGGCAGCTACGAGGGCAGCCATAGCCATGTTGGCTGAAAAGAAAAAGCACGAATAGAAAATAGTTTCCAGTTGTTACACAGTGCCTTGTTTTAAAAGTAAAAGTTTTATGGACATTAGGTTAACTCATACTGTTCATTTTTTGTTTGAAATATACCGACCTATATAACATAAGGAAGGACCTCTCGTTCATAACAACATTAATGTTAAAGAACAAAAAAAAGCAGACAGTGCAATGGAGGGATACACAATATTACAAGTTGTAATAGTTTATAAGAAAATGTCCTCGATCTCGAAGATTAAGCATAAGTGCAATGTTGAACGTGGTCACACAGACCCAGCTGTGACCCTCAAAGTTTGACACACCTAATGCAGAACAAATAAACTGGTTGCCTCAGGGGTCTATCTAAATAACATACTCTATGCCTTCTGAAAAAAAATAAAACGGAACGTTTTGTGATTTCTTTGATGTTTCCTAAACCAAGGGTGGATTGAGCTTGCATGCATCGATTTTTTTTCGAAATATACCTATAAACTTTAAACATTTTATTTTACCCAAGGCTATTTGCTTGAGATGCTACATCTTCAAACAGACGCGCTAAATAACAGACGAAGTTTCGTCTAGTAGAAACACGCAATATAGCTGTGGGGTATGTACAATACCACCTGAATTGGAAAGAATCAATAGAATAGTAAGAACTAGAAAATAAACAACACTAGACCAGGAATACTTTGCTTTTGCCGACTGGTCTCTATTAAGAAATGTTCTCATCAACTGAAAAGACATGTCGCAATAACGATGACGTAAACATACATCAGCAATGAATTTCAATTAGTATTTTTTATATCACTGGTAGGGAAAAGAAACTTATAATGGCAACCATCACTATAATTAGTAAGGCACGAGACAACGCCAACGGTATAGTACTTTGTGCTTTATTATTGAGACTTAAGCTACAGACTGCCTGTCAGATTAGGAAATTTAATAAACCCTATGCTGAAAAAAGGTTGGGCACCGATGTGTTGCCCTATTTTTTAAAACATATATTTTCCTTAAATATTGAAATAACACATTTATTCTATAATCTCATCGAGCAATTAATTATTTCCGTCAAATTAGCCTAATGCGAAAAACAAAAATATAGAACAAAATAAAACGTCCTAGTCCTATAAACTAATTACTATATACTCACAGGAGTATCTGAGGGATCCCCACTGCAGTCTGTAGGCAAGACCTTTAGGTGTGTAAGAAATGCTACCCCCAGGAAACCACATCTTATAGGAGCCTTCAACTGCAGTTTGGTATCGATCTTTTTTTGTCAGCTTGTACAGGAGGACCTGTTAGTAAAAAAAACAAAAAAACATTTAATCTACAGGCATCCGTGCAATAATATTGTTATAACCCTGCTCCCGCACCCACACTTATGGTGCGCACTAGCACACTGTTATAACCCTGCTCCTGCACCCACACTGATGGTGCGCACCAGCACACTGTTGAACACGACGACATATTGATTCTAGACGAAGGACTGTTTTAGATCCGGCTGAAGTGTGTCTGCAGGCTATGGGAGTCTGGGACTAAGAACCATCCTTCGTGCTACCAGTGAACTGTATTGAGGACCTGGAGCGACACTGGGAAGTGTCTCGGTGGTCTTTACTAAGGTTTGGGTAGGAAATGACATGTAGAAATTGAGACCCCTGTAACTTGATAGCTGAACTTGCTGAAGTCCAGATCTCACTGTGTATTTTATAACTAAATACAACGTCTACTAGAACCTGCTTTCTTTGAGTGCTTGCCTTAGAGTTACTATAATATTTTATTACTGAAACATGTTTAATAGTATAATGAATAATGATGACAAAACGGGAATAAATGAACAGGTAACTAATCTCCAAATAGTTATTCCATAATTAAATGTGTTACACGTCGTCGTAAAGCTGTTTTCATGGTATGATTCTTGTGTAAAGCAGTATTCAACTATAGTCACAATAAGTCATTAGAAGAAATAGGAACTTTCACCAACATTGTGTTCTGCTTAAATGTTGAACAAATAAGCATTAGAACATTCATAGGTTATTACACTTTTAACTTAGAGAATACTAACCTGGTTGGCAATAGTTTTGTCATCCCATGACATGCCCCATGCCGGCTCGTCATCCAGATACTTCTCTGCATCTGCCAGATATTTAGGGTCGTTAGTCGCCTGATACAGCCAGAGAGAGCCCCAGCAAAGCTCGTCTGTGATGTTGTTGGAACTGCCAAAGGAAATGTAGAGGATATTGAAACAAATGAAGGATTCCTTTCAAATACAATGTAAAGTAACGTGCTCAATTGTTCACAAGTTTATTCTTGTCCATGTTGATCTTCATCCTATCTATCGTACAGATGTTACAACGATGTAGACTTACTTATAATATCCAGCAGCAGCATTGACAGAATCACTGTACTTCCCTCTATAGTTCATAGCAAAGTCCCATAACTGTTTAGCATGGTCCAGCAGCGTTGCAGAGTACGTGGGATCTGGGTAGAGAAACATTTCCATTGTTAGGTATTTTTGGGGGGATTTTTGGGCAACATGTTTGGATTTTTACTTCTAAAATATGTTTTGATTGATTAGACCAGACTCAATACGTGGTTGGACTTTATGTACAGAATGTATTCTTATAATTATGTTAACGCTCGAGCATACATAAATATATGATAAATTCATGGAAATTGTCATTCCTATAACCAATTAATATAACTATTTCTTATTTCACATGGGGTAGCCAGGATTTTGTTTCGGGGGGGGGGGGGAGGAAGGGATTCCCCCCCCCCCCCCGGCGAAAAAAATTATATATATATCTATCTATATATATATATATAGATAGATAGATAGATATGTGTGTGTGTGTATGTGTCTGTGTGTACATAATTAATCTTTATTGACATTCTGACCCTTCATTCTTTCGGAAGACGTTTATCATGTCCTAGAAAAGGCTCTTCCTGAGTTAGTGGAGAAATTGTAGACTCCCAGCCCTTGCTGGCCAGGGGTTCTGAAGGAGCTCTGGTAGCTCCCCAAGCGCGGGACGAGGCCGCCAAGAGCTATTTCTGGTTTTGAAAGCCAACAAAATGCTTATCCTGAGGCATCTACTGTGCATTATGCTGCTATTAAAAAGTTTTATTTCGAAAACCTGATGTGCTATTCTTACTGACTTAGATCCTCCCGCGCCGTTCGGCGCATTGGGCGGCAAGCTGTTTCCACAAAAATCTGTCACTGGCAATGTCTGAAGCCTCTTGTCACCTGCTCTGTGGACATCCATGAAAGTGTGGCGCCAAGTTGTACTAGGATGTCATCGCAACTCTTATTTTGCGCAATTCATTTTGTCGGAGAACATGTCCCGCAAACCTCATGCGTCGCTCTCTCACAACCTTACTAAGGGGTCGACTCCCAGTTCGGCATAAGATTTCTTTGATTGAGACCCGATCTCTATAACTGACTCCTAAAATCCGTCTTAGCCATCTTTGTTGAACCACATTTAGTCTTTTTCAATTTCGGAAGATGACTATTCACTGCACTTTATTAATGGAGCCCAGGCACTGGTAGAAATTTGTAAACTCTCTTGACTACGCTTTTGCGCTCTTGGAACTAGGTGACTGTATTTTACTTTAGATTATTATATCGAAAAGGGAAGCTTTATCATCAAAATAATCTGTTGGGGGGTTTTAAACTAAAAAATCTCTGGAGTTTTTTTTTTTTTAATTCAAAACCCAATTAAGCTACACTCATAGAATTTGGTAACTGTAGTATACTTTAGAATACTATTGAAGAGAGAGTTTTTTGTTATCCTCAAAACTTTCTGTAGGGGGATTTTAAACTAAAAACCATCAGGAGCGGTTTTTAAATTTTAAAAAAGCCGTCTGGAGGAGGGGGGTTTAAACTCAAAACCCCTTTGGCTATGCTCAAAGCTTTTTGAGTGCGTAGTTTGCTTTTTTTATATTGAAGAGGTATTTTTAGCTTCAAAGCCCGCTTAAGGGAGTTTAAACTCAAAACTCTTTTGGCTACGATCATAGAATTTTGAGTGTGTAAGTTGCTTTTTTATATTGAAGAGGGGGGTTTTAAATCAAAATTTTCCTTAGCTGTGCCCTTGGAATTTTGGGATTGTCGTTTGCATTTTGTTTTGTTTTGTTTGATAGAAGAGGGGGATTTAACTGCAAAATCCCCTGGTAGGGGGTTTTAAACTCAAAACCCCTTTGGCTGTACTGGGGGCAAGTTATGGTTTAATATTAAAACATCACCTAAAATAAACAAAATAAAATAAAAAATCAGTCACTAAACTCCACCCCCGCAGGGGGGATTTCATTTCGGGGGAACCCCCCCCCCTTTGCTACGCCCATGTTATTTCACTAGATCTTCATCATCATCTCTCCCTTGACCTTCGTCGTAAGGGTGCTGTGACAGTTCGTGTCACCAAATCCCTTCTCTTTACCCGTCAGCAGCTGCTAGATCTCAAGAGATCCATTCTTGTACGTTATTTAGCCAGGTCTTTTTTTAGACGCCCCTTTCTTCATGCTCCCTCCACTGTACCTTGAGGAATGACTTTTAATAGTGACCGAACCAGCTCAGCTATCGTCTCTTCACACTATTGAGAGGTATTTTTCCTTTTTGCCAGCCAGAGTGTTGACTTGTAAATGTACAAACTCATTTGACTTCTTTTCCTGGTATCTGATAACCAACATTTTTCTGTAGCATTTGCTCTCAAAGGCTTGAATTCTTCTCATAGCCTCAGCGTTCAGTGTCCAACTTTCACAACCTTATAGTATTGTGTAGATCACTAAAGAAGAATACAGTTTTAATTTTACTGGGAAGCTGATGTTATTCTTCCAGATTTCCCACAGTTTGCTCATAGCAGCAGATGCCAGCTTAAACGTGTTTTTATCTCTTTTATTGATCCTTAATCTCTTGTTATGTTTAACAAACATTAAATTGTGCTAATTTATATTTCAAATGGGACATTACAAATAATTCAACCACTGATAGAAATGATTTGATTTTACTTCCATACAAAAGGCTAAATGTGGCTCAACAAAAATGGCTGAGACGGATTTTGGGAGTCAGTTACTCAGATCGGGTCTCAAATCAAGGAAATTTTTTGCCGAACTGGGAGTCGAACACTTAGTGGGGTTGTGACAGAGCGTCGCATGAGGTTTGCGGGACATGTTCTACAACAAAATGAACTAGGCATACCAAGAGTTGCGATGACACGGAGACAAATACGAGAAAAGCGCAAACATGAAGGTCGTCGTATTACTTGGCGCACACCTTCATGGAGGACCTCAAAACAGTGGACACCAGGTGGGAGGAGGCTGAACGGCGCGGGAGAACCTAAGTCTAAGTAAGTCCATACAAAACAAGTCGTGGTGATGTTTTAACTGAAAGCTTTCTAAGTCCATCATATTTCAGTCATATTATTACAACACTTTATAATTACAATATTTCCTTTGTGTACTATCAAGAGGTAGAACACCTGATATGTATTTAAATTACAAAACATGTTTAGCTTTAAAAAGTTGTCTTTTAATATTTGTTTTTAAACGTTGCATATAAATAAAAAAAAAAAAAACTCTCAGGAATTAATTCTCTATGTCAACATATTTCTGTCTGCTAAATCAACTGATGGGTCATTAACTGATGGATTCACCTTTTGTTTTAAATGCTAGAGATCCTGCAGCAAAAGCAGCAGCCGTCTCCATTGCAACTTCGCTTCCTGGTTTGGAAGTTGTAATCTTGAAAGCTGGTCTGGGCATGGTCATGAGTTCTGGTGGACCCCAATAGCCGTGATCCTGACCACCGTCACCTACCTGGGAATGAATACACGCTAATTTTATTGAAGGGTAGGGTTAGGGTTGTTGAAAAGAAAGCTAATACAGTATAGATCTGATTGTATGCTGGACCAGAAAACACGGGCAAATATGAATAAAGAAATGTGCATCTTTTTTACACAAAGACAATTTTTAGTACACTATTAACCTGTGGAGTGTCACCAAAAAATGCTGTTTAAATCCTTCAAAGCTGCAGACTCTATCAATAGAATCGATCGATACATTGGCATAAAATACCATGAGTGAATACCCTTGTGGAATACACCTGTGGAGTGAACACCCCTGTGGAATACACCTATATAGTGTCACCAGATGCTGTTTAAATCCTTAAAGGACCGATCGATACATTGGCCTAAGGATACTTATTTGAAAGACCAACTGAATAGAGGACTGACCGACCTTGAAACCCCCATGCAGTTCAGATATAAGAAATCTAACATAAACTTTCCAATAATGATAAGTAAGATAAATAAACAATTCATCTTCTTCTTAAGCAGCGAAGTGGTGCCATTAAATAGATTGGACTATTAATCTTGGATAAGAGTTTTTTTGTTTTCTTTACTTCAACTTTCCATACAATGTCTGCAGTGATTGTGTCTGAATGTGCGGGTAGCTGAACAGGGACTAGCATTGTCTTTGTTGGCAGGAAGAATGTGCGGGTAGCTAAACAAGGGACTAGCATTGTCTTTGTTGGCAGGAAGAATGTGTGGGTAGCTGAACAAGGGACTAGCATTGTCTTCGTTGGCAGGAAGAATGTGCGGGTAGCCGAACAAGGGACTAACATTGTCTTCGTTGACAGGAAGAATGTGCGGGTAGCCGAACAAGGGACTAGCATTGTCTTCGTTGACAGGAAGAATGTGCGGGTAGCTGATCAAGGGACTAGCATTGTTTTCGTTGACAGGAAGAATGTGCGGGTAGCTGATCAAGGGACTAGCATTGTTTTCGTTGACAGGAAGAATGTGCGGGTAGCTGAACAAGGGACTAGCATTGTCTTCGTTGACAGGAAGAATGCGCGAAGGTAAGTGAAAGTGACTAAATAAATAATTGACAGGGGGAAACGTTGTGTACGATTGAAAGAAAAGGATAGATCATGTTGTTGATAAAATCTGCTCAAGTTGATAAACTATGTTGAAAAGAGAAGATATAAAACATTACCTTTATCATTTATCGAAATCGAATAGCCAAGCCATTTAGTGTGTGTGCGTGCGCGCGCGCAGGTGTGTGTGTAAAAGAATTCTGACAGATACTTGTAAAAGTTTTAAATGTTGATTTCGTTTACAGTTGTCGAGAGAAAAGTCTAGAGGTCGAGTAGCACCAGTATCATCCACAGGGCTTGGACAAAAGGACGTTGAAAAAACATAGTTTTTTCAACCCCTCCGCTCACACGCACACAGATCAAAAGAGAATATAATTTAATAATAATAATTTATTTCGCTAAGCTGTTACTGAACAAAATATAGGCTAAATGTGCTATGACAAGTTAAAAGAAAAAGCAGACTAGGATGACTGCCTGGTTGAGTGGTTTGCGTTCCGAACTGTCCCCACGATGTTTACGGGTTTGAACCCTGCCCGCCGCCATCCCTTGCAGACAGCGTAAGTTAATGTACGCGCTCTTGGCAAGATGGCTGCTCCCTGTTTACTGTTATCAAAGATGAGTTAAATTTTTCGTTTTGTTGTATTAAAATTAAACCAAATTCCTTAAAAAAGCTATTCAACTAATAAACTAATATCTTTAAATTATATATCTAAATTTAACTTAATTCAGCATTTTTTCCACTAATTAATTCAAATTAACAACTCTTAGTTTAGGACTATTATGTCTCACTAATCCTTATAATATTAGCCTTATAATTAGATATATTTAATATTATTTAGATCTAGTCTATATTTATTATTATATCCTTAGATTTTAGATCTAGTCAGTCTAGTGTTAGACTTAGACTTTAATTAAGGCTTTAGATCTACTAATCATCTACTAATACTACTAATAATAACTAATAGTATTATTCTATATAGTTAGTTATACACGTAAATATATTGATCTAGAATTAGATCTAGTCTAGGTCCATATTTTGAATTGAATAAACCATTTGATTCGATTTAATTGTCATTGTAAATTAGCTTTCACTTTAGACTTAGACTTAACTTAGGCATTGTAAACTTTAAACTAGATTTAGACTAGACCTTTAAAAACTAAAATCAACAACTGTCATCATGAAATTGCTCTGGCTATTTATCCTAATAATTACTAAATACACACTAGCTGAACACAGAACTAGATCTACCTTAGTCAACACTAAACTTAAAAAGGAAACAACAGTCATAATCAATCGTCACACTTTAGATCAATGCAACTTCAAAAATAACCTAACATACACATCCATAACATTAAAGAAGATCACCCATCACAAATGGAAGTTCTCAATCAGACACAGCAGAAATAAATACCTATTACTGTTAATATTATAATAGCAGGAGATGTAGAGTCAAATCCAGGGCCTAGATCTAAAGATAGATGCAACATCTGCAAAAAAGTATGCGCCATGAAACAGAAAGCCATTCAATGTGACACCTTGGATGAATGTCACCATGCATCATGTCTCCATATGAATACACCTGTGTATTATGCCTTAGGCAACAAAGACGCATCATGGCTCTGTGTACCTTGTGGGTTACCTCAGTTTACATCAGCACTGTTTGATTCCTTTGATGTGGACACTTCTAACCCATACAACATCCTAAACACCATCCCAAACCAAACTCACCAACCACTAGCCAGATACACTCCTGTTAAACCTAAATCTACTAAAATTAATACAACAGCCTCACTAAACAAACCTACTATAGAAGTAATACCAAAATACCTTAAAACTTAGTAATAAATTTTCAAAGCATTAGGAACAAAACAGCAGACTTAGAAATTTTATTTGAATGTGAGAAACCAGACATAATTGCAGGAACAGAAACTTGGCTACATCTTGAAATTTATAATGCAGAAATTTTCAATAGTAATTATGAAATTTTTTGAAAAGATAGGGCTGATAATCATGGAGGAGTTCTTTTAGCAATAAAAAACACTCTTATAGCAGAAGAAATTACCTTACCTAACTCAAAAAATATAGAATCAACATTTTGTAAAATTAATATCACCTCAACATCCCTAATAATAGGCAGCATTTACAGACCACCAAATTCTAGTTTAGAATACAAGCAGGAACTATGTAATCAGATTACTACACTTAAAGAGACAAATAAAAATATGCAGTTTTTTGGATTATGGGTGATTTCAACCTACCTGATATAAATTGGAAAACACTAACCATAGATAAACACCAAAACCTTAAGGACATAAATGAGCTTTTCATAGAAACTTTACACAACCTACGTTTAGATCAAATCATTAAAAAGCCAACTAGATTAAACAACACATTAGATCTCTTCTTAACCGACAGACCTGGATTAGTAGTTGATTATGATATTATCCCTGGTCTATCAGACCATGAGATCATAAAAATACACAGTCAGATAAAAGCAGTAGCCAATACAAAACCCAAAAGAAAAATCTTACTCTGGAATAAATGTAACCTAACACAACTACACCAAGCTGCATTAAACTTTCAACAAAAATTCTTATTAGAAAAAGACATTTAACCAACCAGTTGATGACCTCTGGAATTAGCATTAAAAGCATTATAGAAAATCATATACCAACTAAATACAATTCAAACAAAATAAATAAATGCTGGTTTAATAATAGACTAAAGAAGCTTTGTAAACATAATCTTCAAATACAAAAACAAAATTTAATAAAATACTCTGAAAGACACAAAGATAAAGGCACATTCCTCGTCCCATATGCTAGGACAAATTTGTACAAATACTCCTTCTTCCCTAGTGCTATTAGAGCATGGAATGGGTTGCCTGAGCTAGCTAGGAAAACCAGTGACTTGGCAGAATTTAAGTCATTGGTTAATATGCATGACTAAATGCATGACGCGTAGGACGTAATCATCTTGTTTTTTGAAGTAACGTCTGTATTATATAAGATAAGATACAATAATTCAAGAGGCTTGGGCTAGGACGTAATAGTTTTCGTTTCTGAAGGAACATTTAAAACACACAACAAAACTTACAACTTCTAAAAACTTACACACAACAAAACTTACACACAACAAAACTTACACACAACAAAACTTACAACTTCTAAAAACTTACACACAACAAAACTTACAACTTCTAAAAACTTACACACAACAAAACTTACAACTTCTAAAAACTTACACACAACAAAACTTACAACTTCTAAAAACTTACACAATGAGTCAAAACTTACTACATCTAAAAATTTACACACATCTCAAACATATACACAACATCTAAAAACTTATACACAACATAGCTAAAAAAAAAGGTTTTGACTATTTTTTCGAAACAATGCGTGCCATACACTCAGCAATACAGTGTCCACTTATTTATTTGTTTTACTAATTAGTTAAGTCGATACCGATATTTGAATTGGTAATCACTTACCTGGACGTAGAGCTCGTTTGGTTTGACGTGACACTTCAACAGGTAGTCCAGAGGCCATTTGATGCAGTCTAGCATGTAGTCAGTCTGACCAGCAGACTCGTAGGCATCAGCGTAGAGCAAGTAGCTCCATGTTAAGATTGTGGTCGAGTAGGCCATCGGGAAGTTGAACTTGACGTGGTCACCAGCTGGTGGGACGTTATTTATGAGTTAATATACAACTTAAACACCTCAATGGTTTTAATAAAATGGGAGGATGGAGGGGGGCGGATGGCTGAGTGGTTAAGCGCTTGGCTTCTGAACCTAGGGTCGGGAAGCTGGGGTCCTGGGTTCGAATCTCGGTGAAGACTGGGTACCTGACTTTAGTTGTGGAAAGTAATGGGGCTTAATCTCTTTGCTGGCCACATGCCAACCTGCTCGTTAACCTTTGCCTTATAGATCGCAGTGAAAGGGGAACTTTAATAAAACTCCGAAAATGTTCAATTCAAAACATTTGACCAAATAAAAATGTTTTCTACTTGAATGATAACTAAAGAATCTCCAAATATCAAAACAAAGATTCAAAAATATTCTCCCGTGGCAAATTTTGATGATTAGGGTGATTGTTGATGTTTTTACGTAGACTTTTAGATTATGTGTCAAATAATGTTAAGAATTTTAAAAAAAATTGTCAAATTAACATTAAGAAGTAAGAGATGACATTGTTATGTCTGTATTTAAAGATTTAAGATTGATTTCTATTGTTACTGAAAATGCAATTGATATTTTATGTTTTTAAACTTAAATTTCATTTCACTGTTGTATCGTACTATTTTTTATCGATGTCTATGTTTTGAGAAGAGTGACGTAACATTATAGAGGACAGACTGACCAATGCGTTATGGTGTGTATGTGCTGACAGTAGTGATCAATAAGCCTGTGTTGCACAGCAAGTTGGGTTGTTACAATATCTGTTTTAGTCTCCAAATAATTAAAATGGTAAAAATTTGTTAATGCCCCAAGAAATACAAAATCAGTTTGTTAGTTTTAAATTGTTAATTTTAAATTGAAGAAAAATTAATTCAGAAACAATTTTAACGAAAGGGAAGGCAAAGGGAGAAAACTCGTTTCTAGAGATTTAATACGAGAGTGTATTTTACAGACAGCTCTTTCTAAACCATGATAATGCCAACAATCTTTACGACCATCGTTTTAATTTCATAAAGATGTGTACCAGTAAAATCTGCATTAAGCTCTCATATATTTCAGCGAATGCAGTATTTTAGTGAGAGGCAGACAAATGTGGCAGAGATACCAGGGGGCACAAAGACAGACTTACCATCATACCAGCCTCCTGTCAGGTCCTCCCCTGCTTCTCCCTTGTCTCCCAGAGCCGAGTCAAACCTCCAGGGAATTCTCTTGTTGGCGGGAAGTTTCCCAGAGCGCTGCGCTTCATAGAACAAGATTGACTTCTGCAAGACATCGTTGTAGTTATACTTGGATTTGTCAGCTACAGACACAGAACCATAAAATTCATGTATTAAGCAATTTAGCGTAACAGCTCAAAGATCCGCTAGAGACATTAGTATAGTATATGTTAATAAAGAGTTGTTTTTTTTTTACAAAAGTAGAGAAGATTACCATTCGAAGCAGTAGCTACTGTCCAAGTGTCTTTCCCAAGGTTAAACAGTTTGGCTTGGCCTGATGGTGGAGTAGAGTCTGAATAACTTCCGGTAAATCTGATGAAGAAAAACATTTTAAATGCTGCAAACTTACAAACAGTATAATAAAAACTGACATTAAAAGCGCATTTGAAATTGACGACTTCTTCTGTCTCTCTCAGTTCTACTACGAACCTTAAATGTACTGTATCTCCAGCATGATATGCTGTATGTTCTGGTCTATTCACTACTGCCCAGTTGTAGCCATCGGATGAATGGAAAATTGCATCTGCTATCTGAAACTGTAAAAAAACAAGATTACAAAGAGAGCTTGCGCTTTCACACAAACTCAGAGGCGCCCCCCCCCCCCCCATACACCCACGGAGAAGAAATATTTAAGCCATGGACTTAATTTGATCGACAAAGTAATACAATTTCAAAGAATCATCATGTGTTTTAAATGGTACACTAGTTAGGCTATTAACTACACGAGTATTACGGCATGAGCAGAATTTCGTGAAATGTAGTGCTTGGACATGGAAATGTGATAGTGAAATGTGATAGTAAAATCAGACAAAGAAACAATAAAAAAAAAAGATTTGTGAGACTGAAAACAAACTCATGACCAATCGGTTGGAGCGCTTTTCAACTCAAGTCATCACATGTAATATGTAGCATAATGACTCAAGTTACCACATGTAATATGTAGCATAATGACTCAATTCATCACATGTAATATGTAGCATAATGTTTACAATTCGTAAAACTTTTTAAAAAGATTGTATAAACGTATGCTCTAAAAAGTTGTTCAGTGAATAAAGTTAGGGGCGTAGTGGCGAGATGGTAAAGCGCTAGGTTTTTAAACCGTGGAGACCCGGGTTTGTTTCTAGGTGAAGACTGGGACTTTTTATCTTAGGATTTTAAAGTCGCCCTTGAGTCTACCCAACTCTAATGGGCACCAGACATTAGTTGGGGAAAGTAAAAGCGGTTGGTCGTTGTGCTGGCTGCATGAAACTCTCGTTAACCGTCAACCATCGAGACAGACGACATTTGCATCATTTGTCCTATAAATCGCAAGGTCTGAAACTTAATTTTTAGTAAGGGAAGTGGTACTCCACCTAAGCATCTGAAGAACACATGAGCTAACTCTTTGATAACAATAAACTCTTTAAAGAATATTTTAGCATCTGAAGAACACATGAGCTAACTATTTGACAACAATAAACTATTTAAAGAATCTTTAAGCATCTGAAGAAAACATGAGCTAACTCTTTGACAACAATAAACTCTTTAAAGAATCTTAAAGCATCCGAAGAACACATAAACCCTTTAAAGAATAAGCGCGTATATTTTCTTCAACTTTAAGATGATTCATATTTTAATATGTTACAGTACTTACATTGGTCATTCCGCTGACTGGCTTGTCGTAGCTAATGTTCATTACCCAGCCAAAAACATCTTCTGTGATGGGTACGTCGATGAAGCCTTCGAAGTTCCCTGACCAGGAGTTGGTCACTTTGAGCTGACCTGTTGGTCCGTTCCCAGGGGGTAACACAACTGAAAAACAAGACATGATTAATAAACTGTTTAAAGAGATAACAGCTACGTTTCGTATTTATAGTACTGCATAAACTGCTGTGACAAGATGTTTATGTGTCCCTGGGTAGAAATACTTACATGGTTTTGCAGTTGTAGTTGGAAAAGTTTGTCCTGGAGCAGCTATTTATAAACAAAATGAAAAAAAAAGGTTAATTTTGTGTATTTCAATCCCAAATCATAATTCAAGTCATAGAAATGAGATTTACAGAAATCAATACGAGAGACAAACTAAAAAAACTTTACCTTAAAGTGTAGCATACTAAAAAACATAAGTTATTAATAATTGGAATAAAATAGCATAGCTTCAACAAAGAAGAACGGGGAATAACCTACAAAATAACAGACAGAAGTTTCTAATAGGTCGTTCCTGCTTTCTCTCTCTCTCTCTCTCTCTCTCGCTCTGTATATATATATATATATATATAATCATATATAATCATTTTGCGATGTGGTCTGATGCATTTACGAAACACACTTCATTAACAAAAGTAAAAGCCAGCACTGTTAACGTAACCATACAAACTTATAAAACTAATGTATATATAACGTTAGACTTGCTTAACAACTCTACACACTACCTGCAATTATTAGCACCGCAATGCTACTACCACAGCGAAAATCAGTTGTTAGATTACATTCATCATTAACTTAGAATAATTTAATACTATAAATTAAAACTAAGAAAAAAAAAAGAACAAACCTGTGACGAGGGGGTGACTACTATCTCCTGCCGCCTGTATAGTGCCAGTCACCTTAGGGTTTATATCTCCGTTCACTGTGCGGGAATACAAACGTTTCAAATACAGGAAACGTAAAATGTATTGCTGTTAGTTGGGCCCTATGTAAAAAGAGTTAGTATTACGATACTTTTAAATATCTATCTATAGTTTGTCCATCGTGCTTCGATGATAACCCCTTTCGTCATCAAGGGCGCAGAGGGCCTTGCAATTCGGTTTTATGCCTCCTCTTGTGGTTGGTGAGACCTATGTGAACCAGAAATGTTAGGCTGCACATACTGGGCAGTTTATTCCAGATGCAGATAGTGTCAGTTGCTTTTTTTTTTCGCTGCCGGTTCTTCTTCTGCCAGCGCTGTTTCCTTGTCTTCTACAATGTTCGCACCAGTTTTCACAGCTCGATGCCACGATGATCTATCACGTACTTCTGTCTTCCAGATGACAGTGTTGATATTTAAAGCTATCAGAGCGAGGCCATTCGTTATAGAGGGCCTAACACTGACCTGCAACGTCGCTGCCACGTCACAGGTCTGCATGACGTGGCAGCGAGCTATTGGTCTAAACTGCCCACAGGTTGTGAAGTTGCAGGTTAGTGTTCAGCCCCACTCTAACGATTGGTCAGGATGAGAGACGCTTTAAGGGTGTCCCTGAAACGTTTTCTTTGTCCGTCTTGTGCTCGCTTTCCTTCCCTGATAAAAAAAAAAGTCTTTTATGGATGCCTGAGTCTTTCTTCCATACTGCAGACATTTTTCATTTTAAACAAAATATTTGTGTATAAGACAGAAACTGATGACGCGAAAGCTTTAGGGAAATGTTTGTTAACAATTTTAAGATTTTAGCGCTAGACAGAAGTCGACCTTTGACCCCTGTTGAAACTAAACCATTGTTGTTGTTTTTTTTATGCAAGGTATGCGTACAACTACTTAAGACTCTGTTAACCCATAGTTCTAGTCATCCTGAATCAGCCTGGAAAACCAACAACGTAGCAGATTTTAGTTCACTGATTAACATGCATGACGATTGACTCATGAAACTCGTTGGACGTAATTATCTTCTCTTTTGAAGTCACGTCCGTCATCTATAAGCTAAGAAGGTAATGTGGGGACTATATACTCTGCGATCATCGAATAGAACCTTTGAGTCTCTAAATGTCTAATTCTGGTCAAAAGTCACATCTTGAAACTCAAGTTTCTTTTGTACGTTTGTATGTTGTACTTCAGATTAGTAGAGGGGAGGGAGGGAGTGTCTGTCACCGCCCAGAATGTTCACTGCCCTCTGTACACCTTAATAATGAAAATCATCAGTGGTTCTCAAAGCCACATTTACTCCTCACCTGCTTCCTATGTTTTGGGCGTGTGCAACCAGTAGGATGATGGCGTAATGTGTATCTGCCCTCAGATTGAATGCGAGACGGGAATCACAGGAACACAGGCTTAAAGACTTGAACTGTTGTAAACGTATGCTCCATACATAATCCAAATAAATGTGATCCCGCATTTGACTGTATAAAGCTAGAACACAATGTAGTAATAATTGACAATCTCCAGTGACTATTTTCCAGTGACTATCTTACAGTGACAATCTTCCAGTGACTATTTTCCAGTGACTATCTTACAGTGACAATCTCCAGTGACTATTTTCTAGTGACTAACTTCAGTGACTTTGTTCCAGTGACTATCTTCCAGTGACTATCTACCAGTGACTATCTTACAATGACTATCTTACAATGACTATCTCTCAACTTACCTGTACCCATAAAAGAAATACAGAGTCGATCTCCGACATGTTCGTCCTTGTTCCACTCTTTGTTATGCAGCACAAAAACTTTACCGTCATCCTTGGTCTCCACCACATCAGCCACCCACGTCTGTAGACACACACACACACACACACAATGTCAAAAGTCCATTTAACCATAAGACAATATTAATACTATGATAATAATAAGTGTCGCGTAGTGTCTTTTGCTTTGTTTGTTTTTTCCCTCTACTCGCATTACTTGTACGGGGCGAGAGTGCCTTGTATTTTTGTTTTGAATTGTTTTTGCTACGTCACAAAGTCCGGTGATATCTATTGGTCATTCTTTGTCATGAGGCAGTTCACCCTCTGAATTTGGTTGAAACGGACGGTGTGTTGGTCCGTAAAAGGTTATTATATCTATAGTCTGTACTAGTTTCTCGGACTTATTATTCAGTAGGATTTTTGGACCCCTGTTTAGGGTGAGTTATTCGTTTGTGATATCTTTTATTGTATGTTGTATGAGGTTGTCACTATTTCTAGTTTTAGAGTAGAAGTTGAGTTTTGTGTTTATTTCGTTTATATGGTGCCAGTGTTGGAGTTCTAGGTACCGAGCTCGATCCTATGCCTGTGTGGGCGTTGCTTGTCTTAGAAATATATATATACAGTCTTGAGTGTCATTGTCAGATTGGCGATCATCGACGCGTTGAGTGTCAGACCGTTACGCATCATTGGTATCAGTTGGGATCAGCTGAGGTCTAACTTTATTATTGCCGATGTTGGCAGTATTGTGACGTCAGTTGGTAGCAGTAGCAAGGTGCTTATGTGAATAAGTGATTAGTATATATCTATATATAATTTATATATAGATATATTTTATCACTCTCATTGTACAATCATATATCAGTATCAAACAATTAAAATTATTTTTTTTTGTTATTTAAACTATTCACATAGTTGGTTACTCTATGTACGACTGTGTGTGTGAGTGATGTTCTTGTCAGGTTGAACCTCGGGACTTTAATTGTATAGACTTAGTTAACAACACAAATAAATCCTAAACCTGACAATAAGAGCCTGCGTAGATTAAATAGATCTTATCCGTATATTGTAATGCAAGAACTAGTCGACTTTAAGGACATTCTCTAATGGAAAAGATTTGTCTGACTGCTGGGAGTAATGTTTCGGTTCGCATTGGTCACTTTCAAGAGTTATTTTATTAGTAAATGTTTAATATTAAGTTTCGTTTAGAACGTTTTCCTAATTTTATTTTTATATTCAGTCTTTATTTACAAGAGGATCTCAGATAAAATAAATGAATTATCGAAAAAAGCAAGCAACTGTGTGTCATTGATACAACATCCACTTCCCATTTGACACAATTGTTTACTTTTCCAGTCCTCTAACTGCTTTAAGTTCAAATCCATCCATCCCAGTGGCGCTACAGCCCATGGAGGGTTCTGGCCTGCTTCAACACATCCCTCCATTCAGATCTCTCCTGGGCCTTTCGTCTCCACGACGTATCTTTAAGCTGTTGTAAATCTGCCTCCAAATCATCAATCCATCGCATTCGGGGTGTGCCTTTGTGTCGCCTGCCTTTTGTTTTTTTGCCTGTATACAATTTTTGCTCCTCTGTTATCTGACGTTCTTTCAAGGTGACCTGCCCAACGTAGTCTGTTCTTTTTTAATTACTGCTTTACATTGAATAAGTTGAAATGTATCGCCTTGGAGCTATCATTGTGAAGTTGAGAAAACGTAAAATACATTTTTAACTTTGAGCTTTGCGTGTGTAACACTGTAGCCTGGATTGGACTCACAAGTTCAAAGGTATTACCGCCCTTGTCGGAGTTGTCGCAAGTTTGACTTAAAGGATTGTGAAGATGGTGTGTTTTTCTCACTTGACGTCGCTTACAATCAAAACACGCACTCACCTTACACTACATTCACACCACTGTACATTCATACTACTATACATTCATACTACTATACATTCATACTACTATACATTCGCACTACTATACATTCGCACTATTCTGCATGCCCACCTCTCTGTATTCGCACCACTCAGTATTCGCACTACTCTGAGTTCACACTACACTACATTCGCACCACTGTGCACTCTCTGACTGTAACACACTTAACCTTAAGATTTTCTAACAAGGTTTTAATCTCTAACCTACGGGAATCTACCTGCAAACTTTGAATGGCGTGGTCGAAAGTCAAGATCACATTCCAAGAGTGCAACTCCTCGGTGATGTCAAAGCAGGCCTCTCCTTGTAAACCTCCATCCCAGTGACTAGCCAATGGAATGTCTATGGCCAGGCTAACGGACTCCAAGATTGTGCCGAGGATAAAAAAGGACCTCCACAACCTTTGTGAAAAACAGACTGCTCTTTTTTTTTTAACAATAGAATTTAGAAGTATCAAAGGCAGATTTATATACTGAAGTATTAAATCGTGCAAAAGGGAAGATAAGAGAGAAAGGGGTGGGGGTAGGATAGAGATAAAGAAGATATAGAGAGACAGAGAGAAAAGAAGATAGAGAAATACTGAAGATATAAAGAAAGAAAGAAAAGGAAGATACAGAACAGACAAGGAAACTGTTGTCTAGTTAAAGTAATAATTTTTTTTTCTAAGTGCACATAGGCTACATTGTTCAGTTATTATTATAAGCCCAAATAGTTATTATTTTTATTGTCTGATGCTTTAATTACATAAGCACCAACAATTTAAGCACACATTTAGATATAACATATACAAACACAAATAATTCCCACAACTCCATTGGACTCTACTCTAAAAAAATGTAGACATTCACCTACCTCATTTTCGGTCCTAGAGAAAAAAAAACACAAAGTGTGTAATTAGCTTTGATTTCATAACGCTGCCCAGGTGACAAAGTTATATAGTGATTCTCTTATCTCTGTTTTCATCAGATTTAGTTCGACTTCTAGATTTTAGATGTACTGCCTACACAGTTCATACACGTTTCAGTAGACATGACTTTCAAAGCCTGTACTGTACGTTAAAAGATAAGAGACATCATCAAAGAACACAGGAGTTGGTGAGTCGAATTGCTTTCAGTCTAGTGTTTTGCGATTCCGCTTAAAATTATCACATAGAGGCACAAAGATATCTCGTGTGATATTTGTTAAAAACAATAAAAAACAAAAGGGGCAACATCAAAAACATTTTGTTCCAGAACGCCAGACTATCTGATTTCCTTTTGGTGTGTGTTTGACAAGATATAGTTGCTTCGTGCAGACGTCGTTTCATTAGTGCTTCAATGTCGGGAACGTGTCCTCTTGAGTAGAGGGGGGGGGGGGTGCAGGGGAAGTTAGATGGACGAAATCCGAGCCTGCATAAAACATTATTTGCAGGCAATGGAGTATTACGCTAGTGACAGAACGAATACTCATGAAATAATTATTAGGAAAAAAATATGGGGGTGATAGCGTAGGTAATAATTCAGACAAAAAAATGAAAGGGGGAAATCGAATTTTATCTAATTGTCTCCATTGACAACTTAAGAGCTGAGGAACTTTGATACAATTTGAAAACGTCCACTTTTAGGGTTATCAGTTCATTAAAAATTGTGTAGGCTGCAACACCCCCGCCATTTAAAACTCCTACACACACGTAAGCACTTTTCTTTATGTGTTTACAAGTAGGACACACATCCACACACTTTTTATCAGTAATTAATATTGTTTGGCATAAGAATCAACAAACTTGACATCAGTTCTAAACATCACTGGCCCATCAATTGACTTCAAAACATTGTTTTCACTTTCTGAACTATTGACCTTCAGATAAGAAAAAAATGAAATACATTACTTTGAATTTGTATTCCTGGACAAGGCCAGACTTGGAAGAAATGAACGTCTCTCTCAGTCCACTATTTGCTCTGTTAGTCTTTCTGTTTTGTGATTATTGTTAATTAATTAATAAATCTGTCCACATGTTAATTTATTGAACTTTGTTGGATAATGTGAATCTACACATCTGCATACTCTCTTCCTCTCTTGACGTCTGACATGTTATTTTCTAGCTGTCACTAACACGCTAACATTTTCACATAAATTATTATGAACTTTCCTTTTTCCAAAAGTCACTTTAATTAATTATTCTAATTTTATCAGCAGCTTTATGGTAACAAACACACACAAACAAAAAAAAAAAAAGAAAAGAAACTAAAAAGTTGTAATGTTTCTAATGCAAAGTCTGAAATGAAGAATCCAAATCGGAACTTCTTGCAAGGAATGCAGAAACCTTCGAGGAGCTCGAAGACAGGGCAGAATCTGGAGTGACTGATCAAGCCAAATCTAGAGCGGCAGAGTTAGCCACAGTTTGTGCATGTCTATACATCTGTCCTAGGGCTAGCTGACAGGGAGGCAACTTTGTTTTTCTTTCTCTTGGCTGCAGCTTCGTTTCTTTTGCACTCGGCGAAGTTCGTACCAGCAGGTCACAGTCTGTCTCCATGCTGTCCAGTCTTGGGCTATCTTCTCCCACATACTTTGGTCGATGCCCGTGATTTGTAGCAACTAAATAAACACCTTTAAACACAAAGTTAAACACAAAGATCATGCACAGTTGATCCTTGATCATGGCTACGTTTCTACACTTCTGTATATCCTAGGCCTCATCATGGGATACCCCCCCCCCCCCCCCCCCCCCCCCGCAGATTTAGAGAAATGAGATAAACAAAAAAAACACTATTTGGTGAATGAAGAAGTCCTGCCAACTACAAGAGACAAGCCAATTAAAAAAATACATGGATGTAACATGGAATGGTTGGTCTTCTTCTTTAACATTTTTGTTTTAAAACCGTGATAATAATACATACAACTAGTAGTAATCTCCGGTATTACTTTGCTGAGTCCTCTATCTCACCATCATTTTCATCTTTTTCTTCTTCTTTATCTCTTTTTCTCTCTCTCTCATCCTCTCTCTCTCACGCAATATAGAAAAGTATTTGAGTCCTAAAAATAAATGTCCACATCCTGAACACACACACACACACAAATAATAAATAAATACGAAAAGAAATAAAATTGCGATCAACAAAAAAACAACAAACTACAAACGACAAATTTGGAGTAAACATTGCAGTACATGAAACTATCTTATCTTAAGACTTTTAAAAAACGAATCAATTCAAAACGACCATCTCGACTTTAGTAATGCCAGGTTCGCGTGTAGGCTGAAAGATAAGTCCATAAAATATAAATACTGCTCAAGATTCCGTTCAAAGTAAACTAGGTCTTCAGAAGCGTTGACGAATGATGAGGTAATTAGATTGTATTGTGTTTACTCATGGGTACACATGCTTAGATATTTTCTTTATATGTAGTCGATATCTATAAAGAACAGCATCTAGAATACGTTGAATGGAACGATGATTTTGTGTCAAAGTCATTCAAAGCCCAAACGCTGGTCGGATTACCTGGGGCTGTCGTTCGGGAAAGATTCAAATTGTCAAGGCCGCATCATCTAAAGTAACGTATTGAGGCCTCGCAATTCAAGACATGCTCAAAATGAGTGCAAAATAACATGACTTACCAGGTGTAAAAAGCAAGCTTTGATTTTATTTTCACAAATAAGACAGACAAAACTGAATATAAGTTCTTTTAAAAAATAATTTTTTCTTGAACTATTAGGTATTTGTACTCTGTGGAGTGTCTTTTGCTATCAAAAAACCGTTATAGCCTTATAGCTAACTACCAAATAATCTTGTGTGTATTATTACGATAAACTTTTTAGTTTACGTATAGAAAATGCATAGATTTGACATTTTTTTTCTAGTCTTGTCAATTAGTTGATTGGCTTTACTTTAAAATTTGATACAAATGTTGACAACTTTTTAATACCATTGTTTGAAATGGTTCTATTTTATGATTCACACTGAGAATTTAATCTCCCTTTATTTGTTTTTGTTGAAAAGATTGCTGGGGTCGTGTGTTGTACTCTTGGTGGGGCCTGTGGTCAGTGCAGGCGGACATCACTGTTCCAGTTCAGAAACCACTGGAATGGAGGCTTTCAAGCAGAGGTCTGCTTTGACCATTACTGTAGAGCTTCATTCGTGGACGGTCACTCTGAAGTTTGACCAGCCCATCAACAGTCTGGATGTAAGGATTAAAAGAAGTATTATTAATGAGCATCCCAGGATTACTGTTACAATTAGTTACTTAGATCTATAACGTAGATCTATAATCTATAAGCATTTTCTTGTATACAAATAGGTATTTTAGTCTATAAATGTGTCAGTGACGTACTATTTATTACAATACGATTTATTATACATCTTTTAAGTACAACACATAATTTTTATTCGCTTTTGCTGTTGCTGGTAGTGGTTTATGAATTAGAATCACTGATAACAATTTAATGTTAATGATCTATGATTTGGTTCCTTAGTTGATTTGTGACTTTGTTTTTTAACTTGTTCTATGACTCGACCTTTTAAAATTGATTGATGGCTTGATCTTTGAGATGATATATAACATAATTTTTTTTATAAGCTACCCTACAACATACTGTTTAGATGATACATGAATGTTGAAATCTACAAAATACATTTCGATTGCTTACAATCACTGAGTGTAAATCATTGCTGAAAATATTGTTTTTAATTAGCTGAAGCTTGAAATTTGACTTTTTTAAGTTCTCACTAACTTGGCCATTAACTTCTTACATTGCTTCATCACATCGACCTTCTAAACATCCACTTTCCAAACATCGACTTTCCAAACATCGATTTTCCAAACATCCACTTTCCAAACATCCACTTTCCAAAACATCCACTTTCCAAAACATCCACTTTCCAAACATCCACTTTCCAAAACATCCACTTTCCCAAACATCCACTTTCCAAACATCCATTTTCCAAAACATCCACTTTCCAAATTTTCCAAACATCCACTTTCCAAATTTTCCAAAACATCCACTTTCCAAACATCCACTTTCCAAACATCCACTTTCCAAACATCCACTTTCCAACATCCACTTTCAAACATCCACTTTCCAAACATCCACTTTCCAAACATCCACTTTCCAAACATCCACTTTTCAAAACATCCACTTTCCAAACATCGACCTTCCTAAAAAGAGATGGGCCCAACATCTCATCTTTTATCTCAGACTTGTTCTGCTCTAATCAATAAACTATTAGGTATTTATCAAAGTTTCGAAGCGAGATATTTACAAAATTGATTTTATGATGCCTCAGGTGTACACGGCTGAAATTCAAGAGACCAAAGATGGCGGCAAGACTTATGTACTCACAAATAAAAACTGGAACAAGGATGAGCATGTCGGTGACAGGCTGTGTATTCAGATGCAAGGTCATGGTGAGTATTCTCTCTCTCTCTCTAAGTCAAAAACGTGAAACTAATGTGAAACATGGTCATTTTGGTTATTTGGATGCTGTTATGTTGGTGTTCATCATTTGTACAAGCTTTTATCAACTCACTCTGTCTGTCTGGTACAAAATGTGTACACGTTATTTCTCCCACATTCACTCTCTGGTAAAGTTCAAACTCTGAACAATTAATTACTAACAATTTATTATTTTGTTATGTGTATACACTAGAAATTATTTCTTCAGTATTCACAGATATGGCTAAATATGTAGGATTTTTATCTGGTTAGATAATTGTACACATTATTTCTCCCACACCCCATTCTCAGATCAAGAAATGAAAATGAATCAATCGTAACAAAATGAAGGTGTAAATACGAATGTTGTTTACACTTGTGAAGCAGTTTTTTTAAATTTGTTTTCAAGGGGATTAAATTAACTCGCACGGGAAAGGGGGGGGGGGGAGTAAGTGGCAAGAGAAATGCAGGAGGGGAGGGGAAAATGTAAAAAAAAACAACAAAACAACTATTGTCCCTGAGTAGTAAAAATCTTGTATTTATAAATGATGCATATCATGGGGTAGCAAGGATTTTTGTTCGGGGGGGGGGGGGGAAGTTTAGGGGGGGATTTTTTTCTCTCCCCCCCCCCCCCAGGCAAAAAAAAATTATATGTATATATGTGTGTGTGTGTGTACATAATCTTTATTACATTCTAACCCTTCAATCTTTCGGAACACGTTTATTGTGCCATAGAATAGGTTGTTCTTTGAGTTAGTGGGAAAATTGTTGACTCCCAGCCATTGCTAGCAATGGGGTCTGGGGAAGCGCTAGGAGCTCCCCCAGCGCGGGGGCAGAGCCCCGCCGCCAAGAGCACTATTTCTGGTATTGAATGCCAACAAAATGCATATTCTGAGGTATCTACAGTGCATTTCCCTGCTATTAAAAAGTCTTATTTCAAAAACCTAGTGTGCTATTCTTACTGACTTAGACCCTCCCGCACCGTTCGGCGCATTTGCCGTTAAGCTGTTTCCACAAAAATCTGTCACTGGTAATGTCTCTTATTATGCCTAATTCATTTTGGTCGGAGAACATGTACCGCAAACTTCATGCGACGCTTTATCACAATCTTACTAAGGGGTCGACTCCCACTTCGGCATAGGATTTCCTTGATTTAGACCCGATCTCTATAACAGACTCCTAAAATCTGTCTTAGCCATCTTTGTTGAGCCACATTTAGTGTTTTTTCAATTTCGGCAGAAACTGCACTTTATTTATGGATCCCAGCCACTGGTAGAAATGTGTAACCTCTCTTGAATACGCCTCTTGGAATTAGGTGACTGTAGTTTGCTTTAGATTTTATATCGAAAAGGGGACGTTTTATCGTCAAAAATCATCTGTTGGGGTTTTAAACTAAAAAATCTCAGGGACTTCGTTGTTTTTTTTAAAATTCAAAACCCCATTTAGCTACGATCATAGAATTTGGTAACTGTAGTTTGCTTTAGAATAATATTGAATATATAGGTTTACCACCTCAAAACGCTCTGTAGGGGGATTTTAAAACTTAAAAACCATCTGGAGGATAGGAGTTTAAACTCAAAACCCCCAATTGGCTTGGCTACGCTCAAATAATTTTAGTGTGTAATTGGCTTTTTTATATTAAAGAGGTATATTTAGCATCAAACCCTTTTGAAGGGGGATTTAAACTCAAAACCCCTCTCGGCAACGCTTATAGCATTTTTAGTGCGTAATTTGCTTCTTTTTTTTTTTACATTGAAGATGTATTTTTTAGCTTCAAATCCCATTGGCTAGGGGTTTAAACTAAAAAACCCCTTTGGCTACGCTCATAGATTTTAGAGTTGTTTGCTTTTTTTTTTTTTATTGAAGATGTATTTTTTAGCTTCAAATTCCACTTGAGGGGAGTTTAAACTTACAACTGAGTCAAAAACCCATTTAGATACGCTCAAAACATTTTGAGTGCATAATTTGCTTTTTTTCATATTTGAAGAGGGGGTTTATCGTAAATTTTGGAAGGGGTTTTTAAAAATAAAAATCTTCCTTAACTGTGCTCTTGTAATTTGGGGATTGTCGTTTGCATTTTTTTTTTTTGTTTTGTAGAAGAGGGGGATTTTAACTGCAAAAAACTCCTGGTAGGGGGTTTTAAACTTAAAAACCCCCTGGTAGTAGGTCTTAACTCAAAATCCCATTGGCTACGCTCATAAACATTTTGAGTGCATAATTTGCTTTTTTTTTTTTCATATTGAAGAGTGGGTTTATCGTAAATTTTGGAGGGGGTTTTAAAATCAAAATCTTCCTTAACTGTGCTCTTTGGAATTTT